>CM071927.1:43730193-44394226 GCA_016081115.2 Rehmannia glutinosa
TTTGAAAATAATTGCATAAAGAATTTTCCAAGAGTGTTATTAAGCACCCAAGTTAGGTAAAACAAAAGTGCATCGCGTGATTGAGCTCACAATCAAATTCGCCAAAGCAATCCCAATGATATCTTGCTGGTTGCAATATCTAGCCCTAAAAGTAAGTCAGTATTTATGTCTCGAGGCCTTAGACCATCTCCAACTCGTAACACCAAATTTGGTGTAAAACTACACCAAATTTGATGTTTTAGTGTAATTTTGTCAAAATATCTCCAACTCATTACACTAAATCTCACACCAAATGAATATTTTATTCTTTTCTTTTTCATTTTATAGTAAGCAAATTTATGTATTTATACAATTATTTCATTTACTTGTAGTTTATTACTTTGTAATGTAATTAACTAAAAACATATATTTAATTAATATTAGATTAATTATATTAAAAACAAATATTACAATTAATGTTATCATATCTTTTAGTTTAAATTATAATTGTTTGTTAATTATTATTATTTATAGAAAATAATAATTAATTATTAGAACCATATTATATAAATTAATTATAGATAAAATGAGGACACAATTGGAATTTAAATTTGAAATAGAAAAGAATCGGAGGGAAAATGGGGATATTTATTACACCAAATTTGGTGTAAATGAATAGTGTTACATCAAATTTGGTGTAATACTATTCACCACACCAAATTTGGTGTAATGTTTAAAGTCGGTTGGAGATGTTTTTTTTTTACATATTTGGTGTTATAAAGTGTGGTATTTCAAGTTGGGTTGGAGATGCTCTTGGATCGTGGTCATCCACACACTTGCCGTTGACAACCCCCGAACAAGCTATTTCTGAATATATAATTAATTTATATTTTATACTAGACATTCTGACTATTTTCAAATTACACATCGTTAGTTTTATCAATATATGAATTAATTAAGATATATAATGTTGTTTTTCACGATGTGATCAGATGGGTAATCATGGTGGATTACATGGAAAAGTTGAGAGAATGGCATGTGAAAATCAAGCAAGATATGTGATGCAAAGCGAAGCTCAATACAAACACAACATACAAATACAATTCAAAGAACTTGAAGAACTTGAAATTGTATTGGACGTAAAACTAGAAAATCTTCAATGTTTCATAAAATATTAAAAAACTACTCTAAAACTTAATTAGAAGCAGACTATTTATAAGAAAACAAACCCTATTAAACAAAGACTCATGTATCAATTAGAACTCTAATAACGGTCAAACTCTTAATCAAGACAAATATTAAAGTATTCTAAATTAGACTTCCACTTGACGTAACTTCTTTATGATCGCCATCATTCTCTCCGTCATCAAAATGATTAAGCCCTCGAATCGGATCAATCACATCGACAAAATCATTAATTATTACCGTTAAGCCATGACGGGATGCGAGGAGGACGAGATGGAAAAACAAAGTCAATAATTTATTTGATTTGGGTTAAAGACAAAAATAATCCCGTATGAATTTGAGAATTTGTAAGTGAATATCCGGTACTCCAATACCGACATTCGACTCCTCAAATTATATTTTCTATTAATGCGGATAACAACAAGCTTCTCCTCAGTCTTGCCAATTGTGTCAAAGGAGACCATAATCTATTCCCAGGTATAATATTTTATACTTATGAGGAGAGAACAATATTGTTGAAAGGGTCCGACATCAATAATATCTTTAATCTCTCGGTGGATTAAGAAAATATTCATTTTTCATCAATAAATCAAGATTCTCAATTTTTTATCGAAAATTGGTGGGCTATCGAACCATCATTCACCTTGTCAAATTGCAGAGGCCATCAAAAAGAGTATTAACACGATAAAAACATCATAAAATAGACGTAAAGTGCGAATTGAATCGAATTATCATGTCATTGAATGGAAAGCTTAGAATTCCAAGATGTAAGGACAATCAATTAGGGGAGAAAGTGTATAGAAGCTTATTTGATGGATAAAACATGATATACATATAGAAATAAATCAATGATAATCAATCAGAGTCATGCAAAAGATGAAATTTTTATTGAGGCATTTTATCAAGCACTCGGCATGCATAGATAAAGTCAAAGTTGTATATGACATTGATATATTCAATCATGCCCAAAAAATCAACACCAATTCTAATTCTACAATCACATATCATCAACATACATAATCCTCCACATGTAAATGTACAAGAATTTAAAAGTTCATCAAGTTCCAACAAAGTTCTCAAGGGTTCAACCCAATTGAAATTAAAGAGGGAATTAAACTTACCAATGATTGTGGAAGATGAATAATATGAAAGATATATACAATATAGAAGCTCAAAATAGTATAATTTGAAAAAAATATTTTGAGTGATAAGTGTGAATCATGCGAAGAGGTGTTAAGTTTTGAAAATAAACCAAATGAGAAGACATAAACTCACATAGAGTGCTATAGAAGCGGGGATACGGCTCATTTACCGGGCGGTGCAACCGATCCCGGATTGTCGGCCAAATGAGTCACCAATTGGTCAACCTGCGTACCTATTTGCCGCTAAATCCTTACGCCAGAATTTGAAGTTAAAAATGCGATTTTTCACCCCTAAGTTTTAAAAACTCACAAAATGCAATCATAGACCTTATTCAAGTGTGTTATGCCTAAACGAGCTCGAATTGAAGTAAAAGACTCAATGTACCAAAAGTTTTGTAAATATATCCAAGTTGATCCGGGAGACTAACAAAGCACATTTTAATTTTTCGCTTAGAAACACAATCCCTTAGAAAATAATGTTGAACTTTAATATATTTTTTGTTCGATTATGATGAACCGGATTTTGAGCAATGTTTATAGCGGACGATTGTCACAAAAGATAGGAACATTTTCAAATAGCATTTATAATCCTCTAGAGTTTGTTTCATCCAAAGAAGTTGAGTACAACAAAAGGTCGCGAAATGTATTCGGCACTGTTGATAAAGATACACAATTTTATTTCTTTGAAAACCAAGATACTAGGCAATCACCTAAAATTGACACGATCCAATTAGTTTTACGATCATCAATGTTTCCCGCATAATCCGAATCACTATATCATTTTAAAGAAAAATTTCATTCGTTGGATAAAACAAACCATAAGAAATAATGCTTCAAATATCGAAAAATTCTTTTAACGACACTTAAATGAGATTCTTTGGGATTGCTTTGAAATCGAGCACATAGGCATATAACATAAAGAATATCGGGTCTACTTAAGGTTAAACAAAGTAAACTACCAATCCTACCTTAGCATTTTAAAATTTCAAATTTTTTAACAGCAACAATTATTTATTTTCCTTAATTTGGTCACACCCTTCACAAATTAAGGTTAGTTTTTCCAAAATCTCTTTGGTCGCTTTACAAGATTTAACTTTATTGAACATGGCCTTATCAAGAGTTTTATATAATATATCCTTGTCAACATTGCCCAAGTTATATCTCTTCCTGTCTTCATCGTCCCACCGCAACGTAGCTTTTCCATCATGGCAGGTCTAAAGCTATGCGGGTGCATCATCTTCTCTTTAAGAGCAACCTTCTTACAATTGTATTTGAATTTTAAAATTTGTGGTTGCCCATCCTCAAAGACGAACCGCTCGATACCACATGTAGTCCCGAGGGTGATAAATAAAGTTTACAAGGTGGGATTGAATAAACTTTACCAACTTTTCGATTTTAGTATGTTTAAAATTTTCAGGTTGACTCAAGTCAACTAAGTCCTTGAGAGACAAAGGTTGGCTTACATAGCAAAGTTACCCACTCAACGATTTAATTGAGTCATTGATAGTATAACTTAGTTGTTTTCATCTTACACTTAAAAATGCGCTTTACTTGGTTTTTAACAATGGAAGACTTTCACCCTTAGAATTTTGAGTACAATTTTCAACACTTGGTTTTTACAGATTATTATCACCGCACTTAAGCAATTTAACTTATCGGTAGATATAAAAATAATGCAAGGAATTAAGTCTTGAAAGTAAATGACACAAGCGATTATAGTGGTTCGAGGATGGGGTAATTCCTCTAATCTACCTTCTCCAACCCCCTGGAGAATCCACTTAAGTAACTTGACTTAGTTAGAAAGTAGTTATCGGTCTGAGTCGCTTTGATCACACGACCTCTGCTCCCCGGGACTCAACTCAGTAGTCCAATTGGCTACGAAAATCTAGAAGATGTTGAATAGATTTTTCTCGATTTTCTCGATTTATGCCCTATTTGTTTTTTAAGATGAAGATGGGAAATAAATAAAAATGTATAAATATAAACAACACACAATAATTCATAGATCTTCAACCCATCTAGGGCCTAATGCTCTACCACCCTTATTATGCGAATGGATTTTGAAAAGGATAAAAGTATAGTAATAGATACCAAACTATTACAACATTTTACCTTGAAGAGTACCACACTCTTCTTACAACACCACCTATGAAGATTACCTCAATTTTCTTAAAACAAGGAAGAGCATCAAACTCTTCAACACCTGGAATCGATCAAGTGTGTTCTTACCACAAGAACACTAACAAAGGATTTCTTGTTTTGGATGATTTAAACCAATTCAAGATTACAACTCAAATGAAGTATACAACTTTGAAGTGCAAGTGTAATCAAGAATGAAGCCTAATACTCAACATATGCAAGTGTAAAGATTGGGCTAAATACAACAAGTATATGAAAGTGAAGAACAAGAAGTTTTCGATTTTTGCTTGTTGTTTGTATGCTTGTGTTGTGTGTTGATCCTTGAAACCTTTAAGTATTTATAGGAGAGCTCCTTGATTTGAATACCAACATAAAGCTTATAGAAAAATGAAATATGTAAAAGAATTGCCAAATAATCCAAGAAAATAGTTGTTAGAATCAATCCCACAATTTCATGAAAAGTTGTTTCTTGAACGGATAGTTTTACCGATAAAACCTTAAGGAGACCGTTTGACCTATAACAAATAAAGACGTTGAGAATATTTAAGCACGGATTGCCCTGGGGATGGATCGTCGGTAGGCTAGGGTGACCAATCGACCAGGGTGCGACCGGGTCCCCGGGTTCGAACGGTCCCCTTGATATAGAAGCGAGTCGAGAGAAAAATAACAATCCGGAGGTCGACCAGAATGCCTCTCCCTATTTGTTTTATATTTTATTTCTATTTCAAAATACAACTTCTAGGCAGCGTTGTCCTATAGAGCGTGGTTGACCTCAAAACAGAGGAGTTGTCCAATTTTTGTCAAAAATAAAGTTCAAGAAATACTCCAAAAATTAATAAAAATCATTGAAATTGTTTTGAAGTATTTGGACAATATTTGGGGACATTGTTTTGGTATGAAACTCAATTATATGAAATCATCAAAATTACGATAAAAACATTTATGAAACAAATTCTCCCTTTTTTATGATTACAAACCAAAACAATTTGAAAGAGCAAATTTTAAAACGAAATCGTTTTTTCCAATCAAAATCAACTATCCATTTTAAAAGACTTTTCATGATGAAAATCATAAGGATTGAGCAAAGATTTTTCGCACATTTTATAAAAGCTCCCCTATCAACATACTAAATAAGATTTAGCATAGAATCAATCAAGTTAAAAGCTAAAAGCTTGACTTTTGCAAGTATGACTTGAAGATCAAGAGCTTAAAAGCTCCCCTTCGAAAAATAATTCATTAGTCATAAACAATATTCCATTATGCGGTCATTGGTCCAAAATCCATCCATAGCTTATAGTTTTTATCAACAACTTATAGCTTTTTCTAGCTCAATTGATCTAATCATAGAACTTATGAGCTCATTCCATTTTTCTCCCCCTTGCGGTGAAAGTCCTAATGAGCCGGATGCCGTGATTCACAGAGATAACTAATGAGCTCTCACTTTCTGGGAAAGAATATACACAAAGGAAATGTGTATGAAGATTCTCAAATCTCTCGTGAATCGAGTGGGAAATGAAGGTTATGGGCTTTGAGACACTTCGTGGACCTTACCGAACATCCAACCATGAGCTCTTCTTACTCGATCTTAAAGATTATGAGTTTGAGCCGAGAAAGAAAGAACATAAGACACAGCTTTGTACCAAAGACAGTTGCACTCATACTTTGGTGAAGCAAAGAGAGTTGAATCCAAGGAAGCCATGGACTGCAAAGAGATTGCCTAATGGTGAAAAAGATTCAACAAGTTCTTCAATAAGAACTACAAGAGAAACAAGGTGAATCTTCCAGAGCCACTTAGCACCCTCAAAAGCGAGGAGGACAAACCACAAAAAGAGAACTCGATCACCAAAAGGATTGAGTATTAGAGAGCCGAAAGAGTAGACTTGCAGAGAATCGAGAACCCGTGTGTTGGAATTGCGGACAACCAGGACATTTTTTTGTTGACTCGTCCCTATCCACCACCAAAAATATAGAAATGAAGAAGAAAGAAAAGTCTTGAGAGAGAGAAGACAAGAAAAGAAAGAAAGCCGTGTTGGTCATGAGACTACCGACACGGCAAGTTGCAATGAACCAAGAGAGTCGGATAACAAAGAAGGCGACTACTCTAGTGACACAGAGAAATAGGCTTTGATATGCCTCGTAGCCAAAGAACAAGACTCCAAAGAACAAGATGAGGTACACTCTAACTCATCTCATTCGATTCAAGTGATAGTGATTGTGACGCAAATACTTCATCCCCCACATATCTTTATGATTCTATTGGCAAAATGATGAAAGTTTGAGCACATAAAAACCTCACACACACTTCTAAATGAGGAAAAGCAGACAAATTCAAATGCTAAAACTCACATCCGACTAAAGAGTTGAGTACTCTAAGTCACATAGGCCGATGAGAATACAAAATTAAAGGCTGAAATAGCTAAGATCCATGAGATTTAGCCGCAATGAAAAAAAAGGAAAAGGATTCGAAAAATGTGATTGCATCATTCATTAAGGCATCCAAATCATTGGATGAACTTATAATGATTCAAAAAGAAAGTGAGACACGACGGTATTGGATTTAATTTCTTTGTGCATGCTCAAGTCCCAAGAGTGGTTATGGAGAAAAAATCCTCAATAAATGAGGTCCAAAACACTAAAGCACCATATGTTGCACCTACACCCACTCAAAAATACAATCACAACCATGCGGCTTTGGATACAAGAGGAAAAGGTCGGAAAATTGAGTATCTTTGAAAGGACACCAAAACAAAATTGAGAAGAGTCCATCGGCGACTCAAACAAGAAATACTACGTGAAATCTAAACAGAGCTACCGAAAACCTCAAAGATTTTAGCAAAAAATCATATGATGGGAATGGTAGAAACTACCCAGCCCAAAGTGCTAATCGGAATAATCAAATGAGATATCGGCCAAGACCAATGGGATACAAGCCTAAATGGCAAAGACCACAAACTCAAAAATGGTCATCCCCCAAGGTAAAGAAGCCATAATCAGCACACATATGCACCCAAGCATAAATCCCAATATGCACAAAAGTTCCACTATTACCCCAAGAAAGCAAATCTTTGAAACACGCATACGTATATCTGACAAAAGAGATTGTATGAGCCTAAAGCCCGCAAGCAATTTGTGAATGTTCAATATGATTATGGAACTAATAGGTGGCAACCCCTTAGGGTCAAATCATTTGGCTATAGGTTGGTGGATCACCTTATAGTGCTAACCTCTTAGGACCTATGCAAGTATGGGTACCTAGAAACTAATTTCCTTGATTGCGCATTCTAGGAACAGCTGAGTGCCAAGGAACCTGATACATGGATAATGGTTGTTCCAGACATGACATGCACCAAGAAAAATCTTTCAAAATTCAAGAAAATCAAAGGTGCTAAAGTCATATTTAGAGGAAATGAAGCTCCAGGATAAATCAAATGCCTTTGGATCCATCGGAAAGAATGGACTAGAGATCACGATGTAGCATATGTTGAAGGTCTCAATTTCAACTCGAGCATCACCCAACTCTCGTGACAATGTCTATAATGTGGGATTCAATATGGGTGTTTGCCAAATCAAAGATGCTTTGAATCAAAATGAGATTGTGCTACAAGGATCAAGGCAGAAAAACATATATGTAGTGGATTGGTCAACTGCTACACCAAGCACATGTTCTCTAGCAAAGAGTACATCCGAATCAAGTTGGTTGTGGCACAAGAAGCTGAAACACCTGAACTTCAAGACAAATAATAAGCTTGCAATGAGTCATCTTGTGGAAGGATTGTCCCGGGCTCATTGTACAATGAGGAGAGCATTTGTGATGCATGCGGATGGGAAAGCAAATAAAGTCTTCGTTTAAAGACAAGCCAAGTCTTCTTCAACCAGGATATTGCACTTATTGCATATGGATTTGTTTGGTCTGTTGAACCAAACTAGTATCGTTGAAAAGAAATACACCCTAGTGGTGGTAGATGATTATTCAAGATACACATGGACAATCTTTATGTGTAAAAAGAAGAAACCTGCGAAGCTCTCGGTGATGAGAAATGTCAAACCATTATAAAGATAAGGCCTAATATAGAACCGAGTTTGTCAATGGGATTATAACTCGATGTGCATTGAAAATGGTATTGCTCATGAGTCATCAATCGCAAGAACTCAAGCGAGAATGGAGTGGTGAAAGAAGAATGAACTCTCTTAAGTCAGAACCATGTTAGTTGAAGCTAGATTGCTTCTAAGAGATTTTGGGCTGAGGCCATTAATACTTGCTTGCTACACTCATAATAGATGTATGATTAACAAGCACAAAAACCCCTTAATAAATTTGGGACAGAGAGGAGCCGAATGTTGGATATTTCCATATCTATGTAAATGCTTCATTCACAACAATGGCAAGGACAACTTAAAAGCTTTTGATGCTAAAGTTGATGAAGGTATCTTTTGATGAAGGTACCTTTTCACCGAGAGTAAAGCTTATAGAGTGCTAAACAAAGAGGACTATAGTTACCAAGAGTCTATCCATGTGGTATTTGATGAACCTAATGTCAATGGAGAAGACATAGATGAGTTAGTTGACAAGATGAATCAGAAACTATTCGAAAAAGTCCTTAAGTTGAGGCGGATATAAGAGGACTCAACCCCGATGAAGATGAGATAGTTGAATCTCGTAGACAAATGGAAGGTCTACACAGTGAATGATGATGAGGAAGTTGTTCAAGACAACTTGGTGCGAGACGACCGAATCCAGCAGACTTACTCCAATTAGATATAAGATGGTTGAGAGACCATTCTCTAGAGCTTATCATTGGAGATGTTAGAGATGGGGTAAGAACCGATTCAGACTCAACATGAAGCTATGTTCACTTGTTTCATTTCACGATAGAGCCTAAAGATGTGTCACAAGTATAGATGTTAAATGGGTCTGCCCTGCATAGGGCTTCGTGCTAAATGAACCACTATTAAACGGGCTAGCATATTGTGAACTAACCCTAGCAAGCTACGGGCGGCCCTATCGGGCTATAAGTAAACAAAAAAATTTAATATAAAATTTTAAACTCGAACATATATAACATTTAAGTTTAACATGTTAAGTTAAAGTATTCATTATAAAAAATCTTGCATAGTTTATAATTATATTGCAATAATATAATTATAAAATTTAAATATTCCATGATCTAAATTTTTAAAATAAAACTCTAATACTAAAGGATAACAATATATAATATATACCCATATAAAATAAAAAACAATACTTTTAAAAAAAAATATTCATATGACTATAAGTCATAGTTTTAAGAATTATATATTTAAACCTACTAAAGATGGGGAGATGTGAGCTTGAAAAAATATATAGTAATAGGTAATATGTAATAAAATAGATTTATAATATTAGAATTATAATTATTTATAAAAACACATTGGTGGGCTAGCGGGCTAGCACGGTATACCTACGGGCTAGCCTAACTTGACTCTCTCGGATATGGTCCAGGCCAAAAAAGGCCCGGATTTAAACGGGCCAAAATAATTTGGCCCACAAGTACCATATCAAGGCTAACGGCCGCGGCCATTTAACATCTCTAGTCATAAGCATTGGATGACACACATTGGATTCTAGCTTCACGCAGGAAGAGTCAAATCGGTTAGAAAGGAACAAAGTTTAGGAATTAGTTCAAATGCCTACCCACCAAAATGTTATTGGTACTAAGAGGGTATTCAAAAACAAGATGAATGAAGAGGATCTCGTAGTAAGAAACAAAGCAAGATTGGTAGCCAAAGGTATTGCCAAGAGGAAGGTATAGATTTTGATGAAACCTTTGCACATGTTGCTAAGGAAAGACTAGAAGCAATTAGGATGTTTCTTGCTTATGCTACACACAAGAACTTCATTGTGTGTCAAATGGATGTGAAAAGTGCATTTTTGAATGGACTTTTGGAAGAAGTCTATGTGGAGCAACCTCCGGGTTTTGAGCGAAAAACTATGAGATAAAGTCTACAAGCTCAAGAAGGCGTTGTATGGAATGAAATAAGCACCAAGAGTTGTATGATACATTGTCCCGATTTGCTTATCGATAATGGATTCACCAAAGGCAAGGTTGATAGAACACTCTTCAAGATTCAAGATGGAGAGAGTATATTGCTTGTTCAAATTTTTGTGGATGACATTATCTTTGGATGCACAAACAAAGAGTTGTTTGAAAAAAATTAAACGCTCATGTAAGGGAAGTTTGAAATGAGTATGACCAGGAGAGTTGACTTTCTTCCTAGGCCTTCAAGTCAAACAAATGAATGATGGAACCTTCATAAGTCAAACCAAATATACCGTAGATTTAATGAAGAAATTTGGTATGGAAGAGAAGTCATCTCAGAAGATTCCCATGAATACATAAGTCAAGATGATGGATATGGATGCGGATGGCAAAGTCAGATCAAACCAGGTATAGAGCCCTTATCGGACCATTGCTCTATTTAATAGCAAGTAGGGCCATACATCATATTTGTTGTAGGTGTATGTACAAAATTTAATCTACACCAAAAGAAAGTCACATGACGTAGCCAAGAGAACTCTAAGGTATTTAAAGGGATGCCATGAAGTTGGCTTATGGTATCCAAGGATGGAGGATTCAAGTTAGTTGGCTACTCGGACTCGGACTATCTTTGGATGTAGAGTGGTCAAGAAAAGTACATCGGTGGTCAAATGCTTGGAAATAGGTTGGTTTCTTGGTTCATCAAGAAATAAACTCAATATCTACATCCACAATCAAGCAGACATATAATCAGAAAGTTTGTTGTACCCAAGTCTTATGGATAAGGCAACAACGAGAGACAATGATATAGAAGAAAATGATATTCCAATTATGTGTGATAACACAAGTGCCATTCACGATTATTCAAAAATCCAAAGATTGCATTCAAGAACCAAGCATATTGATGTCAAATATCATTTTATAAGAGATCATGTTGAAAAGAAAGGACATCACTTTGGAATACATATCAACTAATAAGTAGTTAGGCCCGATATATTCACTAAGCCATTATGTGATTCAAGATTTGAAGAGCTTAAAAATGAACTTGGATTGATTGAGCTGAGTTAGGAGGTTGAGAAGACTCAATCAAATAGAGTCAAGGAAGAGAGTATCGAAAATCAATATTCATTTTTAGCAAAGTGAAACAACTAAGACAATTAGTCACCAGACGAGTTAATAACAACCGAGTGCTTATTATGTGAAGAGAGAAGCGAGTTAAGTTACTTATGAAGATAGGCGAATTATTTATGAGCTAAGTGACTTCGTGAGCGGGAATGTTTTGGGCTTGACGTCAAATATAATTATGGTATCATCATAAAGCCAATACCCATTTTACCTGATTGGATATAAATGATGCTTCATTTAATGCGGCTTCAAGACAAGATCTCAACCGCATTGATCATTTTTGAATCTTTTTGAATTCCAAAACTGTCCCCTCACATCCCATATGTAGAGAAATCTATTTTCTCTCTCCTCACACATCATTCATCTCTCTCAAGCAAAATGAAGTATTTTTCTCTCGCAACCAAGTAAAACCCTAGTTCTTTACCCATTCAAATCTTTAAGTTCAAGACTTAAAATGGCATCGACTTATGAATACGTGAAAATGGCTGAGAAAATTCACCTAGGAACTATGGTGGATTTCGAAAGATTAGTCAAATAGGGGATTGACAAAGATCTAGCCAAGAAGATAGCTAAGAAACTCGAGAATTCCACCCTCAAGGAGTTTCTTTCTATAGAGTTTTCGCATACCTATTTGGAGGAGGTGGCAATGTCCTATGTGAGCGTTGAGGTTCACGACGATGAGATCCAATCATCATCCATAGACGATATAAGATAATCATTGCGGACTTAGCCGCAAACTATCATCCGCCTTTATCTCGTGTTGAAGGAGATTACGAGAATGACATAAACCTGGTTGTTGCATGGAAAGAGATTGCATACCGAGTCACCGCGGCCGCCACTACGGCTAAGAAGTCTTTGATCAAGGAGGACTACCACAAGCTCATGGATGTGATAGCTAAGTTTGTAGACATGAAGTTTGGCGCTTTTTTAATCACCGTGAAAAACTAAGGCGGCGGATGATGGGGTCGCTATAATGGAGAGAAGAAGGTGAACTGGGTTGAGTTCATCTTTGGGAAGATATGCCAAAATGTGATGAACAAGACCATAAATGATGTTGGTTTGTTCGAGAGTGCGCTGGGATATGGCATGGTGATAGGCCACTTGATGGAGGTGAAGGGAATTCCTCTCAGAATGGGAAACCCTTCCACGTAAACAAGAAAGATGTTTAGGCAAATCTATCACCGCCCAAAGATAATCCCATTCTAGAAGAACAGATATACGAGCGAAGGGGAATCACCGACCGTCACGAGGACACAATCGCATCGCTAAGGCTCCATCTCCTAAGCCTGCGAGGAAAAGGAAGAAGGCCCTGCAAAGAAAGTCATCAATGCCCCTGCGGCCGTGGAAGACCCTGCACCTACCCCAAAGAGGGAGGAGAAGGAATCCCTGTGCCTTCTCCCTGTCGTGAAGAAGAAAGTTGTGCCGAGGAAGCCAATTGCGGAAAGAATATGAAAGTGGCGATTCTCCTGCCATGAAGAGGAACCCGAAGAGGTTGAGGTTCCATTAGTCAAGATAATAAAAAGGCGATGGTGAAACAATCCGCTTTAGCAAGCCAATTTGAGTCCACATGTTTGTGATAGAGAAGAAAGCCTTTGGTGAAGAGCATCAAAGTTTAAAGGAAAAGAGTGGTTTGGAGACCAATGAGAAAGAGGAGACTGTTGTTGGTGAACAACAGAGGTTGGAAGAGACTGATGTCGATCCACAACAGAGTCGAGAAGAGACAACTCGTCCAAAGACAATCAAGAAATAGAAGTTGAGACAACCGATCAAGGTGAGAGAGTAGTTGTACACTCCCCTCGGACATGATGCTAGAACAGTTGAGGAGGAGAGGCTCCTTTGAGCCTATGAATGAAGATGACGAGAATGATGACCTTGTCATGCTATCTCCTGCGCACCCGGATGTACATGAGAGGCTCTATATATGCAGAAAATGGAAGTTGAGTTATGCCAGAGCTCATCTCCAGAGTCCGGAGTTCATTGATGAGGAAGAAGAACTCCCGAGCTTTTTGGGAAACATTTCGGTCCGTTAGGCGTTGGACCCATATTTCTCGTAAAATCATCCTATTCCAAAAGAAGGATGAGGAGAAAGTGTAAGGCAAAGGCAAAGTCAATTGAGAATTGAAGCAACCTCAACCTTCCTTTGATGGTGTGCACGAAAGTGTTTTCCGATCAACCAACAACAGATGATGAAGAGGAGAAGGACCCTCTTGATGAAGTATAGAGATTTGAACTTAGGCAAGCAATTAAGGAATCCAAAGATCCGCACGAGAAGAAATTGCAAATGGGCCCATAAGAGTCTTCTTCAATTCTAATCTCTCCTAGCCCCGACATTATGGAAATGGTGAGAGTGATTGATGCTACTACCTCACCAAGTGCGGTGAGGAACAAGATACCGGGAGGAATGGCGATGAGGCTAAGAAAAAAGGAGAAGAAGGGCACCTTAGCCAAGCCTACTCCCGAAGAAGGTGTTGAGATACCCCCTTACTGTCTGGCCGCTCACTCACATGGACAAGAAGCCGAGTCTCGGGTTTTGAGTGACACATCGGCTCGAGACTCACTCGGTGGTGCGCCGCTTGAGGGAAACTAAAACCACCACAAATGGCCGGGTCGAGAGGAGGTCATGGGAGATAACATTCAAAAGGAGTTTGGAGGCTAATGTGAGAACATAAAGATCCAAATGGGGTTGATGAAGCTCGAGACGATTCGACTATCTCACAAATCCCAGTACACTCAGCCGATGAAGCTACTAATGCAACCAAGCAAATATTGGAATGGAAGCCACGGGAGTTGAGACTTCGGCTCAAAGTGAAATCTTAGAGGTGAGCCCTCAAACAATGTCATAGATGACCCTAAAGCGGCTCGATCTGTGAAGGGATTGTTGAAGACCGTGCTATGGTTAAGATCGCAAATGGGAATGTAGAAGGCCCATCGTGCTTGAGACCGCTGAGGTTAAAGAAAGCTCGGTGGAGGTTGGGACTTCCATGGGTAAGAAAGGCGAAGAGGAAGTGCCCCCCCAAGAAGAGTCGGTGGAAGAAGAAGAAATAAGTGCGCTTACATAACTCTCGGGAACACGTCGATCTTAGAATTTTTGGAGACGAATGACGGTGAGTCCGATCTCCTAACGACAAACCTCAAGAAGAGTCGGTGGAAGAAGAAGAAATAAGTCATGAGGTATGATTTGAATTTCTTGCACCTGTGATCACTTTGTCTTGGTGTCAACCACCTTAAAGTCCAAAAATTTGCCGACTATAAAAGTTCTTTATGCCGACATCTTCTATTTTGTACTTCTCCAAAGAACCGCAGTGTTCTTTGGACGTCTTAATTGAACAGCATGTTGTACAACTTGTTGTCCAATACGTTAAGGATATAATTCCCGCATAGAAAGTCACATTGGTGCCAAACATCTATAGCGATCCGCCTTTGGTTGTCGGTCTCTTATTCGACAATAGTCGGAGGGTCCTCCTTCAAGAACCTGGATAGACTCGGTGTGTTAGGTAGAACAACATTATATGTTGCCACCTCTTGAAGTTAATGCTCAAAAAAATAGAATTTTCATCTTGCGATTGTTGTTTTTAAATGTGTTTGGTTTTCTAAAATCGAATAGAATAATGGGACAGTATTTAAGTCAAGGCGAGTATTAGATTCTCTATCCGCAAGATGAAATTTTCCCATACGAAAGTGCTTAAGGTTCTTGGCAATCGTCTCTAAGATACAACGGCTTTCCAGTTTGACTTAGTAGCACTTAAAAAAGTCAAACTTATATAGAACTTTAACATGTTTAACTTTCAAAATACGTAGAAGAAGAAAGTGAGACACTATGCTAAACCGCATATTAAAATGGGATTAAAATGAACATCGTAGGGGTCAATTTATTTATAGAAATTCAGATGCCCTTTCGGAAAAGGTGCATTCTTTGGTCCGGATCGATCGGGTACGACGGATCGTGGCTCGATCAACAACCCCGAATTGATGGTCCGGATCGTGTCGGGCTCCTCGTGACGATGCATACGTCGCGAAGTGCAAATGCGCCTCTAAAGTGCCCAATGCGGCGTGCGCAAGCCCGACTCAAGTTTGACGGTTTCACCTCTAAAGCCTCAATGCGACTAAGTGCGACATACGAGGTCCCGACTCTAGCTTTGGCTCGGACGATGTGCCGCACATCTTAGTGGTCTTTGAGCTAGATCGAAGCTAGTCAAAATTAATTTGGTCCACTAGGGCGTACCATAAGAATATCCACATGATTACTCCTTATTATTGGTGAAGCTCTATAGAAACAAGCCAAGCATTTGAAATGCTTTCCATGTAGGCTGCAGTTTTCCACATTCCCACCATTTCATATTTCCATATATAAAAGACATTTAAGTGACTTACATTATGCATTAATTTCTCATTCACTCAAAATTGGTTTTGAGAAATTCCAAATGCTAAATTCATCTACTCGTAGTGTAGACTACGATCATATCATTTATTTTCCACAACTAATAGATGATCTCACTTAAATAATTGATCAAAATCGGGTCAAAACCTATTTTTCTAAAACCAATTTCCAACCATAGTAAACTATATATATTCAAGATTTTTGGGATTATAACTAAGTAATTTATAATTTGGTCAAGCCAACGTACAATTTGATAATTAAACCTTGATCCTACATAAACAAACACATAAAATTATATTTCTCTAGCTTATTTAGTTTGTGAAATTCCCTTATTTCAGCCCATGTTAGTAAACAAAAATTCAATTTTTTTAGGGTATAATAGGATAAAAATGTTGGAAATTATTTTAATAAAGATGAGTTCTGACCCGATTTTGACCGATTATTTAAGTGGGATCATTTATTAGTGATGAAATATAAATGATATAATCATAATCTACACCGAGTAGATGAATTTAGCATTTTAATTTTTCAAAACCAATTTCGCGTGAATAAGAAATTAATGCATAAAATTAGCACTTAAAAGCCTTTTATATATATGAAATATAAAAGGTGGGAATATGGGAAGGCACATCCCACATGAAATGCATATTAAATGCTTAACTTGTTTATATAGAGTTTCACCAATAATAAAGAAAGAATCATATAGAGTTTCTTATGGTACATCCTAAAGAAACCAAGTCAATTTTTGACTAGCCTTTGTGATGGAGATAAGATTTAAAGATAATTTAATATCTATTAATATTAGATTTAGAGAGTTGTTTTATTTATCTCATTAAGAATTTTCAATGGTTATGAGTTTTATTGTTATAGGAGTTTAATCCTATAAATATTTGCTTTGTTATTATTTTTAGGGTGGTTGAATATTATTAAGTTTTGAGATTTGTTCTCCAAGCTTATACACATTCTTTTGATAATTATATTTACTTTGTGTCAATACTTTCTGGTATTCTTGTGAATCAACGGTAGTATTTGTGTTCTTTATTGTTTATGCTTCCCCAACATCGCTTGATATTTAGAGACCGATCTACAATCCCCGAACCATGTTGTCCAGGACCGAATCCACAATGCATGAATGACACTTGCCGCGATCCGTCAGCAGATCGACTTGCGACAAAACAATTTCACATCGTGTGCATCCCATTTCAAAATCAAGATCTTGTTGAAAAAGCGATTTTCTTGGTGGTTGTGAGTTTGCACTGCGGTATTGTGCCCATCCAGTTCATCCCATTGGAAACCTATTCCACGAACATGAATGTTTTATTCTCAAGTGACATTGAAGATGGTGGATATGATGGACCACCAATTTTTTATGAGGAAGATGAAGATCTCATTCTAGAGATTGGTTATGGAAAATTTCTGGAATTTAAAGCCACCAACATTCAATGAGGATGAAAATGATGGCTATGATGACCAACCAATTTTGATAAAGAAATTGAAGATGTTGAATCATTCATGGGAAATGTATATTGTCTTCCTCCACTAGAGATCAACGATATTGTTAATGTCTCATCCCTTCATATACTATCATTCTCTCTTCGTATGGATAAAATACTAATCCTAAAGAGGAGATTATTGTCTTTTTTGGCAGAATTGGCAAAATCTGAGGAGAAGTTTGTTGATATCAGCATGGATGAAAAACATAATTCGCGAAGTCAGTTGTCATATTATTTTGGGATTGGAGGCTACCAAATAATGGATGATGGTGTTCTAGATATCAATCTAGATTTTTTTATTTATTTTTGATCCAACTCAAATACATGATTATATTCATACTGTTTTTCCATCTCGTCCTCCTCGCGCGCCCCTCCATGATTTAACAATTATTCTACTGATGATCACCCTTCTGATTCGAGGATGAATCGTCTCGACCCCGGAGAGAATGATGGAGATAAGATTTAAAGATAGCTTAGTATCTATTATGATTAGTTTTAGAGAATTATTTTATTTATCTATTAAGAGTTTTCAATAGTTAAGAGTTTTATTGTTATAGGAGTATAATCCTATAAATGCTTGCTTTGTTATTATTTTTAGGGTGGTTGAGTATTGTTAAGTTTTGAGATTTGTTCTCCAAGCGATACACGTTCTTTTGAGAATTATGTTGTTTTTGTGTCAATATTTTCCAAAGTATTCTCGTGAATCAAATGTAGTATTTGTGTTCTTTTTTTTTGTTCGTCTGCCAAAGATCACTTTGGCTAGCTCAAAGAACACCAAGGACAATCGCGAACACCGTCAGAAGTCGGAGTCGTAGCTAGGCACACGCCGCACTTAGTCGCATTGGGCTCTTTAGATGCACACTTTGCGCCACGTGCTCATCCTTAAAGTTTTGAAAAATCAAATTAGGATTCGGTCCTGTGGCGCGGTGACATGGCGGGCGACTCACGTGGCAGTGACTTGGCAGAATCATCTTGAAAGCGTCGTGTGACAGGACATGGGTCCAAATCGATCCAAACTAAAGGATGCACCCTGCCTGAAAAGGGCATCTTAAATGAACCTCATGATGTTGAGAAATATACCATTCAATCTGCATTCAGCAATAGTCTTCATTCTCTTCATTTTTCTGTAAAATTTGAAAGTTCTGGAGTACAGTTATGTTCGCTGTAAGTTCGACTTTTGCAAGTGCTGCTAAGTTGAACTTGAAACTCATTGTATCTTAGAGACGATTGCCTGAACCGTTAGCACTTTGGTACAGGGGAATTTCGTCTTGCGGAGATAGTATTTAATACTAGTCTCGACTTTACATTTTTGTCCAGTTACTTTATCCATTTTCGAGAAAACCGAACACCGTAAACAACAAAAAAATCTCATGCACTCATACAGGGGCGTAGCCAGGGGGGCCTCCCCGGCCCCCGCGGGGCCCCAACCTTTTTCTTGTCCCGTTTTTTCTATGGAAAAAAATGAAAAAAAAAATTATATATATCTTTTTAAGGGGAAAAATAAATGAGTTAGGAGAAAAAAAAATTGGATTAAGAATACCCATACGAGTATGGCTACTCCCCCTACACTCATATTAAATCAAACTCAGACCAAGACCAAAAACCCCAAAAACCTCCCAAATGCACAAGCTTTTACTACTCTGTTTGATCCTAGATTCAAGGGTTTAAGAGTTCCCCAGACACCACCTTGGGAATAAAAGAAACAATAATGAAGTGACAAGTGTAAACATCTGACCAATCTTCCCTAATGTTTGGCGCCCTTAATTCCACGCCACGAACCACGAATCACACAATTTTCCATTTTTCCTTATTTCTCTTCGTTTCCTCTCCATGCAAGAATCCAACCGAATCAAAACCCACAACAACAAAAAGAGGAAAACAAACCATCAAATATTCTATTTCTTCTCACAGTTTCCTTAAAAGTTCCAATCTTTCTTCCAGAAATCTTTATAAAAAAATTGAAGTTTGATGGTGGGTTCATCAAGTCAAGGCTTGCCTTCATGGATGGGAGTGGCAACAGCCACAAGAAGAGTGGAGTTAGATAAAAATTTGGTAAAAGAGGAATCTATGAGCAGAGAACCCTCAAATTCCCAAATTTCTGAGGTGGATTTGAGTTTTGGGGAAAGGGCATTTTCTGCTGGCGCCGCTTCCTTCATCTCTGCCCTCATTGTTAACCCTCTTGATGTTGCCAAGGTCTCGATTTTTGTTCTTTTCGTAGTTATGGGGTGCTTATGCTCAGTTGAACTAGTTTTCTGTTTAATTGGACAGAAAGATAACCTATATTGATTGTTATAAATGCCTATTTGTTTTATTATTCTAGAGATTCAGTGTTCTCGTATTCTGCTCTATTTTGCTATTTTATTCAGCCAATTAAAATAAGATCCCGATTGCTCGTGTTTAATCGATATTCTCTGCCCTGATATTTTGTTTTTTACTTCTTTAGTTCTACTTTTTTTTTTTCTGCAGTTTTTGTTGTGCATTATGATCTGTATGATTTTCTGTCTATGTGGCAGCTAATGTTGCTACTTAGTGCAGTGTCATGAGTTCTTATTATAATTCTATAGGTTTGTTTAATTGGATTGTGTTAAGGGTATGCTATATACACTTGAATGGTGAAATATGCAAAATTTCTTTTCACTGAACTATGGGATTGTGAAGCGTAATACGTTTTAATATAATCGGTCTGTCTAATTCGTTGTGTGTTTTAACAGCTTCGGTTTTACTTTAATTTTTTATGTCTGGTTGATATTTGGCTTTCTATTCAGACTAGGTTGCAAGCACAGGCAGCTGGAGTTCCCTATGATGGTTTATGTCGCTTGGGTTGCTTTGAAACAAGCACGGTAACACAACACCAGTCTCATTCTCTTCCTTTATATATGCTTATTAGACCATTAGTACCTCAATAATTTTCTGATCACATTAGTGGCTTCTTTTTGTTCTTAACTAAGCTTTCTGCTTAATGCACTTAGTGCTTAGAACTTCCCTTCCTTTGTTGTTGGAAACTCAATATCTAAACTACATTACACGTACTTACAAGTTTAAGAGAAACACAGTTACTTTGTTTGATTTAGTGCTGAAGTATGAAAGGGGGTAACTGATGCAAAACCAAATACGGGTTAAGTGTATTTAACCCAATTTTTAACTGCTGAAAGATGTTTACTCATGAAGGATTTCCTTATTTTATTTTATTATAGTCAAAGTAGAGTACATAAAGTGCTGTTACTATATTTCATTAAAGAACCATGTTGTCATAGTAGTTATAGCTCTGGTGTTGTGCTCAGATGTTGCAAGTGGTGAAGTATGTGCCATCATCAGTGTGTTCACCTGTCGGCAATCAGCCAGTATGTTCTCCTGATTGTACCCGTTACAGAGGAACATTAGATGTATTCTACAAAATAATACAGCAGGTTAGTGAATTTTTACCGGAAGCATATGATTTCAGTCGTATCTCTCTGTAAGCAAAAGAAATTTGGAACTTTTGAATTCATGATTTGAGCTCTACATACTTCAAAATTTATGAAGATAACTCTTACCATGTCAAATCATCCAGGAGGGATTCTCAAGATTGTGGAGAGGAACAAATGCCAGTTTAGCATTGGCAGTCCCTTCTGTGAGCCCCCTTCTTGCAAACTGTCTACTCATTGTTCTAGGGATTAAGACCTCGTGCAGGTTAAAAACTTTTTCACAACTCTCTGTTGAAATCTTTTTTGAATTTATTGGCAGATGGGTATCTATATGCCGCTGTACGATATTTTTCGGAAATACTTGGAAGATCTCATGTTACATTATGCTCCAAGCATCACACCATATGTCCCTCTAGTTGCTGGATCCTTAGCGCGCTCGATATCATGCGTCACTTGTTATCCTATTGAGCTTGCAAGAACACGCATGCAGGTAGTTGTATACTCGACGTTGCTGATCTAATAGGTTTCGCTACATCTTTATTGTAATCATCACTATGGTAATCTTACATTCATATTTAATTTTGGGGAGTACGAGCAGAGTTGTGCTTACTATATCTTCACCTCACCCTTCCTACTATACAATTTTTTACAGTATAAAACACGTTTAGCATATATTTTCCTTGATTAATCATACGTCTGGTTATCTTTCTGGTCATAGGCATTCAAACACATCCAAGGCGGTGCGAAGCCTCAGGAGTGTGGAAAACTTTGGCTGGCGTTGTCTCGCCAATCCAGGAACTAATATTCATCAAGCTTGTAAGTTGCTTTCAAACTTATATTTTGACATTTGCTTTGCAAGTTATTTAAATCTATGAGATTTAAGTTGTCCTATACATCTTGCATATATGGCTTAAGAATCACATTAACCCGGATCTGGCATGTATCAGTGTGTCTTGCTTAAAGTCCTTTTCTGTAGAAGAGCTATGAGGTATACCTTCAATGTGAGATTTCAGTAGCATGGCCGCACGAGTGATAATCTGGGATTCTTATAGGTTTTTGGGTGGATAAAAGAATGCTTTGCAAGCACTTTTCTCTGTCGGACAGTAGTTCTAATAAGTTTATGTCATCAATCAGTTTTACAACTCAAGCGTTTTGTTACTCATTGTTTTGGACAATAGTTTTCTATTAATTTCTATTACCACACACAGCTTAGAGAGAGTAATCTGTTTATGTGTTTTTTTTTTCTTTTCATTTAATTGTTTTATATTCCTACTCCTCTATTTTGTTTATCATAGTGTTCATATGATTTTCTGGTCTCCGGAAAATTGAAGTGATGTATTAGTGACTACAATTGCACCAGTTCAAAGCTACCGCATTTTATGGACTGGCCTTGGAGCACAACTTGCACGTGATGTTCCTTTTTCTGCAGTTTGCTGGTCATCATTAGAGCCAGTAAGGGCTTTCTTCATACGGCATTGCATGGATATATTAGGATTCTTGTTATATTTTACACTTGCTAATTATGTGTAGCTTAGAAGAAGAATTTTGAGCCGGATAGGAGATGAAGCCAGTGTTTCCAGTGTCCTTGGTGCAAACTTTTGTGCTGGTTTTGTGGCCGGAAGCCTTGCAGCTGCAGTTACATGTCCTCTAGATGTTGCAAGAACTCGGCAGATAGAGGTGGTTCTCTTTTTATTATATTAGACATTGTTATTAGCAATGAATAGGGTTAACTACAAAAACTAGCCTTATAAGTTTAGTATAGTTACAAAGAAACCCGCATAAATTTCAAAATTACAAATCCCTTTTATATTTGTTTTTATTTTACAAATTGCACTTATTGAGATGGGTATTTGTAAATTTTGAAAAATAACTGGATTTTTTGGGGTAGTTTTTGTAAGTTACCCCTATGAATAAATGAAATGATTGATTCGAATAATGTTTTTCCTTGGGGATATGAGACCTAATCTTCACAAGTAAATCAAATGGAGTGACTAAGACGGATGTTTGGTGTGTATTATGCTCTAGGTTTGAGATTTCGGCAGCATATTCTTCACTTTTTCTGTCCAAAGAATTAGTTGTTTCTTCCTTTTCTTGCATGAGAAATATGAGACAGGAGGCCAAATTGATGGTTTGGTATACATGCAGAGAAAGTTAAGAGAGCGTTAAGAGACTCTTATGAAAAGGGAAAAACCCTGTTTTTCTTAGCAATGATGAGTTGACTTTGGTCTTATTAGTTGGTTCTGCCTTTTTTGATAATGAAGATCTAAATTTTGAACTTTCAGAAGGATCCCACACGAGCATTGACGATGACTACGAGACAGACTTTGATTGAGATCTGGAGGTATCCATGTTAATTTCTCTCTTTACTTTTTTCTCCTGAGAAATTATTCGTCGTCCTTTTGGTTTGACCAGAATAGTTGGTTATCGTAGAACCATTCTTTTTTCCTTCCCACCAAGTGCGTCTAGAAAAAGAAAACGGCATTATTTCTCATAATTTATTTAGTGAAACGGCATCTGGATTTCCAAAAAAATTCAAAACAAATGCCTAAATAATGAAAAAGATTCTCTCATTAAATTCATCCTAATTTAAGTAGTCAAAAGTGAAAAGAAAAAAAAAACCTTTTAGTGTTCGCAAATGCCAGTTTCTGCTTCATTCAATCAAAAATCTAAAAACAAGAGGAGGGTGTGCTTAAACTGCTTTAGATTTCTGATTCTGCTTTCATTAAGACTTTTAAACAGAAATAAAACATTTTTACAAATTATCCACCCAACACTCTTTTTGAACTTAATCGATTTTCAGCTTCAATTTGCAAACTCTACCTACTTCTGATTCTAAACTATTTTGCCGCATAAATAAATCACTTCCTCCAAAATCAGAAGTGTTTGCAAAAAAAAAATCTGGAAAAACAATAGTATTATGAAATTCTGTGTTCGCTATCACGATCTTCTAGTTTATAATAGCTAACTTACTCCTCTGCTTGTGAATCAGAGATGGAGGTATTAAGGGATTATTCACTGGTGCTGGTCCTCGTGTTGCTCGAGCTGGTCCTTCAGTCGGGATTTTAGTTTCCTTTTATGAAGCTGTCAAGTACGCAATGCAATATAGATACTCAAAGCAGTAATCTTGTGGAAGATATAGCTGACTTTTTATGAAGTCTGAAGATTGGTTAAATCAGTCCTTTTGATAAAGAGATTACTGATTTGATAAAGATATAGCTGCCTCAACGTGTCCCTAGTCCAATGTTATAGAATGAATCTCTTTGTTGAGAAGGTTGTTCAACAAGTCGCATTAATAAGGTGATTGAAAAATAAAATCAAATTGTTCTGTGCTGCTTCTATTTTAAGTTTACATGCACTATTGTGTTTTTTTCTTTCTTTTTTTTTTTTTCATTTTCCTTTAGCGTGTTGTTTCTTATATCTCAGCCTCAAGTGTTTTGGCGGACGTACTTTGTCAATATATTATTTGAACCTGGATTGAAACGTGGAAATGATATGTGATCTTACATCACATTTATGGTTTGTATGCTGGAATAAAAATTTTATGCAGATGTACCAAATACAATTCTCATCTAGGTGAACAAGAGTGTTAACGAATCTAAGTAATGGTACTTATTTTTCAAGCTTGTTTAATTTTGAGGAAATTCCATCATATACTCTCTTTTTGAAAATACCAAAAATACGCTCTTATCACTAATATGCCTATTTTTTTCATTTTTACGCTTGACTTATTTTTTGATTATTTTTACGTTTTTTCGTTTTTCTTGTTCCCGTATTCTTTTATATGTTATATATGTTGTTTCGATGTTGTTTAAATTTGTTTTATTTTGTTTCTTAGTTGTTTCTTTTATTGTTTCGATGTTTCAAAACAACTTTTACCTATTTTTTATGCTACTTTTTGTTCATGTATTGTTTTGTACATTGTTTCTCAAGTCTTTTTTTACGTGTTGTTCTATAATATTTTTAACGTTTGTTCGAATAATTCTTTTGTTGTTTTCATGTAATTTTCAATGTGTAGATATAATTTTTACCTACTTTTAAGCTCTTTTTATTCATGTGGTATTTTTAATATTTTTTACGTTGTTTTCTAGGTTGTTTTATACCGTTTTTAATGTTGTTCTTATGTTTATTTGTCGTTTCCATGTAGTTTTCGATGTTGTACCTATTTTTAAGCTCTTTTTGCTCATATGGTGTTTTCTATATTGTTTTTAGTTTGTTTCTATATTGTTTCTTGGTTGTTTCTATGTGTTTTATGTTTTCATGCATTGGATCAAAAATTGAATTTTGTTTTTTTACTCATGTTGTTTCTATATTATTTTTCAAATTTGTTTGGTTTTAATATGTGTTGTTTTATGTGTATATTTCTTTTTTTTATAAGATTTCAAGTATAAAATGGATTATTTAACTAGGCAAAATTTAGTTTTTCCACTTGAAATTTGATTAGAAGAAACATGTTTGAAAAACAATAAAAAACAACAAAGAAACAATAAACATGTTTGAAACAACAAAGAAACAACAAAGAAACCAACGTAAAAAAGTCCGGGAATTTTGGCAGGAACGTATTTTTGTCCAAAAAAAAAGGAGAAAAGCGTATTTTTGTCAATTATCACCGGAAAATGTATTTTGCTATTTTTTGTCCAGAAAAGTTGGGCAGTTGTGTCATTATCCGTTTAATTTTTATTGAGCTTTAAATTGTTTGACTTATTTGATTATTAATCAAATCGGGTTTAAACGAGTTTTTGTTGACCATACACGAGTAGCTTGATATTGTGTATCTTGATGTTTTCACGCATATTATGTTATTTTTTACTAATTGAGTCGAGCTCGAACTGAACGTTATATTTTGTCAAACGAAAAAATGTATCCAAGTTTAGTTTGTTAACATAATGAATCGAGCTTCGACGAGGATTCAAAGATGTTTGGTTCGGTTTTTCCCACTGAACAGGTTTATCGTTTATGTACTTCATATTTGCAAGCATCGCAAAAATACCAAACGAATGCTACTAAACAATCAGAGAGTACATGAAAATAAATACAGTGAAAATTAAATGGTATGAATAAAAATCTAACTCTACTCATCACCAGCACAAGTGGCATTTTTCTCATCACCCAGATTGAACAAAGGCCATGTCCATTTCTACCAACTAAAATCCAGTGAAATAGTATATCCAAGAAATCAACTGAAAATCACATCAATATTAGATTATCATAAATCTTTGCAAAAATTATTCAATAGTTGAAATTTATTTATTATAATCTACATAAATTGGATTGCGATCAATGAAATAAAAAGAGTGTCAAACAATAGATTTGAAATTTACCATAATAATTTATTTATTCTTATAACTGTAATTAATAATTAATATTTTATCGAAATTAATTTGGTTGAGAGCCTATAAGTGAGAGCATGATTTTTAATCATATATCTCCCAGAATTAATTTAGTAACTACCAAATTAACATTGATCTTTGCAATTATATTTTACTATTTCAAGAGAGTAGTTTAGGCGGGAAAAATTTTGTACTATTATTTATAAGTGACTCTCTTTATATATATATATATATAGGATTTGGATCTAGTGAGTCCACATATCTTAGGTGAGTACACGAGACCAAATCGAGGCATTGATTTAATTTTTAAACGGTTGAGATTAAATAAATTTTACTATTTTTTAATAGATAACTTTATAAAAATAAGGACTTTTTGTAATTTTAATTAATACCAATTTTTGGAAGGAATTTATTTATGGTAGTGGGCTAGAAATTAGGAACGGTTAAGGAGACGTGTTTATCAAACTTAAGAATCACTAATATCTTGCATATCTTTTCCTCCCAAGTGTGTCTCTGCAAAACATCCCCAAATTCATCCCTACCGTGAGAAAAGGCCATCCTCTTCCTCCATGGATTTCCTGAGCTCTCTGTAACCACCGGATGCCTCACCTCTCCGCCGTGTTCTCTCTGCAAACCACCGGATGCTTGACCTCTCCGCCAGACTACTGCACCATCACCCCGACCTCCGTGGCTATGGAGACACCGACACCGACGCTTCGACTTTAGGATGGGGGCGGTGTTTACGGTGGGGCACGATCCGGGCGCAATCGTTGCCTGGTGGTTTTGTTTGTTGAGGTCGATATAATCAAAGCTGCCGTTAACAATAAGTGGCTTTTCGACCTACAAATCCATTCGTCAAAACCGCTCAGGGTTCTGAGATTTTGACTTGCTTGGTGACGGCTTCTATATGTGTAAATTCTAAGTAATTAATATTTATTTTTCATTTTTTCAATTTCATGAATTATCACCATTACCACTTAATTATATGTCTTGATTGCTTAATTAACGAGGCTTTCAACTGCTTATTGTCGTTGATAATTATGCTTATGTATGTTCTATATTATGCTTATCTATATTTTATATTATGCTCTCAAATTAGGGGTAATTAGTATTGCCATGTTTTTTCTAAGGTTGAGGGGATTGCTTATTGATGTTTTCAACTCGCTTATTGTTGTTGATAGTTATGCTTATCTATAGTTTGTTTTATGCTTATGCATGTCTTATATTATGCTTATGCTTTGTTAGTTCTTATGCTTATAAATGTTTTGTTTGTTAATAAATATTTTATATAAATGACTAGTGTCTTTTTTTTTTTTTTTATAGATTTCTCTGTTAGAAATGGCAAAAGATGTAATGAACGAGCGGGGAAGTCGATTTTGGGACTAGAGAAGGAGTTTGCTAAATCGAGTTATGATCACAACGAAGCGTTTTTGTTTCATACTTTGATTAAAAATGTTGAATATTGTAGTTTTTTAGTAGCCATTTTAAATATGGTTGGTTTTGACGTACTTGCGTAGTTGATATAGGAATATTTTCTAATTAGTGTCGTATTTATTTTCATGGTTTTTAGATAATGTAAGCGGAATTCAAATGTTTTGTACGCTTAATTTAGTTGCCTTGTAAGCAAAATTCAATTGTTTTGTAAGCATAATTCAATTGTTTTGTAATCAATTATTTTGATGGTAATGTAAGCATAATTCAATTGCTTTCTAAGCACCATAACATCCTTTCACAAGCAATACTTTACACACAAATAAGCAATTGAATATATGGGACTAAAGAAACTAAGTTTTGCAAGAATGTTTGCTCGAAAAATACTACAACAATCACAAATAAGTTGAGTACATAGTAGTAATAAGCATTACAATAACCACACATACGCAATTTGTAATATGTGAATAAGCGATATTTAACAAATAAATAAGCGATCACAATATATTCTTGAACACATACTTTTTTATTTATTAAGAATTTTTTAAAATGGTATTCCGTTGTCGATATTATCAAAATTCATTCATTCTTTTGGAGTTATATTTTCGTCATATTCTAGTATACGATTGAGATTAATCGATATTATTTCAATCATTTGTTGTGACACATGTGCAATCCCAATCAATCAAATAAACTAAATAATTAAGCAATATTTAGAATATACATAAGCGTATAGTTATGCACATGTAAGCAAACGTTTAGCCATAGCTAAGGAAAGTCCTGAGTTAAAACAAATGGGGACGTAATCAAAATTTTGAATACATACAAGCAAGTATTCGTGCATACATAAGCAACATTTTAGTATCACCCAAGCAAATTTCTCAAGGTTGAAAAAACCGTCAATGAATGAATAAGAGTCCATATAAGTATAAGTTTTTAATTTTTTACATAATATGATAGTTCTTCTTAAACAAACTATTATTAATGTGAGATTTTAAAACACAGTAATAACTAAGCAACATTTTCCATACATGCAAGCAAGTATTTAAGCACATATAAGCAATATTCTGACCATATCAAGCAATTTTTTTAAAAAAATGAAATGGCGAAATTTCATTTAATTTACTAGATTTAGCACATTGAGTTAATGAAACATATAATCAAATTTGTTTGGAAATCAATTAAACAACGTGGATTGAATGAAGGATGACACCAATTATGGGTAACTGCCCTATTTTCATGGGATTTACTAGATTTAATCAACCACCCTATTATTTATGTGAACTAATTTGCCCCCATTTTGACTTTTACCATTTATTTTGTTAACATTAACTGAATTAATAATAGCCATTGAAATAGGTAGATGTGTGGTCAAGATTTGGTCTTATGTACTCATATAATAAGGGGTCATATATAACCCTCCCCTCTATATATATATATATATATATATATATATATATATATGTGTGTGTGTGTGTGTGTGTGTGTGTGTGTGTGTGTGTGTGTGTGTGTTGGGGGAGATCTGTGAGACCATAGCTATACATAAGACCACATCTACACCATCCAACCAAAAAAAAAAAATAGAAGGCTAAGATCTAATAAAATTTTGTAGCATTAAAAAAATGGGGGGATTGGCCAGGGTAAAATTGAAATCACACAAATTGGCCAAAAATAATCGCTACATTCAAGGCGGCGGAAAATTTGTTTTGATTCACTACTTATACTCACGCCGATCAACATTCTCCTTCTTCATCCCTTCATGTCATAATAACACGAAATTGAAACCCTTTGCAAAATAGAGAACAAATTCTACATTTATACCGGAA
This sequence comes from Rehmannia glutinosa, assembly GCA_016081115.2. Lineage (NCBI taxonomy): Eukaryota > Viridiplantae > Streptophyta > Magnoliopsida > Lamiales > Orobanchaceae > Rehmannia > Rehmannia glutinosa. The sequence goes on from CM071927.1 coordinate 43,759,637, forward strand.
AAGAAGCATCAAAATTAGAACCGAGCCATCGAATCGCAAATCATCAAACAACGAGAAAAATCGAAATCATCATATACATCAACAAAATCAAAATTGCGATGTCACAAAATCGGGATTTCCATTCCACAATCCATTCGAATGAAGGTAATCACTAACCACTAATTTACTCGCAAAATGTTTGGATCGAACGCATGTCTTGTTGAATAATCAAAAACTTTACGCGGAGTAATGTTAATATTACATGTATTTACAACAATGATTTTGTATGTTTACAATTAAGTATTTTATACATATAAATTACTTAATCAGATAACATATTCTCATACGCATGTACTTAATTCGTATTTTACTAATATGCTAATTTAGAATAAGGATATTGCATGTATAGGGTTGTTAATGTGTATAGGAAGAATAAAATATTAGAAAATATGAGAAATTGTATACGTAATACGTATTAACGTTCGTTGCGTGTAATAAATGTTGTAAAAAGCGCTAGGCGCTCGTTAGCGCCGCTAAGCTAAGCAGACTTGGCCTAGCGCCTGGCGGGGTTAAAGCGGGACACAGGGGGGGTTAATCGGAAAAAAATCGTAGCGGACAAGGGGGACCTAGCGCCTGGCGGAGATTTTTACAACAGAGGCGTGTATAGTGTTTCATATTTGTGTATTTATTATGTAGAATTTCTATGACATTTAATGTATACTATGTATTAACGTTCGACATGTTTACAATACAATTTTGCATAATTACAATGCATATATTGTATATATAGTATTCCATATTTGTATATTTAGTATGTAAATTTTGTGTTTTTACCATAGCAAGCACCAGATTACATGGTTTATGTTGGCGAGGCTCGAAATCTCACCAGGATCAACTAAATATTGGATCCCGTAGTGGACCAAGAAAAATTTCCTCGTGTCGACATGCATTTCCAAACATTGGAGGCTAGAATATAATTTTACAAGGATTATGGTACGTGCGGTGGCTTCAACGTTAGAAGGAGCACTACAAAGAAATTCAAGAATGACGAACTTCGTGTGCAATACGTGGTTTGCAATAGAGAGTGCTTCAAAACTCTAAAAACCACACTTGCTGAAAATTTTGAGCATGACGAAAGCATCACAAAGCGGGGAGCACGCAAGAGAGTTTCAAACCGAGTTGGGTACAATGCACGTTGTATATGTGATGCATGCATATGTGATGCGGACGCACAATTAGTGATAGACAAATTCTTAAGGCAAAAAGAAGCAAATCAAGGATGGTATTCGATTAAGATGTTGATAAAGATGAACAACTAACATGACTCTTTTAAAGCACTAAACATCTATAATGAACTATGCCACATTCGGTGATGTAATATTCTTTGATGCTACGTACAATACCAATAGGTAATGTATTTGACTACAATAATTTGTCTTGCATATATATCATTACAATAATGTATATTTCATTATATTATTGTGTATAAGACGATTGAAAAACTTGTATCCTTCTAAATTGCATATATACCTTATAAAAATGTATATAATCCTTATTAATAATGCATATAATCCTTGTAAATTATGCATATATCCCTTATACATAATGCATATACTCCATTAAGTTTCTATTTCATAATGTACATCAAGAACTTTTGAGTTGTACATTTATAATCTTAAATCTGTTTTTATAGTTATGTAAATCAGATACTAGTAATAACATTATTACACATGTATGAAAATGTATATGATCCTTATAAATAATACATATAATCCTTGTAAATTATGTATATATCCCTTATACATAATGCATATACCCCTATAAGTTTCTATTTCGTAATGCACATCAAGAACTTTTGAACTCGTACATTTATAATCTTAAAATTGTTTATATAGTTATGGAAATCAGATACTAACAATGAAATTATTACACGTATAAGATGGTGTTCGCTCTATTTACCGAATAGATAACCATCGAAGGTGTGTAACATTTGGTTGCCTTATTTTGATAGATGATGGAGAGTCGTATATATGGTTGTTCAATCGATTCTTAGATGTTGTTGGTCAAGAATCATACTATATAATGAGACAAGACCCTAAGCCATGAAGAATGCAATACAATCAGTCTTCAATAAAGCAAAACATAGATTGTGTATGTGGCACATAATGGAGAAAGTTAATGTCAAAGTCGGTCCCAACCTATTCAAGGATAAAAATTTCATCAATCGACTTAATTCAATCGTGTGGGATAATTACATTACAACAACGAGAATTTGAAAAATAATGGCATGAAATTATGGATGACTTCAATCTAGCCTTTTACATCCATGGTTCACAATTATGTATGATATACTGATGAGTTGGATCCCCGCATATTTAAGAGACGTGCCCATGAGTAGACTTCTAAAAACTACATCAAGAATTGGAAAACACAAATAGTCAAGTTTGGTAATTTTACAAATCCTCAATCATACTTGGTTGAATTTGTAATGCATTTCGAGAGCGCGATGGAATTCAACGCCATTCTACCGATAAGTTGAACAATCGATGCCAAACCTCCCTTCACATTGCCGAACACCATTGAACATTAAAAACATGTTTCTTTAGTGTACACGTATACCATATTTTATGAAGTGAAAAGGAAATTAAAGAAGCGTGTTACAATTGTTTGCTCGGTTATACAAATCAATGACAATACACATAAAATCTCGTACATAATAAAGGAAGAAAGTGGGGTGTTTGAAATGACAAATTGCAAGATGGATGGATCTGCAAAATGTAGTTGCAAGTTGTTTGAGCAAATGTGACTCCTATGTCGGCATATATTTGTAATACTTCCAGCTCCATATTTAGCTCCACGTTGGATGAAAGCAATCTCGTTTATTTCACATTCAAAAATGGACACATGTACCAATTTCCGGGAGGAATTGAGGCTGCAAGAACAATGAACACTCTGTGGTCAGATTTTCACAGCTGCATTGGTCTTGAATAGGGGAATATTGAAAAATTATCAAATTTATCACATATCATATCGAACGAGAAAGCTAAGCTATTCGAGCAACAACACAAAACTTATGTGGCCAGCAAGCAGTCAATAATGGAATCCTACTGCGGCTCAACTTCACAATTGGACATTTCTGTGTTACCACCGAAGCAAGCCAAGAACAAAGAAAATGGTAGTCGTCTGAAAAGCAGAATCCAAAGCCAAAGAGAAAGAGCCATAAAAGCAAGCACAAAACTTAAAATGTGGGACATGTGGTGAGATTGGAACACATAACAACAAGACATGCCCGACCAACACCAAATACCTCCCGAAATATTTAAACCTTGAGAGCAATGTGTATTTGTTATTGATTTCAATTCCACATCTCGAAGTATAATTGCCTTTTTATTCCATAAATCTGCAAGATGTTTATATTAATTGTGCATAATATGATATTATATGTTTGTGTGATATATACAACATCAGCAAACTAAATATATATTATGTGATGCTAAAATATACATTAGCAAACCACTAGGGCAAATTATGTACGGTATACATAATCTTATGCATAAATATACAATATATGCAAACTAATTATACATTATATGGATTTAACTATACATCGTTTTTGCTTCCTATGCAACATCTGGACCAATGCATGTCATAATGTTTAAATATACATAATCTTCTGCGTAATTATACAAAATTCTATAACTACATATACAATATTATTGGCAAATGAAAAAGGCAAATTATATTTAATATACATACTCTTATGCATAAATATGCAACATCTGAAAACTAATTATACATTATCTGGATTTAACTACACATTGTTTTTGTTTCGTATGCAACATCTGGACCAATACATGGCATAATATTTAAATATACATAATCTTCTGCTTAATTAAACAAAATTCAATAACTACCTGTACAATAGATGGCATAGTACTTAAATATACATAATTTTATGCATAAGTATGCAAAATTCTGTAACTACATATACAATATTATTGTAGTGTGACACCATTTGGACAAAATGTACATAAAAATACAAAGTTATATTAATTAAAACAAAACAATACATGTCGTGTTTCCTTCATATCTAGAATTCAAAATAACATCTAAACATATACAACATTCCTACGAATTGAAGTATACATGACTCCAATAAAAAGCCACCCAACCTAAAAACAAAATATACAAAGATAAACAAAATATACATAGTAAATTGTCCATTAAATAACACTACAGTTTTTTTCCCCAATCCAGAACTTTTTGGCTTCTTCCATAGCCATATCCTTTTGCTCGTTTCTATCGTGGAGGATTATTCTTGGCTCGAATACTTCATGCACATGTTTGATAGTTGTGAAGGATTATTCTTCTCAAGCCGCAATCCAATCCTTGGTGTCGCGCCTATGTAGCTCTCCATATGTCTCATAAAGATATATACCACAATCAACTTTGTTTGTGGTGTCTCTCCAAGGCATGCATAGTCTCATCGGGTCACATTTACGGACAACACCTGCCATTTGCACGCAACCTCTACCTTCCAAGTAATTCGAAAACATCTGAACCTACACATATACCATGAAGAACAACATTAAACTTCATAGACTATAAAATTACATATAACTACATTATACTAACTAACTATACATAATTGTACACTTAAGTATACAATATTAAACACCTATTTAAACATCCAACAAACATATAAAAATACACTAATTGTTTCAAATTTTTAAGCTTAAATATACGAAGTATAGTAACTAAATATACATTTTAACAACCATAAATATACACATGCATGTCTTTTTGGAGAACAAAAACATAACTCACCAACTTGGCAGGCAAATCTCCATACTTAGCCCGGCTGCTTCCCCCGACATAAGAGTTGTCAATGATATGACAATTTCTCCTCTTGACATCAAATGTCCCTAGAAATATGTGCTCGCTCTTACAAATCGGAAAAAAAAAAAATGGAAAATAAATTAAAATGCTGATAATGAAAAAATAAGAACTGCCAAAAAAGGAGAGTAAAATTAACGCTACTTACAATGTCAAACTTGTTCAATTTTTCGGAGCTCGGCTCACCGAACTCTGTATCAAGTCCTTGCACAAACAAATCATACACAACCTTCCCATTTGTGTCGTCTCTTGGGCTAACAACCATGTACAACTTCAGCCAATACACAAATAAAAAACCAAAATCACAAAATTGATAGCTTAAAAAAACAGTAGGAAAAATGAAAACTGAAAAGAAATAATGCAAATACGATAAACATACAGTCAAATAACAAGAGGCAAAGAATCTATTTGGTGAAGTGCTACTCCTCAATCCCTTCTTCAGATTCATCATCCATGACCAAACGTCCAAAATTGACACACTAATATACCCTCCTGGATGCATGGTCTCCAAGTCCTCCTCGATAATATTTTATCCTCTCGTGTTTAAAATAATGTCCTCCCTACATGTAAAAAAGAGTTACAATGTAGAAAATAAAAAAAAATCCAAAACCTAATAAGTTGTATCAAAACTGAATTCTTACTTGTCCATCCCGGATTTTCAAAAAGCCAGTTCGCAATTATATTCTCGGTTTGATTTGGCTTCGAGGCAACATCAATCTGTCTAGCCATAAAAGGCGAAGACAATGGCTCTGTTTTCTTTGTCTTCCTGGCACCTTTCCGGGTAAAAACCTTCTTAGATCTTTCTAGGCAATATCGGCTTGCCCCTTAACCTTCCCAAAACTACCAGGCCGTACACGACCAACCTCTGTTTCTACAACCTACAAACCAATGCGAATAATTATGAAGTCAATACACTTCACTGATAAAAATCATAAAAGAGAAACAAAAATACATACGATCTTTGATTTTTCAATCAAAGGAGCATCATGCCCCTCGGAACCACCGCCTCTCGGGTTCTTGAACCTACAAAAAATATGCAAAAAAATCTAAAACTAAATATACATAAACTTTAAACTAAATATACATAATATAAAACTAAATATACATAATACAAAGATAATTTAAATATTGAAACTAAATATACATAATATAAAACTAAATATACATAATACAAAGATAATTTAAATATTGAAATTAAATATACATAAAATGAAAACGAATATACATAATATTATAGTAATTCAAACATACAAGATTTGATTTTTCTTTCACAGGTTGCACCTCAAGCCCCCCAGATCCACCAACATCTGTTTGTTGAACCTACAAAAAAAAAAAAAAAAAACAAAAATAGAAACTAAATATACACAAATATTAAACTAAATAAACATAATATAAAAGTATGCGGTATACAATATTGGATTTTTCTTTCCCAGGTTGCACCTCGGCTCCCAAAGATCTCTTTCTGAACCTACAAAACATATAAGCAACAATGTGAAACTAAATATACATAAAAATGAAACTAAATATACATAATATATAAGTAATATATACATAGAAACATAAGAAATAAAAACCAAAAGAAATTACCCCAGACGGCTCATTCTCGCAATCCTCCGTCCCTGCTGCACCACCATCTCGTACATCTCCCACCTCATCGACACTTTTCTCATAGTGCGAGACGTGTTAATGATGTCATCCCACATCCAACATTTGTATCTTGTGTCAAACCAAGAGAGAAGCTTGGTGGCTCATCACACCATTTCTTAAATTCATCTCTTTTTAAAATTACATTTTCAATCACCTCGACCGCCGCTATGTTCTCTGGCTTGCTCCAAAAAGCTTCATTTTGTTGAGTCTCACTCTCTTCCAGTTCGTCTTCAGAACGTCGAACCCCACTCGGTAATACGATGGAGCATATCAAGCCCCTAGCAACATCCCCCGATCCTAGCAAATTCCGCATCCTCACCAACTCTTTCGAGCACTCTAGAAATTGATATAATCTCAATAATATCGGAAGACAAGCATTTTAATCTGGCAAGCAATCTGTCAGCAATTCCCGACACATCAAAAATCATATGTATTCATTCAGCAAATGTATATATACAAAATATGTACACTAAATATACATAGTTACAATACTGAATATACATAATATATAACTATAATAAACATGACATGTAAAATATACACCATTTAAACACTAAATACATAGAATTACAATACTAAGAATACATAATATATAACTAAAATAAACATGACATAAAACATTGAAAAAACACCCCAAAAACACAAAACAATCAAGCACACCTACCCATTTACGACGAAGTTCCATGGCTTTTTGTTTCTTTCTCCCTCCCAGCCCCGGGCAAATTCATACGCGGATCCAACGCTACTTCCCCATCACGGAGGCTCAATAAACCCCTGCCCGAATCTGCCAAGCTCAATCTCTTTGTTGCTCCTTTCTTTTAATTTATCCCTATTCCAATCGAATATCTGGGACGCGTCCTTGGGATACTCCTTCTCAAACACACAACTCTATCGATATAAAAAACCTGTGAAATAACATAAATTACATCAAAAAAAACTTACTACATACAAATTAGAAAAATAATATGCAATTTTAACAGGGAAAATATATTACCATCAAAAACACCAATGGGCCGTTGAATTCTGGATTAGTATCTGGCGACCAACCAACTCTTCTTTCAACCAACATTGCCAACGTGTGATCGCACCAAACTAAATTCCTAACATTATGGACATCTACCAGACTTTTCAGTAACAGTGGATTCACATATCCACTAGATAAATTCCCAATCACAAGACAGTCAACCAGCAGCAAGAATAGCCTCCTAAACCAGTCGCCACCATCCACAAAGATCAACATTTTAATAGCCACCTGCTTAGATGTTACTTTGTGATCCTCCTCTCAAACAGTGGCCCATTTATCGTATAAATCACAACTCTCGACTTTTTTCCTCAATTATCTCCTGACCATTAGGGAACCCCAACACCCTCTCGACATCATCTGCTTCAATGTGAATACGTCTAAAACTATCCAATATCAACTCACAACTAGCTGGATTAAAATTTTCCACTAACCAAAAAGTGAGTTGAGATGGGAAGTCAACAATAGAGAGTGATAGCAAACTTCTGAATCTCATATCCACAACCACATCCTTTTGTGGATCAGAAAGTCCCTTCAATGCGTTTACTAATACCTTGGGGTTCGACCTAGTGGATAATGTTGGATACGAATCATTTGCTCTCTTCCCCCCCATCATCAGCCCCACTCTCTGCAACCCTTTTTCCTTTAGTTTTGGCCAATTAATTGATAAGACTTGGATAAACAAACCCAAAAATATAGAACCAATTCTTATACAAAAATACAATATGCAGAATATGTATACTAATTATACAGTAAATCACAACTAAGTAAGCAGTGTTACATAACTAATTATGCATACATATGTACACTAAGTATACACAGACATAGATAAATATACATTATTACACAATTAAATATACATTATTATACAAAAAGTACACATTATTATATAGCAAAATACACATTATCACACAACTACAAATATACATTATTATACAACTAAATATGCATTATCATACAACTAAATATACATTATTATACAACTAAATATGCATTATAACTCAACTAAGTATACATTATTGTATACTAAATATACATTATCACACAACTACATATACAATATTACATAACTAAATATACATTATTACATAATGTAGTATACAAAATATAGCAACCCTAAATATACAAAAAAAAAAACAACCAAAGGCACATTGTATACAAAATATCAATCCTAAATATACACGATACATACTCTAAAACTACATAATCATATGTACCTCGGAAAACTTAATTTATGAACTCTAACACATCATAAACCTATTCCAGAATCTCATAATACAAAGGTGCATATAACACACATGTAAAAAACATAGACGTTGGGGATAAATTCGAACAAAAAAATAAGAAATTGAAAGAAGATGAACTATAAAAAATCGGTGGGTCGCAAAAGAAATAACACACAACATATGAACACATTTTAACAAGAAAAATGACAATCAAAACCCCTAGCACCCTAGCAAAATGAGAAGCACAAAAATCGCACCCACGAAAATTAAATCAAATTCACTCACCAAAATTTTACACCCGAATCTTTGGGAAATTCGAACCCTAGCGAAGAAGCACAAAATCGCACTCCCCTTGAACAGTAAAATTCGCACGAGTGCCAAAGTTGCGAGAGATCGTGGGGATTTCGTGGTTTTGTGAGGAGAAAATTCGATTTGATTTTTAAAAAAATCAAGCCAAAATCGCAGGATACAAACAAGGCCAAATTTTGGTTACCAAAATCAAAACAATTATAATTACAAAAATATCCCTAGTCTTTAAAAATTAAATTACCCTATTGTTCCTGAGTGAAGAGCAATGCTTTAAATTAGGAGTAAAATCTAGACCATTGATTATTAAATCAAATGGGCTAGATGTGGTCTTATGTTCTTACCTAAAGGGTTTGGTCTCATTTGAACCAATCCATATATATATATATATATATATATATATTGCATTAAATTATTAATTACTTCCAATATCTCATTTATTGGTTTCTTGCACTTTGAATGACATTTTTAAACGGTGTTAAATTCATGAAGCGTACCCAATACGAGAGGAGAGCAAAAGTCTACCACATGAGGTTCTATCTTAAAACTAATTGGTCATATGAGGAGTAGCTCACTTGACTTATAAGTTAGACTCTCTCCCTCTAATTGATTGTTGTTGGACAACTCACAAGTGACATATTTGATCAAACCATAACTTCTAAAAAATAATACAAATTCAAATATAGAGCAAATTTTAAAAATCGTGTTGGAAGATGTGAAAAATATCACTCTTCAAATATAAAGATGCTCTTTAAATTTGAAGATTTTCTTGTGATAATCTTATGACTTAGTGATAATTTTGTATGGCGCCGATTGGGAAGTGGGGAATGCGCCGATACACTATATAATCATCATTTGTCACATACCTTGTAAGTTAGTGTTAGGCCCATGACAAAAAATGAGCCCTAATTTATCATAGTGTGTTAAGATTTGGTCCCGACCCCCAGGGTGGATATTGTATAATCCAATTGACTGTCCATTTCCCCTGACCTTTTTCTACCAATAAAGTCCCTTATATTCACTTGTTAGAAGATAATTTTACCCCATTGAACATAGTATTAACAACATTGCATAGTATATATTTTTTCACTTTTGAAGCTTTAGTTTGGCAGCTATGCTCGAACCATAGACAAAAAGGTGATGTCTCTTTTGCAATATACTAATCTTTGTGTTCGATCTATAATATTTTTTATTACACTAGTAATGCTTTTTATTGAAACAAATTTGCAAGAGTTTTTGTTTTTATTTTTTGTGATTAAAAAGAATCAACTCCAACATCCTGCAATTCTAGTTAGTGCAACTTTGTTCGTTTTTAGTTGAATAATGTATGATATATTGTTTGTAATCAAACACTTACCCTTATTTTTTTTTTTCGTGATGTGTTGGATTTTTTTGAGTTTATGCATGAACGCATGAATGCCTAATCAATCTGTAATCTTCAATTATACGACAAGATGGTATAAAAGATTGTGCCATCCGCTTGATTTCTTCAAAGATGGGAAATTAAATTAATTCAACACTGGTCGATAATAATCCTCAACATTTGTATATCTCAAGCTAGGTATGTGGTCGTTGTTGAGAAGATCGATGGCATTGCTGACACGGGAAAAGAGCATGAGAAATTTATACAAAACTCGTGTCATGGCCAAGTCTGCAGACTATTCTCGAACTTTTGGGTGTGATTTATTGTAATTGGGGATATTTATGTCATTTGGCTTCATATCCAAATTACTACATAAGTCTGAACACAAAAATATAAATTATAGTTATATCTCATTAGTTGTAATCCAAAAAGACAAACATAAATAATCTAACTACAATTTAATATGTGAACAATACAATCCTATTCAATCCAATTCTAATTTCATAATCCTATATGTATTGCCAAACGAGGCTTATTTATATCCTCAATTAAGTCTTGTTGTCTAGGAAATCACCTAAACAACTATAGCTTTTGAGTATATAAATTTCCAAATAAGATTTGTACTATTAAAAATTGTAGGTCACTCCAAAACTCCCGAAAGTTCCACGTGTATAATGAATATCCCTTGTTAGGAAATTGTCTGCAACACGAACAAAAAGTTAGAAGGACCTTGACTGTCCCTTTGAAGCCCCCCCCGATATTTAAGTGAGCATAGGTTTTGAAATTAGTCCAAAAGCATATGATACTTAATTAATTAATTAAGATGAGCTTACGTAGAAATGAATAAAGAATGACTATTTATGCTTGGAACTAGGGGTGTGAACGGGACTTGGAGATTACCGAATCCGAACGATATTCAAATCGAAAAATATCCGAACTAGAAATATCCGACTTTTTGACTATTCCCAAACCGAATCGTAGCGAAAATTTTCATGGTATGGTTCTCAAGATTTTTTAAATATCCGTATCGAGAATCGACGAGCTATACCGAACCAAATATTCAAACTAGAACCAAATTTAAATAATTTTTAGATAACATATAATAGTTTATCTTATTTATATTTTGATATTGATTTAACTACAAAATCCTTTGAAATTCAATACTATTTAAAACACAATACTAAAATTATCAAATTAAAAATTTGGCATAGTTTATCAATATATCAAATGAATAATTCAATATCACTAAGACCGACATTGTATTAATTATTTATCAAAAGTTGGTTGTCATTATATTAATTTATTTAAATATACCCAATAAATTAAATTATATTTGATTTGTAGAAAATATTTAAATTCGATGATATTTTACTTATTAAGGATCATAATTAGACTCATTCTCTAATCAAGAAAATGAATTGAACTAAAATTAGTTAAATGATTAGTAAATTGCACCTAACTAGAATAATTCATAATCGTCTGATCAAAAATTTGAGACATTGAGACTATAAACTTTTATTTCATATTAATTTATCAAAGTTATTAGTTAATTATACTTTCCCTACGTCAAGAGCTCATGGCAATGGGCCAAAATTACATAATATTATTGTGTAATAGAGGCTACTAAACTTATCATTCGTTGAGATTCTAAATTTTTAGTCTTAATTATACCAAAAACATGATACCTGAAATATATTATGTTAAAATCCCAAAAAATCAATAATTTTAACTATAAATTAGATAAAAACTATTTAAAAGTTAGATTGATATTAAACTAATAATGTAGTATAGTTTATAATGAAAGAAAAATTTAGAATTTTAATATTAAAATTTAGCACTTAAATATGAATAAAAGAAATTTATGCATAAGTTTGTTCGGAAATTTATTTGTTAGATTTTGATGATACCATGTAAAACTTAGACTAGGAAGTTGGCACCCCATTTTCCTTGTAATTCTGTATTATAATAGATATGACTGAATGAGCTGAGTGAAGTCAGCCAAGTCAAGAATGCAAAAAGTCAACTGCAGACTAGAGAGAAGACTCTGCTGTGTGTCACCTGAGTATGGCCATGAAGGAAGTCAAGGACTCGACTGAAGGAGAGTCAGCTGAGGAACAACTGTGTAAAGTGTCAGTCAAGTCAACTTAAGGAGCCAAGTCTATCAGTTGAAGTGATAGTTGAGTCAATCTTATGATTGGAAAAGACTCAAGTCACAAGGGGTAAAGGCAGCAGTCAAGTTGAGACAACTGAGATTTAATCCGTTACACGGAAGTCAATGATATTACTTAAATTAGTAATACTTCCATGCTGCCAGGTCTTAAAGTGCTCGTCCCAAAAGCGTGCAAAAGGAATAAGCCAATGGAAAACACCGCAACTTGTGTCAAAACCTACAAAGTCGCGAAGCCATTTAATACGAGGAATGGTCAACATCACAAGTGCTGCAGACCAAGAAAAGACAAGCCAACGAACAAGAAGTGTCATTTTGAAATTGGCCTATCTCTTCAACGGGCAAATTTCAAATGAGCACTATAAAAAGCTGAGGAAGCATTTGAGAAAATGTAACGAATGACACAGATCTTTTAAACAATATTCAAGCAATTAACCCGCAACATTCTCAAAGCTTTTCAAGATATTCCTCAAGCCCAAAACTCGATGAAAATTAATCCAACACACGCCGTGAAAGAGAGACAACTTCAATCGTTGAAGAGGAAACATTTGAAGATCAAAAAGGGGTCTACTTTTCAAGTTGAAGGATTGTAGAAAGGTTCAAGTCGAACCAAGATTCAAGTTTGTTAGAGAGTCAGTGAACAAATCCAAGAACTTGAAAGTGAGCTAAAGTAGCAAGACAACCTGTCTCGTGAAGAAGCTGAGTCACGGACAAGCCGTTGTGTGATCAAAGGCGTCTCCGGACTATTCACCGCTTTGTAACTTGATCTATTACTTAGTGGATTCCTCCGGAGTTGGACAAGAGTGGATTAGAGGAATTACCCCATCCTCAAACCACTATAAAAATTACTTGTGTCAATTTACTTTCAAAGACTTACATTCCCGCATATTTCATTATATCTCGCTATTAATTAATTTGCTAATCCAACGATAAATAACAAGTGCTAAAAACAAGTGTTAAAAACAAGCATAAATCTATCAAAAGGGTGTTAAGTCTTCCCGCTATTAAAAACCAAATCAACTAAAGTTAAGTATTAGCTTAAGCAACCGAGGGTTATACTATCAACAACTATATCGAGTCCGTTGAGTGGATAACTTAGCTAAATATAACCAACTTAGCATTTGTCCCCCAGGACACAAACATTTGAGTCAACTCTTGAATAATCTTAAAAAGACTAAAATCGAAAATTTGGTAAGGGTTATTCAACCTCCCTTCTAAACCTTACCCCACACCCTCGGGACCTACAAAGTTAAATATAAAAATAACAAAAAGTTAAACTCGCATAGTACTAATGGTTTTATTATGTATTGAGATTGCCCTAAAAAAAGATTGAAAGTATAATTGTTTTGATTTTCACACCGATTTTTCCTTTCACTTTTTCTTGTGTGTGTTATTTATGAATAATCTTTGAATCTTCGTTTCTGAACCGCCCGCACCGTCCCATTAGAATTGAATCTATGTCCCAAACTCGTCCCAAAATTTAGGGGCGGAGATTTATTTTATGGTTCGATTACGAGATTTAAGTTTGGGATATCCGAACTTTGGGATGGTTTTGGAAATTGCTAAATCTCTCGAACTAGATTGAACTGTGCACACCCCTATTTGAAACTATGAGTCTCATGAGCTTTGTTTAATGGTTTGGGTGTGGCCAACAATTCAACAATAATAGTAATTTAGCCCGATAGATAATAATCAAGGACTAATTAATATTAAATGCTGAAATTAAATGATTAAAGGATAATTATGAGAATAAATTACCCCACATAAAAATGTTAAGCTCATTTTATCCAATTTTAATCTTTATAAAAAAATAATTATAACAAAATAAGAATAATAGTAATTTAAACTAGAATCTTCTACCAACCAACTTGAATTTGACAAAATCAAATTTTTATTACGATTAGATTTGAGTCAAAACTTGTGTGATTCATCTAGATCAAATCAAAGTTCCATTAAATATTCAGTAGCGACAACTTTGTATAAACCCCTATCCCCCCGCCAAAAAAAAAAAAAAAAAAGGAAAATACACACACAAAAAAAAAACGAAGAAATAAAATTTTATACTCTTTGATATGTTGTCATCATATGTCGATGGGGGCAGTGTAGTAAGACAACGTAACCGGTGACGGCGGGAATAAGGCTCTGTTTGGGAACTTCATACTTGGACGGTTGGACCATATTAAACATAGTGTATTTTTTTTTCTTAGAAACAATTAAACACAGTATTTGAATAAGACAATGTTTTAAAGAAGTTATAAATTTTTAACTAAACATCGTGGAAAATTTTAATTCTAGCTTTTTCACAACTTTGAAAATATATTTAATCTAAGTTGACATCTTTGAATTTTCTAAACTATAATTATAGTTCTAGTAAACAACTACATACACTCAAGATTCTTGTGATTGTAAACTAAGTTATGATTTGGCAAAACCATCTACAATTTGATAAATAAAAATTTGATATTTACATAAACAAATACGTAAAATTATATATATTTTTAGCTTAATTAAGTTTGTGAAATTCTTTCATCCAACCCATTTAACAAAAAAAAAAAAAAAAACCATTTAACTTTTTTTTTTAGGAATACAAGATGAGAAGGAACACACACATTCATACGAAATTGAACTTAGGGAAAAATTCATAGGCCAAAGTTTATATGAAATCAAACTTTGGTCAAAAGTTCTGAAATCACTAGCTTCTATGAGGTTGATCCCAAATTCAAGACTTGTAAGCAAATAAGAGTTCTCCAAACACCAATGTTTTTAAATCCGGATCGGACATCGAACCGGCTTAGTAATTGGGTTATTGGGTCACTGGTTCAAAAATTTAAACCGTTCTTAAAAAACGGTTAGCCCGCATGCATACATATATATATATATATTATATACATGTACACATGTAAAAGATAAATACATATGCGGAAAATTCAAACAAATACAATTAAAAATAAAAACTAAATTAATAAATTATAATATCCAAATATATATATAAATCGAATATAATGAGAAGTTAAATAAAATTTACTATATATTTTCCTTCAATTTTTGTTATAAAACAACAAAATTAGAAAAAAAAAACTGACCGAGTTACATGGGTCACCGGTTTCCAAGTTTTTGGGCGGGTTTGACCGGTGGCAACATTTTTAACCACCCGATTTTAACATATAAATAGATCATGTGACCACCGACCAGGTTCTGATTAAATCCATCGAATCGACGATCTGGTTTGGGTTTCAAAACATTGCCAAACACAAGCTTGGAAATAGAAAGAAACAATAAAGAAGTGACAAGTGTAAACCTCTGACGAATCTTTCGTAATGTTTGGCGCCCTTAATTCCGGATGGGATCTTCTATTCCAAAACCGTGTTTATCTCCTATTCCAACCAGTGTGGATGATTGACACGTGTATTACACTTACCATGTTAATTTTCAAGATAAATCAAGTAGAAATTGTAGGGTTCTAAAATGGTAAGTGTAATACACGCGTGTCAATCATCCACACGACGTGAATAGGAGATTTAAACACTCTTTTTGGAATAAAAAAGATCCCATCCGATTAATTCCACGCCACGAATCACACGCAATTTTCCATTTTTCAGTATTTCTGTTCGTTCCTCTCCATGCAAAAATCCAACCGAATCAAAACCCACAACAACAAAAAAAAAAAGGAAAACAAACCATCAAATAATATTCTATTTCTTCTCACAGTTTCCTTAAAACTTTCAATCTTTCTTCCAGAAATCTTAAAAAAAAAAAAAATTGAAGTTTGATGGTGGGTTCATCAAGACAAGGCCTGCTTTCATGGATGGGAGTGGCAACAGCCACAAGAAAAGTGGAATTAGAAAAGAATATGGTAAAAAAGAGGAATCCTTGAGCAGAGAACCCTCAAATTTCCAAATTTCTGAGGTGGATTTGAGTTTTGGGGAAAGGGCATTTTCTGCTGGCGGCGCCGCTTTCATCTCTGCCCTCATTGTTAACCCTCTTGATGTTGCCAAGGTCTCGATTTTTGTTTTATTGGTAGTTATGGGGTGCTTATGTGCAATTTAACTAGTTTTGAGGACGTTCGTGTGTTTAATACTGGAGAAAAAGATAACCTATGTTAATTGTTAATAAAGGGCTTTTTTTTTCTCATTATTCTAGAGAGTTCAGTGTTCTTAATTATGCTCAGTTTTGCTATTTGATTCAGCCAAGTAAAATAAGATCCCGATTGGTAATAGCTTGGAATTGTTCAAAAACTGCTTTGGCATTCTCTGCTCTGATTTTTTTTTCTCTACTTTTTCAATTTTATTTTCTGCAGTTCTCTTCTTGCATTATTATTTATGATCTTGGTGATTTTCTGTCTATGTGGCAGCCAATGTTGCTCCTCAATCCATGTTAGTGCAGTGTCATGGGTTCTTGTTATAATTTTAGAGGTTTATTTAATTGAATTGCTTTTAGTGTATTCTATACAATTGGCACTGTGAAGTGTAATTACGTTTTACTATAATCAGTCAGTTTAATTAGTTTATTTGTCTTTACTTATTTGGTGCCTGGTTGATATTTGGCTTTTTTATTCAGACTAGGTTGCAAGCTCAGGCAGCTGGAGTCTCCTACGATGGCTTATGCCGCTTGGGTTGCTTTGAAACAAGCACGGTAAAACAAAACCAACCATTAGTACTGCAATGATTTTCTGATCAAGAGACATTTGTGGCTTATTTTAGTTCTTAACTAAGCTTCCTACTTAATACGCACCATTCTTTGAGGCATTGGTGATATGATTTTCTTTCTTTCTTTGCATTTAGTGCTTGTAACTTCCCTTCCTTTGTTGTTGGAACATCAATATCTGACCCACATTACATGTACTTACAAGTTTAAGAGAATACAGTTGCTTCATAAACCTGCGCCATTTAGCTGTTTAATTTAGTGCTCAAGTATGAAAGGGGGTAACTGATGCAAAACGAAATACGTGTTAAGTGTATACAACCCAACTTTCTACTGCTGAAAGACGTCTATTCATGAAGGGTTTCCTTATTTTATTTTCTTGTAGTCAAAGTACCGTACATAAAGTGCTGTTACTATATTTCATTAAAGAACCATGTTGTCATAGTAGTAATAGCTCTGGTGTTGTGCTTAGATGTTGCAAGTGTTGAAGTATGTGCCATCATCAGTTCGTTCACCTGTCGGCAATCAGCCAGCATGCTCTCCTGACTGTACCCGTTACAGAGGGACATTGGATGTATTCTACAAAATAATACAGCAGGTTAGTGAATTTTTACTCAAGCATATGCTTTCAGTCGTATCACTCTGTAAGCAAAAAAAATTTGGAACTTTTGAAATCATAATATGAGCTCTAGATACTTTAAAATTTATGAAGATAACTCTTACCATGTCGAATTGTCCAGGAAGGATTCTCAAGATTGTGGAGAGGAACTAATGCCAGTTTAGCATTGGCAGTCCCTTCCGTAAGCCCCCTTCTTGAAACTATCTACTCGTTTGTTCTAGGGGATTTAAGACCTCGTGTAGGGTGAATTATTTTCCACAGCTCATTGTTGAAATCTTTAGAGCATTGTTTGCAGGTGGGAATCTATATGCCGCTCTACGATATTTTTCGAACTACTTGGAAGATCTCACGTTACATAATGCTCCAAGCATCACACCATTTGTTCCCCTAGTTGCTGGATCCTTAGCGCTCGATAGCATGTGTCACTTGTTATCCTATTGAGCTTGCAAGAACTCGCATGCAGGTATTTCTATACTCAACATTGCCAATCTGATTAGATCTGAGTTTTATTTTCATAATTGCCTAGAAATGGTTATATTAGTCATTATGACATCTTTATTGTAATTGTCACTATGGTTATCTTACATTATTAATTAATGGCTCGCTCATTATTATGTATGTACTCTTTTTACTATTTCTTCACCTCACCTTTCCGACTATAGATTTTTTTACAGCATAAAACACGTCTATATATTTTCTTTGGTTAATTGTATGTCTGGTTATCTTTCTGGTCATAGGCATTCAAACACAGCCAAGGTGGTGCGAAGCCTCCAGGAGTGTGGAAAACTCTGAATGGCGTTGTCTCGCCAATCCAGAGCTAATAGTCATCAAGCTTGTATGTTGCTTTGAACTTGTATTTTGACATTTGCTTTGCAAGTTATTTAAATTTGAGCTTTAAGTTGTCCTATATGGCTTAACAATCACATTGGAACCCGGATCTTGTCATGTATCAACTGTGTCTTGCTTAAAGTCCTTTTTTGTAAAAGGCTGGGGGGTGGGGTGGGGGGGTTACCTTCAACGTGAAATTTTAGTAGCATGGCTGCACGAGTGATAATCTGGAATTCATGATAGGTTTTTGGGTGGATAAATGAATGCTTTGCAAGCTCTTTTCTTTGTCGGGCAGTAGTTCTAATAAGTTCATGTCATCAATCAGTTTTTACAGCGAATCAAGCGTCTTGTGACTCACCATTTTGGACAATAATCTTCTATTAATTATTAGACCAAACAGCTTAGATAGAGTGATTTGTTTGTGTTTTCTTTTTTTTTCCTTTTTTTTCTTTTTTTTTCATTTCTTCTCAATTAATTGTTTTATATTCCTATTCCTCTATTTATCAACGTGTTCGTATGATTCTCTGGTCTCCGGAAAATTGAAGTGATGTATTAGTGACTACAATTGCACCAGTTCAAAGTTACCGCATTTTATGGACTGGCCTTGGAGCACAACTTGCACGTGATGTTCCTTTTTCTGCAGTTTGCTGGTCATCTCTAGAGCCAGTAAGGGCTTTATTCATATGGCATTTCTTGGATATGTTAGGATTCGTGTTATATTTTACACTTGCTAATTATGTGTAGCTTAGAAGAAGAATTTTGAGCCGGATAGGAGATGAAGCCAGTGTTTCCAGTGTCCTTGGCGCAAACTTTTGTGCTGGCTTTGTGGCCGGAAGCGTTGCGGCTGCAGTTACATGTCCTCTAGATGTTGCAAGAACTCGGCGGCAGATAGAGGTGGTTGGTTCTCTTTTTATTATATTAAAAATTGTTATTAGCTATGAATAGGGTTAACTACAAAAACTAGCCTTAAAGTTTAGTATAATTACCAAGAAACCCACATAAATTTCAAAATTACAGAATCCCTTGTATATTTGTTTGTATTTTACAAATTGCACATATTGAGATGCGTATTTGTAAAGCAAAACAAACTTCAAAGGGGTATTTGTAATTTTTAAAAATAACTGGATTTTTTGGGGTAGTCTTTGTAAGTTACCCCGATGAATAAATGAAATGATTGATTCGGATAATGCATTTCCTCGGGGACATGCCACATTAGAGGTCATGGCAATAGTTTGTATTTTTGTCTTACCATCTATGCGACCTAATCTTCACAAGTAAATCAAATGGAGTGAATGAGACGGATGTTTGGCGCTTATTATGCTCTAGGTTTGAGATTTCGGCAGCATATTCTTCACTTTTTTCTGTCCAAAGAGTTAGTTGTTTCTTCCTTTTCTTGCATGAGAAATATATGAGACAGGTGGCCCAATTGATGGTTTGGCATACATGCAAAGAAAGTTAGAAATGGTTAAGAGACTCTTATGAAAAGGGAAAAACCCTGTTTTTCTTAGCAATGATGAGTTGACTTTGGTCTTATTAGTTGGTTCTGCCTTTTTTGATAATGAAGATCTAAATTTTGAACTTTCAGAAAGATCCCACACGAGCATTGACGATGACTACGAGACAGACTTTGATTGAGATCTGGAGGTATCCATGATAATTTCTCTATTTACTTTTTCCCCCTGATTGATTATTCGCTCATGCTTTTCGTTTGACCAGAATAGTTGATTAGGCGTAGAACCTTTCTTATTTTTTTCCCCTTCCACCAAGTGCGTCCAGAAAAATAAACCGCATTATTTCTCATAATTTATTTAGTGAAACGGCATCTGGATTTCAAAATATTTCAAACCAGATGCATAAATAATGAAAAAGATTCTCTCATTAAATTCATCCTAATTTAAGGAGTCTTTGCAGACACTAAATAAAGTGGAAAAAAATCATGTGTTAGTGTTTGCAAATGTCTGATCCATATAATCAAAATCTAAAAACAGAATGAGGGGTGCTTAATCTATTTTATATTTCTGATTCTGCTTTTTGTTTGACTTTTCCACAAATAAAACACTTTTACAAATTATCCACCAAAACACTCTTTTAACTGAATTCAGCTTCCATTTGCAAACTCTACCAAAAGCAGAAGTGTTTGCAAAAAAATATATCTGGGAAGGAAATCATAGTATTATGAAATGCTGCGTTTGCTATTCTGAACTCACTCCTCTGCTCGTGAATCAGAGATGGAGGTGTTAAGGGATTATTCACTGGTGCTGGTCCTCGTGTTGCTCGAGCTGGTCCTTCAGTCGGGATTGTAGTTTCCTTTTATGAAGCTGTCAAATACGCAATGCAATATAGATACTTAAAGCAATAATCTTGTGGAAGATACAGCTGTCATTTTAATGAAGTCAGAAGATTGGTATAATCAGTCCTTTCGATAAAGATATTTCCTCCGGATTACTGATTTGGCCAAGGCATAGATGAAATTACCAATACAGGGAAGAGTTGCAGATGAACAAATGTATATATGCTCGTTTTGTGACATTTGGAATGATTTTCGAGCCAATTTTGATGGTATGGCTTGGAGGTTCCAAGGTCGTGACATGTTAGTTCTCCAGTTGGATCCTCATTGGCTTGTTCCATTCATCTCTTGTTACAATGAAACTTATCCCCGAAATAAATGGAATTTCTTTTTTGTTATCAAAGGCATTTTCTTCCCCCCCCCACACACAAAAAAAAAAAAAAGGAAAACAGATGAGGCTATGATTGGTTGTGCTTTCATTTGTTGATGATGATAGAGAGATCTTAATTAGTAATCGGTCCATCCATTTTCATTTTCTATGAGAATAGCATAAATTGTTTGTTTGACGTTTGTGGGTTCCATTGTTGCGCTGCCTTAAAATGTTTATTTACATAATAGTCCTTTGCAGATGAAAAAAACACATAAATAGTTTGCCTTTTTGTTATTGTATGCTGCAATAAAAATGTGTGCATATGTACAAAATACAAGTCGCATCTAGGTGAACAAGAGTGTAAACGGATCAAGTAATGAACAAGAGTCTAAACGAATCAAGCATAGCCCGACATAGTATTTATTGTTCAAGTTTGAATTTTTATCGAGCTTAAAAGTATTTGAGCTTGTTTGATCATTAATCGAATCGAGTTTAAACGAGTTTTAGTTGAATCAACATGAGTAGCTTGATGTTTTTACACATCATGTTATTTTTTACAAATTGAATCGAGCTCAAATTGAGCGTAATATTTTATCGAACATAAAAATGTATTCAAGCTTGGTTTGGTAACATAATGAATCGAGCTTCTAAAGAGCATTGAGTAGTTTGGTTCGGTTTTGCCGTGAGCGGAAAAGTTTATGTCCTTCATATTTGCAAGCACCACAAAAACAAACAATCAAACGAATGCTACTAAACAATCAGTGAGCACAGGAAAATAAATATACTGAAAATTAAATGGGATGAATAAATGGAACTCTACTCATCACAAGCACAAATGACATTTTTCTCATCAACTCAAGTTGAACAAAAACATAAGAAAGAGGCCATGTCCATTTCGACCAACTCAAATCCAGTGAAATAGTATGTCCGAGAAATCAAGTTGAGAAGAAGTTGTAGGAAGATGCATCCATAGGGTGGATCAAATATGTGAGCACTAAAGCAACCAACATGAGAATATATGCAATCCCTTGGTCAACTGATGTACCTGTAAATTAATACACACAAAAGCCAAAGCCCATTACAACTTTGGTATTTCAACAAAGAACACAAATAATGGTTCTTTTCTAACCATATGCCAACAAATTTTAAAATGTCTACGTAATTACTTTCATCTATGGCTTATTAACATTTCTTTTCCTATTTGCATCTATAGGTTCGAGTAGTCCGAAATTACATATTTTCCTTTTGGTACGACTCAAATGAGCAGATAATGGTGTTTCATACAAATAAATATATTGATGTTGAACAATGAGATCCAGCTCAAGCGGCAAAATTGAGGTTTTGTGAAATCTTGATTCGAATACCACCAAAATATATGTAGTACTGTCTATTATTATAACATTATTATGGTAGTAATCTTGTGATTATAAATTATCAATAATTACTAAAAACAAATTAATAATTATTTATAAATATTGATAATTATATTCATGATAAAACATAAGAATTCATCTGTTGAATTAATCAAGATTAAAACAAAACAAGAAAAGTAAATAGCACAGAAATCGATACCACGATAAGCTACAGATTCACAAAACATCAAACAGAACAAGAGAACGATATAAGCGCAATAATCTTAATTTCATAGAATCCACACACACACACACACAGAGAGAGAGAGAGAGAGAGAGAGAGAGAGAGAGAGAAATGTATCATGTATGTATGTGCATTACCATCACTGGCAGGTGAGGGAGCAGGAGCCATGGCCTGCGCTTGAGCGCACGGAAGTGCAATGAGCATAACAGAAGCGATCGCGATTAATGCAGTCAGAACCATCGCCATAGCCATCCCTCTCTCTATTCTCTCTATCTCTGTCTGGGGGATTTTTATGAATGTAGAAAAATCAGAAATGAGGAGAGAGAAAGAGTGGTAGGCGGTAAGGCTGGTTGGCCCTGCCGCTCTGTTTTCAAAGTTTTCCCAACCCATGTGCCGCCACTCTGTCACTTGGGCCCGGCTCCTCAATTTTTAAATTACTAAATCGTCCCTGGGTTGGCCGACCCCTCACATGATATGGCTTCAATATACCAAGCTACATGTGGCTCTGCTCGTCTAAAAATGAAAATAAAGATAATAATAGGATAACCGAAAATGTCTTTTTAGGATTTTTGGATTCATAATTCTGATGCCCCCTTTCATTGGATTTTTCAAATTTCAAATCTTCTTTGGTTCTCTTTATTTTTAACGGTCTTAATTGCAAATTTAGTTTTGTAAGCGCCATCTCCAACCCACTAGATCAAATTTGGTGTTTTGGTGTAATTTTGTCAAAAACCATATGATCCATCCATATCCAATCCATACACCAAATCTTACACCAAACGACGTATTTTATTCTTTGTTCTTCATTTTATAGTAACCAAATCTATTTATTTTTACAATTATTTCATTTACTTATGTTTTACTACTCTTAATGTAATTAACTTTAAACTTACATTTAATTAATATTATATTAATTAATTATATTACAAAAATAAATATTAAAATTAATATTATTATACCTTTTAGTTTACATTATAATGCCATGTGTTAAAATTTACAAAAATACTAATTAATTATTAAAATCATGTTATATAAATTAATTATATATAAAATGAGGATACAATTGGAATTTAAATTTGAAGTAGAAGGGGATTTGAGGGCAAATATGGGATAATGCACTACACTAAATTTGGTGTGAGGTTTAGAGTTGAGTTGGAGAAGAATTTTGCATATTTGGTGTGATAGGGTGAGATTTGAAATTGGGTTGGAGATACCCTAATATAGGAGTTAACAATTTTGATCCTGTAAATATTTAGATAGAAATTTTCATCCCGTAATTTTGACCCACAAATTCTACTATGTACACTTTTTGTTCTAAAAATTCTTATTATGCGTGATTTTGGTCCCAACTTGGTGTTTCTATATTTCTTTCATTCCCACAATATTCTTGTCTTTTGATGAAGTGAAAGTAAGCTAATAGAGTATTCAAAGAAGAAGATAACATTTCATATAGCGTGAAAGAAATTTCATATATTTGTCATTACAAAAGTGTGAGTACCGACACTATTTATAACAACAAAAAAAGAAGGTGAGCTAACATAACAAACTAAAACGTGAGAACTAATATGAGGTGTAGAAAACGTGCTTGAAGATATTGGAAATTATATAATATCAACATCGCCCCCTCAAGTTGGGCCTAGGTGAAAATCTTTCATGCCCAACTTGAGAAGCAAACGAACCAAACAAACTGAAGCTTTCGGGGGCTTAGTAAAAAGATCGACAAGTTGCAAGCGGTGGAAATCTTCCGAGGAGCCACGGCTTGACGCAACTTATTACGCATAAATGGGACAAACGAACGCCTAAATGCTTGGTGTGCTCATGGAAAACGGGGTTAGCTACGATGTGTAATGATGTCTGGTTGTCACACCATAGTGGGATAGGGGTGTCGATTGACACTTTAAGTCGATTGCAAGATGAGAAAGCCAAAGAAGTCCACACACGGTTGTAATTAGAGCTCGATACCCTACTTGGTAGTAGATTTAGAGACAATAGATTGCTTCTTAGTCTTCCAGGAGATGAGACAATCTCCCATGTAAATGCGAACCCCTGTAAGGGACTTTCTAGTATCAACACATGATGCCCAATCCGCATCACAAGACACGATCAATTGAGAGCTAGTGCGGAGGGAAGAACAATCCTCGAAGGACACCCTTTGAGATACCTTAACAAGTGAAGTCTAACATCCCAATGGGAAGTGTGAGGATCGATCCAAATTGACTAAGTCATTGGACACAATAACGATATCACCGGCTCGGGTGAGATTCAAATAGAGCAAATGACCTACCGGCCTTCTATACATATCGGGTTGAGGAGATGAGTACCACCACTTGTTGTCCAATTTCGTGCCCCGAGAAAGAGCAAAGAGACTCGGCTTACGAGTGTAAAAGCCCGAAGATCTTTGAGAATATCTAGGATATATTTTCTCTTGTTAAGGTGAGTCCTGTAGTATCCCATACCATCTCTAACCCAAGGAAATATTTTGCACGCCCCATATCTTTAATGGTAAAAAGGTGGATTAATGGTAAAGAGGTCATCCAAATATTTCTTCAAGGTTGTGATATGAGTTGGCTCATAACCGATGATCAAAACATCATCCACATAAATGAGCAAATCCAAAAAAGAGGACCCTAAATGCCTCAAGAATAAACAATGGGCATGAGAGGATTGAGTGAGGCCATAAGCGGTGAATTTAGAACAAAGTTCACTATTCCATTGTTGGGAAGCCTATTTGAGTCCATAAAGACTCCGTTTAAGATGACAAACTTTGCCTGGTATTGCGCTTAAGTACCTAAATAGAGGTTCCATGTAAATATCATCATCAATATAACCATGAAGGAAGGCATTGTTGATGTCTAATTGCTGTAATTCCCAACCCTTCATAGTAGCTACATCAATAAACACCCTCAATGTGACCAATCTAGTAATCGGGAGAAACTATCCAAGTAGTGCAAACCATAAGTATGATGATAGCCATTGGCAAACCAACCGAGCCTTATATCTTTCCACACTCCCATCCCGATTCATTTTCACCTTGTAGACCCATTTGTTTCCTATGGCTTTCTTACCCTGTAGCAAGGAAGTAAGCACCCAAGTATTATTTCATTCTAAGGCCTCAATTTCCTTATCCATGGCCTCCACCCACAAATGATCATTCTTAGCTTAAGTTTATGAAACAGTTCCTGCAAGTTAGACACATTGGCAAGGAAAGAGACATGTGTGCTACTAAGATGGGGAGAAATGATGTAGGGAAATGTGTGAAGAGGGTAGGGTTCACTGTAGCGATCGTGACACGAGGAGAAGTATCAACAAATGGGCAAAGAATCTTGACTGGAATAAGTTACATAGTCTTGCAACCAAGAAGGTTTGTGGATAACTCGGAACTTCTTCTAGAAAAGGAAACAAGATTAGAAATATCGGTGAAAGGGCAACTATGCTAGGAGTGGAAGAGGTGGATGTAGAAGTTAGGTTAAGGACATCAAAATCAAGAGGTGTAACCAGAGGCAAAGGGGTAGTAAATGAAGGTCCGGGAATAGATTGAAAGGGGAATGTGTTCTCAATAAAGTAAAATCTCCAAAGACAAAAAAACTTATGTGTCTCCAAGTCATACAACTTATAACCCTTGCATCCCAATTCATAACCAACAAAGACACATCCTGGGGATCTTGAATCAAATTTTCTCTTAGAAGGAGAACATTGGTGGCATAAAGGCTGAAACCAAATGATTTAAGAAGAGAATAATTAGGCTTGTGTCCATATAGAATCTCATAAGGAGTCTTCCATTATAAAATGACAAGAGTGTGAAGTTTATTCACAATATATGTGGCATCAAGAGTGAGAGTATCCAAAAATGAGCAGGGGCTTTGGATTGAAACATTAAAGCTCATCCCAATTTAAAGAAGGTTCTATGCTTCCTTTCCACCACCCTATTCTGTTGGGGTGTGTAAGGACAACTCCTTTGATGTAAAATTCCCAATGAGTGAAATAGATCATGACAAGAGTGATTGACAAACTCTCCCCATTGTCACTTTTGACTATCTTAACAATCTTTTGAAATTGAGTGGAAACCATCCAAAGTAATATTCAAGGATTAGGTACTAACTTTTATGGGACAAGAAATATGTCGAAGTAGCCTTGCTACAATCATCAATAGTAGTGAGCATGTATGGAGTGTTAATAGAGGAATAAACAATATAGAGACCCCAGTGATGAGGTGAAACAATTCGGATGGAGCGATATCACTTGAAGGAAAAGGAAACTGCGTTGCTTTGCACAGTGACAAACATCAAAACCGTCAAAAACATGTATCGATGGTGTTTACAAAAAGGTCTCGCACTATTAATGTGTTCTAATACGAGAGATAGAAGCATGTCCCAACTTTCTATGCCAACCAATTAAAACACTATTACGAGAGGAAGGAAGAAAAACATGAAGTTGACTAAGAGATAGGTTACAAGTAGAAGAGGAAGGTTGCAAGATGTAAAGTCTCCCAATCATTTTTCCTACTACTAACACTCCTTTAGTCCTCGTGTCCCAACAAACAATAGGAAGGAAAAAGGTGCATGTCAATTGAGAGTCTTGAGCTAATTGTGAAACCTATAGTAAGTTATATATGAAGCATGGCACAAATAGGACATCGATAAGGACCAAGGTATCGATTATATGTGCTTGTCCTGAGGAGTGTGTGACAAGTTTAGTGGAACCATATGGTAAGTATACGATGAGTGGCGGAAAGCGAAAGGAATAAGGTTAGTCAAGAGGGATTTATTAGAGCACATATACTAGTTGCCCTTGTATCAATGATCCCATTCCCTGTACCCCTGTTATCATAAGTACTCAAGGCGGGATGAGAACTAGAGAAAGTAATCTCACCAAAAAATCCATAAAATATGCAAAGTTCATCCTAGTATTAGCATTACCAGAGTGTGGAGAAAATATATTATGTGTGAGAAACTTTGCCACATCTTGTTGAATTATGGTGAAATATCTCCCAACTCCATAGTGTTACAACTCTTTCACCCACCGGTTTTGCTTCCACAATCCCAGGATTATCTATCATATTTATCGAGTCTCTAGCCATTTGATAGGTTTCTTGTCTTGATGAGTGTAAAATATACGTGTATTTGAGGGTTTAAAATGATATATATTTGATGCATTTGCACGCATATTTAGTGTGTTTTACTTGATTTTCCTTGTTGGGCGTGATCTGCATTACTCTTATGAATTTTGCAAAAATGGAGCTATTGGACAAAAGATGATAGCATGTTTCAAATGATATGTAAAAAGACAAGGTACGGGCAAAAATGTGAAGGAAAGAAGCATGGACGGTCAAAGAAAAGAGAATTTCCTTCAAAAAACGTCAAAACGTCAAAATTGATATTAAGGTGATTAAAGGGGCCATAGAAATCTAAGAGAAAGATCTACAACGGTCATGAAGACCCGAGATCAAATTCGCATCGCCGGCCCCGTGAGGGATTACACGGGCGTGCGACGAATCAGGGGCTGAATTGGTCTCCTTTTCCTACTCAAACTCGCAAGTGATCTCTCCAAACATCTATAAAAGGGACCCAAGGCTATGCACGAAAAAAATACAACTTGATACATAGAAAACACATCAAATAACACATGAACGAAGAAATCGAAGAGCTTTTGAGAGCAAAAGGCTAGGTCGTGGAGAACATGTCACGCCCACCCCTATTACTACTCTTGGAAAACATTATATATATATCGTAAACCCGCCACAAACTCTATTTAAAATGTGTAATATTTGTTTTTGTGACATTTGATCCTGCGATATTTTAACAACAACAAGTAAAAATTATTTTAATTAAAATATCGGACAAGCCATGTCCCCAAACAAAAGAGGTAACCAACCCTGCTTATTAAACACAACAGACATCCACGTGACCAAACGCATAACCCACATCACCCTGCTATTTACATGTACATATCTACATCGAGTTTTCAAAAGAGGGTACAACCTTAAACCAAAATATAATACAGGACCAAAAAGAAAGGTGACCCATCAACATAGCCCAACAGTGTCGTCATCCATGTACACTGTTCTCAATAACCTGAAGGAGCTCCAGCCACTTTGCCCAGATAAGGCCAGGAAATCCAAAGATCACCAGGACTACCTTCAATGCATGAATTACATGAGCTAAAGTTCAATAAGTGAAAATCATGCATGTCAATGAAATGATATGAAACACATAGGTAATTGTATCCAAGATACTCTTTCAAGAATGCATGCCGATGAAATAAAGTATTTCAACCAAATTCTTTTTTTCTTTTATCGGGCCTCGCCCATCTCGCTATGCACCGAAATAACTCAACATAGTATTAATGATCAAGTTGTCCATCAGTATGTCTCACAAACCCAAAGTAATGTCTCACATCACTACAAGAAAACTGATATAGACACCACCAAAAAGACACCGGTTTTAAGACTTTACTGGTGTCTTTTCCTATATAACAGCGGTTTGGTAACAAACCGACGTCTAATCAGTGCTGTCGTTTGATAAACAACATCGGCGTCCTAGAACCGGTGTCTATTGTAAAATAATTTCCCAAATAGACAACGATTTTGGCATCGGATTTAGAAACCGGTGTCTATTTATATAAATATTTTAGATTACACACCAGATCTTTCGACACCGGTTATAGAACCGGTGTCTATAATATTTTTAAAACCACATTTTTCGACACCAATTATAGAACCGGTGTCTTTATTGCCCCTAATTAATTAGCTAGGGTTTACTTTTTAGTATAAGATGAACAATAGTTTTTATTGCCCCAAACCATCTATATATCTCTTCTTTCTCATGTCTTTCAATCTGTCTTCCACAGTCAGCCCCACCATTCTCACCATCGACACTTGAAAATGGTGGCATGCATTAATCCCATCTCATAATTAACTGTTTTCATTAATTATTCCTCTTTAATTAATCCTCCTTAACTCTTTTTCTCGCTATCAAAACTCCTATTTTGTGCTTCAGTTTCCGAAACTTTTCCCCCAAAAAATGCCGGGTTTAGTATCCGTTAAAACGCCACCGGATGC
Source organism: Rehmannia glutinosa (assembly GCA_016081115.2). NCBI lineage: Eukaryota > Viridiplantae > Streptophyta > Magnoliopsida > Lamiales > Orobanchaceae > Rehmannia > Rehmannia glutinosa. Next base: position 43,789,640 of record CM071927.1, read on the forward strand.
TCCGCCGCTGCGAATTACGGTCCCCGACGAGCCACCGCACACTCCGATCCGTCTGGAGACCATCAGATCCGAACCGAAATCCAACTCCCCCGCCACGCGCCGACCCCCATCTCCTTCCCCGTCCACCTCACGCGCCAAACCCTCCCCAGATCGGGGCTCTGCTAAGAAAAAATCCCCTCCAGAGAAAAGCCTGATTAATGAATCCTCGCTCGACAACCCGGATCTCGGCCATTTTCTGCTGAAATTGGCCAGGGACATGATTGCGTCGGGAGAAGGCCCGAGTAAGGCCTTGGACTACGCGTTGCGTGCCTCGAAGAGGTTCGAAAAATGCGTCGTCGAAGGCGAGCCGAGCTTGGATTTGGCTATGAGTTTACACGTCGTGGCGGCGATTTACTGTAGCCTGGGGAAATTCGAGGAGGCGGTACCGGTTCTGGAGAGGGCGATTAAGGTTCCGGAGGTGCCGAGGGGTGCGGATCACGCGCTGGCGGTGTTTTCGGGGTATATGCAGTTAGGAGATACGCATTCGATGCTGGGACAGTTGGATCGGTCGATCGAGTATTATAAGGAAGGTTTGAAGATGCAGATGGAGGCGTTGGGGGATAATGATCCTAGAGTTGCAGAAACTTGCAGGTAAATTTTACTGCTGTTTTGTTGATAATTTTTTGGGTATTTTTCTGATTAATTGAATTAGTCACCATAGAATTCGATTCGTTCTGTTGCCATTTTTCTGTATTTTGTTAGTGTAGTATTCATCCTTACTTCTTGGCATAAATACCTACTTTCAGACCTTTCTTTAAATTTTGTACATGGAAAACTCATCATTTTTCAGATTCTCTGAGCTATATCTATTGAGTTATGCAATACCTGGTCATTCAAATAATAAGTCCTTTGTTTTAAACTACCACCTTTTGAACTAACCATCTTGCATGAGCTAATTGCTAAGATCGGCCTCAGAGTCAAAAAAATGGAAAAAACTGTTATATTATTTGGTGTCGCAGCAGGTCGAAAATCAATGGCCATTCCGTGTATCACCGATGTGGACTCGTTCAAGGTTCCTTCACCAAGTAAGAAAACAAAATGGATATTCGATCCCTGTAAAACATATTTTTATGTTTTATACAGCTCGTTTCTAATGGCTGTCCTGGTTTATGCTTCATTACACCTGTTAATATAGCTAAATGAAGAAGGCCTTCTCATATTGAAAGGGCTCGATTTTAGGCTCTCTAAGAATCTTCACCTTGATTTCATATTAGTTATGCTGTTAGTTCTTATGGAAGTGGATTATCAGGGTATGATTATGGATATCTTTATTCATTTAGTGAAGGTGGGTTGCATAGAGAGACTAGTCAGGGAAATGGTGAGAATTTGAAGAAGATTCTATTTTCAATTCTTGTTTTTGTGCTTTTTGCTATTTTAACAATGTGAAACAACTCAAACTTGGATCTTGCTATTTTAAATTCTTATTTTTTAATGTTTTTGTACTAAACATCAGATGAACAGGTTGGTCTAGCTGGTGTACCATAACCAATTCACTTGAGCAATTTTGAGTGTTCTCTTTATGATGATTAGAGCATAGGAACGAAACCTTTTTCAATATGAACCGTGTCATGCTTATATATTAGCACCAGGTCATTTATGAATTGACAACACTTTTTCTGCATGTTGTAGGTTACTGCTCATCAAGCAGGTCATGACCAATTTGATAAAGTTCTTACCTTTTTCCTGGTGAAAATGATCAGCAGGAAGTTGTCCAGCAGCTTCACAAGGTATGCTATTGTTTTTTCATTTTCAAAAATGCATTTGCTCATGGTTAAAAAAAATGAATTTCTCTTAGTTGATGATAAATGAAAATTGTTTCACCTGCAGAACAAACTCTTCAGATAGTTTTAGAAGTTAGAACATATGCCTAAATTCTTAATTCTTAAATCTACCACTTGAAGTTTCAGAATTACAATTAAACAGCCCGGGGTGGCTAACTGGCTATTGAATGTGAGAAAATCTAATGGAAGGTGGCAACTGGCTTTCCTACCCCTGCTTTAGTTGAATAAAAAAATAAAATATGGACTGAGAAAAACAAAAGGATGACTTTGCTCCTCAATTCACTAACTACTCTTTTCTGGCCCAAAGCCACTCTGTCTCATTTTTTCACTTGTAACTTTTCAAGACATAAAAACACTTGTCTCTAATCACAAGGTCTTCGAGCATACTGTTGATATTGCTGGTAATGTACTCTTTCTTTGTAATTTTCATTAATTTTGGAGACATGAAAATATGGTGATGAAATTTTGTTGAATTGCTGAATAAGTGATGATAAAATAATAAAATGCTACGCACTTGTTAGTTTTATCATGCAAGGTTGTATATTCGTCGATTGGTTCTCATAAATTTGTTCTCAGGTAAAATCTTTACCAAAGGTACAAAAATGATTTAAGTTAAATATGTTTCATCACATTTTGTTTCTTTTTATTTTATAGTTTGTTGCCGGGTCTCAGCCCATGAATGCTATTGCTTTTGTCCTTGATGGTCTATACTACGGGGTTTCAGACTTTGGATTTGCTGCATATTCCATAGTAATGCTATATTGCTTTTTGCAGATGCCTCACCACTAATGTTTTCAACAAATTAATTTATTTGGTCTTATGTTGATTGTCCAGGGGCTTGTTGGACTGATCTCTTCAGCCTTCGTACTGCTAACTGCTCCTTCGTTTGGCCTTGCTGGTGTATGGAGTGGCCTGTTTCTCTTTATGACTTTGCGAGTGGTTGCTGGAGTCTTGAGGTAAATTACATATCTCACCCTCTCCCCCAACCCCCGAAAAAAGAAGGTATAATGACAGAAAAAAAAAAAAAAACATACAGTTTTGGCTAAGAGCAACTCCAACCCAACTTCAAATCCCACACTATCACACCAAATATGCAAAAAACTCCCTCCAACCCAACTCTAAACCTTACACCAAATTTGGTGTAGTGAATAGTATTACACCAAATTTGGTGTAACACTATTCATTTACACCAAATTTGGTGTAATACAATATCTCCTATTTGCCCTCCAATTCTCTTCTACTTCAAATTTAAATTCCAATTGTATCCTCATTTTATATATAATTAATTTATATAACTTGGTTTTAATAATTAATTACATTTGCTATAAATAATAATAAATAACAAATAATTATAATTACATTTAAAGGGATACTAATATTAATTTTAATATTTATTTTTGTAATATAATTAATTAATGTAATATTAATTAAATATAAGTTTTTAGTTAATTATATTAACAATAATAAACTTTAATTAAATGAAATAATTGTATAAATAAATAAATTTGGTTACTAGAAAATGAAAAAGAAAGAATAAAATATTCATTTGGTGTAATGGGTTGGAGATGGTTTTTGAAAAATTACACCAAAACACTAAATTTGGTGTAGTTTTTACACCAAATTTGGTGCAATGGGTTGGAGATGGTCTAATTACAAAAAAAAAAACTGAAGGTTTTTGAAAATTACAAAAACCCGTTGAAGTTTGATTCAATTTTATATTTTAATCTTCATAAGCAAAATAAATTTCAACAACCCCCGACGTTTATAAAAATATTACGATTGCTCCTTAAATTTAAGACAAAATCAAACCCGATGGGTCTTTTTGTAATTTTTGAAACATCTCTGGATTTCTTTTTGAAGCATAATTCCTTTCAACTATTTTCCTGTGTTATTCAACTTCTTGAGATCTGTTCAAGTGCCAAGTGATAATCTAAGTGTTCTCTTTTCAACTCCCTCTCAATATGGGCATTTAAGCTGATTTTTTTATTCTTATTTTTTATGGCTGCATATGATGGTAAAATAATCTTGCTTTTGGCAATGTAGAACTCCTTTTGGCAATGTAGAACTCTTTTCTCAATCATTGTTATGATTTGTTTTCTATTTCTTGGTTCCACAACTTTTTGTTTGCTCGCAGGTAATGAATCTGATTGGTGATGTAAAATGATTTGCAGTTATGGTGGATGACATGATTGATACGGCGGGTAAGTAAAACCATGTCTGATTACAAAAAAGCACTCTTCTTAAGAATTCACAAGTCTTACTATGTGTTACATGCATGCAACAATATATCAGCAATCATAAGAAGTATATGCATGGTGGTGCTTATCAGGGAGTGTGGAACTCTAATGATGTAATTGTTAGATATGTTTTGTGAAGTTAACACGTAAATTGTTGAAAGTCATATTCCTTTGCTATTCTTTGACTAAATTATGCACTGTCTGTATGTTTTGTGCATAATTTACTTTGATTGCTGAGAAGGGTTGGTTCATTAATGGCTAAATCATTCAATTTTGTTTGTATGTTTGTAGGCTGAGAAGAATGAGTTTCGTGACGAGAAACAAAGGTTAAAGGCTGAGTAGGAGAAACTTGAGCATTTTTGAAAGCTTGAATGACATGAGCTATGTTGATCATATGGATTTTGTTGCCTTTAGTTGAATTATATAGTCTTTTTGTTGGTTGATGGAATTGGATTATGAATTTATAGCTGTTTTAATTTATCGAAAGGAAACTTCGCTACTAGTACTTTTTGTTGGATTTTGGCTATTGGTGACTTTAGTATTAATGGATTTCATGTTTAATTGGTAGTGAACTTATGATGGTTGCTAGAATTGGAGCTTATAATGAATTTTGTTTATTTATATGGATTTTTTGCGATTTGCACGGTGTATTTGGATGAAACGACACCGGTTTTAAATCTGTGTTTAGATACGGTGTCTATTCATCAAAAGACACCGGTTTCAAATCGGTGTCAAATACATAAACTTTAACATCATGGTCTTTGAAAGCGGATATTTTATATCTACGACACGGTTTAAAACCAGTATTTTTCAAGGAAACGATACGGTTTTAAACCGTGTCAAAAAGTTCGAACTTTTAACACCAAAGGTTTTAACACTGGTTATTTTACTAATAGGCATCGGTTTAAAATCGGTGTCTTTTAAGGAAACGACACGGTTTTAAACCGGTGTCAAAAAGTTCAGACTTTTCACACCAGTGGTTTTAACATCGGTTGTTTTACTAATAGACACCAATTTAAAACCGGTGTCTTTCAAGAAACGACACGGTTTTAAACCGTGTCAAAAAGTTCGACTTTTAACACCAGTGGCTTTAACACCGGTTTACTAATAGACACCGGTTTAAAACCAGTGTCTATCGATTTTTGTAGTAGTGCATGGCACTCGACATCGATAATCAATTAGCCCCGTTCGAATGTGTCGCATACCCGTGATTTCTCACATGGCACTGGGCATTAATAATCAATAAGCCTCATCCGAATGTCTCACATACCCGGTGATGTCTCACATGGCACGAGCTCAATATATCATATAAGCATGACCTCATGCCTCGGTGCACTAGTAGTGGCCAACCAAAATATTTTCTTTTCATAGAAAATCATGCCGTGCATGCCTCATCTCAACAATGCTCATATGTTTGCATGCACGCAAATGCAAATGAATGACATGCTCAATGAAACAATAATCATCACACTCCAATATCCACCAAGCAACATATGACCATCAAGGTTTCCATAATACATCCATCCGGATACAAGAATCACGTTTAGTATCAATAAGACATGAAATACTATGTTTATGCATTGTAGTTGCGGATGGATTTTCACTTACCTTTCACTCTTGGATGTGGTGCTTTGAAAGTTAGCTAATTGTTTTTCTTCCCTAATATTAGATGTAAAACAACCTGTAAAAATGTAAGTTAGAAATTACTAATTTTAAATCATTGAACTTACTTTACCAAATTTCAAAAAAACTCTAAATCTTAACCAATTAAAATTAATTTATTAGACTTTAACCTCAGTCTACTCAAATTTATAAAACACCTTCATTTTCACTTTCATATTTTAACTGTCCGTTCCCAGTAATATATAACTTTAACGTAATTAAGGCATGTCTTAATTCAAACAACTAATCACAAACTTTATATATAATACTCTACTTAATATATAATTACTCCATTTATTTCTAGATTTTCTTAAAATTCAAACCTTTAAATTGCTAGATCTTTGTAAATATGATTAGTTGAAGGAGATATAAAATCAGTCCTAGAATTTTGAGCCGTGAATAACAATAAGAAAATACAATAATTGAAAGCTTTAACTACAAATTTGAATAGTCTGGATTGATATTCTAATTAACCTCAAGTCTTTCCTCATATATTCCCTAAACATTCATAGCATATAAGAAAGAGAGAGTTAGATGATTACCTTTTCTCCTCGTTTCCATGTGCGAGTAGTGTATGTGAGTGATTAGATTAATATACACATATATATCGTTGGTAATTGGAGGCGGTGGAACTCAATAGAAGAAACTTAGACATTATCTATACTTATATCATATAATAATGCTTAGTAGTCATCCGTAGGATTTTCGTTCATTACATATATATAGATAAGTGTGTAGTAAAATTCAATATACTTATATATAGAGAGAGACCATTATAGTGACTACTACATATAAATATGCATATATATATATATATATTACTAACCAATTAGTATTTTACTTATAAAGTATCCATATGATATATAGTAGACAACTCTAGACCTCACCACGTGTTAACTTATAATTCTAATACCAATCTATTTATAAAGTTTCATATATATGGTAGTGACATGTGTATATATATAAACCTGATATACATGCATGAATTATAAATTTATAATTACACACAATTACGTAATATAGAGCATTATATTAAAACAATGTTAATATATGCATCAGTACGTATGCTTATATATATTATTAATTCAAAATTCTTTTATGCATTATATTATTCCTTTTTTTAATTAAATTATTGTTTTCAATTAATATATATTCACATATTATACTGTGTATACACATCTGTCATTCCTACTTATAAATTTACCATGTGTAACTTTGTAATTCTCATACTTATAATGTTACCACGTGTCTTAATGGTATCAACCAATTTGACACCTAGATATTCTCATTTAAATATATGATCAACTCGCTCAAGTTAGTAACCCAACCAAAAGAGTACTATATGAGAGTTCCAAATTATAAAATTAATCATGCCATCTAAAATAAAATAAATTATGCAAATATCGATATCAATGCCAGTGGCACATAGACAACATTTAGTAGATGAACTATATTGGCCAGTGAGTAGTGAAAGACTGGGTATTACGAACACCACAAGGCTTTCGTGATCTAGGAGCACAAGAGCTTCGAGGGCTTGGAAGGGGAATCCATCCCGACAAGAAGGGGTTTTCTTTCTATGTATAAGAACTCTTGTTTGTGCTTATATGATGTCATAATATTGATTCGGATTTGTCTATGAGTTAGTAGATTAAAAATACTTGATTTTCGATCGCTTCAATAAAATTGGAATACGATGTTATTATAGCCTAAGTGTTTCGAGCTTCAATCCCCGAGGAATACGACCTTGCTTGCCATTATTCTATAAACTACACCGTACACTTGCAGTTGTATGAACCAAAATAATTTTTGGCGATCATGTACCAATTAGGCACACCATGTAGCTTAAAACATTCGTGACATCTCATGCCATTTGCCCTGACAAAGTGCTCACGGATCAACATAGCTTTCTCCTCTCTAGTTCTTCTATAACCTCTTCCATGTTAGATAAATATTTTTATCGTAATTTTGATTATTTTATTTTATTGAGTTTTTATTAAAACAATGTCCCTAAATGTTGTCCAAATACTCTTAATCGATTTAAATTATTTTTACTAATTTTTTGGAGTATTTCTTGAAGTTTATTTTTGACAAAAATTTGACAAAGACTTCTATTTCGGCCAACCTGGTCGCCCTGAGGCAACTCGTGCCTGAAGTTTAATTTCAAATAGAAAAAGACGGAAAAAAAAAAGTTGGAGGTGGTCGATCGGTGCCGAATGAAACAAAATTGTACAAAATTGTTTCATTTCAATTTGTAATAGGGGACCAGGCCCACCCAAGGGGCCGACCGTCGAGCATGAGGTCGACCGGTCGAAGACCCCGACCACCCACCAATTGTTTTTCATGTGTAATTCAATTTTCATATTAGAAGTCAACTGGTTGACCTAAGGTTTTATCAAAGAAACTATCTCGTTGCACAACCGATGACTTTTCATGATTTTAAGTGATTGATTTCTAAATAATTATTCTCCATTTGATTTGCGGTTTTTCTGATTTCAATCTCCAATGAGGAGATTATGGCTGGAAATCAAATTCAAGACCTCTCCTATAAATAGATGAAGGATTGAAGCAACAAGACACAACAACACAAGCAAACTTCTTGTTCTTTCTCTTTCATAATCTTGTTGTATTTAGCCTAAGTTTTTCACTTGTACATCTTGAGTACTACTAGGCTTGATTCTTGATTACAATTGCATTTCAAAGTTGTATACTTCATTTGAGTTGTAATCTTGGATTGTTTTCAATCATCCAAAACAAGACATCCTTGTTAGTGTTCTTGTGGTAAGAGCACACTTGGGTGATTTTAGGTGTTGAAGAGTGTGGTACTCTTCACTCGGTGTAAAAATATTGTGGTAATCTTTATAGGTGGTGTTGTAAGAAGAGTGAGGTGCTTTTCAAGGTAAAGGTTGTAATAGTTTGGTATCTATTAATAAACTTTTTCCTTTTTTGAAATCTATTCTGACATACCGGGGTGGTAGAGGATTAGGCCCTAGTGGGTTGAACCTCTATAAATCATCGAGTGTTATTTATATTCCCGCACATTTATTTTTTTATCATTCTCACATTCGAAAAAGAGGGCAAAAATCAGAAATTGTGATAATCTATTCACCCCCCTAGATTATCGTAGCTACTTGGACTAACAAGTGGTATCAAAGCTAAACTCTTTGGCAAGCTTGTTCTTCATTGCAGTAAAGAGGAAAGATCCATGGCTACAAACGAAAGCTACCTCACCACCACCATGCCTCCACCAAAAAGCCACCACTATTCGACGCCAACAACTATGCCTTTTGGAAAGACCGAATGGAGTGCTTTCTCTGAGTCGGGTGCGGGTTCAATATTTGGAATGCGATTATTGAAGGGTAGATCACCCAACCAAGAAATTGGAGGATGAAACTACAACTCTCAAACGATTCAAGAATTTGACGATAATGACAAGAAGTCATTTTCTCTAAACGGTAAGGCCTTAAATATTTTGTATTGCTCCCTTACCGCCACCGAGTATAATCATATTAGAGGCAACAGTTCCCGCATACATGAAGTTTGAGAAAAATTGGAAACTATCTATTAAGGCACAAAAAAAAGTAAAACAAGCAAGAAAAACTATGCTTGTTAAAGACTTTGAAAACTTCATCATGCTTGAGGGTGAAAATATTTCAATAATGGTGGAAAGGCTTGACAACATAGTCAATCCTCTTATGGCACTTGGGAAAGTCATCTCCGAAGAAGACAAGGTAACTAAAGTCTTAAATGCTCTCCCCGGTTCTTGGTCCGAAAAGGTGACGGCAATTACGGGCTCAAAATCTCAAAACTCTCACGTTTGACGAGCTCATTGAAATCTTCTCATCTACGAAGTATATCTCAAAGAGAGGATAAATTCCAAATCATCCACATCTCAATCGGGTATGCAATCTATTCCTAAAAGCTTAGCATCTTCTTCTAATAATACATATTATACTAGTGATGAAGATGATGAGGACACGACCGCTTGTCCGGAAATTTTCCAAGTTCGTTAATAAAAATAAGGCAAGAAAGTCTAGAGACAACTCGTGTTTCAAATGCGGAAAACCCAGCACTACATAACCGATTGCCCAAATTAGCGGAGGAAGAGCAAAGAAGAAAAGCTTTTTCCCAAGAAGAAAGCTCTAAATGCGGAAGCAAAAACATGGTATAAGCTCCTTGCCACATCCAATGAGAAAGAAGAAGCCAAACATGGTCTCATGGCCATAGATGATGAAAACAACAAGGTGCTAGTGGCTATAACAATTCCGAGAAGATTCAAAATGGCTCGTGATGAATGAGTGGTCACGATATGACCGGAAGGAGAGAATTCTTTACCAACATCAAGCTCCAAGAAGAATGCATGGTTATGTTCGGGAATGGCAAGGGAAGAATTCTTGGAAATGGAGAAATTGGTAACTCTTTCTTTCTCTTTAGTAATGTTTTATTAGTTGAAGGGCTTAAGTTCAATTTGATAAGTGTTAGTCAACTTTGTGATTCAAATTATAATGTTATTTTTAATAAAGAAAAATGCATTATTCGTAAAAATGATAAAATTATTTGTGAAGCTAGTAGAAAAGACAATCTTTACAAAATTTGCACAAATAATTTGGTTAGTCAAAATGTTTCTTGTTTTGTCGCCAATAATGATTTAACAAGTTTATGGCATACTTGTGTTTTAAGCTCTTGATATTCAAGCCAAAATTGTAAAACCGAGCTTTTGGCTTTTAGTTGTTTGCTTCTATACCTACTCTTGATTTGCATGTTGATAGGGGAGCTTTTATAAAGTGTTTTGAAAAATCTTTGATCCTATCCTTATGATTCTTATTCATGAAAAGCGTCGCTAAAATGGATAGTTGTTTTTGACCGAAAAACTTATTTCTTTTTCAAAATCGACCTCCTAAAATTATTTTTGTTTGTAATCATCCAAAAGAGGGAGTTTGTTAGATAAATATTTTTATCGTAATTTTGATTATTTTATTTTACTGAGTTTTTCACCAAAACAATGTCCCTAAATGTTGTCCAAATACTCCTAAACGATTTAAATTATTTTTACTAATTTTTCTGAGTATTTCTTGAAGTTTATTTTTGACAAAAATAGGATAACACTTCTATTTCGAGGCCAACCTAGGTTGCCTGAGGGCAACCCGTGCCTCAAGTTTGATTTCTCAAATAGAAACAAGACAAACAAAAATGTGGAGGTCAATCGGTCGACCACTTGGTTGACCGGTGTGCACAATGAAACAAAATTGTACAAAATCAAGCTTCTGTTTCAATTTGTAATGGGGTGGACCGGACCACCCAAGGGGCCGACCGATCGAGCATGAGGTCGACCGTCGGTCGAAGGCCCCCTGGACCGTCCACCAAGTGTTTTTTTCATGTGTAATTCAATTTTCATATTAGAGGTTAACCTTCGACCTAAGGTTTTATCAAAAACTATCTTTTGCACAACAAACAACTTTTCATGATTTTAAAGGGATTGATTTCTAATGGTATATTCTTCATTTGATTTATAATTTTTTTACTGATTACAATCTCCAATGAGGAGCCTATGGCTGAAATCAAATTCAAGACCTCTCCTATAAATAGATGAAGGATTGAAGCAACAAGACACAACAACACAAGCAATACAAACACAAGCAAACTTCTTGTTCTTCTCTTTCATATTCTCGTTGTATTTAGTCAAGTCTTTCACGTGCACATATATTCGCCAAAAATATTTATTTTTGATCTCTATACTTTGCAAGTGTACGAAAGTAGTTACGGATAATGGCAAGCAAGGTCGAATTCCTCAGGATTGACTACGAAACACTTAAAGCTATAATAACATCGCATTCTAATTTTATTGAAACGACCAAATATCAAGTTTTTTTAGAAAAATCAAAAATAAAAGAAAAATAAGTAAATTCACGAACCCCACAAGTATTTTCAACAACCACGGAAGCAACATTAGACACATAATCTTAACATGTTTCTTCAATATTAAATCCAATTAAAGTTTCAAAACCAATTCATGCATTTCTATGGGTTCAATTCCTAAAATAGTTTATTCCCCTCCTCCGGGTGGCACATAAACGGTAGATTAATAATAATTGAGGTCTCCCGATCCATCACAACATTATTAACTCCCAAAAGATCTTTGAATTGAAAAACTCCACACAAACATAAGTAGTCTCCGATACATTACCCCTATTTATATCCAATTCGATTTTCGTCTTGCTAAAACTCATCTCCTGGATTATGGACTAATAAGTATGACATGCTAATTATTGATCGGATAAAAAGCAATTAAGAATAAGCACTCGAATTCATAAAATAGAACACATGAATCGATTAAGAAAATAATTAATCAAGATTTAACATGAATCCACGCTTTGATTATGCCATAAGATCCGAAATATTAGCCAAACATTGATAATAAATTCATAGACAAACTTGAAATCAACATTATGACATCGTTAAAGCACGAAAAGAGATCTAAACTAAGAAAGAAAAACGCCTTCTTGTCGGGATGGATCTTCCTTCTAAGCCTTCGAAGCTCTTGTGCTTCCGTAGAGGCGAAAGGCCTTATGGTGTTCTTCAAACCTAGCCCTCCTATCTCGAAAAACATTTGATCTTGTGTTCCCCGTGTAATTTGGTGTGTTGTATGGTGTATTGTTAGGAAATTTATTTTGTAGATTTTGATGATACCATATAAAACTTAAACTAGAAAGTTGGCACCCCATTTTCCTTGTAATTTGTATTGTAATAGATAGAATTTGGAAAAGCTGAGTCAAGTCGCCTATGCCAAGGAATACAAGAAGTCAACTACGATTTGGATTGAAGACTCGTTGTGTGTCACCGAGTATGGCCAAGAAGGAAGTCAAGACTCGATCAAGGTGTGTCACCGAGGAACAACTGTAGAAGTGTCGCCTGTTAGTTCAAGAAGCCTAGTCTCAAGGTTGAAGTGATAGTTGGGTCATCCAACGATGACGGAAGTCGACTCAAGTCACCTGGGGGTAAAGACAACAAATAGTCAAGACAACCGACTTAAATCCGTGATTAAAGTCAAGAATGTTACTTAAAATAGTAACATGTCAAAGTCAGCGATGTAAAGTGTTAGTCCTAGTTTTGTGCAAAAGTAATAAACCAACGGAAACATCGCACCATGTGTCGAAAAGTCTCAAATGCCGCAAGATATTTAATATGAGAAAATATCAACATCAAGGATCGCAGACAAGACAAGCCAACGATCATAAGTGACTTTTGAAATTAGCCTATCTCTTCAACGGGCAAAATTTCAAAAGTGTGTAAGTCCAAGCGGCTATGATAATCTAGAGGGGGTGAATACATTATCTCTATTTTCTCGATTATACCCTCTTTTTCGAATCAAACAAGCCAAGACAAGAATAAAGGTGTGGGAATTAAATAACACGCGTCGATTTATAGAGGTTTAACCCACCTAGGGCCTAATCCTCTACCACTCCAAAGATATCTCAGGGATGGATTTTAAAAAGAAAAAGATTTTATTAGTTACCACAATTAATACAACATCACCTTACAACACCTCTTTGGAGATTACCACAATCTCACTTGAAGATTACCACAATCTTCAATGGCACCTTATGAAGATTACCACAATCTTCAACCTTGAAGAACACCAAATTCTTCAACACCTCAAAGAGCACCAAACTCTTTAATAAGAAGATTACCACAATCTTCTTGCACCTAACACCTAGATCACCCAAGTGTGTTCTTACCACAAGAACACTCACAAGAATATCTTGTGTTGAATGATGACCACAAATTCAAGATTACAACTCGATAATGAATAATACAATTTTGAGTGCAAGTGTAATCAAGAATTAATCTTAGACCTCAAGATGTGAAAGTGTAAGACCTTAGGCTATTACAACAAGAATATAGATAATGAAAGAACAAATATTTGCTTTGAGTGTATCTTGTTGTGTTGTATCTCAATTAGTTCACTTGTTGCTCCAAATCTTCCTCTATTTATAGGAGATGATTGATCATGGATAGGCTCTCTTGGGGATTGAAAATCTACAGAAAAATACAATTAAAATCAAGAATATAGTCATGAAATCAATCCCACAAATTAAGGAAGAATCGTCTGCTGTCAACGGGCTAGAATTTTGTTGTCAAAAGCGGTAGGGCGACCGGTCGCGTAGAAATAGACGTTAAAAAGAAAAACCACATTTTAACATAGGGCGATGGGTCGATGGGGGTCCGACCCGACGACCTGTGTTGACCGGTTCCACGATGGAACATGAAAAACAGAGAGCAAGTTCAATTCCCGGGCACCGGTCGACCTATGTCGACCGATCGACACCACCGGTCGGCCTCTGGTCGACCTCGGCCTGTTGTTTTTGTGTTCGTCCCATTTTTCTGTTTCTAAAAACATCTTCAGTGTAGGAAGCCCTATAGGGCGACCGTTCAACATAATATAGAAGTGTTGTCCAATTTTTATCGAAAATAAACTTCAAGAAATACTCCAAAAATTAGTAAAAATATTTTAAAACAATCGGGAGTATTTAGATAACATTTTCAAACATTATTTTGGTGTAAAAACACTTTAAAACAAAATCATCAAAATCATGATAAAAACATTTATCAAACAATCTCCCCTTTTTGATGATTACAAACCAAAACAATTTTAAGAGGTCGAATTTGAAAGCAAAAACGATTTTCCAAAAAAAGATAACTAGCCGTTTGAAGCAACCAACTTTCCAAACAAAATGACCACATGGAAGGGAGTAAAGATTTTCAAAAAATTAATGTAAGCTCCCCTATCAACATGCACATCAAGATAAGGAAATAAGCAACCATACAAAAGCTAAAAGCTTTAGCTTTTACAATATAACCAATAGAAGCACGAGCTTAGAAGCTCTCCTGTCAAAGACAACCATAAAACAAGTATCATAAGTCTAAGATATATCCAATGGACTAGTTTATATCCAAAGCTTTTGGCTTAAAAGAGCCATCTTGCGTGAGCTTATTTTAGCTTCTTTGAGCTAATAAGCTTATAACCTGTTTCTCCCCTTTGGAATCATCAAAAAGAATGTTAGCACGATAAAAACATCATATTATCATATCAAAGTGCGCAATTTAACCGATTTATCGATCTTTAGATCATTGATCTTCAAATTCCAAAAGCTAAGGAAATAATTAATCAAATGAGCTTGTAAGAGATTGTAAAAAGCTTGTTTGATTTGCAAAACATGATCTCTATAAATATAGAAGCCTTTTGAAATCGAGAGAATCATGTGGGTGATGTATTTTTCTTTGAAATATTTTATCGAACACTCGGGCATTAAATAATGAAGAAGATATATATAGCCCTTTGTAAAAATAGCCAAGCCAAATTTTTCATCACCAAATACAACAATAACATCATTCAACCAACAACATACATGAATATCATCAAAATATCAAGATATGAACATATTCTCAAGGGTTCAACCCAATTGAGATAAATCTATCCAACTAAGCAATATAAGCAAATGTTGCCAAGCAAAAATGAAAGAAGCACTTTTACCATCAAGTATTTCACCAATAACCAACCTAAACATCAAACAATGCCATCATGCACAAAGAATAGCAATTTTTTACCATCAAATACTCCATCAAAACCATAGTCATTCAAGAACCATAAGCAATCATATGCTACTAGCACTCTTGCTAGTTCATCCCCTTAGAAAAAGCAAACAACCAAATTTCATTAGCAAGATAGGACAAAATAGTCAAAAAGTTCATTACAACATTTAAATAAAAGGCATGAAGATAAAGCATGATAGAGCAATAAAGGCGTCACTCTTCATCGGAAGAGAAGCAAGCGTTGGGGAGAAGGTATTTGATGAACTTCTTCAACTTTCCAAGCGACTTCTTTAACTTAGAATTTTCTTGGCTTAAGGTCTCAAAACGAGCATCATGATAGAGCCTTTGTTCGTCGAGTTGGGCTTGAAAAGATCCCCGAGAAGGTTGGGCACCGGTATTACCCTCCGGATTGCCTTGTTCTTCACCCGAAGCTAATCTTTCGGCTTCCTCATCATCAAATATATCATCGGGATTTTGGGACGAAGATCCTTGGTGTCTCCCTCTTGCCGTCTTTGTAGGGCGTATAGGCATACTATTATGCATACGGACAATTTGCAAAATATTGTCGATATCAAAGTCATCATGAATCATCTCCGAATTAAACTCTGATGACGGTAAACCCGAATGCAAGAGAAGTTTGCAAATCCAATTTCCCATAGCAAACTTCTTAGTCCCTTGCGTAATCGACTCAATGACGCATTGAATTAAAATTGCACCAAAATTGAGCAATTCCCTTTTTGCGATTTTGTATGTCAAGAAGAAATTCATATTGCTCGGCAATTTTACAGATTTTCCACAAATGCAATAAGCTACAATTGTTGAAATAATTCTATGCTCAAGAGTCATAGACAACAACGAATACTTCGGCCACACACCCAAATAAATCTTAATTTCTTCCAACGATACACCAAACACATCAGCATTCCAATGTGTGCATCCAAAGTAATCCCATCCTCCTTCCCGAACATGCAATAACCGACAAATATCGTTCAAAGTCCATCTAAAGTGACGACCTTTAACAAACAAATTCATAGCAATGGGCTTTCTTTAATCGTCATACTCAATCCATAAATTCGCATAAAAATGTAAAATCACACTATCATCATACAAAACAAATGGATGCTCCCATAAATACATCCACCCTTGATGCTCAAAAAATCTCTTAATAGTCGGATAATAACTCAAAAAAGTGCCAAATCGACATGTCTTAGTATGCCCAATCGATTTACTACCCAAGTCCAAATTATCATAATAATACTCCGCATATTTATTGACAGAGTCTAACACATTTGCAGAACGAGGAGCTTGAGGAATAAAAGATTTCTTACTCTTGGCCCAACGGCAATTGTTGAGCGAGATAGTGCCGCGGAGCTCGGCAATTTGTGCCCGGGTAAGTTGGGGATTTTGATTATCATCATGCTCTTGAGCCACGCCTTTGGGTAGCTCTAATTTCGCGTTGTTCGGCCTCTTCTTGGCGATTACCCGAAGTACCCTCTTCGGCTCTTCTACGCTTGGATTTTGAAATACGACCGGTAGAATCTCTTGGAGGTGCCATAGATATAAGATTCTTGCAAAATAGAGGAGATTAGCATCAACAATTAAGAGATTTGATGAAGAATTGAAGACTTTAGGGAGAAAGAAGAATGAAAATCGCGCACAGGTTTGAGAAAAGTTTTGGGTCTTCTAAAATCAAAGGCGCATGTTTTTTAACAAAACCAAAATCAACAGGGCGACCAAAAAAGGGTGCTATCGACCGATCGACATGCGATGCGACCTGGCCGACCCCTTGACCATCCCCCCTGTAATTTTACAAGTTTCAAAGTTTTCCAAAATCTAATTTTTCACCCCAAAAGTTTTAAGAACTTGCAAAAAAGGCAAACATGGACTATATCCAATATGTACGAGCCAAGAAATGTATAAACTCGGATTTAAACAATATTTGCTAATAGTGCCTTTTAAAAAAATGAGCACATGAAAAATATCGAGTCTTTAGAAAAATGACAGGGTGAACGTGCCTCGATAGTTTAAGCATCTCTTGATGAAGATGAAGAAGTATATATACCCTACACAATTCTCAAATATTCTTGCACAACACATAATGATACAATCGTAGGCTAAAACAAAAAAATATAACAAGTATGCTCATGTCATAAAATCCATAAGAGATAATAAAACACTATAGTCTAAGTTAGTGCACAAGAGTTTTTATAAGCATCATAAAAGGTCTTCTTTTAAAATATTTTAAAACCACAAATTTATATTGAAGACCTTAATTTTAAAATAAATATTTGAAAACTCATTTTGCAATTAAGACACAAATAAAAACATGCATAATAACAAAATAAAATGCATATTTAAATGGGAAAATATGGTTTACCAATTACGCCATTTCCATGGATTGTGTCTTTCCCATTGTTGATGGTATCTTCCTCTTTGAAAATCATCTTGTTGATGATAGCTTCTCCAATTGCTCCATTTCCAAGGATTGCGTCCTTCCCATTTTTGATAGTGTCTTTCTCTTGAAATTCATTGTGGTTTTGTCTTCTCCTTTGATCAAATGAGATGGTTATTTGATGTCTTCTTGGCGGTATGAATTTTCTTTGAAAGTCATCCCGCCGAGTACCTAATATGACATTGTTTTGTGGTACCCTCAAGTGTTTGGGTCCTTTGGGATTAGCTTTGAGACTTTTAGGTCTCCAACAATAATTAGAGCTATTTCTAGCCCGACAAGTATTAGCCGTGTGACCCTTTTTACTGCAATAAAAGCAAGTAATAATTCTAGAAGTATAATGACCAACATGCTTAGAGACTTGATCCTTTTTAACAATATTAGGCTTATGATCAAGTCCTTGTTTCAAATTATCATAATTATGAACATCAACAATTTTGGTCATTTTATCGGTACTCAAGTTGAATTTTGATAAATCCTTTTTCATGCAATTAATATCCTCAACAAGAGTACTATTTTCCTTTTCAAGGATTCTAACCTTATCAAGTGTGGTGGTGTGAGCACATGAAAGTGATTCATAAGAGGAAAATAAATTATCCTTGTCATTTTTCAAAACATTGAATTCCTTTTTCAAATTTTTGTATTTAACAAGCAAGCTTTGGAATTCATTTTGAAGCTCATCAAAATCATTTTGCAAATCACCATAATCATTGTGTAATTCATTATCATAGGAAGTAGAGGGTTTAGAGCATACCTCGTTTTCTTCTTCGAAGCCCATAAGACATTGTTCGTCTTCTTCATCGTCGGAAGTTGTAAGAAGCTCATCCCATGTTGTTGGATTTGATGTTGTATCCATTTGAGAGGTAGATGCTTTTATGTTGCTCCTTTCATTTGCATATACTTCATAGATAGCTTCTAATTTTTCCCATGATTCGTGTGCCAATCGAATTCCTACAATATGATCAAAAACCGAAGTGGTAAGTGAACAATAAATAATATTGAGAGCTTTACCATTTAAGGAGATGATTTTCTTCTCTTCATTATTGAGCTCCTTGAGGACTTTGGAGGTGTGAGGTGTATCTTTCATCGGAATAGATTCTCCATTGATGACCGTGTTCCAAATATCGAACCCGCAACTTTGTAAATAGCATTCCATTCTTTCTTACCAAAATGCATAATTTTTGGAGTCAAATAATGGTGGCTTGTTGGTGGAGGCGCCTGGTAAGGTAGACTTCATTCGTAGCCGATGATCGTTCATCTTTACTCGCGATGTGGAACGAGATTGCCAAAGAGTTTGGCTTTGATACCACTTGTAAGTCAAGCGGCTACGATAATCTAGAGGAGGGTGAATAGATTATCTCCATTTTTTCGATTATGCCCTCTTTTTCGAATCAAACAAGCCAAGACAAGAATAAAGGTGCGGGAAAAAATAACACGCGTAGATTTATAGAGTTTCAACCCACCTAGGGCCTAATCCTCTACCACCCCAAAGATCTCCGGGATGGATTTCAAAAAGAAAAATATTTTATTAATTACCACAATTAATACAACATCACCTTACAACACCTCTTTGGAGATTACCACAATCTCACTTGAAGATTACAACAATCTTCAACGGCACCTTGTGAAGATTACCACAATCTTCAACCTTGAAGAACACCAAATTCTTCAACACCTCAAAGAGCACCAAACTCTTTAATAAGAAGATTACCACAATCTTCATGCACCTAACACCTAGATCACCCAAGTGTTCTTACTACAAGAACACTCACAAGGATATCTTGTGTTGAATGATGACCACAAATTCAAGATTACAACTCGATAATGAATAATACAACTTTGAGTGCAAGTGTAATCAAGAATTAAGCGGACCAAGATGTGAAAGTGTAAGACCTTAGGCTATTACAACAAGAATATAGACAATGAAAGAACAAGTATTTGCTTTGAGTGTATCTTGTTGTGTTGTATCTCAATTGTTCACTTGTTGCTCCAAATCTTCCTCTATTTATAGAAGATGATTTCTCATGGATAGACTCTCTTGGGGATTGAAAATCTACAAAAAAATACAATTAAAATTAAGAATATAGTCATAGAAATCAATTCCACAAATTAAGGAAGAATTGTCTCATTGTCAACGGCTAGAATTTTCTTTGTCAAAACGGTAGGGCGATCGGTTGCGTAGTAATAGACATTAAAAAGAAAAACCACATTTTCACACAGGGCAACCTGGGTCGATGGGGGTCCGACCGGTCGACCCGTGTGTTGACCGACCTCCCCCGATGGAAAATGAAAAACAGAGAGCAAGTTCAATTCCCGTGCACCGTCGACTATGTCGACCGGCCGACGCCACCGGTCGGCCTTTGTTGTTTTTGTGTTTGTCCCATTTTTTTGTTTCTAAAAACATCTTCAGTACAGGATGCCCTATAGAGGCGACCGTCAACATAATATAGAAGTGTTGTCCAATTTTTATCAAATATTAACTTCAAGAAATACTCAAAAAATTAGTAAAAACATTTTAAAACAATCGGGAGTATTTGGATAACATTTTCAAACATTGTTTTGGTGTAAAAACACTTTAAAATAAAATCATCAAAATCATGATAAAACATTTATCAAACAAAGTGCACTATAAAAGGCCGAGGAATTTATTGAGAAAAGGTAACTAACCACGAACAAACAAGCATTATTCAAGAAAGTAATCAAATATTCTCAAGTACATTCAAGCAAATCCTGAAGCCTCGAAACTCGAAGAAGATCGATCCAACACAAAGTCGTGAAGGAAAGACAATTGCAAATCATTAAAGAGGAAACTTTTGAAGAATCAAAAGGGGTCTACTTTCCAAGAAGGATTGTAGGAAGGTTCATCATGGAACCGAATCAAGTTATTGGAGGGCTTCGTGATCAAATCCAAGAGCTTGAGAAGTGAGTCAAGAGCAAGCGCAAATGCTTGTGAAGAAGTTCGAGTCGCAAGAGAAGCCACTGTGTGACCAAGGCAGTCTCTGGATCGCTCACCATGTTGTAAACTCGATCTCATTACAGTGGATTCCTCCAGGATTTGGAGAAGAGAGGACTAGAAGAATTACCCCATCTTCAAACCTCTATAAAAATTATCTCAGTGTATTTATTTTTCAAGACATTTACATTTACGCATACTTACATCATATCTCATGATAAAACTCACATTTGCTATCCAACTGATTAATAACCAAGTGCTAAAACCAAGTGTTAAAACAAGCTTAAAACAATTCAAAGGGTGTTAAGTCTTCCACGATAAAACCAATACAACCAAGTTAAAGTTCAGGTTAAATGTACCGAGTTATTCTATCAACAAAGACTATCGAGTCCGTTGAGTGACTAACTCAAATTTGAATAACCAACTTACATGTCCCTCAAGACACTTCTTTTTTGAGTTAACTCTGTTATTCTTTAAAAGGACTAAAATTGAAAAGTTGGTAAGGTTTATTCAACCCCCTTCAAAACCTTATTCACACCCCTTGGGACCTACATGTATGAATGTTGTAATTTTCGTGCGGCCATTAGGTCCCTTATATAGGTGGTTGGAGTGATAACTTGTAGAGTTTGAGTGGGAAAATGACATAAAAATCCGCCATCACCTCACTCGTCCACGGTCCCGGCCGTGTAAGACGCCACTCCACACGGCCGCGTGTGGCTCTCACACGTACATGTCATCTTCGCACGGCAGGTCACACACCGTGTGGTCCCACATGGTCCGACCGTGTGACTGGTTTGGTCCGGTTTCTTCATTTTTTTGATCTTCTCTTTGCACTCGCCGATCTATCTCAAGGCTTTCCAACCGATCTTTCTTCAATTAAGCTACATTTCCTGTAAAAAGTTACAAGAATACGCAGATCATGCCCTTCTAAGGAAATCAAGTAAAACATACTATATATATATATATATGCAAATGTATCACTTATATACCATTTTAAGCCCCTAAATGCACATATATTTTACAAGTATCAACATCTTGAGTCTTTGTTAAGTTGGTTTTTGTACCAATGTATTGAGTATTCTAGACTAGGATTTTGCGGGATTTTCAAGTATTTTAGCGTCGTTTGAGTCGAGTTTGTGTCATTAGTTGTCGTTTGAGAGTCGAGATAGGTCTTGGATGCCGAAATTGATGAAAACAAATAAAAACGTGTTTGGGTGGAAGAAATCGCATTCGAAGAAGAGGAAAAGAGAAAAATCGCGTTTTTGGGCATTGAATCGTCTTGTGAGCTGCAGCAGACCCCGCTGCAGCGCCAAGGTGAAAACCGGCAGTGAAGGAAAGTTTTTAAGTGGCGCAGCGCTTCCAGTCTTGAGCGCCCTTATGCGCTGGGGATGGTGCGAAATGAGCGAAATGTCATTTCATCTTTGTGCAGGCAGTCACGGTGGATATTTGAGACGGGCGCCGCAGCGTACTCGGGGAAATTACAATGTAACTTATTCCTTTTTCTTGACTTTTGTGGGAGTATAAATAGAGGTCTTGGGCGTGAAATTAGGGATCTTGGACCTTGGGCGCCAACAAAACAACTAGAAGACAAGAGAGAAGGCTTGGAATATCTTGGGAAAGGCTTGAAGAAGAAGATTGAAGGATTCTACCATCTAGAAATAGAGAAGATTCCCAACTCTTATTCTTATTTTGTTGCTTTCTTCATATCTTGTAAGATGTATTGTTGTATTCCTATGGATTCATTTTCTTCAATCATGAGCTAAACTCTATAATTCTAGAGGGATGATGTAATCATTGTTTGAACTTATGTTTTGAAATTGTGGTTTGTCAATCTAGATCTATCAATTTATTTGTGCTATTTGGATCTATTGCTTCTAAATTACTTGATCAATAATTTAGATTGTTTGGTGTATTTGATTTGACACTTGAGAGAGGTAATTGAATACATGACCTTTGAATAGCATAACCTAGGATTTCATAGAATTGAGAGATTTATGAATCCTTTGAAGTCATTTATCAAGATTCATAGTTTTTATTGAGATTTTAATTGGTGATTTTTATAGAGATATTGATTTCCCAATTGAATCTAAAATCATTTGGCACTTGAGAGAGGGAATGATTATTGTAGAAATCTTGACTTATAAATTGGTAATTGATGATTGATAAACCATATTGACAACATAAGGGATAACTAGATTCATCATACCTCTAGAATTCATTTAATCATTTGGATAAACTCATTGATATTTTCATATTCTTGATTTATTTTTGGTATTTTTAGTATAATCAACTCCATCAAATATTGAATTTCTAAATAAAGTTAGACTACTATATTATAGTACTTAGCAATAATTCGATAATTATTCCCCTGTGGATTCGACAACCTTACTTCTCTATATTAAAACTTGACACCGTAGACTTGCGGTTAGAAAATTCTCTAACAAGTACTAGGCTTGATTCTTGATTACACTTGCACTTCAAAGTTGTATACTTCATTTGAGTTATATTCTTGAATTGTTTACATTCATCCAATACAAGACATCCTTGTTAGTGTTCTTGTGGTAAGAGCACACTTGGGTGATTTTAGGTGTTGAAGAGTGTGGTACTCTTCATTGGTGTAAGAAGATTGTGGTAATCTTTATAAGTGGTGTTGTAAGAAGAGTGAGGTGCTTTTCAAGGTAAAGGTTGTAATAGTTTGGTATCTATTAATAAATATTTTCCTTTTTGAAATCCATTCTGACATACCGGGGTGGTAGAGGATTAGGCCCTAGGTGGGTTGAACCTCTATAAATCATCGAGTGTTGTTTATATTCCCGCACATTTATTTTTGTTACCATTCTCACATTCGAAAAAGAGGTTAAAAATCATAAAATCGTGATAATCTATTCACCCCTGCAGATTATCGTAGTCACTTGGACTAATATTCCCTTACCAGGCTGGTACTGATTGGAGGTTGTATGACCTCTGTTAAAATTACCTCTACCAATCCCTGCAGTTTTGGACATCAAAGCAGCCCCCTCTATTGGATCTGGATAAGCAAGATGCACTGATCTCTGTTTCTCAACACAAAGAACCATAGAGTATGCCTTGTTAACTGTTGGTAGCGGATCAAGTATCAAAATCTGATTTCTCACATGATCAAAAGAGTCATTGAGCCCCATCAGGAATTGCATAGCTTCTTATTATGATCATGTTGAGCCATTAGTTTTCCTGTTCCACAAGTACATACAGGAATAGGCGCCAAACTGCTAATCATTCCAAAGCTTCTTAAGTTTTGTGAAATACACTACCACAAATGATGATCCCTGACTCATAATTGCAATATTCTTTTGCAGTTTATATAGCAAAGGTCCATTACATTCACCAAATCACTGTGCGATATCCTCCCATAGTTCCCGTGCATAGTCAGCATATAAAAAGGCGTCTACAATATCCGTTGATAGTGCATTTAATATCCAACTAGTGACCATCCAATCGACTCGTTTACATTGATCAAATTGAGGGGAATCAACTTCTGGTACAAGTACTTTACCATTTATAAAACCAAGTTTTGCTTTAGCTCCTAATGCAAGTATCATCGATCTACTCCACGGCAAATAATTCTCACCAGTTAGAGGACTTGAAACTAGTAGCATACCAGGGTGATCTGATCCGTGTAGCTGCAGAGGATAATCTTCCTTAGCAGCAAGTTGCTTTGCGTATTCTTCATTATTTTTGAACCTCCTCCAGGAACGGGATTCCAAGGTAAGCGGCATGTTGAGCTCATAATTTATGTTGATCGTCCTTCTCGTGATACCATGATGAAGTGAAAGTAATCTAATAGAGTATTTAATGAAGAAGATAACATTCCATATAGCAGCAGAAATTCCATATATTTGTCATCACAAAAGTGTGAGTAC
This sequence comes from Rehmannia glutinosa, assembly GCA_016081115.2. NCBI lineage: Eukaryota > Viridiplantae > Streptophyta > Magnoliopsida > Lamiales > Orobanchaceae > Rehmannia > Rehmannia glutinosa. The sequence goes on from CM071927.1 coordinate 43,814,248, forward strand.
CTGACACTATTTATAACAGCAAAAATAAGGTGAGCTGGCATAACAAACTAAAACGTGAGAACTAATATGAGGTGTAGAAGGTGTTGTCGATCCGACATTCTTGTACTTTGCCCATGGTTTGAAGGAAATTAAGTGTTAAGTGGCTGGAAAATGATCAACTGACCTGAAGCAGGGACGTTGTTTCTCTAGCCATATTATTTTTTATGATGTTGGTTTTCGTATGATATTAGTACTTCTGAAACTTGGTATTATGTTTGTTAATTTTCATTTTTGGATGATAATTTTAATTTCTTCAGCAAGTAATTTGAGTTTTGACCAGATTGATGACTAATTTGAATTAGTCTCTGGTCCTTGTGTTTCTAATATTATTCTTGAGACTGCACTGCTGCCAGAATGAGCATTTTTGAAGTATATGCTTGAAAGATACCCTTTAAAGGCATCTGGATGATGCCCATTTTGTTCCCCAAAAAAAAAGTTGAGGTGTAGAAAACGTGCTTCAGTATTGGCAATTATATAATATCAACATCTTTTAGCCAAAATACTTATGGATATAGGTCCCGTTTTTGACTAAATTGTAAAATCGTCACGCACCAAAACTATTATATCAAGAAATTACATGATTAAGATTACCAGACATGACTAAAATTGAATTAAGCCTTTTTTACATGAGTTTTTATAAGTTTACATTTGTATTATATTGTGTCGTGGCACATATTTAATATTTTCTTAATTAATATAAATAAATGAAAAGTTATAAAAGAAAGGAAAAGGTCCCGATCACATGCCGATCGGTAGCAAATAAAAATAATGTTAAACTTGGAAAAAAAAAAAAGACAAAAATAAATTAAAAATGCAATTTAAACGAAGGGCGTCTTTTTCTAGAAGATTGTCGAATGTCATAATTAATTGTTGTTTTAGCACGTCTTTCGAAAGATATCTTCTTGATGGTCTAATGTAGCATGTGGAATGTCGACCGGATCCATAAGCCACAATTGCCATATACTTCATAGCTTCGAAGAATCACATGGAAAAGACAAGCGGAGTGGTGGAAGGGCCACCTATCTTTATCTTTAAAGCTTCCAATTTTTCTTGTTCCTCTTCGTCCTCCATGTCGGACCATTGTTTCCGAGCCGCAGCCCCTATGGCTTGAAAATTCTCCGGGTCATTAGAGTTCAACTCGTAGTCAAATTTGTCCAGCAAGCTCTTGGAGACGTTGGTAATTGGTCGTCGTAATTCCTCTTTCCTTATGCCATTTAAGTCGATTGCATGATTATTTTGGTCTTTGAAAGAGTGGTATACCCCCGCAAAGTTGTAGGTATGTCATTATTAACATTATCGACCATTGCCAATGTTCGTCCTCATTAACCGGATTTTTTGAGATTTTCCTATCAACAGTGTCTCCGACCACCACGCATCTTCGACCCCATCGCCACTTAATGTCTCCAAGGAATTCTTCGTGTTGACTTTTGGGATATATTTTCCAATATCATTAACTCTACCGTGTTATTTTTTAACTTGCACCCAATTTTTTAAACAACGGCGCACCCTTATCCACCGGAGGACGATCACGATGCAATGATCTACTACGACCGGACTAACCTTTTTTTTTGCTTTTTCCCCAGGCTTTGATGCTTCTTTAGTATTTGTATTACGACATTGATTGATATTATGCCCTACAATTCGGCAATGAATACGAAAATCCGGAGATTTTCGTATCCGATAGAAACGAAGGAACAATGGCCTACTCGTTCGACCATAACAAACTCTTGAAGGGGCTTATTTAAATCCGGTTCACCAAAACACGAACAAAATGTCCAACTTCTCCGGATAAAGAATGGTTATCAATTTGTATTGGAGTACCAATTGAAGACGCAATTTTAGTCATTAAAGAATGGTGCCGTACTCATAACTCAATTCATAAATTTGAATCCAAACCTGCATAACGGAAGAATTTATCTTGTAGAGGTTGAAGTCGGGCACCCAATTCATGAGATGCATTGTCCCAGTCGCAAATTCCAAGACGATTTTGCAAAAACCCGATTTCAATCCATCATGGAATTAAATTGAATATTATAGTAACCCTTTCCAAGTGGAACAATCTTCCACCGCTTGAAGGTTGCTATCTTTGAATGCAATTTTGCTTTTAATCCTCCAAATGAATAAGGCCTAACGCCTTTGGATAGAAGAATGCGTCCAATTAGAGAATTTTTTAACTCGATCGTCCTTTGTTGATAGATTTCTTCGTCCATAGTAACATAGAAGTAATCTCCTTTCTTGACGGGTCAAAAACTTCTCCCGGGGCTAGTGTTTGGGCAAAAGATTGTACTCCATGCATATAATCCGTGCGTCGAGGTGATGTCGTGCGTTGAGAATTGAGAGAACGATAAGTATCCAAACGATGAACTTCGTGCTATTTTTGAGAATCGATGTTTGATTTTTGTGTGGTGGTATCGAAATAAAAGTAGAGTTTAACATAGGGTTTATCCTAGGGTTCACAGGAGCCATGTCGCAAACCCTAGGAAGGGGAGAATGAACATCCGTAGTCGTCCCAATATGTTGAGAAACCCGCAAACCTAAAGAAACCGTGTGGTCGTAGGGTGCACTGCCGATCTGAAAGGAGCCATCGAAGAAGGAAGCGATCGATCTTCTAGCGTAGAATTAGGGTTTTCATTGAAAATATCCTTAGAAAAAGATGAACGAGAATTCTCGTGAGGAGCGAGATATTGAGCATGATTAGATCTATGAATTTCGGGAACAAAATTGAATCAATCTTCATGATCGAATGAATTAAGATTGAATGGAAAGAGAAGACGATCGCATTTGAAAGAGAGCATCGCCTCAACGGCTAGGGTTCCCGTGCCACATCTCGTCTGATCTCCGTAATCTTTTTTTGTTATTTCTATTTAGGGGTCACTTTCTCGCTTTTTCTTTATTTCATCTTTTTGCATTGGATTCAGTTTAAAACCTAGATATTTCTCAAAGAAAATACAGAAAATTGACTCCCGACACATATTTAATATTATGTACCTAGAAATTAATTGATTATTTGTTTTCCATACTTTGATTGAGCAACGACATTATCATTATTAAGATCTATCTTTAAGCTTATGGGACCGAAAAAGATTCATCTGTTGAGAGTAAGCTGAAATAATTGGAAACTTTTTATGTTTATGCTATAATATTCACCAAATAATTTTGTACAGCAAGGTTTTTGGCAGTAATCCAATCCATTATCCATCATTTAGTAGGCAGAGGCGTGTAGAAATTGCTTTTTTCTTTTTATTCTTTTTATTTTTTAATGTTAATTCTTGGTTTTATAAATGTTTTGGGCTCCCACTGTTGTAGGCTAGCCATAACCCATGATTATCATTTTTCGCCCATGAAGAAGCCACTTCCCAGGCTATTCATGTCCGCCTCGGGTCGATATATTTAGTTGGGGAAATTACAGAATCGTTGTTTTTGTACAATTATCATACAATACGCTCCTAATTTACTTTTGTACCTAATTTTTTTTTACGTTCCTTGCTATTTTTTTATTATTTTTATTTTTTTGTTCCCGCATTGTTTTATATTTATATAAATTGTTTTGAGGTTGTTTAAATTTGTTTCATTATTGTTTCTATGTTGTTTCTTTGTTGTTTCGATGTTTCAAAATAACTGTAACCTATTTTTTATGCTGTTTTTTATTCATATATTATTTTGTACATTGTTTCTATTGTTTCGGTGTTGTTTTATAATATTTTTAATGTTGTTCTAATAATTTTTTTGTTGTTTTCATGTAGTATTCAATGTGTAAATACAATTTTTACCTATTTTTAAGCTCTTTTTATTCATGTTCTGTTTTAAATATTTTTTACGTTGTTTCTGGGTTGTTTCCATACCCTTTTTAATGTTGTTCTGATATTTTTTTGTTGTTTCAATGAAGTTTTCGATGTTTAAATACAATTTTTTACCTATTTTTATTAAAAGAAACATGTTAGAAACAATATTGAAACACAAAAACATGTTGGAAACATGTTTGAAACAATGTTGAAACAAAGCGTAAAATTTTCCGCCAATTTTTACTTGGAGCGTATTGTTGTGTAAAAAAAGAGCGGGAGCGTAAATTTAGGTAAAATTTTACCGGGAAGCGTAAATTTAGGTAAAATTGCATTGGGAAGCGTAAAAGACTAGTATTGACTTAAAAAGGTGGGTATTTTTGTCATAAACCCTATTTAGTACGTATTTGTGTTTCCTCCCCCTTTTTCTCTTGGCCCATCTTTATTTGGTGTTCATGATCCAAACATAAGGAGCAAAATGTGCCCAATAACAAAAGGGACACAAAGGTAGCCATGCCCTAATGTCCAATAACAAAATTTTATGCAAAAAAAAAAAAAAACTGGGAGAGGCTCACTATAAAATCACAAATGATTTTATTTAAAATCGTGTTTTATCTTCTATTTCACCTGTATGATTGCCACATATTTTTTAATAGTTACCACTTGTCTTACAAAAACTCACAATTTATGTTTAAAATTTAATATGATAACTTATAAACACATTGCAATCATCCAGTGGAATACAATTTGAAAATCATTTTGGATTAGAAGACCCCATACAATAAAATCAACAAAGATAGGTACAATTGAAAATCGGATGGAATCTTCTATCCTAAAATTGTGTTTCATCCCATATTTCATTCGATGATGATTGTCCGCTATATTGAATACCCACAATTTATACTTTATATACGCTTGAAAACTAATATGGTAATGTTATATACATGACAATCACCATAGTGGTGGAATATGAGATGGAATAGAAGAACCCATCCCATCCAAAATATACTCGATGAAATCTTTAAAAGATTTTAGTAACAAGGAAATAAAAATTCCATAAGTCCAATCATGCCCAAAAATCACAGTTATACTAAGAAATTCATCATGGTCACCATTCCACTCTTAGATCTTCATGAGTTAGGAAAGCATGATCACTACATATTCCATTTAATTGAGAATTATTTATTTGTTCAACACGAGCTTGAGCTCAAGGTGCACAAAAATCAAAATTTTATTTACCACAAAAATATTACTTAGAAGAAAAAAAAATAACTTCTTCCAATAATATAATTAATTAAACCATATTACCCCAACAAACGAAAAAGCAAACTAGACACCAAAAAAAAAAAAAAGAACATCAAAATCTCATATTATTACAGCAATGTACTAATATCACAAATAATTTATTATGGTTTTCAATAAGTCCACAAAAAAGCTCCCATTGCAAATTTTCTCTTGTGGTTAAGATCTCCACACACGCGCAAGCCGTATTGAGCCAATAGGCAATCGAGCTTCCACTCTGGCATGGCTTCGTATTCCGCACGTGTGTACCTCGGGTAGTGCAATGGCATTTGGAATCCACATGACCTCTCTATTGATACATGCCCATTTGCACCGCCGTTGACGGCGGCGCTACCACCACCACCACCACCAAGATTTGTAGGTGGAGGCCTTGCAATTGATTCCATTCCTCCTCCACTCATTTTCTGATTCCCCTATGTAGCACCACTTGTAATTTCTTCACAATTTGTTAAGTGATGGGCTTGGATGTATTTATAGTCAAATTCGAGAGGGGGGTGGGGGTGGTTTGAAGTAGCGTTGTCGAGGTAGGTGCAAGAAAATAAATGTTGGACAACTAAATAACAAAGATTTTTTCGATATGAATTAGAGTGTCGGAAATTTCAATGTGAGCTCTTCGTTGCCTCTAAAAGTTGTTTTGCGTGCATGTACAGGGAAAGGGAGGCAATATATATATGTTTCATAAAAATATATTCAAGAATTTCCCAAACATTATAGTATATATTATATTAATATTACATCCAAATAAAAACTTCAATAAATAACCCACTTGATAGATACAATGTTAGGAATTTATGTGTGTTTACATAAATTTGGTAAAATATTCAATCTTCTGAATGAATGAATATAATAAAAAGGGCTATATTCATGTATTGATCAACTGAAAATGAAAAAGTTCATTGTATCAGTGGATGCGGTGATAAATTAGATTAATTAGATCATTTACTCCCCGCTATTACCCAAATTTCACGTCCTGGATGGTTATTTTCCTGTCCACTGGTTTTGGCTCTTCAAGAATAAAATGCTCAACTTTTCTACCAAGATTAATTAATTTCCATTCTATGCGTGTTATTAGCAATAACAGGAACCGATACCGATGTAAAACGAATTGATGATCATTAATTTCTCACTAGTTAGTCAAGTTTGGGGAAATAATATTTTTTATTATGTAAATATACTGTAGGTAACCGTAAATTTCTCTACGAAATTCTGTGAGTAAAGTGAGTTTTTTTTTTTTTTTTTTTTTTTTGTAATGCTTGAAACTGAATTCATGAATTTAGTTGTCTTTTTTAAAATTGAATTATGAAGACTACCAAAGCAATTTTCCCTGTTACGTGCATATGTTGAACATTGAAGTAAAACAAAAATTAATAATTCATCAATGTTGAAAGGTATGATGTAAACAGTATTAAGTATTAACAAGCTACCGGCATTAAATGCAACAACTAAAATGTGTCCCTTTTGCAATCTTGTCCACAAAATCTATGTAGTATCTACTCATAATATATGGCCAGCCAATTGAAGGGATGTAAATTATTTGATCATTTTGTTGCCCTTAAATGACTGAAAAAGCATTCAACAATTAACCACCACCACACCTTCCATGGAGGCCATCAATAATGCAGCAATTAGCAATGTTGTATCTGGAAAAGGTTGCAGATAGGGATAAAGCCAGGGAATGAAGATTAGAGGGTGATGTTTATTTTATCTTGAAACTAATAGGTAAAGATATATATTTTTATTTTTTTAAGGGGGCAAAATCATAAAATTTAATAATTTCATATACAAATCTATCATAATTATGAAAAAATTGAAGTTGAGGGATGGGGGCTGTGACGACCAGGTCGATGAGGGCGGGAAATGATTGTTGGTGCAAGAGAGGCATGTACAAAGAGCAGCTCCCGACAGGCTTCTAGAGAGGTAAACATGAATAAACGATCCTGCACCCAAAAAAGAAGAGAATCCTGAGATTGTGTAAGTATAGGATTATGCAGTTCATGAGTGCTTAAATGATTTGATATGTACTACTCATATCAACAAGATGTCTTTTCTTTTCTGGTATTAATCACATAAAAAACTTCGTAGTTAAGGGTGTATCGTAGCGGGACCTCTCCGAGTACGGTGTGGTTCGAGACGAACCAAGTAGAAGTTGGTGGACATGTGATGACCGGGGCCGATGAGGGCGGGGAGTTATTGCCGAGGCAAGAAGAGAGACAGATAAGGAGTGACTCATGCTAGACTTCTATGCAGAGGTAAATATGAAAGAACCGATTCCACAACCAAAAAAAAAGGAGAATCTTAAGATTGCGTAGGTATGGGACAATACGGTTTAGAGGTGCTTAAAAGATTTGATAGGCTTCATATCTAGAGGTGGCAAAATCCACTTCGGCCAAAACCCGACCCAACCCGAGGTTTGGGCTTGGGTGGAGCTTTTTAGGCCGAAAAAAGTTGGGCCTATTTGGCCCGCTTTTGGGCGGCCAAATTTTTCTACATGGAGTATATACATGAGTTGGGTGGGCCATGCAATTTCGTGGCTGCCCGAAATTTCAAAAGCCCGACTCAAATTTGTGGCCCGACCACCCCATTGCAAGCTCTACTCATATCAACAAGATGCATCTTCTTTTATAGTGCTCTAAACTCGTAGTTAAGCTTGCTTAACTTGGGACAATTATATGATGGGTGATCTCCGGGAAGCTAACAAAGCGCACTGAAGTACTCGTATCGATTTGTGGAGAGACAACATCGATCTAGAAGACGGGTCATTATAGCAATTGCCGCCGCTAGGCCCCTTGGCACGGTCTCTAGTTGCAGGCCACATATTGGTGCTATAGTGTCACTGTCGATGGCTATGGCCGCGCCACCCATGCCGACACTTGCCGACGGGATCAACTCCTAATTGTTTCTTCTTAGCTCGGAGAACGATCCGGCTAGGCATCAAGCACATCTAATCGGAAATCTTAGTCGGGCCGATAAGTGGAGTCCATAAATTTGTAACTAAGGGAGTGTTTACAGAGTCCAGTCTCCTATTCTAATTTTTTTATTTCACTTGTATTGGATGAACGTTGCATTTGAGAATAATGTCATAACAATGCAAAAAATAGGAAGTAGAACATGAAATTTCAATCCGTACAAAAAAAGATTCCCAGTTTTTAGCAGGAACAAAAAACAATGTTTTATGCTTGCAAGTCACTTTTACGTCTTACATAAACCTCACCATTCAAATTATCCAAGAGCACTCAATTATTATTATTAACAGTCGAATTATCTCTCTACACATGAAGTTATCATAGAATACAAGCAAAAGTAAGCTTAATAATTTATTAATTTTAAAAATCTAAATTAAGGAAAATAAATTTTATTAAATCCCAGCCGCCATGGATATATGTGGGCAGATTATCATGTAAACTACATGGTCTGACAATTAAATCTGCTTATCTGATTGCCCTCTATGTAAATTTTACGACAATAAGTATCATCAAATATTTCAGACTTACTGTAATGACAAAAATAGATGTTTGCCTTGACATGCACAACTGCACAACATATGATTTCTTTTACTAAGAAACTGAACTAAGATAGCGAGAATTTGATAACATCCATATATTTTTTATCAGATGTTCATAAAACTATATAAATCTACTTCTGTAGGAACCCTGTCGCCCTTCGGTTTTAGTCTCCTGGTCCTACATGCCGTGATTGTACATCTTACATGTTCCAATGGTTCGAAAAAATGATTCCTTTTCGATTTCTCAAAAAAACAGAGAACCCAAAAAGAATTGCTTCACATATAAAGGTTTCCTAGGAAGCTGATTTTCGATCAACAGAAACTTCGACTAAACTTTCAGGTTCTGTTTTTGCTGTCGAAGGCAAATCCACGAGCATGTTTGGAGGAGCAAAATACATGTGCAGTGACATCATGCAGACAAAAATTCCCAAAAAGAGCTGGCATATGTACAATATAATACACAGTAAGCAAAAACGGACAAACATATCGTCAAGTGATGCATTATGTGAGCTCTATGCATCTTGGAGTAAAATTCAAATGTGCCATTAATCATGAGGGAGCAAGATATCAGCCTAAAAGGGCTTATAAAAATAAAACGATCCGCTTATAAAAATAAAACGATCCGTCACATTTTAATACATCATAAGGGATAGGTCATTATGATAAGTCGGGAGAATTGACAGATTAATTTAAGGGATAGTTATAAAAGTAAAAACTACACTTGAGGTTTAGCCTAATTACAAAAACTTCAGTTATCTTTTAAATAATAAGTACTCCCTTGAGGTTTGTACTTCCCAAACAAATAAACCCCTCTTGAGGGTGCAATTTTGTAAGCTAAAAGCAAATGTCAAGGGGTATTTGTAATTTTAAAAGATAATCATCATCATCATCATCATCAATCTGCACCTTATCCCACTATGTGGGAGTCGGTGGTGTGAAGTTTATAGTGTCAATTAATTGTCTAAAATTAGTTAACACTACAAATTCACACAAAAAGCAAAGTGGCAAAGTTTTACGCCGGATGCCCTTCTCTGACGCAACCTTCATACGAAGGAGAAATGAGATGAAATTCCAATACCATCAAGATTATCATAGGTTTTCCACTTGCATGGAAAATACGATGAGACGGCGATGAGTTGAGATAGTTGCTCTAGTCATGTTCCATTATATGATTGATATTGTAAAATCAACATGTAGGTCATGGAACATGACCATTAATTTTAAAAGATAACTTTTTTTGTAATTAGGCTAAACCCTGGAGTAGTATTTGTAATTAACCCTTGATTTAATCATGCGGCAGAGAACATATTTTATTATTGAGCAAGTCTCTTGTGAGACGGTCTCACGGATCTAAATCCGTGAGACGTACCTCCTCCTAAGGGCTCCGTCTTGAGAACATGAACCATGAAAATAAATTTAAAAATAATAATGAACCGTGAAGAAACAAAAATAAACCCTAAAAACATGAACCATGAAGAATAAACCCGAAAAACAAAAATAAACCCAAAAATAAAAAATAAACCCTAAAAAAACTAAAAATCCTAAAAACCCAAATCAATTAAAAATAAACCCAAGTAACAAAATAAACCCTAAAAAACAAATATAAACCCTAAGAAAAATAAAATTTGAAAAAAAAAAAAAACTTTAAAATTTGTGTAAGGGCTCTGTCTCACGCAAAGTTTTTGCCTTTATTATTTTGCAAAATATACTTATGTGGTAAAACATAAGAGTGGAAAAGCACAAAAAAGCTATCAAAGATTTGAACGAAATCACAGACAACATTTTATGCACAAACAATAAGAATAACACTGACAAGAAAAAGGAAGTTAGAGATTAACCTGTAGAGTTGGTTTGAAGTTGAAAAGGAACACAGACAATACCATGGTCAATAACATTGCCATGGATGTGGAATACACCTGTTGACAAGCAAAAGTGGGTTAACTTTATTTACTTCATTTCATCGCTGAAAGGACGATCAAAGTATAATACTAGAAAGTGAGCAATTTACATAAAATTGGAACACATAAATAATGAGCTGCTGAAGTTTGATTTCAACAGAACTGCAGAAAGTGTATGCAATTTTAATGACAGGAGACGACCAGGATATATGATGCATGTCCATTATGTTCCATAGAAATGCCACATGATGTGCTCTATTTCACACACGAGACATAGGTTGGTGGTTAAACATCAGAGATTATAATTTATAGGCTTTTGTTTCCTAAGCTACAAGATAATTACAATTCGTATATGTTTGGGAACTATATATCATTGTCGTTGATTTGCACAATCTCATTGGGTTTTCAATTCTCAAGTTTTGATGATACGTAAGAACGCTAGGTCAAGTGGAACTGCAATGAATTAAGGTGGAACCCTAGTGAGCTCGAAATTCTTGAATTAAATTTCTTTAAAAATTCACATCGATTGTGTTTGTGTTACCTCGGGCAGCTGGAGAGAAGTAATCGAGAGAGAAATCGAGAAATAATAGAGAGAAATCGAGAGAGAATCTGAAATTAGAGAGAGAGAAACTGGATTTGAGATTTTTATTAACTGTCAAAACTGAAGATTACAACTAACTTCCCCGCGCTTAAGTAGCATGTCGAAACGATGCCGTATTGAGAGTTGTTATTGCTAATTAAAAGTAAAACGCGACTCTACACACTCAGCTGCGTAACAATACCCCCCCTTATGAACTGTCTTGCCCTCAAGACAACAAATGAGGAAATTGCTTGGTGATGACATCGACATCCTCCCATGTAGCCTCCTCCACCGGTAAGTGAGCCCACCGAACCAACGCCTGAGGAACCCCACGATTGTTTCTTTTCACCAAACGCCTATCCAGGATATTCACAGGATGTAACAAGACCTTACCATCCTCATCAAACATAGGAAGATCAGAAGAAACAGAATCACCATGGCCAACCCTCTTCTTCAGCAAAGAGACATGAAACACTGGATGAATTTTTGCATTATCTGGGAGCTGCAGCCGATAAGCCACCGAACCCACCCTCTCGAGCACCAGAAATGGACCTGCAAACTTGGGACTGAGTTTCCACATTTTGGAGTTATGTAGAGACAGCTGTCTATAAGGTTTTAATTTCAAGTACACCCAATCACCAACTTGAAAAACTCTCTCTTGTCTATGCTTATCAGCGAACTTCTTCATCCTCTCCTGTGCGTGAAGAAGGAAATGCCGTAATTGTTGTTGAATCTCCTGCTGCAATTGAATAGTCTGCTCCACTCCGACCACCGAAGTATGTAACTCCTGGGGAAGGGCCAAAGGCGTAGGCTTATACCCGTATAAAGCCTCAAAAGGGGACATATGAATAGCTGAGTGAAAACAAGTATTGTACCAATACTCAGCATAAGGCAACCAATGCACCCACTGCTTCGGACTAGACCCACACATGCACCTCAAATAAGCCTCAAGACATTGATTAACCCTCTCAGTTTGGCCATCAGTTTGAGGGTGGTAAGCAGTACTCAAATGATGACTAACGCCCAAAGCTTTAAATAACTGCTGCCAAAAGTGACTAGTAAAGACTCTATCCCGATCAGTAACCACAGACTGAGGCAAACCATGCAACTTGTAGATATTTTCAATGAAAAGCTGAGCAACTGTGGAAGCTGTATAAGGATGTTTGAGAGCTACAAAGTGTGAGAACTTAGTGAACCTGTCAACTATCACTAGAATAGCACTGAATCCATTTGAGCTAGGCAACTGATCAATAAAATCCATAGTGAGGTGCCTCCAAGCCTGGGTAGGAATAGGGAGTGGTTGCAACAGGCCAGCAACTTTTTGTGTTTCATGCTTGCACAATTGACACTGATGACAACCCTGCACAAAAGCAATTACCATCTGACTTAAAGTAGGCCACCAAAACACAGTTTTCACCCTCTGTAGTGTGACAGCTTGTCCTGAATGACCCCCTTCAGTAGAAGTGTGCATATATTGGATAATTTGCACCCTCAATTCAGACTGCTCCCCCACATACAACTTGCCCTTATGTCTCAATAAGCCTCCTTTGTATGAAAAAACTGACACATGATAAGGAAAAGCTACACATTCAGCAATAGCATCCTGAGCAAGAGTATCCCCATTATAAGACTGCTGGATCTCCTCCACCCAAGCAGGCCTCAACTCCACTAATGCACAACATTGGGCCACCTCCATATCTCTTCTGGACAGGGCATCAGCCGCCTTATTCTCCACACCCTTTTTATACTCAATTTTGTAATCATACCCTAGCAACTTAGTCATATACTTATGTTGCAAGGGAGTAGATATTTTCTGCTCCAATAGATACTTCAAGCTCTGCTGGTCTGTCTTAATGGTAAACTGGCCATGCAATAGATAAGCTCTCCATTTATCAATAGCCATGATGATGGCTAAAAACTCCTTTTCATATATTGACAGCCCCAAATGCTTAGTACTCAGTGACTTGCTCAAATAAGCCAAGGGATGACCCTCCTGCATCAGCACAGCCCCTAAGCCAGAATAACATGCATCTGTCTCCACTATAAAGATCTTTGAAAAATCAGGGAGTTGCAACACTGGTGCTGTGGACATAGCTTTTTTAAGTGCAATGAATGCCTCCTCTGCCTTCTCATCCCATTGGAACTGCCCCTTCTTAGTTAAGTTTGTCAATGGTTTAGCAATCAAACCATAGTGCCTTATGAATTTCCTGTAATAGCCTGTTAGCCCCAAGAATCCCCTTAATGCCTTCACAGTCTTGGGATTAGGCCACTCCATCATTGCTTTAATTTTGTGAGGATCAGCTGAGACACCCTTGCCACTAATAATATGCCCCAGATACTCCACTTCTCTTTGCCCAAAACTGCACTTAGAAGCCTTAGCCAACAATTGATTCTCTTGAAGCACCTGTAGGACTTTCTGAAGGTGTACCATATGGTCAGGCATGCTCTTGCTATACACCAAAATATCATCAAAGAACACCAAGACAAAATCTCTCAAATAAGGCCTGAAGACTTGATTCATGAGAGATTGAAAAGTAGCTGGTGCATTTGTCAAACCGAAGGGCATTACTTTGAACTCATACAGCCCAGAAATAGTTACAAATGCAGTTTTCTCAATATCAGGGGGATGAATTCTGATTTGGTGGTACCCTGCCCTCAAGTCTATCTTGGAAAAGATAGTGGCTCCACCTAGCTCATCCAACAGGTCATCAATCAGGGGAATAGGAAAATTGTCCTTTATAGTGAGTGAATTCAATCTTCTATAATCTACACAAAATCTCCAAGTATTATCCTTTTTCTTAACCAACAGCACAGGAGATGAAAAAGGACTATTACTTGGTTGAATAATTCCACTTAGCAACATTTCTTGCACCATTTTCTCAATTTCCATCCTTTGGAGGTAAGGATATCTGTAGGGATGTATCTTGAATGGTTCAGTCCTTGGCTTCAAGTTGATCTTATGATCATGGCTCCTGGTTGGGGGTAATTCTTTGGGTGTATCAAAAATATGCTTATATTCAATCAACAGAGGGTATAAGGCTTCATCACTCTTGCATTCTTTCTGCACTTCTATCTCTGAGATTAGACACAAACATCCAAATACTGTTGTTCTTCCCTTATGAAACATTTTCTTAAATTCTGTACCAGTCATCATCTTCAATGTTATCTCTTTCTTCTTTCCTTCCAATATTATCTGCCCCTGTTGCCCTTGAAACTGAATTCTTTGTTGGGTGAAATCAAATGTTATAGGACCCAATTGCCTCAAGAAGTCTACTCCAATCACCATGTCACAGCCCCCTAGCTTCAAGAGTCTCATAGGTGCTGTGAATCTGCACCCTCCCATGTACCAGTTGAATTTGGTACATTTGGTGTTGCAAGTAATCTTGTTTCCATCTGCAACAGTCACCACCATAGGAGTTGTGAACTCAATTACACACCCTAATTTCTGTGCAGTGGTAGGATCCAAAAAACTGTGTGTACTTCCTGTGTCAACCAATATAGTGAGTTGCTGCTTCCCATTTCCACTAGTCCCCAAAACTTTAATGGTATCTGGTGCAACCTGTCCTGCCAATGCATTCACTGAGATATGGTACTCTATTTGCTCATCCTCCTCCTCCCCTTTTAACTCAACCTCTGTCTCTTCTCTTTGTTCTTCACACATAATGACAAATAACTTTTTGCATTTATGGCCTAAATGAAAAGGTTCATCACAATTGAAACAAAGGTTTTTCTTCCTCCTTTGTTCTAGCTCCTCAGGTGTTAACTTCTTAATAGGAGGAACTTTATCTTGGTTGGTTGTAAATGTTCTATTCTTTCCCATTCCTCCTCCATCAGTGAATCCTCCTTTCCATATGCCAGAATTAGTGTTAACTGAGACTTTTGGAAATCTATTGCTTTTAACTGTACTGCTCACTCTGCTCTCCTGTTTTCTAGCCAATTGCATTGCCTCCATTAACGTTTTTGGTTGCAACAATTCAAGCATTTGTCTAATTTCTTCCTTTAAACCACTGACAAAACTTTCAACAAAGTACTCCTCGGAGTGCTGTTTATTCACCTTCTCCAGCATAAAAGCTCTTAATTCATCAAATTCTAGTATGTAATCCAGCACCGTTCCCTCCTGTTTGAGCTTATTGAATTGTCCAATTAAATGATTCCCTTCCATGTTCACAAATCTGTCCAACACCAATCCTGAAAATTTTTCCCATGACATATTCTCTTTTCCTTCTATGTATTCCAAGTACCAATGATCCGCTACAGACTCCATATTCATCCCAGCAATGATAATTTTCTCATAATCAGACAAGGTATTGTACAGGAAATACTTATTACACTTCCTCAGCCACAAGCGTGGATTTTCCCCGTTAAATTTTGGAAACTCGAATTTAGGTAGTCTATTATTATGCACAGCTATGTTCTCCGTAGTACGAGTATTAGGAGTAGATAGTATACCGTTTTCATTTCGAGCTCGAGTTGGTGCTGTTGATGTCGTCGCCACATTTGGATTTACATTCTCCTTGTTCGATACCGCTGAAATTTCTCGGATCGCTTCGCTCATCTTCTTCGCAATAATGTCCTCCACTGATTGTGTAAATCCTTCCATTCGCATGGTGATATCTTCAAATTGTTTCTGCACCACGGATTGAAATATTGACTGGCTTTGAGTGATTTCCATCAATTGATTTTCCAAAATATCCAACCGATTAGTATTTTTCGCCATTTCCAATCAGAGATCGTGCGGAAGAACCAGGCTCTGAGGCCAATTGTTAGCTCGGGCAGCTGGAGAGAAGTAATCGAGAGAGAAATCGAGAGAGAATCTGAAATTAGAGAGAGAGAAACTGGATTTGAGATTTTTATTAACTGTCAAAACTGAAGATTACAACTAACTTCCCCGCGCTTAAGTAGCATGTCGAAACGATGCCGTATTGAGAGTTGCTATTGCTAATTAAAAGTAAAATGCGACTCTACACACTCAGTTGCGTAACAGTTTGGATTGGAATATTTGGGAGCTAAAGATATTATATCCATAATCCATAAAAACAAATCCCATGAACTTCTTTGGATAATTTTCAGTCACTAAACTTTCAAATCCTTTAGTACCCATTATGAGTTATTTTATGAATCATTAGGATAAATTATAAAGCCACTTTAAAAGTTTAAATGGAGCTGTTGTTTGATTGAAATCCTTATGTCCATATCCTTCAATCTAAACACGGCCTTGTTGTCAAACATATTGTACAGAAAAATTAGAACACACACACACAAACACACAACACGCAGTATGCAAGTTAATTCCAGGAGAGGTGCTTCAGTATATAAACCTTACACATGATGCATGTGGATTCACATGAATACATGTATTTGATGATACTCTATCTTAATCCATCACAACTGACTTCAGTAAATGCATCCTAGTACAGAGTACCAAAACAACCAGAATTGTCAGCTATAGCCTAGTTCAACTACTAAGCTAAGGCCAGCGGAAATTTAGTCCCATGTTCAATTCCCATCATCAAGGTTCTTTATTTATCTATTCCAATTTCGTGGATACATTAGCAATAGTCAATGGTTGATACAATAGCCATAGTCAATGGTTGAAATTTGAGATAAAATTGATACTGAAGCCAGAATATAATACCAGAAGATTTAGTAATAAATGATGATGACAGAAGTAATAAATACCTTAACAATGTTGTCTGCATACTTCATTAACCATGATACTAACAGGCCAGTGGAGCCAAGATTTAACACTACCATCCAAGTTGTTATACTGTATCCATTGAAAAGCCGCTGCCACCATGGTCCTCTTTCGAACCCACTTCTAAAATCATCCAAGACAAGTTTTGCCATGTTGAATATTGCACCAAATCTGAGACGAAAAATTTGCTATTTAGCTTTAATATACAAAATTCCTTTTCAGGATTCTAATCCAAGTTAATCATGATAGCCTACAACTAAGACATCTGAATGCTAACCGAAGGCAGCTACCTTTTAAAGGAAAATGAAAAACAAGCATATCTAAATCCCTTCATCAATCCGCATTTCTCTGGTTTTCTCAAACACAAACATGATCAGGTGATATAAAGATGTCGCAAGTGTTCGAGGTAGGTGGGTGTTCTGTTATTATATTCATCTGACGTAAGTAGAAATAAGGATGTTGTGTTAAAGAAGGAAACTCACGTATACAGTTGAATATTCTGCCAGTATAAGCTGTCATTGTTCTTTTTCATCAAAAATTCCGTGTAAACACCAGCCAATGCAGAGAGACATGCAGATATTATGCCCAACATGTATCCTTGAATTGGTGATGAGAAGACTGATTCACAAGAAGCTTCTCCACAGCTTTTCACCTATGTCAAGAATGATAAAAGGCTTAGGGTATGAGCACCACGATTGCATATTGACATATTATATTAACTTAAAAAGCAATAAGAAATGCTAGGAGGAAGAAAACAGTCAGCATTAACTGTTAATTTAGCAAACACGCTTCCATGCCACTATAACCACATATATCTTCGTCTACTTCAAAAATCATGCATAGTTATCCAACATTCATTTTTTACCAGATAATACACTTCTAACATGCAGGGGATTTTAAAACATATTGGTGGCAAAATTTGTCTCGACTACTAAAAATCACAACCAGAGAGCTTTATATATCCATGGTCCATTTAAAAGTTCAAACTGCACTTTGATACATTTAGAGGCAAACTCTTTCACCAAACTACGAAACTTTGACAAACAACAATAACCATATACGCCTAATAAGTCAGTTTGCTCAATTATCTTCCCAGAATTACATACTTATAGCTGCAGTATAAAGAATGAGTAAAAAGATCCTAGAAGCACCTGGCTTGTGGTCGCTCCAATAGCCAATAGAACAATTGCCATCCACTGCAAATTAGAGAGCTTCCTCTTCAAAAACAGCCTAAAACAGGAAACGAAAGTATCTGCTAATTGTAGAACGTCAACATTTACATTAGAGAGTAATAGCTCTTAATAAAATGAAACAAAGGCTCGAATTTGAAGTTTCAACTACAGGTGTTTATGTGAACCATAGAAAGAACGAGAATTTGTGTGCACACCTGAACAGTATTCCAGTTGTAACAATTTTTAAGTTGCCCATAATCTGATAAGTGGAAGTATCAACATATGTCAATGTGGCAAACTGCACATTGTTGTGAATAAGGTATATGATTGATGGGATTGGATATAATCGAACACTTCTCCACTCTGTTGTCATTTTCGGAGAAGGTGATCTCTGATACTCCCTCCACAGTAACACACTAGATACAATAAGCTGCAGTCAACAAAAACTCGTGAATAGCAAAAGAAGTTGCAGTAAATGTGGTTAAAATACTTGTTTGATAGAAAAGAGAAATTTAAGCACTAAAAACCCACACATTAAACACTGATACCGTGTCCTTTTTTTTTTTTTTTTTGGGAAAAAACTCTAATCCTTCAACCCAAAAAAAAAAGGGGGAGATGCCTAAATTCAGCAAAAATAGAAGATCTCAATTAGAAATGGATTATCTTCATTTCCTTTATCTATGTACAGGAACTGAATATGAAAACCAAAAAACAGATAAAAAAGGAACTCATAGTAAAGAATGTAATTTAAGTAACCATATTTTTTCATCAATCAATATAGTACCTTAAAACCCTCAGCAAGAAAAGGCACAGTGGCATAGTCATATTTGTATCCTCCGTTACTCTGCGATAATGTTGTCAATATTCCCTGCCAAAATCTCCAAGGTTCACATTTTTGGAGCAATTATGTAAAATGTAACGATACATACCCAAATTCGTATAGATCAAGATTTGAATTTTCGAGCTATAACTCATGAGAGAATGAACCTGAGAGCTTGTGAAAATGGTGAGTATCGAAGCGACGACGTACCACTGCATCTCCTCCTCTTCCCCGCGCACTGTAAAATCGCTCACTTGTACATCAGACGGGAGAGTGGTTTTGATTTCCCGAGTGAATTCTGATAGTACCCCTTTATTTTTTGGATATTCAGAAAAGGAACCCTACTATTTTGTAAATTAAAATTGTGCCACGAATATTTTGAATAATGTGAATTATGAAACTAACGAAAGTCTGTTAATTTCTTGATCTATAGAAACATAAAAGATTCTGCGTCTTAATTTTGTCCAAATATTAGACATATTTCTTTTTTAATTAAAAGAATTTTGTGGTTACAACTCCCAGTAAATTTATAATGTTTTATAGCATGTCCCTTTAAAGAAAAAAAAGTTAGTTTGATAAATTGCAAATTCTGACATATAATTTTTGCATTGACCCATTTCTGGCACCACACTTTCTCAAAAACTGTATGAAATAGTATTTAAATAGTCAAACATTGAACCGAAAATCAAGATAAAAAATAAAATAAAATCACACTTTGTTTTGAGGAAAAAATGTTAAAAATAAAATAAATTACAAATTAGACAATAAAACCTCGAAAAAAAGACACTAGTACTGGCCATGAAAAGGTTGAAACCTCAATATACATAAAACAATTAATGGAACTTGAATCCAATGTTGTATATTTATATAAACTTTAGAAAATTTGTCATTTTTTGAAGCCTAAAACGGAAAACAAAATAGCATTGAGCTTGCGGAAAAAAAAGACCTATTCAACCTCATACAAAACAAACCTTTAGGACCAAACAAAGCTGCCAGGTTGTTGGTGGTTACAAAAACTGTGGAAATTCTTGCTACATTTTTTTTTTTTCTTTCTAATTTAGATTCATCCAAGAGGACCAACATTCTCCTCTTGGATCTTTGCAATCATATCTGATCACATTGTTGCCATATTTGATCACATTTTCTGTTTGTTCTTTTATGCATGCTTCTGGTGAAGATTCATTCCAAATGCAAAAAACCAATTTTTCGGTTTATTGGTGATCATATATAAGTTGCCTGAAAAATTCGAAAAAATGGAACCAGATCCATTTTTGCCACACCCCTTTATCCGAAATTTGTATCTTGAATCAAAATTGCCGTGAAAAAATAAATTCCATCGAATTGTCTGTGTGTTTTGGAATTCAACTTGCTGGTGAGTTGTTATCACAATTATTTATATCTTGCCATCAATGTTGTTGTTGTTGTTATATTTTTTTTTCATTTTTTATGATTGTAATTCTTTAATCTCAGATCTGTCTTAAAGTTTTTGAAGAATGGAGCAATTCAAGCAAATAGGAGAAGTAGTGGGAAGTTTAAATGCTCTGATGGTTTTCCAAAACAACATATTTAATCAGAGACAATGTTGTTTATTGGTGGACATGCTTACTTCTGGATACAAAACAATTGCAGAGCAAATGAAACAGAATCTGAAATTTGAAGAAAAAAACACAAAATGGAAAATAATAGAGCATCCATTAAAAGAGCTTCTCAGAGTATTCAAAGAAGGAGAAGCATACATAAGGCAGTGTTTGGAAGTCAAGGATTTTTGGGCTAAAGCCATTGCACTCTATCAAAATGCCGATTGTGTGGAATTTCACATACACAATCTGCTCACCACGATTCCAATAGTAATCGAAGCAATCGAAATGGCAGGACAAATATCAGGCTATGATCAAGAAGAGATACAGAAGAAGAAATTCGTGTACTCGAATAAGTATCATAAAGACATGAGAGATCCAAGAATATTTCAGTGGATATTCGGAGATCAATATCTAGTTTCTCAAGATTTTTGCAACAGATTAGATTCGGTTTGGGATGAAGACAGATGGTTTTTACTCAAGAAAATCAAAGACAAGAAAAACACGGGATGTTTGACCTCAAAACGCGATCATCGGTTGGCTGAGGTTCTTTTAAAGTACTTGAATAGTTGTAATTCAGACATGATGATGGATGATATTTTATTACCAAGTTCAACATTAGTAAGCTCAAAAGATTACCAAGTAAGGAGAAGACTAGGGAATGGGAGCCAATATAAGGAAATCCAATGGCTTGGTGAGAGTTTTGCTTTAAGGCACTTTTTTGGGGATATTGAGCATTTAGTCCCTGAGATTTCAATGGAATTAACACTTTCACATCCAAATATACTCCACATTTTATGTGGTTTTGCAGATGAGGACAAAAAGAGTGTTTCTTGGTTATGGAGCTAATGAACAGGGACTTATCAAGCTATATTAAAGAAATTTGTGGGCCAAGAAAAAGAATACCCTTTTCTCTACCAGTTGCAGTTGATCTAATGCTGCAAATAGCAAGAGGGATGGAATATCTCCACTCCAAGAAAATCTACCATGGAGAATTAAACCCTTCTAACATTCTCATAAAAGCAAGAAACATAAGTACAGACGGTTATTTACATGCAAAAGTGTCGAATTTCGGTTTGTCTTGTTCGATTAGTAGTCTCACTCAAAAACACCCACAAGTGCTCAAAATGGGCAGCAGCTTTCTTTTATTTGGTATGCACCGGAGGTTCTAGCCGAGCAAGAAAATTTCGAAAATGGTGGAAACTCCAAGTACACTGAGAAATCGGATGTTTACAGCTTCGGAATGATTTGCTTCGAGCTTCTGACGGGAAAAGTCCCGTTCGAAGACGCGCATTTGCAAGGCGATAAAATGAGCCGTAATATTAGAGCAGGAGAAAGGCCACTCTTCCCTTTTCATTCACCCAAGTACATTACAAACTTGACTAAAAAATGCTGGCACACTGATCCTAGCCAACGGCCTAGTTTTTCGTCTATTTGTCGTGTTTTGCGTTATACTAAGCGTTTCTTGGCGATGAATCCCGAGCATAGCCAGCCGGATGCGCCAATGCCGCCTATAGATTTTAGTGATCTTGAGGCAGGGATTGTGAGAAGCTTTCCTTGTATGGAGAATTTGAAGGTGATGCAGATTCCGTTTCAGATGTTTGCGTATAGGGTAATGGAGAGGGACAGGGCTAATACGAGTCAGAGGGATAATTCTGAGTCGGGAAGCGATGGAGCTTCGACGTGTGATGAGAAGGTGGACGATCCATTTACGTCGCCTACTGATAGGAAATCGTTACCGTCTCCTGAAACGATGATTAGGAAACTTTCGTTGTCGAAGAAAACATTGGAGATCAAGACAGGAAAACAGCCAGGTTAGCTTGTTGAGTTTTATGTCTTTTAGTCTTTTGTTGTGAATGAAATTTTCTATGATATGCATATAATGTGAAATGCAAAGGAGTGGATGTTTACATTAATTGCTGATTGAAGTTTATGATTATTTATGATGAGTTCTGAATTGAATTGTGGTTGGAATGATGATCTCTTAATTAGTGTTGAATATTTTGTGAATGGAACATGGTATTTTAGAAGAGTTGGAATATGTAACATGCAGGGACACCAAAGGGAGGAAGGTCAGTAAGACCTCCACATACACCAAGTGGACGCGCCATGAGAATGAATTCGGAAGGTCAGCTGATGAGTATGAGTATGAGTCCTAAAACACGAAGACGATCTGGTCATGCTTCCGATTCTGAATTGCCATAGTCCAATTCCCTACGTTATATATTCACTTAATTCTTATAGGAAGTTTTCAGATGTTTTATATGCCATCGATAAACTTATTACATTTATATATAGATTAATTAACACACACACACACACATATGATGTTTTCTCTTTTCCTGTAGTTTTTCTTGTGTTGTGACCTCAAGAGTATGATTGAGATGTGTCCAGTTTTGTTTTAGTTACAGTTTATCTAGAATATAAATGTTAGGATAGTGTCCTTAAAGCAATTGTCAATTGTTTTATTATTATTACTAATAAACGCGACATTTATTTTCAATCGCTTGTGCATGCATATTGTATGTATTTTCTTGAATGTTGTGAAAGTACCTAGTTTATTTAATGTAACAATAAGTTTAACATATAAGTGTTATATACATGAAGATTATGATTGTGGTTATTAAACTAAAATTAAGTTTGTGATGAAATTAATTATAGTATGAGATATATCTTTATTAAAACATCATTAATGCGACCCAAAATATTTTAAATGTGTACGTCTTATCCGGCTCGTCGATATGGAGACATCTTAGTGGGAGGCTGGGGACATTTACATGTGATATGATTATATAGGATTTGAGCCAATTTAATTTGATTTTTCATACAAATTCCATTGTATAAATGAAAAATCAAATTAAATCACAAGATTAACGCATATGGATATAAATTTTAATCTTGAGAGATTATACGCTCCTATTTATTTATGTGTGATTCGTAATTGAATGAGTTGCTCGTTTAACTTTATCTGATGACATTTTTAACACTTGCATTTTAGATTCAGGTTTAAATTAAATAGCTGGAAATATAAATTCATAAATATGAAATATATTCCTTCTTGCGAGAAGTAGAAAAATGATACTCTCATTTGCTAATTTTTAGAACTGAATGGTTTGAGATATCTAATTTATAGTCTGAGTATAAAACTATTGAATTAATGGTAAATGAGGATAAAATATAATTGAAAAGATTTAATGGATATTACCTAGCTTCAATTACAAATTGTTTATGTAGGATTAACCTATATGCAATGATTATATCAATTGACTATTCAGTTCGTAGAGTAAGGTATTATACGCTTAAAAACAAAGTGCGATTCTGAATTTACAATGGATTAATGTCAGAAATAATAAGTCGAATTAATTAAAGAGTTTAATAATTTATTCGATTTATTGGAGCTTATAATTATATGTCCATGGTTCCCGATTCACTTTTCTGAGATATACGGGTTAGAAATAATATTTTAAATTCCTAAGGGTTTATGGAAAATAATTTTCTAAAAAATTTGGTCTAATATATTAATACCATTTAATACCGGAAATAAGATATTCCATATATAGTTAAAGTTGTATTGAAAATTAAATAAATACATGATGTTTATGTTATTAATATTAATATATTTATTACTTGAGTAATTTGATTGCGTGATTGTCAAGCAAAATCAAATCCTTTAAACTTGAGAAGTATAGATAAGGTAGGACTCTTAGATGAAACAATTTGGACCAACACTGTAAATAAGACCCAACTCTCCCAGAACAAGAGATCAAAAATCGTCACTCTCCCTTGAGACTCACGCGAGTTTTGTTTCTTTTCCATTCCAAGTGGGTTTGTGGTTCAAGTTTTAGCTACACAGTCCTTCATAGTCAACAAACAAGAATTCGTCAACAAACAACAAAGTTCATAGTCAAGAAACAAGAAGTCATCAACAGGTAAATTTTCTTGTTCTTGAATCAATTTAATATGTATAATCTTGTGTTCTTATATCTAAAACTCGATTTTTGAAATCTCTGCTTTTGCTTCTATTCGATTTGATCAAAAAACAGTAAGAAGAAATATGTAAACTACAATATATATATATTTCAAGGAAAACTATATATTATCTGGGGAGAATTCGTTTTCTTTAGGATATCGATTAAGAAACAGACATAACAAATCGAAATTATTATAGTAAAATTTGAAGGACAGCAAAAAAAAAAAAAAAAAAAAAAAAAAATAGGAGGCGGCAAGTTTTTTTAGCATGTTTTGAAACTAATACGTAAAAGTAATTTCTGAATCAGAATTTTCAATATTAGAAAAGTAAAAATAATTTTACCGCATGGTTTTATGGAGTGTAAGGCTTTGTTAGTAATATGCTATATTTAACATAAGATTATTTCATGTTCGTTTGGTTTGCAAATTCTTAAATAAGATTTAATGAAAGCCAAGAAAAATAAATTTATAACCATATTTTTTATTACCAACCATTGGCGTAGTTTGCGGCAAAAATTCATTAGTTTGTTTGTGTTTAAACTTTTAAAGTTGATTTGACAAGTGCCTTTTCAGTTTCCGAACCAAAATAAGCTGAGTGAGTAGCAAAACAAGAAGGAGAGAAAAATGGCAGAGCCTGTGGTGAGTTTGGACCAAGAAAATAAGCTTGTTAACAACAATGGACCAGAGAATGAAGAAATTACTGAGGAAGAAAATAGAGAGAACAACACATCTCTTCTTGCTGGGCTTAATCTTGTTTTGATCCTATCTTTTCTCTCATTATCTACCGAAGAATGTTCGAATTTAGACGAAAATACTGATCAAGATATGCAAACTGGCGATTACAATCACAAAGCCAAACATGGATCTTGTTTTCAGACAACAAGGCGACAAATCAGCCGATTTCCAGCCGTTGAAAGGCAAACGTCAAAGGTTCATACAAAGATAAGGGACTTCAGGTAAAATAAAAATCACCAACAATCTTGCCATGCATTTCTGCTTCTTTTTCTGTGCGTGTGTGTGTGTGATTGTATGCGATGTTACCAACATTGAAAGATTTGAGTTAGAAAGATATAAATAATCAAACACTCGATCAAATTTCCATATAGATTTAAGGTTTAACTTGTTCATTTTCAATATAAAGTCACTTGCTTGCTTATAAATTTTACTATTTGATCTCAGGCACTGCAGAAGATTTTGAATTGTGAATTTTGACAAGAGTGTAAAGCGTGGTTTCTACATGATCAATCACATTGGCCAATTTTTATGTTTGAATCTTCAAGCCTCTTTGGTTTGATGCCATCCTACAAGTAGACGAAATAAAGCTTAACATACTCTAGTTATGTGTTGAGGCCAGAAGAATATACAGATATCAGGTTGTAGCTCGCAAAAATTGATGGAAACAAGATTCATTAGCTTCTTTTTTTTTTATTTTTTTCTTTTTTTGAGTACATATCGGGAAGGAATGATGGGAATCAAACCCAAACCAGAGTGATCTGGACATGAGTCTTACCCACTCGCGATTCGAAGAGATTCAATGACATTAAAATACTACTTTAGTGCTATTTGTATCAATTTTTTACCAGAGTACAATTTTTCAGTTAGCAATGATATTATATACTTGCTACGGAATATTAAAGCTCACGACATTCACAACAAAATAACTATTGTTATGCAAGCAAGCCCAATTCCTAAAAAAGTCCCATGCAAGACCATAGACGTCTCATGTACCACACATGCTGTGTAGCTTTTTGAATAACAATCACACAGGTCATGAAGAAAAGACAGAATGCAAAGGGAAAGTTAACAGACAATATGATCTTAGCAACAAATAGCGTGATTCCTGAAAATTGGCAGGTCGTTTTATCCATGAATTAGAATAATGCATAGCCTGTGAACATAAATCTACTTCTCACCAAGCCACCTAAAAAAACTATGATTACTGCAATATTATTCCTTTCTATTACTTATTGTGAAAACATTTTAGAACCAAAAACATTCATGGCAAATCATATACACAGAGGTTAGTAGAATGGTTCCCAACTCTTCTGTGCAGAAATAGGGTATTACATCTATATCTCTTTTCCTCTGCTTGCCTGCAAAGAATGAATGAAAACTACAGCTTTCTCCGCATCAGTCAGAAATTCTGATCTCTACCCCCAATAACTCTTTCACTTGTTCGTATGTCACAAATGCGATGGCTATCGATGGGACAACCTGAACACAAACAACATTGTCCATTAGTACAAATAAACTTAAAAGTATGAAACTGCTAATTGCCATTTCTCTCAGAATAAACTGCTAGTCGTTAATATATTGCGAAAGCATTTTAGAGTACAACTTGCTCCCTTTAAGTGATCTTCATATAATATGGCAAGCATTAAAAACTACTGATGTCCAATGCAAAAAGGAAATGATTACCCAAAAAAATATTACATTAGGTGCAGGAAAAAAAAAGAATACAGAATGAGACTGACCTTGACTGAATTGGGGATCAATCCCTTGTACAATGCTCTGAAGCCCTCGTGCCTCACAGTTTTCCTGAAAGCATCAACCATACCAGTGTATTCAAGAGGGGCCTTGCTTCTACCATCACCAGTGACAATTGAAGCAGCATTACTCCACCCCACCATCTGCATTCTTCTACGAATGACATCAAGAGGGTAAGCAACAGTTTGTCCAACTGTGCCTGCTGCAGCCCCACATGCAAGCCTCGTTACGACACCCAACTCATTATCTTCAACAAGACCAAATGACTTAGATTTAATTAACCAATCTTTAAGAGATTCATACACAGCAAAGTTGAGACCCACATAAGGTACCTGCAAAGAAACAAAGAAGAGCATAAGCTATCACCAAGAAGATTATGAGTAGTAGTGTGATCTCGCCATGAGTACTCATATTGATAATCTTGCTTGCAATATTCCAATGAAAATCCTTTTGGGGGTCATAAAATGCTGAAAATATTCTCTCAAGCACAGAAAAACTTGAATATGTTTTGGCTAGTCACTTTATCGAAAATGAACAGAGGAAAAGTTTCCAAATCATCAAGCTATTACCACCAGTCTGAAAAAGTACAATATTCCACAACTTACGACTCCAATGACAGATGGAAGCCAACCCTTGTACAGAGCACGGAAGCCTTCCTCACGAAGCACAGTCGATAAAGCATGAAACATCCCTCTGTACTGATAAGGGGATTTATCTGTCTGCAATAGAAGAGAGGCTTGGATAAGCACAACTGAGAAAGCAAAATAATTTCCAGAAAAGCTCATTTCAAGAGGACCTGCAATACCTGTACAGTAAGTCTACCTCGAACCATGTCCATCGGGTATGTAGCAGACATGGCAATTATCCCAGCACATGCTCCCGCTCCCAAACGTAATAAAGGAGTCAGCTGAGCATCCTCTACAAGAACAAAATATAAACAAAAACAGACAATTCAGTGACTCAAATGACCCTCAAGTCGCATCTAATAGCAGTTGAAACTATAGTAATTTTTGTGTTCATTTGCAACTCCATCCGCTTATGAATAAATTAGGGCAGAAAGCACATGATCCAAATACAAAAATTATCGTATAACCAGGCCACATTATTTTATTTACCACGGACTGAGCTCATAAAATGTTGTACTATTATACATTGTTAGTGTTAATACACAAAAATAAATCATTAGACTAATAGGATAGCCACAACAGAAAATCTGGTTAAGTGACTCTTCTCACTACACCATTTTAGATCAAAATCACTCTTCACACTACACCATTTTAGATCAAAATCACTACCTTGCTTTAGACTTGAACTATTATTAGAATACAGAATAATAATCACATATGGATCATCCTACCAACAAAAGCAGTTACCAGCCCACAAACTCCAAAAAAGACTCAAAAATTTGTGAAAGTGACATACTGATGTTCAAACTTGATACATGAATTATGGTCAAATATAGCAAAGAGAAAAGAAATCTGGATATGTAATGTGTGTAATAACAAATACATACCATTGCCAGTTTGCTGCTGGTACAGATATAATATGCCCCTGTTACAACATAAAATACATGGTCAACGGATGAAAAGATGGAATAAGAAGAACTGTCTGATGGGGAAATAGCTTCAAAGGTTAAAATAGCTTTAACTAAGTGTTTGCCATCCGCATTGTAGCAACAGCAACATGATACGTAGAATTAAATTGCCTAAACAACAAAGAACTTAAAGAACTCTCTGGGGAAGTTCACCCACATGCCGACATAATCATGGGCTCATGGCCACTAATACCAATAGGCCTCAGTCAAGCTTATGCACACTACAATTTTTCCAACACAAGTTAGAGAACAAAAGAGGAAAAACGGATTCAGAATTATGTCCAGCAAGACTAGCTAACAATTTTACAAAGTCAATTTATATCAAGCAATGATAAACACATCAGTATCTATATTAATAGAACACTTTTAAAAGTCAACCTAAAAGTTTCTTTATAACAGTCCAAGATACGACCAAACATCACCATTGTATTTTATCAGAGCTCAGGTTTCTCTACTGTAGCATCATAGTTGAAATTTCATGGTTATGATTCTTGATGTGTTGCCATAAAAACCTTGAGCTCCAGAAAGTGCAAGTTTCTCAAGGAAAATGTAAAATAGGAAGTGCGATGTCATTGTATGAAACACAAGTTACGAATCAAACAACAGTTCAACAAGATCACACCGTTTAAAATGAAATTTCTAAACTTTT
The DNA here is from genome assembly GCA_016081115.2 of Rehmannia glutinosa. Lineage (NCBI taxonomy): Eukaryota > Viridiplantae > Streptophyta > Magnoliopsida > Lamiales > Orobanchaceae > Rehmannia > Rehmannia glutinosa. The sequence goes on from CM071927.1 coordinate 43,843,311, forward strand.
GGCAAATCAAATGAGTTCCCAAATTATCACATCAAACACAAACTACAAACCCTTTTTCAAAAATCTCTTATTTTTGATGTATCTTGGTTCTAAAATAAGAAGGATACAGCTCGGAGCTCAAGCAATATCATATAACTTGTATATGCCTGCATCAGAAAATCCTGAACTTTCAGAAAACATTTGTTGCAGTATGAACTATGAGTTAAATGCCAAGCTAGAATCTGCAACATCTATTTGTATGGTTTAAGTATCTGGTTGAAAATGACTTTCTGTAAGTATTTATTTGTATTCAGTTTAAGTCTTTAAGATGGAAAACACTTCCACCTAATAACATGCTCCACATTTGTTTTTGAGGACAGGTTCAAATTCCACAAATAAAGAAGTGTTAAGACAATCAGCATTGACCAAAGGCTTAGACATTAAACCCAAAAGAAATCATAACAGTTTATGAACATGCTTTTGTAGGGCCATACTTGGATGCTTGCTCGTAGCTGAAGAACTTTACTGCCGAATTTGGGACGATACGAGCACAATTAGTGCCATTTCCTTTAAACAATCCTCTTAAGCCTTCAGTTCTCCATATGTACCTCAAGCCTTGAACAGTACCACTGTATTTTATATTGTGTGGATTTTGAACCTGAAATGTGTGATCACACAGCAGAGAGAGAGAGAGATATAGTGGGGGCAGATTTTCATAATATATTAGCTCACACAATGATGATTCCAATAAGAGGAATTGTGAAACCATCCCCGAAAAATATTATTATAATAATAATAAGACAATAAGAAAAGAAACGAAACAGAAAAACAATCCAGGGTAAAAATCAAATCATAACTCAATGCATTTCTCTGCAGTGGTCATAGTTCGTTTGAGTCTGGCATCTTTGCTGTTAGACCATGAGCATTTAAATGGGATAAGGGAAAGAGAATGCTGCTAAATTGGAAAATAACTGACCTGGAGCAAGATTTTTAATCGCTCCAATGGAGCTACAGCAGTTCGCGACCTGTGACGAGCACGCAGCTAGTCAGTCACACCCCGTTTTACTACAAGCTAAATATTATTTTTACAAGCTATTTGCAGATACCCTCAATTGTTTATGAAAAAAGAAAGTACAGAATTACTCGTCAATTGTAGAGCAAAAACATATTCTCAATAAGTTCCCCAACAGTAAACTTTCAGGTGCATTTGGCCAATTGAAAAGAGAAAAAAAAATCTTGAGCACTGAATCTTTTACTTCAGTAACTCAAACTTTCAGCTCCATTCTCTCTCCAAGGAAGTATACTATTTCAGTACAATAACAATTTCCACAAATAAAGAAAAAGAAAAAAAATAGAATCACAGACGAGTTTTTCAACAATTCAATGCTAAGCAACACCAAGATTCACAAGAAAGAATCACTATTACTAAAACTAAAGAAAACAGATAAAAAGAACTCTTACATATGAACTTTCATCTTTCTATTCGACATATCAATCAAGAATATACCCGATTCTTTGAGGGGGAGAGGAAGGAATACGTACGAAAGAGAAAAGCCGATCACCACGTAACACTTTACGTGAAAAATATAGTAAAATTCAAAACTTACACTCCTCCAGCGACACCTCCGGCGACGAGAGACTTGCAGATACTGTAAACTTGATATTTAGAAGGCTTGATATCTTCCTTCGCGAGCTTCGCCTCCTCCGCGAAATTAACAATCTTCGACACTGCCGACTCGCTCGTCTTCACATCCTCAGACGCCATCAGATCCCCCAGGGTTTCCAAAATAAATCGATCAAAAATCAAATTACTATATTAAAATATTAAAAAACAAAAATAAAAACCCTAGGTCGACGATGATCAAATCGAGGCGCGCATTCTACCAACTACAGTCTATTCTCTGCGTGGCGGCCGTCGATGGTGGCGGAGAGAGACGTCGAGAGAGAAGGTAGAAATGCTGCACACAGTCAATGTGTTTGTAGGTGGGTAAGTGAGTGACGGCGTCTCGTTGTGCGAGTCAAAAGAGTGAACGCTTGTTTTGATTCAACATCACCATCTTTAATTATTGAAGAGGGGTTCTGTGTGATTCCTGTGTCTCGCTTCAATTGATTGTACCTTGAATAATATGTTTTTTTTTCTTCCTTTTTCTTTTTTTGTGAAGATAACTTTTTTCATTTCTCTTTTTCTCTTTTTTCCGAGTCCTTTTGGTATTATGATGGCGGAGAAATTATCAAAAAAAAAAAAAAAAGAAAAACAGGATTTGATGGTGGCTTTAATGTCCATAATGTATTTGTTTTTTCCCCATAATATATGTGTTATTATTAAAGATCTTGAAAATTTGTCAACTATGAATAATTGAATATACATATATATATATAGGATTTGGTTGAAATGAGACCACCTCTCTCTGAGGCATGTGGACTATCTTACCCATTAATCTTAAAAAATGAAGGGATGTGATTAATTCGAGTTTTTTTAATTATTTCCTAATTTTCACGATTTTAAGGATAAGATTGTAATTTTGTAATTCAAATTAGTGGTCCCAAATGATTTTATGGGTTGAAATTGGCACTCACGATTTTATAAGCGGAATTTAAGGAACCTGTTTTCTTTTCAAATATTTTTATTTTACAAAGATAATTAGAGTTCTTCTCTGCATAATTAGACATCGAATAATGCATATTTAGTTATTTTGTTGGCACTATTTTACGAAAACAAGACATAATTGAATATAACGTACTGCATATGTAGTTATACTACACTGCATAAATATGTTCAATATAATGTATATTTAGTTATGAAAATGGGATGTTGCTTTTAGAAATTATAAAAATGGGATGTTACATAATGTCTCGCATATTTAGTTATTCCACAACGATAGATAGTTTCTAGATAATACATAGTTAGTTGATTTTGTTACATAGTTTATGACGTCTTGCATAGTTGGATATACTGTACTACATATTAGTTTTTTTACGCTGCATAGATAGTTTTCAGATAATGCATATTTAGTTGAGTTTTGTTGCATATTTAGTTTTCGAACTCACTGTTCATTATTTCTCTGCAATATTGCACCGATATTTCTTGTTTTTTCTCTGTAATTTTCGAGTTCTTCACAGTTTTCTTTATTTGCGTTAATGGAGGAATGAGAGAGAGAGAGAGAAGGAAAAAAAAAGAGACATGAGATTGGGGAAATTGGGAGATGTATGAGTGAGAAAGAGATTTGATTCCATTTTTGTAACTAACTTGTTATGTTATTTTACCCTACTACCCTTATATTGATTAAATTAATATTTTAATATATTTTTTATCCATTAAATCATACCCATTGATTAATAGTGGGGGATGGTTGAGATTAGTCCATTGTGTCTCACCTAGAGACATGGTCTCACTTGATCCTCCCCTATATATATATATATATTACTTCTAAAAAAACTATGAATATATATTACCAATAAGGGTATGCACGGGATTTGGATATTACCGAAATCGAACTGACATCTAAACCGAATATATTCGTTGACGTTTTGACTTTCGCAAACCAAACCATCCCGAAATATATATTGGTACAGTTCCGGATATTTTTCAAATATTCGTACCGAGAACCATACCAAACCAAAGATTCGAAACTAGAGCCAATTTTAAAGAATTTTATATATATACATATTCATTGAGATTCAATACTATATAAAACATAATACTAAAAATTATCAAATTAAAATTTAATATACTTTATCAATATATCAAATGAATATTTTGAAAGAATTGAAGGGTCCAATTCTAATGAATATGCAAAGATGTGCGATCAAAAAAGTGATGCCAACACTTTGCAAACAACAACGAAAGACTTTTAATCAAAAACACAATTTCATAAAGTATGAAATAAAGACAGAATTAAAGACAAGACACAAGAGATTGAAAATTTTGTACAAGTATAAAATACTTGTACGGTGTTCATTAGAACAAAAATTATTCAAAGGATGATGTTGTTTACAATATACAAAATTACAAACTAAATAAGAAAACTAGAAGAACAACTCCCTTTGTGTCTCCGAAAGTAACAACACTCCTTTACAAAATGTGATAATACATTTAGTGCACTCCAAACACTCAATATACACTGAATCTATCTCACATAAACACTCAACACTCGGGTTCTGAAAATGATGCCAACAATGTTGCCAACATTCTTGGTATCACTGGACTTCTGCAGAATTTTCTGGTGTGAAAAAAAGCTGGAAGATGAACTCTCAATCCTTCTAAAATCTGTAATCGACTGGTGTTGGTTCTGATCCTTAAATAGTTGTCCCTTGGATAACTTCCTGCAAGAAAATAGGAGAAAACTTCCTGCAAAGATTAAGGAGAAAAACCGTCCACTACAATAAACTTCTAAGGAGTTAGAAAACTGAATTTATAATTTCTAACATAACTCCTAAAAAAACTAAAAATATTAACTGTTAAAAAGTAACCATAAATCTGTAAGAAAAAATCGAAGGAAAAAATAATGTTTGACAAATTCAAACATTAACATATTTGAATAAAATTTAATTCACAAGAGTTACAGGACATTAATTATTTATCATAAGATAGTTGCTATCATATTAACTAATTTATTTAAATGTACTCAATAAGTTAAACTCAAAAATCATAAGTGACTTATAGAAAATGTTTTAATTACTTGATATTAAATGAGTTAAATGATTAGTAAATTACACCTAAACTAGAGTAATCCTCTAATCAAAAAAATGAGACATTAAAACTATAAACTTTCGTTTCATACATAAAGAATTTTTCCTAAAAGGGAAGAATATGCAAAAATTGGTTTCAAAGGAAAATTGGAGAGATGTCTTAATGAGTTTTCTAAAAATACACACATGATTTTAATTTGTTGGATTTGTGTAAAGTCAATGCATTTAGATGTTCGGTCTTGAGCAATATTGTTATAGATGTTTTGAAAATTCATATTGTGATTTTATATTTTTGTGTGATGTATTAAAGAATTAAAGTAGGATATAACTAATAATTTCACGTTGATTATCTTTCTTTCTCTCTTGTTAAAGCCTGAATAATCTATGATTCTCCGATTCTTTGTTCGGGACCAAATCGGTCTATTAGAACCGAATATTCGTATCGAATCATCCCAAATTTAGAAGGGTATGGTACGGATATTTTTTAGCTACGATGCGATTCCATATATTAATTTTTAAAATATCCAACTTTGGTATGGTTCTCAGATTCTTGAATCTCCAACCCCTATCGTACCATGCACATCCCTAATAAATAACGCGATTTTGTTCTAAAATCTCGACAATTAATGTTGTTGATTGCAATACAATATATGTTGGGTTCGTTATAGCGGGGGCTTAATGCAACGGAAATTAAAAATTAAAACATGCATACAATTATACATAAAATAAAAGCCCCGGGTTCTCGTAGCGATTTAACGATCGTGCGAATTATACAAGTGGTAAAAATCATAGTTTGAAATTTTTACCTAAATAGCTTCCTTTTTGAAGAAGATGTAGAAGGAATCCAAAATCCTCGCATCACGGTAAATCCTCGAATCACGATCTTGCAGAGGTCCAAGTGTCCCCTCTAAAGATAGTCCACACGATGGATGGAAGCACCCACTATTAATTTTGCTAGTAATTAATAATTCGTTTCTTTGTTCAATCTAAAATATGGAGTCAACAACAATCCTTAATTCAATCGGTGAAATAAGAATTGTTGTTGTTAGAAATTTATTTGTTAGATTTTGATGATACCATGTGTAAAACTTAGACTAGGAAGTTGGCACCCCAAAGGAGAATCGGTGTGGAACAACCGTGAAGTGTCATCAATTCAACTCAAGGAGCCAAGCCCAAACAATTGAAGTGATAGTTGAGTCAATCTTATGATTGAGTAGACTCAGTCACCTGGGGGTAAAGCGGCAGATCAAGTCAAGACGACTGACATTGATCCATTGGAATGAAGTCAAGAATATTACTCGATATAGTAATACGTCCAAGCTGCCAAGTCTTAAAGTGTTTGACCTAGAAATATGCAAAAGGAATAAGCCAATAGGAAACACTGCAACTTGTGTCAGAACCTGCAAGGCTGCGATACCATTTAATACGAGGAAGAGTCAACATCACAAGTGCTGCAGACCTAGAAAAGACAAACCAACAAACATAAAGTGATATTTGAAACTAACCTATCTCTTCAACGGGCAAATTTCAAATGTGCACTATAAAAGGCTGAGGAAGCATTTGAGAAAATGTTACCTTGAAAAACCCAAACCTAGCAAGAGCAAGCATTATTCAAGAAATTAATCAAGCAAAATATTCTCAAAGCTTATCAAGTGATAAGCATTCCTTAAGCCTTACAACTCGAAGAAACTCGATCCAACACAAGTCGTGAAGGAGAGACAACTTCAATCGATTGAAGAGGAAATATTTGAAGATCAAAAAGGGGTCTACTTTCCAAGTGAAGGATTGTAGAAATGTTCAAGGTCGAACCAAGTTCCAAGTTTGTTGGAGGGCTGCGTGAACAAATCCAAGGACATGAAAGTGAGCTAAAGTAGCAAAACTACCTCGTGAAGAAGTTCGAGTCGCGAAGAAGCATGGGTGATCAAGATTGTCTCTAGACTTCACTGCTTTATAACTTGATTGTTACTTAGTTGATTCCTCCAAGAGTTGGAGAAGAGTGGATTAGAAGAATTACCCCATCTTCGAACCACTATAAAAATTACTTGTGTCAATTTACTTTCAGCACTTACATTCATGCATTTACTTCATATCTGTTGTTAGTTAAATCTGTTATCCAACTTATAATTAACAACGTGCTAAAACAAGTGTTACAAATAAGCTTTAAATCAACCAAAGGGTGTTAAGTCTTCCAATTTGTTAAACAATTTTTAAGAGGACTAAAATAAAAAAATTTGGTAAGGTTTATTCAACCCCCCTTCTAAACCTTACACCACACCCCTTGGGACCTACAAGTGGTATCAGAGCGGTTGGTTCATTGATCCTTCCGCACTGGTTACTGAACTAGATCTCAATCTTTTTCAAAGGTTTAACACTTGTGTTTTTCAAAGTCTTTCATCTTTTAAGCAAAGTTATTATCATGGAAGTAGATCTAACTCGTATTCTAATGTTTACTGTGGAAGAGTTTGATGACTGGAAAATTCGTATGCAGGCTCATCTACCCGCTTTACACGATGAAATGTGGCTTGTGATAGAGGATGGGCCATTGCAAATATACAAAGTCAACATGCTTTGCAAAGAGCGGAAAGACTGCGAACAAGGAGAAGCCGCTGAGGCTAGACCATCCATGGTTGAAAAACCACGCAGAGAATGGACAAATGAAGATCGAAAGAGATATAACCTGGACAATGTGGCCAAGGATATACTCTACAAGACGTTGGATAAGGCGATGTTCAACAAAGCCAAGTCTTGCAAATCACCCAAAGAAATGGGAAAAGTTAACCCTGATTTGTGAAGGACCGTAAACAGATTAAAGAGAATAAATTAATCATTCTTTGTTCAAAAATTTGAAAATTTTAAAATGCTTTGCGGTGAAACTCGGATCACCGGATGCCGACTTACAGAGATAACAAATGAGCTTTTAGCTCTTGGGAAAGAATACATTCGAGAAGGAGATGTGAATGAAGATTTTAAGAGCCCTCCCAAATGAATGGGAAATGAAGGTCATGGCCCGAGACACTCAATGAACCTCTCAAAAACATCCAATCATGAGCTAATCTCGGACCTCAAAGCTTATGAGTTTGAGCCGAGAAGAAAAGAAGCAGAGAAACAATTTGTACCAAAGACACCGTACACTATTGGCCAAAGATGGGAAAAGAGCGAGCCTAAGGAGACCATTGACCAGGAGGAGATTGCCTCATGGTAAAGAGATTCAACAAGTTCTTTAACAAGAACTATAAAAGGAACAAGGGTGAAACCTCCATAAGACATTCAAGACCTTCCAAAGCAATGGAGGACAAAGCCGCCCAAGAGAGCGAAAATCGAGAGCCGATAATCAAAGGGCCACCGAGAGGCGATCAAAGAGCCGAAAACCCGTGTTGGAATTGCGAGACAACCAGGACATTTTGCTATTGATGTTCTATCGACCCGGTCCAACAAGTATAGAAATGAGTAAGAAAGAAAAGTCTTGAGGAAAGAAGACAGGGGAAAAGAAAGCCATGATGGCTACTGAGATCGCTTGAGCCGACCAAGTGCAAAGAAGCAATAAACTCGGATAGTAGTGAAGTGACTACTCAAGTGATTATGAGGAAGAGGCTTTGATCCGCCTCATGGCCAAAGAACAAGATCAACAAGATCAAGAAGATGAGGTATGTAACGCCCGAATTTTATAAAAAGGAAACCATGAATAAATTTTTCGCTAAATAAAAAGGTTTATAAGTAAAAGAGAAATAGTCTACTAAATTTAACTTCAAAGGAAAGGAGATAACTTGTAGTAAAGAAACCATTAAACTATAATCCATATGTGCAAATGAAAATTTAAAACACTAAATGTTGTCCGGAAAACTCTCAATAATTATAAAATAAATTCAAAAAAAACTTTGCGTGACTCCGATCACATCAATCCACCACGTGCCATGTCGGACTCTAACCTGAAAATTTTTAATGAAAGGGGTGATCTATCAACAACTCAAAACGCATTGTCTAAATCAAATACACAAGCATAATCATCATTGCATACACACCTATGGTTTTTCATGGTTTGATCAAACAAGCCCTGGAGGCTAACCGCGTGGGTGTACAATTAAGATGCGTTCATGTTTGTACAATTAAGTACATTCGTGATGTACAATGAAGTACCTTCGTGTCATGTCATGTTTAACGTGCCCATACATATAACAATCACAACAAGGCATTTAAAGTAAACAATAAGCGATAAACCCCACCTTGAAAATGCGGTTCATGAACTTGAAAAAAAAAAAAAAAAGTGAGGGAATATTATATGTTTAAAAAAATGTATTCCAAAATGTCTATGAACATCCATCTCCGCCCGTACCACGTTCACTCCAAGGTATGCATATTTGTTTTTCAATGATCATGTCAAGTTACGATTTAGGAGCGTTATGCTAATGTCAAATACTAGGAGAAATCGTGTTTTATTGTCCTTATGCGATATATTTCTTCATGTTTACTTTGTTTTATATCAAAGAGTATTTCATGATAAAACCATATGGGCTTTAATTGCATGAACCTAGATGGACTTTACTTAGACTCGAACTGTTAGGAAGATGATTGGAACGATATGTTAATTACGTTACTGATGGCTTATAGAAGTTACCAACTGCATGAGTACGCGGTATTAGTTAATATGATGACCTACCTATAGGAAAATGATTCAAGACGCAGAATCGAGCCCGAGCCGCTGCTCTCGCTACTAATAACAACACGAACCAAAATAACGAGGCAAACCCAGTACCGGCAAGGAACCAAGGGAATGTCGAGAATGAACATACATTCAACCAAGTACCCGCGTTAACCCAAGCTCAAGTGGTGGAGAAGTTTCGCCGCTTCTCACCCCGACCTTTAATGGGCAAGAAGGACTGCATATGTAGACGAATGGTTCATATCAATGGAGCGCATTTGAATCGATCGGGTACTGAGGCACAATGAATCCTTTGTGCTCGTGATCAACCGGTACAAGATCTTTGGTCGATGGAGGGTGAGTTATTGGAGATTGAGGTCTGTCAAAGAGAACGAAAAACAAAATGGGGAGGGTTTAAGGAGATAGTAATGGAATAATATTGTCCCCAACACTACCGGGAGCAAATGGAACGCGAGTTTTGGGATTTGAAGCAAGGAGGAATGTCAGTTACAGAATATGAAAAAATATTCAACCAGATGATTTTCTTCGTGGAGCACATGGTAGACACTGATCGTAAGAGAGCATTGAGGTTTCGAGCGGGCTTACGCTCAGGGATACGGCATATTGTGAAAGGTCATGGGGTATTATCGTATCTGAAACAGTTTTTTGGGCTCAAGAGATTTCCGCTAGCCAGGAGTTAGACCGACAACAGACAGGGAGTTTGGGGAAACGAAACTGGAGTGGGAATCAAGAGGAGAGGGGAGATCAGAATAAACAAGCGAGAACCGAAGTGAACGAAGTGAAATCTGGACCAGACACCCACACTAGTAAACCGTTGTGTTACAAGTGGTATCAAAGCAGGTCTACGGTTCTGTAGACTTGAAAAAAAATTGAGGGAATATTATATGTTTAAAAAAATATATTCCAAAGTGTCTATGAACATCTATCTCCGTCGTACCACGTTGACTCCAAGGTATGCATATTTTTTTTCCAATGATCATCTCAAGTTATGATTTATGAGCGTTATGCTAATGTCAAGTACTATGAGAAATCATGTTTTATTGTCCTTATGCGATATATTTCTTCATGTTTACTTTGTTTTATATCAAAGAGTATTTCATGATAAAACCATATGGGCTTTAATTGCATGAACCTAGATGGCCTTTACTTAAACTCGAATTAGGAAGATGATTAGAACGATATGTTAATTATGTTACCGATGGCTTATAGAAGTTACCAACCGCATGAGTACGACGGTATTAGTTAATATGATGACCTACCTAGAGTACTAAGAAGCGCTATGTATATGACTATAGGAAAATGATTCAAGACGTAGAACTAGAGCCCGAGGATTCTTCAACTCGCTACTAATAACAACACGAAACAAAATAATGAGGCAAACCCAAGTCACTCGAAGCAAGGAACCAAGGGAATGCCGAGAATGAACATGCATTCAACCAAGTACCGCGTTAACCCAAGCTCAAGTGGTGGAGCAGTTTCGCCGCTTCTCACCCCCAACCTTTAATGGGCAAGAAGGACCCGCATATGTAGACGAATGGTTCATATCAATGGAGCGCACATTTAAACGATCGGGTGTCTTGAGGCACAACGAATCCTTTGTGCTCGGTATCAACCGTACAAGATCTTTGGTCGATGGTGGGTGAGTTATTGGAGATTGAGTCCGTCGAGAACGAGCGGCCCTAACATGGGGAGGGTTTAAGGAGATAGTAATGGAAAAATATTGTCCCCAACACTACCAGGAGCAAATGTAACGCGAGTTTTGGGATTTGAAGCAAGGAGGAATGTCGATTCTGAGAATATGAAAGAAAATTCAACCGATGAGTTTCTTCGTGGAGCACATGGTAGACACTGATCGTAAGAGAGCATTGAGGTTTCGAGCGGGCTTACGCCCGGGGATACGGCATATTGTGACAGTCATGGGTATTATCATTATCTTTGAAAGCAGTTTTTGGGCTCAAGAGATTTCCGCTAGCCAGGAGTTAGGCCGACAACATGACAAGGAGTTTGGGGAAACGAAACTGGAGTGGGAATCAAGAGGAGAGGGAGATCATAATAAACAAGCAAGAATCGAAGTGAACGAAGTGAAATCGGACTGACACCCACACTAGTAAACCGTTGTGTTACAAGTGGTATCAAAGCAGTCTCACGGTTCGTAGACTTGAAAAAAGTGAGGGAATATTATATGTTTAAAAAAAAGTTCCAAAATGTCTATGAACATCCATCTCACTCGTACCACGTTGACTCCAAGGTATGCATATTTGTTTTCCAATGATCATCTCAAGTTATGATTTATGAGCGTTATCTAATGTCAAGTACTATGAGAAATCATGTTTTATTGTCCTTATGCGATATATTTCTTCATGTTTACTTTGTTTTATATCAAAAAGTATTTCATGATAAAACCATATGGGCTTTAATTGCATGAACCTAGATGGCCTTTACTTAAACTCGAATCATTAGGAAGATGATTGGAACGATATGTTAATTTTGTTCTTGATGGCTTATAGAAGTTACCAACTGCATGAGTATGATGGTATTAGTTTATATGATGACCTACCTAGAGTACTAAGAAGCACTATATATACGACTATAGGAAAATGTTTCGAAGACGTAGAACTAGAGCCCGAGCCCGCTCTGCTACTAATAACAACACGAAACAAAATAACGAGGCAAATCCAAAGTACCAACAAGGAACCAAGGGAATGCCGAGAATGAACATGTATTCAACCAAGTACCCGCGTTAACCCAGGCTCAAGTGGTGGAGCAGTTTCGCCGCTTCTCACCCCCAACCTTTAATGGGCAAGAAGGACCCGCTTATGTAGACAAATGGTTCATATCAATGGAGCGCATATTTGAACTGATCAGGTGTACTGAGGCACAACGAATCCTTTGTGCTCAGTATCAACTAGTACAAGATGTTGGTCGATGGTGGATGAGTTATTGGAGATTGAAGTCCATCGAGGAATGAGCGGCCAACATGGGGAGGTTTAAGGAGATAGTAATGGAAAAATATTGTCCCCAACACTACCAGGAGCAAATGGAACGAGTTTTGGGATTTGAAGCAAGGAGGAATGTCGATTCTGAGAATATGAAAGAAAATTTAACCGGATGAGTTTCTTCGTGGAGCACATGGTAGACACTGATCGTAAGAGAGCATTGAGGTTTCGAGCGGGCTTATGCCCAGGGATACGGCATATTATGGCAGGTCATAGAGTATTATCGTATGCTGAAACAGTTTTTCGGGCTCAAGAGATTGCCGTTAGCCAGGAGTTAGATCGACAACAGACAGGGAGTTTCGGGAAATGAAACTGGAGTAGGAATCAAGAGGAAATGGGAGATCAGAATAAACAGGCGAGAACCGAAGTGAATGAAGTGAAATTTGGACCAGACACCCAGACTAGTAAACCGTTGTGTTACAAGGTACACTCTAACTCATCTCATTCTGATTCAAGTGATAGTGACTGTGATACACACACTTCATCACCCACAAATCTTTATGATTCATTAGGCAAAATGATAAAAGATTTTGAGCACATTAAAACCTCTCACACACTTTTAAATGAGGAAAAAGCAAATGCGGCAAAATCCAAAACTCACGGTGACAAAAGAGCTGAGTACTCTGAGACACATAGCTGATTTGAACACTAAGCTGAAGGCTGAAAATGCAAAGATCTTAGTAGAGTTAGCTACTATAGAAAAGAGGGAAAAAGATCTCAAGAATGTGATTGCCTCATTTTCAAAAGCATCAAAATCATTGGATGAACTTATTATGAGTCAAAAAGAATGTGGAGACAAGACAGACATAATTTTAATTCCTTTGTGCATAGTCAAACTCCAAGAGTGATTTTGGAAAAGGGATCTTCAAGCAATGAAGGAACCCAAAAACCCAAAACACCAAATGTTGCACCCACATTTACTCCAAAGTACAATCACAATCATAATGGCCTTGGTTACAAAGGAAAGGGAAAGAAGCCAGTAGAGTATGCTGAAAGGACAACTGAGAAGAAATTCAGACAGGTCCCTCAGCAGACTCCAAACAGAAAATACTCTGTAAGAAGCAAATAGAGCTATCAGAAGCTCCAAAAATTTTATCAAAGAAATACATATGATGGGAATGGTAGAAACTATCCAAACCAAGCTGATTGGAATAATGTGAAACATCAGCAAAGACCTATGGGAAACAAGCCAAAATGGCAAAGATCTTAACCTCAGCAAAGGTCATTCCCAAGGTAAAAGAGCTATTATCAGCACACATATGCACCCAAGCACTACACTCAGAAATTTCATAATTATCCCAAGAAAGCAATTGCTAAAACAAACACACAGGCATATAGACAAAAGAGACATCTGTATTATCCTAAAACCTCCAAACAATTTGCTAATGTGCATTATGATTATGGTAATCGATAGATGGCAACCTTAGAGTCGGATCATCCGCTATAAGTTGGTTGGAACATCTTATAGCACTAACCCCCCGGACCCAAACAAGTATGGGACCTAAAAACGATTTCCTTGATTGCGGGTTCAAGGATCACCGAGTGCCAAGGAACCTGGTACATGGATAGTGGTTGTTCCGGACATATGACAGAAACAAGAGAAATCACAAGATTCAAGGGGATTAGAGGTGCTAAAGTTATATTTGGAGGAAATGAAGCTCCAAGGAGATCAAAGGCACATGATCCATCAAGAAGAATGAATTGGAGATCACGATGTTGCTTATATTGAAGGCCTCAACTTCAACCTCGTTAAGCATCAACCAACTCGTGACAAAGGCTACAATGTAGGATTCAACATGGGAGTATGCTAGATCAAAGATGTCAATCCAATGAAATTGTCTTTGCAAGGTTCAAGGCAAAAGAATATGTATGTGTGTTGGAAAATTAATTTTTAGATTTTGATGAATGCCATGTAAAACTTAGAATAGAAAGTTGGCACCCTATTTTTGTTGTAAATTTCATTGTAATAGATAGGGCTGGTCGAAGTGAGTTAAAGTCGGCTATGCCTGAACATGCAAGAAGTCAACCGGAGACTAAAAGGAAGACTCACTGTGAGGCGGTGAGTGTGGCAAAGAAGAGAAGACAGAACTCGATCAAGGTGCGAGTTGAGATGCGGTGAGTGAAGTGTCGTCAAGTCAACTCAAGATATCCAAGTCTCAAGTTGAAGTGACAAATGAGTCATCCATGATTGAAAGTCGACTCAAGTCACCTGGGAAGTCAAGGAAATGTAGTCAAGTCGAGATAGTTTGAAAGAGATCATTTGCCGTAAGTCAAGAAAATTACTTAAACAAGTAATACTTCCATATCTTGTCTTTCTTAAAGTGCTCATCCCGAAGCGTGCAAAAGGAATGAACCAATGGGAAGCTCGCACCCGTGTCGAACTACGAAAAGTCAAGACTCATTCATATGAGGAAATGTCAATTCCAAGAACTCGCAACAAGACAAGCCAACGACCACAAGTGTCTTTTGAAAATTAACCTATCTCTTCAACGGGCAAATTTTCAAAAAACACTATAAAAGGCTGAGAATCTAGTTGAGAAAAGGTTAACCTTGTTACCTGGAACTTTCAAGCTACTATTCAAACTATAACCTACTCAAGTCATACAAGTTCAATCCTCAAGCCTACATTACGAAGGAAATCAATCCAACACTCACCTGTGAAGGAAAGACGACTTCAATTAGTTGAAGAGGAAACATTTGAAGAATCAAGGGGTCTACATTCCACAAAGGATTGTAGAAAGGTTCAAGGTCGAACCAGTCTCAAGTTTTTGGAGGGCTTCGTGATCAAATCCAAGAAGCTTGAGCAAGTGGGCTGTAGTAGTAAGGCAAATTGCCTGTGAAGAAGGTAGCCGTCATTTAGGCTTGATTGTGTGACCAAGCATCTCCGGTCGAGTCCCAAAGGATCAAGTCACCGTGTGATCAAGACTTGCATCCGGACCGATAACCACTTTGTACATTGATCAATACTTAGTAGATTCCTCCAGAGTTGGAGAAGAGAGGAGTAGAAGAATTACCCCATCTTCGAACCTCTATAAAAATTTATTGTGTCATTTACATTTCAAAGACTTTAATTCTGATATTATTTTGATATTTGCTGATAAATTTGCTATCCAATTGATAATCAACAAAGTGCTAAAACCAAGATAAAAACAAACTTAAACCAAATTCAAGGGTGTTAAGTCTTCCAAAAAACATATCACGGTCAGTTAAGTTTTAGTCAAAACAATTGAGTTATTCTATCAACAACTCGAGTGAGTGCTGAAAGTGGCTAACTCACGATTAACTAACTTAGCCGTCCCATCAAGGACTCAAATTGTGAAGTATTAACTCGAATGTTTAAAAAGGACTAAATCGAAAAGTTGGTAAGGTTTATTCAACCCCCTCTAAACATTACACTCACCCCTTGGGACCTACAAGTGGTATCGGAGCGGTTGGTTCATTGAGCCTTCCGCATCTTTGGTTCTTGAACTAGATCTCCAATCTCTCAAAGCTTGCTTTAGCACTTGATCTTTCAAAACTCTTTTATTCAACAAAGTTATTATCATGGAAGCAAATTTGACACGCATCCCTATGTTCACAATTGAGGAATTTGATGATTGGAAAATTCGAATGCAGGCTCATCTATCAGCATTACACGATGAAATGTGGATAGTAATAGAAGATGGGCCACTGCAAATCTTGAAAGTGAACACAGCTGCAAGGAGGGCTGCTGCAGCTGAAGGAGAAGAGGATGTCGCTCCCAGACCAACTATGGTTGAAAACCAAGAGCTGAATGGACAAATGATGACAGAAAAAGATACAACTTGGACAACGTGGCCAAGGACATTCTTTACAAAACTCGGACAAATCCATGTTCAACAAAGTCAAATCGTGCAAGACTCGCAAAAGAAATGCAGGATAAGCTAACCCCGATTTGTGAAGGCTCGAGCAAATCAAGGAAAATAAACTATCTGTTGGTGTACGAAATTTGAAAATTTTATGATGCTTGCGGGAGAAACCTTGGATCAACCGGATGCTCGGTTCACGAAATTACCAATGAGCTATCTCGCACTTGGAAAAGAATATACACGTAAGAAATGTGTATGAAGATTCTAAGAAGTCTCCCAACCGTGTGGGAAATGAAAGTCATGGCCCCGAGACACTCCATGGACCTATCAAAACATCCAACCATGAGTTATTCTCGCATCTCAAAGCCTATGAATTTGAGTGAGAAGAAAAGACCTAGAGGAGACAACTATGCACAAAACAACTTTGCTCTAATAGTTAAAGATGGTAAAAGAGAGAGGTCAAGGAAGTCATTGACCAAGAGGAGATTGCCCCGATGGTTAAAAGGTTTAACAAATTCTTCAACAAGAATTACAAAAGAGGCAAAGGTGAATCCTCCGAAGACACTCGGCTCATCCAAGTCAAGGAAGATAGGCCACCCAAAAGAATGAGCATCAAAGGATTGAGTATCAAAGATCGACAATCCAAGGATGGAAAGAACGATCAAAAGGTTGAAAATTTATCTTTGAACCGCAAACAACCTGGTCACTATGCTATTGATTGCCCATATCCTGTAGTCAACAAATACAGGAATGAAGAGTATAGAAAAGTCTTGAGAGAAAGAAGACAAGAGAAGAAAAAGGCAATGTTAGTCTGCAGAGACTGGCCGAGACATCAAGTCAAAAGACACT
Source organism: Rehmannia glutinosa (assembly GCA_016081115.2). Taxonomy (NCBI): domain Eukaryota; kingdom Viridiplantae; phylum Streptophyta; class Magnoliopsida; order Lamiales; family Orobanchaceae; genus Rehmannia; species Rehmannia glutinosa. The sequence goes on from CM071927.1 coordinate 43,860,308, forward strand.
ACAACTCGGAGAGTAGTGAAGTGACTACTCAAGTGACTCGAAGAAGAAGCCCTGATTTGTCTAATGGCCAAAGAACAAGACCAAACCGACCAAGAAGATGAGGTACACTCTAACCGATCACACTCGATTCTAGTGACAAGTGATTGTGACACACATACTTCATTACCCACCGATCTTTATGATTCATTAGGCAAAATGATGAAAGACTTTGAACACATTAAATCCTCACACACACTACTAAATGAGGAAAACAACCTACTCAAAAGCGAAAACTCACAAATGACTAAGGAGCCGAGTACTCTAAGTCACATAGGCGATGAGAATAAAAGTTTAAAGGCTGAAAATGCTAAACTAATAAAGCGAGAGATAGTCACTTTCTGAGAAAAGAGGAAAATGACCTCAAAAATGTGATTGCCTCATTCACTAAGGCATCGAAATCTTTGGATGATCTTATTATGAGCCAAAGAGAATGTGGAGATAAGACAGGCTTAGGATTTAATTTCTCTATGCCAAGTCAAGTTCCAAAAGTTATTTTCGAAAAAAGGATCTTCAAGTAATGAAGCATCTCAAAAATCCAAAACTCCAAATGGTGCATACACATTCATTCCAAAGCACAACCACAAGCAAACCTGGCCTTGGTTATAAAGGAAAAGGAAAACAAATGACCGGTGAGTATCTTTGAAAGGGCAATGAGAAGAAATCCACCGAGTTCCTCAAAGAAACTCCAAATAGGAAGTACTCAGAAAGAAGAAACAGAGCTACCAAAAGCCCCGAAGTTCTATGAAAAGAACACATATGATGGGAATGGTAGAAATTACCCAAGCCAAGTGATTGGAATAATGTGAACTATCGAAAGACCTATGGAATATAAGCTAAAATGGCAAAGGCCTGAACTCGGCAAGGGCTATTCCAAAGGCAAAAGAGCTATCATCGACACATATGCACCCAAGCACTATCCTCAAAGATATCACAACTACCCAAACAAAGCAATTGCTAAAACACATACACATGCATACAGACAAAAGAGACAATTTGTATGAACCTAAAACCCCAAGCAATTTGCCAAAGTTAATTATGATTATGGCACTGATAGATGGCAACCTCTTAGAGTCAAATCATTTGGCTATAGGTTGGTTGGATCATCTTACAATACTAACCCCTCGGACCCATACAAATATGGGTACCTAAAACCTAATTTCCTTGATTGCGGGTTCAAGGAGCGGTGAGTGCCAAGGAACCTGGTACATGGATAGTGGTCATTCCAGGACACATGACGAGGAAACAAGAAAAATCATCAAAATTTAAGGAAGTTAGAGGTGCAAAAGTCATATTTGGAGGGAATGAAGCTCCGGGAGAAATAAGAGGCATTGGATCCATCAAGAAAAATGGATTAGAAATTACAGATGTTGCATATGTTGAAGGCCTCAATTTCAACTTACTAAGCATAAGTCAACTCGTGACAAGGGCTATAATGTTGGATTCAATATGGGAGTGTGCCAAATCAAGAACACTAAATCTAATGAAGTAGTGTTGCAAGGATGCGATAAAAAGAACATGTATGTGGTAGATTGGTCAACCGCAACACCAAGCACTTGTCTGCTAGCAAAGAGCACAACGGAATCAAGTCGGGCCGTGGCACAAGAAGTCGAGTCACCCGAACTTCAAAACAATTAACAAGCTTGCAAGGAGCAATCTTGTGGAAGGACTTCCGGACTCAGATACAAGAAGGAAAGTGTATGTGATGCATGCGGATGGGAAAGCGAGATCAAATCATCATTCAAAGAAAAGACATGTCCATCTTCAACAAGAATATTGCACCTGCTACATATGGATCAATTTGGTCCAGTTGAACCAGCCAGCATAAGCGGAAAGAAATACACCTTGGTGGTAGTAGATGATTACTCAAGATACACATGGATAATTTTTATGTGTAAGAAGAAAGAAACCCTGCAGAAACTACCACAAATGATGAAGAGAATCCAAAATGAGAATAGTCAAACCATTATCAAAATTAGATCTCGAGAGAACCGAGTTTGTCAATGGAATAATAACTCAAGATTGTATTGAAAATGGTATTGCTCATGAACTATCTCAGAGCAAGGACTCCACAAAGAATGGAGTTGCGAAAGAAGAAACAGAACTCTAAAAGAAGCAGCAAGGACCATGTTAGCTGAAGCAGGGGGCGCTAAAAGATTTTGGTTGAAGCAATAAACACAACATGCTATACTCAAAATAGGTGCATGATAAATGACAACCGACAAAGACTCCCTATGAGATTTGGACAGGAGAAAGCCAAATGTTGCATATTTTAGAATATTTGGATGCAAATGCTACATCCACAACAATGCAAAGATAATTTAAAGGCTTTTGATGCTAAAGTGATGAAGGTATCTTCGTAGGATACTCAAATGAAAGCAATGCCTCAGAGTGCTCAACAAGAGGACAATGGTTACAGAAGAATCCATTCATGTGGTGTTTGATGAACCCAACGTAAATGGAGAAGACATTGAAGAGTCACCGATAAGTTTGAATAAGCCAACCATGCGAAAGAGTCCCTATGTTGAAGCCGAAGCGGAATTATAAACCCGGATGAAGATGAGATAGCCGAGTCAAAAAGACAATGGGAAATATGCAGCTAAGTGATGATGAGAGAGAGTGATCAAAATAATACAAACTGCAAGACGATCAATCCAGCTAACTTACTCCAACTCGATGTAAGGTGGCCGAGAGACCATCCACCGAACTAATCATTGGAGATGTAAGAGAAGGTGTGAAAACTAGATCCGAACCCAACAAGAAGCTATGTTCACTTGTTTCATCTCACACATAGAGCCAAAAGATGTGTCACAAGCTTTGGATGACACACATTGGATTCAAGCCATGCAAGAAGAGTCAATCGGTTTGAAAGGAACAAAGTGTGGGTATTGGTTCAAAGACCTACTAATCAAAATGTTATTGGCACTAAATGGGTGTTCGAAACAAGATGAATGAGGAAGGTTACGTGGTAAGAAACAAAGCAAGATTGGTAGCCAAAGGATATTGCCAAGAAGAAGGAATAGATTTTGATGAAACTTTTGCTCCCGTGGCAAGATTGGAAGCCATAAGGATGTTTCTTGCCTATCTTTGCTCACAAGAACTTCACCGTATATCAAACGGATGTAAAGAGTGCATTCCTTAATGGGTTATTGGAAGAAGAAGTGTATGTTGAACAACCTCAAGGATTTGAGCAGAAGACTCTTGGAGATAAAGTATACAAACTCAAGAAAGCTTTATATGGATTGAAACAGTAATCGAGAGCATGGTATGATACATTATCACAATTCCTGATCGATAACGGGTTTACAAAAGGCAAAGTGGATAAAACACTCTTGAGAATTCAAGATGGGAAGAGTATCTTTGCTTGTTCAAATATATGTGGATGACATCATCTTTCGATCCACAAACAAAGAGTCATGTGATAAATTCTCAAATCTTATGCAAAGCAAATTTGAAATGAGCATGATGGGAGAGTGACATTCTTCCTTGGACTCCAAGTGAAACAAATTGAAGGATGGAACCTTCATAAGTCGGACAAAATACACCGAGATTTAATGAAGAAATTTGGCATGGAAGAGAAGTCTTCTCGAAAATACCAATGAATACATCACCAAATGGCAAGCCTCATGGATCAAACAAGATACATAACACTTATTGGATCATTGCTCTATCTCACAAAGAAGCGTGCGGACATCACCTTTGTTGTAGGTGTATGTGCGATTTCAATCGCCCCAAAAAGCCACATGACCGCAGCCAAGAGAATCTTGAGATATTTGAAAGGAAGTCAAGAAGTTGGATTATGGTATCCAAAGGAAGGAGGATTCAAACTAATTGGTTATTCGGACTCACGACTATCTTTGGATGCGAGTTGACAGAAAAAGTACCTCGTGTACATGTCAAATGCTTGGAAATAGATTAATTTCTGGTTTAGCAAGAAGCAAAATTCAATAGCAATCTCCACAAATTAAGGTACAAATACATAGGCTGCGGCAAATTGTGCCCAAGTCTTATGGATGAGACAACATCCGAGAGACTATGAAGTTGAAGAAAAGGAAATTCCAATTATGTGTGATAACACAAGTGCAATTGCAATCACTCAAAATCTGTGTTTGCACTTAAGAACAAAGCACATAGATGTCGGATATCACTTCATAAAAGATCATGTTGAAAAGAAGGACATCACCTTGGAATATATCTCAACCGATAAGTAGTTAGGCGATATATTCACAAAACCATTATGTGAATCAAGATTTGAAGAACTCAAGCATGAATTAGGGTTAATTGGTGAGTTGACACTCGAGAAGAGTCAAAGAAAAGAGATGGAACACGAAAAGATGAAAAAGAGTCAACTCTTGAATCAAATTAAGTGAATCACCAGATGTCGGATAATCAATTGCATCGAGTTAGGCGAAAGAATACAAATGAGTGCTTATGTGCAAAGAGAGAAGAGTCAAATCGGCTAAGGAATAAGTCGAGTCATTTATGAACAAAGTGACAAAAACGCAATCGTTTTTACTAAGCGGGCATGTTTTTAAGAATGACGCCAGATAATTATGACGCGTGTCAATCAAAAGTCGCATACCAAGCTTATGATTGGATATAAATGCTTTGCCGCATTAAATGCGAAAATTAAATGTTAATCGGCGTGCAAAATCGAGCCGTTGATCTTGATCAAATTTCAAAACCACCCGCACGCCCTTTCATAACCCATACATATACCACTTCGTCCGATTTTCTCTCACTTTACCAAAATTGTTCATCTCTCTCAAGCAAAGAAAGCATTTTTACTCTCAAAACCCTACAAATCTTCAAAGCTCATCTTCAAGGTTTCATTCGGTGAATCTTCGAGAAATGGCATCTACTTACGACTTCGTCAAGTTGGGAAAGCAAATCCACACGGGATCTTGTGGACTTCGAGGCATGATCAAACAAGGGTCGACGAAACCCTTGTGAAGAAAATAGCGAGAGAAGTTGGAAAAATCGGATCAAAACCCTTTTTGTCGATGGAGTTTCAAATGACCTACGTGGAGGAGGTCGCACAGTTCTATGTGAACGCTGAAGTTCACGATGAGGGCATCAAGTCCTCTGTTCATGGGAAAGATTTCACCATCACCGCCAAGATCCGCGAAATCGCTTCGCTTCTTGCGGAAGAGTCTTAGGAGATTTATGAAGTCGGGTGTTAACCTGGCCGCTTTTGCTTGGAAGAAGTAGCCAAGCTTTCCCTCTTCGCGAAGGTTGTCTACACAGCTGACAAGAAGCTGTTGAAGGAGGACTACCACAAACTGCTGGACATTGTTGCCAAATGCATAGACATCAAATTTGGAAGCTTTAACCAGCTGTCCAAAACTAAGCTGATCGTAATGGCTGCGATCATTGAAGAAAAGAAGGTGAGTCAATTTGAGTTTGTATACAACAGACTCTGCCAGAATATTGGGAATAAATCCTTCAAGGAGGATGGTACGTTTGGAGGATCCTTGGGGTACGGACTGGTGATTGGCCGGATGATGGAAGTTAAAGGAGTCCCTCTTCGACATGGAAAGGTGTTCCATGTCAACAAGAAAATGTTCCGGTCTAACCTTTCCGGAGCACAGAAGCGAGCATACGCCAAGAGGGCTGATAGTGAGGAGAATCGATTGGCCCTGAAGAAGCAAATGCCTCCTCCTCTCCCGAAGAAGGCTGCCCTGCAGCTACAAAGAAGACTCACGCCCTATGCAAAGAAAAAAAAGAAAACAAAATGATGCACTGCCCCCTGCGGCACGAGTCACCCCCCTTTTCGCCGCAGCGGAGAAGGAACCTCAAATACCTTCTCCGGTTGTCAAGAAAAGGAGGACTGACAAGCCTAGAAAGCCAGCTCCTCAGAAAAAGACAACAGCACCGGCCCCCGCCGCCCAGGACTCGGAGGAAACTGCTTCCGAACCAGAAATTCCTCTGGTAAGGACCAAAAGGAGAAGACTTTTCAAGCGACCAGAGCTTGAGAAAACAGCTGAGTCTGCCACTCAGCTGGAACATATCGCGGAGACAACTGGAGAAGTAGAGTCTCCCGAATGATGAAACAACCAAGTCTGCTGAAGCCAATCGCGAGATGCAAATGAAGACACAAATGTAGTCGAGCAAAGAGACACAAGAAGTAGCCGAGAAAGCAAACTCTCCTGTTGTGGGGTTGTATCCCCTCCCGCAACAGACGCCGAGGTGTGAAGCACCAAAGTTTGCTACCTTCAATCCACGAGAACGAGGTACAACAAGGAGAAGATGATAAAGATGATGATGATGTGATGATCCTATCCCCACCATATCCGGACATCCAAAATCGTCTGCGAGAATGGAGGAAGTGGAAGGCCGAGTCGATCTAGGAAACGATTCCAAAGACCGGAATTTATTGAAGAAGAAGACAAACTGTTGAAATTTCTCGGATTGACCACTTTGTGGTCCAAGCATCGATGAAGAAAAGCGCACGATATCTTGCGATCTTCAAAGACAAGAGAAGCAGAGATCGGCGAGAGGAAGTCAAGCTCGTGAAAAGGCCAGATTTGTCCCTTTCCCGAACCATGAACATACACATCCTCATCTTGACATTCTCTCGGGAGTGATGAGGATCTGGACCCTCTTCTTCTTCTCTGAAGAATTGGAGATGCGGCAAGCCATGCGGGGAATCTAGGGTCCTACATGAGCAAATTATTGGAAGGACCAGGGAGTCTTCCACATCACACCGAGATTGATCCGATGGGAGTGGTGCGATATTGCCACAATTGTTGCTGCCACCACTTCCCGACTCACTCGAAAGAATGTGTTAAGGATCCGCGATGAAACGGGATTGTGGGGACCCCGTCGAGCCAACCCCAATGAAGGTGTCTTACCACCGCCCCAACTGAATACTCAAAGGGAATAGCGAGGAGTCCGAGAGACGAGTGACCCCAATCAAGTCACTCACGGGTGTGCCACCGAGGGGGAAACTCCTCCACCGCCCGATTGAGACTGTCTCGGAAGTGCCAACTCTGCTGACGCCAGCCAATAACGACGCCGATGCATCGAGGCACTGAGAAGGAAGGAAGCGCCCGGAAGTTAACACTGACAATGAAAGTGCAATCCATGGAGTTGAGACTTGTGGATGCCACCTCGAAGACCCCAAGACAGTGACATCTTGTCGAAGGGACTATCCAAGGCATCGTCAGCTGATTGAGATTGTAGGAGGTAATGAAGGCCAACGGGAGGTTGAGACTTCCCTGGGTAAAGAGACGGAAGAACAAAACATCTCTCCTACTATCATTGATCCATCCGAAAAGGAGATAAGTGCTCTTCCCGATTCCCAAGACAATCTGATGTAACCTTTCTGGGATCTGAAGGTGAAGACGAAGCTGAGTCATCCCCTATTGCCGATCCAAAAGACTCAGCTGAGGATGTTCTCCCAAGCACGAGTAAGACCGACCTTAAGGCTACTCGCCAAACCTTTAATTTTGATGATGAGCCACCCATGCAAATCTCATCATCGTCCGATGACACTACCGATCGGCCGAGGACCGGTCAACTCACATGGAAAACCACATGAGACCAACGAAGTTGTTGAGACAACCGAGGCTCGGCCACTGGGTCAATACCCCAATAGACCCGGTGAAACATACCAATCGCGGCTACCCAAGTGCTTGACTGACGCGACCGGCACATCACGGGCACGAGTTACCATTGAACATATTCCCGTTGTCCGTGATGATCCGTTTGAAGAATCGTTTCCCTTTTCTCTAGAGCTGCCTGACCTTCTTGAAGAATCAGCTCGAGATCAAGAACGTTTCCATAAACCTGATCCCGTTATTCCAACAGACACCATCGTCCCAACAGACTTTGACTTTGACGCTGCTTGGCCGCCAAATGAGACAAGTGAGTGACAGTGAGGTTGAGGTTCGAGAAGTTTTCAAGGCCATATTTGCAGAGATAGAGAAGATGGAGAGGCACCAGGCCTCACTGGACATGAGACTGGATAACCGAGATGCAAATCTTACTGCCGATCTGCGAGGAATAATTGTCAGGATCCGGGAATGGTGGCAACAACAGCAGACAATGCGTGTAGAACAAGTTCGATACTTCAGAACTTTGTTCAATAAATTGCTAGTCTGGCGGGCTGAGAATGCTGATATGAAGAACAGAATGCAAGAAAACATCGATCGAATGCATGAATCTCACAACACAGAGATGCAGCTGCTGCGTGAATTTCATAAGAAAGAGCTTCTGCGCGTAGAGGAGAACATGGAGAAGAAATTCAGCCTCCTCATGGTGAAATGAAGCCGTGGCACCGAATCCAATGCCACTCGCTCGAATTCCGTGCGATACTCCGCAGATTGAAGCATAACTCAACTATCACCGCTTAGACTTCATGATTGCCACTTTTTTCCGGGGTTCCTCTCTCCTTTGATGATGCCAAAAAGGGGAAGAGGAATACCTAAAAAGCGATGAAAGGTTCTGAGTCGAGAAGAAGGATCAACTTGTGAAGGAGAAAACGATTGAAGAACCGAGAAGAGAGAAGAAGGAAAATCTGTTGAGGGGAAGGTTCGAAAGATATAACCCGATGATTGCTAAAACCCCCAACAAGGTCTTGTCACAAAATGATATCATCAAAGAAATTCCCGATGACTCTGCGCTCCAACACTCCAGCACTACCATGTCCGAAAAGCGAAAAATAGTAGAAGCGAGGGATGAAGGAGGTGGAAGGAAAGATGGATGCCCGAGTTATGGATATCTTTGAAACAACATGGAGGCATTCCAACGCATGCGAGACACCTATGCCATTTCGGATGTCGAACCGAGCCAAGATCTCGTTGATGAATTCAAGACGCTCGCATCCGAGGTTACTTTGCAAATATGTCCATGGCTCAAGCCTGGATTTGTATTGGGAAAAAGGCCTCAAGCTATGTGAAGAAGCGACAGCAAGAGATCGCTGGCAGATCACTCTGCTGTCACTCACCGGGAAAAAGAAGGCCCCGAGACAATACACGCCCGACGCAGAGGAAGGAAGAAGCGATGGAGGAGGAAGAGGGTTAAGGCCTGAGACCTCTGCCCAAAAATATTGAATATATAGATCCGAGGCAAGAAAGGAGGGATCTATTGGGCCGGATTCGACGAAGTAGCCAACCCGCAAGTGGCCAAGAACAATCTTTGCCGAGTATGTAAAGAGAATCGAAGAAGAAAATAGAAGACAAACTCAATTTGTGGGAAGAAAGGCAAGAAAGAAAAAGAAGAGATGAAGTTGCCGAGGAAAAGCATATGAGAAAAAGAAAGCGGTGAAGAAGAGAAGAAGAAAATAGATCGAGAAGAAGATAGAGCCGATGAGGAAAGAAGGAAGCGGTGAAGGAGATGAAGTGTTCTTGTCCACCCTTCATGTATTTTACTATGTAAATGCATCTTTATGTAAGTCCTCCTGTACATCGAATAAAATTTTAAAATTTCTATACTTGCGTAGATATAGAATAGCATGGTTACCTTAAGCTCTTTTAAGCTCGATACACTCAGAACAAATTTGTGTAAAGAACAAGAATGTTATGATCAATAAAAGATTGATTCTACGCATACATTCTGTGATTCTACATTATCTGTCATGACGTATCTTTCTTTGTTTAATTATTATATGAATGTTTTAAGTTTTGGCATCATCAAAAAGGGGGAAATTGTTGGGAAATTAATTTTTAGATTTTGATGAATGCCATGTAAAACTTAGAATAGAAAGTTGGCACCCCATTTTTGTTGTAAATTGCATTGTAATAGATAGGGTATGGGTCGAAAAGAGTTAAGTCGGCTATGCCTCGAACATGCAAGAAGTCAACCGGAGACTAAAAGGAAGACTCCGCGTGAGCGGTGAGTGTGGCAAAGAAGAAAGACAGAACTCGGCCCGAAGGTGCGGTGAGATGCAATTGAGTGAAGTGTCGACAAGTCAACTCAAGATAGCCAAGTCTGAAGTTGAAGTGACAAATGAGTCATCCATGATTGAAAGTGACTCAAGTCACCTGGGAAGTCAAGGAAATGCAATCAAGTCGAGATAATCAAAGAGATCCGTTGCCGAGAAGTCAAGAAAATTACTTAAACAAGTAATACTTCCATCTTGTCTTTCTTAAAGTGCTCGATCTCGAAAGCGTGCAAAAGGAATGAACCAATGGGAAGCTCGCACTGTGTCGAACTCTACGAAAAGTCAAGACTCATTCATACGAGGAAATGTCAATTCCAAGAACGCAACAAGACAAGCCAACGACCACAAGTGTCTTTTGAAAATTAACCTATCTCTTCAATGGGCAAATTTTCAAAAAAACACTATAAAAGGCTGAGGAATCTAGTTGAGAAAAGGTTAACCTTGTTACCTGAACTTTCAAGCTACTATTCAAACTATAACCTACTCAAGTCATACAAGTTCAATCCTCAAGCCTACATTACGAAGGAAATCAATCCAACACTCACCGTGAAGGAAAGACGACTTCAATCGGTTGAAGAGGAAACATTTGAAGAATCAAGGGGTCTACATTCCACAAAGGATTGTAGAAAGGTTCAAGGTCGAACCGGTCTCAAGTTTTTGGAGGGCTTCGTGATCAAATCCAAGAAGCTTGAGCAAGTGGGCTGTAGTAGCAAGCGGCACGCCTGTGAAGAAGGCCGAGTCGTCACGAGAAGCCACCGCGTGACCAAGGCATCTCCGAGACCGAGTCCCAAAGGATCAAGTCACCGTGTGTGATCAAGACTTGCATCCTGGATCGATAACCACTTTGTACATTGATCGATTTCTTAGTGTATTCCTCCGGGACTTGGAGAAGAGAGGAGTAGAAGAATTACCCCATCTTCGAACCTCTATAAAAATTATTATGTCATTTACATTTCAAAGACTTTAATTCTCGCATATTATTTTGATATTTGCTTTGATAAATTTGCTATCCAATTGATAATCAACAAAGTGCTAAAACCAAGTATTAAAACAAACTTAAACCAAATTCAAGGGTGTTAAGTCTTCCCAAAAAACATATCACGGTCAAGTTAAGTTTTAGTCAAAACAATGAGTTATTCTATCAACAAATCGATCAGTCCGTTGAGTGGCTAACTCTGGCGATTAACTAACTTAGCCGTCCATCAAGTACTCACCGTGAAGTTTTAACTCGAACGTTTTAAAAGGACTAAATCGAAAAGTTGGTAAGGTTTATTCAACCCCCTTCTAAACCTTACACTCACACCCCTTGGGACCTACAATGTGGTAGATTGGTTTCTTGCTACACCAAGCACATGTCTGCAACAAGGAGCACAACCAAATCAAGTTGGTGGGCATGGCATAAAAGCCGAGTCATCTCGAACTTTAAGACAATCAACAAGCTTGCAAGGAGTCATCTTGTAGAAGGATTGCGGACTCGATGTACAAGAAAGAAAGCATATGTGATGCATGCGGATGGGAAAGCAAATCAAATCAAATCATTATTCAAGGATAAACCAAGTCCTTCTTCAACCAGGATATTGCATCCATTTGCATATGGATTTATTTGGTCCATTGAGCTTGACTAGCATCGGTGGAAAGAAATACACCTTAGTGGTGGTGGATGATTATTCAAGATACACATGGACAATTTTCAAGTGTAAAAAGAAGGAAACACTGCAGAAGTTACCTCGGTGATGCGAATAGTTCAAAATGAGAAGAGTCAAACCATTATAAAGATAAGATCGACAGGGGAACCGAGTTTGTCAATGGGATAATAACTCGATTGTGTTGAAAATGGTATTGCTCATGAGTTATCACAGCACAAGGACTCCACAAATGAATGGAGTAGGCTGAAAGAAGGAACATAACTCTCAAGGAAGTTCGCAAGGACAATGTTAGAAAGTCGGATTACTAAGAGATTTTGGGTCAAGCCATAAATACAACATGCTACACTCAAAATAGATGCATGATTAATAGGCAACCCACCAAGACTCCCTATGAGATTTGGACATGGAGGAAGCCAAATGTTGGATATTTCAAGATATTTGGATGTAAATGTTTCATCCATAACAATGGCAAGGATAAATTGAAGGCTTTTGATGCTAAAGATGATGAAGGTATCTTTTTGGGATACTCAAATGAAAGTAAAGCCTATAGAGTCTTTGAACAAGAGGACTATGGTCATAGAAGAGTCTATCCATGTGGTTTTTGATGAACCTAATGTGAATGTAGATTTACATTGATGAGTTAGGCGATAAGTGAATCAACCAACTATGCGAAGAGTCCTTATATTGAAGCTAATGTGAGAGCACTCAACCCGATAATGATGAGATAGCTGAATCTCAAAGACAAATGGGAAGGTCTACAAAATGAAGATGAAGAAGGCTGTTCAAGACAACTTAGCTACGAGACGGATGAATCCAGCAGACTTACTCCAACCTGATGTGAGATGGCCGAGAGACCATCCGCCTGAGTTAATCATTGGAGATGTTATAGATGGCATAAGAACCAGATCGAGCACATCATGAAGCAATGTTCACTTGTTTTATTTCCGAAATAGAGCCTAAAGATGTGTCTCAAGCATTAGAAGACACAATAGATTCGAGACCATGCAAGAAGAAGCTGAATCGGTTTGAAAAAATAAAGTATGGGAATTAGTTTAAAGTCCTACCCACCAAAATGTTATTGGTACTAAGTAAGTTTTCGAAACAAGATGAATGAGGAAGGATATGTTGTAAAAACAAAGCAAGATTGGTAGCCAAAGGGTATTGCCAAGAAGAGGGTATAGATTTTGATGAAACATTTGCTCCTGTTGCGGTTGGAAGCAATAAGAATGTTTCTTGCTTATGTTGCACATAAGAACTTCACTTGTGTATCAAATAGATGTGAAGAGTGCATTTCTAAATGGATCATTAGAAAAAAAAAGAAGTCTATGTTGAACAACCTCCGGTTTTGAGCGAAAAACTATTGGAGATAAAGTCTACAAGCTCAAGAAAGCATTATATGGATTGAAACAAGCACCAAGAGCATGGTATGATACATTGTCTCGATTTCTAATTGACTATGGATTCACCAAAGGCAAGATTGACAGAACACTCTTCGGATTCAAGATGGAGAGAGTATCTTGCTTGTTCAAATATATGTGGATGATATCATTTTTGGATCCACAAACAAAGAACCATGAGACAAGTTCTCAAACCTCATTTAAGGAAAATTTGAGATGAGTATGATGGGAGAGGCGACGTTCTTCTTAGGACTTCAAGTCAAGCAATTGATGGATGGAACCTTCATAAGTCAAACCAAGTATACTATAGATTTAATGAAGAAATTTGGTATGGAAGAGAAGTCTTCTATGAAGATTCCTATGAATACATCACCGAGATGGACATGGATGCGGATGGCAAAGTCATTCATCAAACCAAATATAGAGCCCTAATTGGATCTTTGCTCTATCTAAAAAAACATGCCATACATCACCTTTGCGGTGGGTGTATGTGCTAGATTTCAATCGCACAAAAGAGAGTCACATGATCAATGACTAAGAGAATCCTAAAGTATTTGAAGGGATACCGAAGTCGGCTTATGGCATCCAAAGAAAGGAGAATTCAAGGTGGTAGGATACTCGGACTCATACTATGGTGGATGTAGAGTTGACAGAAGAGTACTTGGTACATGTCGGATGCTTGAAATGCAGTTGGTTTCTTGGTTCAACAAGAAAAAAATTCAATAGCTACATCCACACAAACACAGTACATAGGCGTGGGCGGTGTTGTGCCCAAGTCTTATGGATGAGACAACAACCGAGAGATTATGATATTGAAGAAAGAGAGATTCCAATTATGTGTGATAACACTAGTGCTATTGCAATCACTCGAGAATCTAGTGTTGCATTCAAGAACAAAGCACATTGATGTTGAATATCATTTTATAAGAGATCATGTTGAAAAGAAAGACATCACTTTGGAATACATCTCAACCGATAAGTAGTTAGGCGACATATTCACAAAGCCATTATGTGAATCAAGGTAAGAATGAGTTAGGGTTAATTGAGCTAAGTTAGAATACTCGAGAAGACTTAATCAACAGAGAGATAGAAGAAGAGAGAATGAAAACAAGTTTCACATTTCAAAGTGAAACAACCTAGTCGGAAAGTCACTTTTTTGAGTTAGTGACAACCGAGTGATGTTATCCGAAGAGAGAAGCGAGTTAAGTTACTTTGGAAGAAAAATCAATCATTTATGAGCTAAGTGACAAAAACACGATCATTTATTCGAGCGGAAATGTTTTTAAGGATGACGTCGGCGTAATTATGATTGTCACAAGACAAAAGTCGCACAATAAACCATATGATTCGATATAAATGCTGCTTTGCATTTAATGTGGGGAAATTATATGATGTTTTGAAGAGTCAATCCTGACCGTTGATCTTGATCAAAATTTACAAATTTCAAAAACGTCCTTTCAAATCCCTTATATACCAAAATTCATTTTTCTCTCCTCACACAAACTCTCGTCTTGAAGAAGTCTTGGCAAGCAAGCAAGTTTTCTCTCTGCAAACCGTTCAAAACCCTACTATTCTAAGTTCAAGTTTTTGTGTTATTCTCCGTTCAAAAGTTAAAAAAATGGTCAAATAATGATTTTACGAAGCTATATGAGAAAATCCACTCAGCAGCGTCTGTGGATTTCGATGGCATGATCAAATAGGGCGCTGATGAGGCCTTGGTGAAGAAGATAGCTGAAAAGTTGGAAAAGTCCGGTCTGAAGGACTTTCTCTTGATGCACTTCATGCATACGCATTTGGAGGAGGTCGCCATGTTCTATGTGAACGCCAAGGTGCATGACGATGAGATTCGCTCATCCGTCCATGGCAAGGCCATCAAGATAACTGCAAACGACCTTGCTGAGCACTGTTTCTTACCGTCTGAATGTTTGAAGGACATCGCTGAGAAGGATGTCAACTTGGCTGCAGCTTGGAAGGAAGTTGCAAAGCCGGAGTATGCTGCTAAAGCTGTGTATACAGCTAAGAAAGATTTTCTGAAGGAAGATTACCACAAGTTGATGGACATCGTGTCCAAATACATGGATATGAAGTTCGGGATCTTCAATCAGCTGTCTCGGACTAAGCTGATTGTGATGTCTTCGATATTGCAGGACAAGAAGGTGAACTGGGCTGAGTTCGTCTTCAGCCAAGTATGCCAGAACGTGATCAACAAGTCCTATAAGGAAGATGGAACTTTTGGATGCTCGTTGGGTTATGGCCTTTTCATTGGCCACTTGATGGAGGTCAAGAGGATTGCATTTTGCCATGGAAAGCCTTCCAAGCAAACAAGAGGATGTTCAAAGCTAACCTCTCTGGTGCGCGAGAAAGGCGGATACAAGTGAGGGGGAATCAGCTGACCCAGCCGAAGACACAGCTGAGACCTCCCAGCTCTCTCTCCGAAGCCGATTTCCAAGAAGAGAGCTGCGACATCCAAACCTGCCCCTGCCGTAGCAGCCAAGACAAAGAAAGCACCTGCCCCAACAACCAAACCCAAAGCCCTTGCCCCAGCAGCCGATGCCCCTGCCCCCGTAGTCGATACTGAGGAGAAACCTCTATCTTCCTCACCATCGTGAAAAAGAAGCGCCTCGCCAAGTCGAGGAAAGCGATTCGTCAAAGAAAGATTCTATTGAAGCACGTGCCTTCACTCTTGAAGAGCCCACAGTGGAACCAGAGATTCCACTGTTGCCACCAAGAGAAGACGACTGTTTAAGAAATTTGAATTAGAGAAGACAACTGAGTCCGGTACTCAGTCGAAGGAGACCATTGAGACTGCTGATGCTCAGGAGGAGCAGTCTCAGGAAAAAGTTGATGAGCCCAAGAAGACTGCTGATGCTAATCAGCAGAGTATCGAAGACCCAGCTGTGCGGGAGACAGCTGAGGAGACAGAAGGAGTTCAGACAACCAAGACCGTTGAAGAAAAGGTTGTCTCACCCCCTCGACTGATGCAGTCGAGTCAAAGGAGGAGCAAGCTCCATTAACCACCATTCCAGAGGCCGGAGAGGAAGATGATGATGACCTTATTATGTACTCTCGAGTCTATCCGGACATCCACATGAGGCTAAGGAATTGGAGAAACTGGAAGCTGAATTACTCCAGGCAGCAGTTCACTCGCCCTGAGTTTATTGATGAAGAAGAGGATCTTCTACGTTTCTTTGGATATGTAACCATCCATCAAGCCCTGGATGAATAGTTTTGTGTGAATGCTCTTAGGGCCATTAAGGAGCATGAGAAGGAGCATGTCCAAGAGAGAGCTAAAGCCTTGGAGAAATCCAAGATATGTTTGCACACGAGGACCCATGAACATCTTGTGGAGTCCACTAATAGCGGCAATGAGAGATGGACTCAACTGCTGCCGCAATGGGTCGAGTTAAAGCGAGCTACTAGAGAATCAAGAGCCATGCACGAGCATAACCTTCAAGAAGATCCAGGAGAGTCCTCCAAAATCTCTCATCGGATCGATCCATTGGGAGTGGCGCAGAGATTGCAATTGTCATTGCGGCGACCACGTCCCCGTGCACTCTATTGATGGCTCTTAGGAATTGGCAATAAAGGCTGGAATGTGGGCACCCAAGCCAAGCCTACCCCGAAAAAGGTTTTGAGACACCTTCCCAATGGCTGACTACTCAAAGAAAACTACGGTAGTGTCTCGGGAGTAAACCCCATTGTCGTTCACTCACCGGTGCGCCCGGTGAGGAGAAGCTCTCTCCACCACATTAGGGTCGGAGGATGTTGTGGGAGACAAAACAATGAAGTTTGGAGGTGAAGGAGAGCAAGTCATTTGAGAAACAAAGTGAAATTAATGACGCTTCGGACAGATTGAGTCTGTCTCACCGAGATTTCCACCGATATGCGGGCGGATGAAACTATTCTTTGCCGCAAAGGCAATAGATGGAGAGGCCCCTCCGGGAGTTGAGACTATGGGCCATGAAAATGCAATCCAATTAAGGAGTTGAGACTGCGAAGGATGCCAATGTAGAAGACCCTTAGACAATGAGTCTGTCAAAGGGATTGTAGAAGGCCCCACAGCGGTTGAGACTGCTGGGGGTAACGAAGGCCTAAAGGAGGTTGAGACTTCCTTAGTTAAAGACCTGGAACAACAGAACATTCCTCAAGTCGAAGGAGTTGCTGCAGATGAGGAGATCAACACCCTTTGTGATTCCCAAGAACACATTGACACATCATTTCTGGGATCCGAGGATGAAGCCGAGTCTACACACCAAGAAGATTCAATGATGGACAAGGCTGAGGATGTTCTCAAATCTCAGAGAAATGTCAGTGATAAGACAGCTCCCATGAGATTCAATTTTGATGATGAGCCATCGCCCCATGCCACATAAAACTTCGATGACACTGATGGGACAGCTGAGGTCATGGTAACTCAAAAGGATAAACTCCCTGAGACCGAGGAAGCTCTTAAGACAGCTGAGGCTCGATCGGTGGCAGAACCCCTACAATCGCTCGATTGAAACAGTGTCAATCGTGGCAGCTACCACCACCGTAGCAAGAATGACTCCACCAGCTCTCTCGCAGGATCCCACAGCTGTGATATCTGCCGATGACGCTGCCGCAGCCGAGGCATAGAGAGCTAGTTCAATGCAACAAGGAAATTCCCCCCAACGTGGAGCTTTGGGGATACCTTTTGTAAGAGATGACATTTTTGAAGATATCTTTCCATTCATCTGGCCGAAATTTTGACATGGATGAAGATTTTACCAGAGATCAAGAGAAATATACCGTGCAAGAAGAGCCTATCATTCCTATAGATTCGATTGTGCCAATGGGCTTTAATTTCGATGCAGTGTGGCCAGAAGCTAAGTCGGCTTTAATAGCTGAGTTCCATGAAGCCTTCAAGAAAATCTGTGAAGAGATTGAGAAGATGGAACATCACCACGCATCCCTGGATCTTAGATTGGATAATCGCGATGCAACCCTCACCGCTGGCGATTTGAGAGGAGTTGTGCTTGATTAAGGAAAGGTCGGTCACACATCGATGCCATGCACTCGGAGCAGTCCATTACTTCAAGGCTTTATTTGCTAAAATATTGGTATGGAGTGCGGATACTTCGAAGTTTCAGCAGAGGATGAAAGAGTATATGGTTAGAATGGAAACTGCGCACAAGTCGGACATGGAGTTGCTCAAGCATCACCACCAGAGTGAGATTGCACGCCTGAGGACAACATGAACCGAAGTTTAGTCTTCTAATGGTGGAGATGAAGTTGGTGGCAAACAGTCTATGACTACTTGGTCAAACTTCCGAACAGCCCACTCCAATGCCGATATCAAGCGAACTTCTACTATCAACCGACCGGATTTCCTTCTGAGTGGTCTATTCGCTGGCCTAACCCTTCCATTTGGCGATGATGCCAAAAATGGGGAATATGAGGCTGTAAAGGGATTGAAGGAGGAGAGGAGGAGTAATAAGGAGGCGAAAAAAGGTGACACAGCTGAGGGGGAAGGAAGTTCGAAAAACCTTCCTTTGAAACTCATGTATGCTGAAACCCCGCAGCAAGGTGATGTCACTGCTTCTATCCTCAGCAAGCTACCGAAAGGGCTGAACATTGAGCATAAAGTTGAGATGGCTATGAAAGATGCAAGAACAACCATTGAAGCTGAATTCGAGAAAGTAGCTGAGAAGCAATCAGCGCATGTTCAAGAAATCAGAAAATAGTATGGTGCTCCGCCAGAAAAGGATCACGCTGCAATAAAACCCCCAAGAGAATTCGCCATGCCCGATGCTGGATCTGAGTCCAGATCTCTAGAGGAATTCCAAACTCTAGAAGCAGAAGGCTACTTTAAAGATATGACTCTACCTCAAGAATGGGATCATCTTTGATCGGAGAAGGGAATTAAGCTATGCAAGACGACGATAAGCGGCCAAGTTCAAAGATCACTCATACTGAAAAGCAAAGGCTCGATCAAATATACTCCCAGTGGAAGAAGAAGCCGAAGAGTCAACAAAGGGGCAGCCATGGTGGCGATGGGAGAAGCGATCAACCGCGGCCAAAACCAAAGGACATTGCGTATGTTGATCCGCGAAGAAAGGGATCATATCTTTGGGCCGGATTCGATCACCTTGCTAATATGAAAGTTGCTCGCAAGGTTGCTGAAGCTAAGAAGAGTCAAGAAAAAGAGAATGAAAGGGTAAATCGCGAATGGGAGGAGAGGCAGTGAAGGGATGACCCTGCTGCTAAGCGTGCCTACGAGAAGAAGAAGAAAGAAAAAGAAGAAAGAAAAAGAAGAAGAGCTGATGAAGATAGGAAGAGAGCTGCTGATGAAGAGAGAAGAAGAAAGCAACAAAGGCGTTGAAGTGTGCTGCGAACTCCTTCATGTATTTTACTCTTTTGTAAATACATAGCTATGAGTTTTCTTGTAATTGCTCTGAAGAGTTTCCTTGTAATTTTCATTCTTCTTTGTAACATAGCTTAGATACACGTTGAAAAGATGTAATTGTGTATAGCTCTGTTACTAGTTGTAAACAGCTTTGTAAAAGACAAAAATGCATCAATAAAATGATTATTCAAAAGCATACATTGTCTGTTACTGCACTGCTTGTATTTGTTGTTTACTCATTTTGTATGTTTTAAGTTTTGGCATCATCAAAAAGGGGGAAATTGTTAGGAAATTTATTTGTTAGATTTTGATGATACCATGTAAAACTTAGTCTGGGAAGATGACACCCCATTTTCCTTGTAATTCTGTATTGTAATAGAGGACCTAAGAGCTGTGAAGTCAGCTAAGTCAAGAATACAAGAAGTCAACTACAGACTGGAAAGAAGATTCTGCTGTGTGTCAACTGAGTATGGCCATGAAGGAAGTCAAGGACTCGACTGAAGGAGAATCAGCTGTGGAACAGCTGTGTGAAGTGTCGGTAAATTCAACTCAAGGAGCCAAGTCTAACAGTTGAAGTGATAGTTGAGTCAATCTTATGATTGGAGTAGACTCAAGTCACCTGGGGTAATGGCAGTAGTCAAGTCAAGACGACTGACATTGATCCGTTGGAATGAAGTCAAGAATATTACTCGATATATTAATACATCCAAGCTGCCAGGTCTTAAAGTGTTTGGCCCAGAAATATGCAAAAGGAATAAGCCAATGGGAAGCACTGCAACTTGTGTCAGAACCTGCAAGGCTGCGATGCCATTTGATACGAGGAAGGGTCAACATCACAAGTGCTGCAGACCAAGATAAGACAAGCCAACGAACACAAAGTGACATTTGAAAGTAGCCTATCTTTTCAACGGGCAAATTTCAAATGTGCACTATAAAAGGCTAAGGAAGCATTTGAGAAAAGGTTACCTTGAAAACCCTGAACCTAGCAAGAGCAAGCATTATTCAAGCAATTAATCTGTAAAATATTCTCAAAGCTTATCAAGCATTCCTCAAGCCTAAATCTCGAAGAAACTCGATCCAACACAAGCTGTGAAGGAGAGACAACTTCAATCAGTTGAAGAGGTAACATTTGAAGATCAAAAAGGGGTCTACTTTCCAAGTTGAAGGATTGTAGAAAGGTTCAAGGTCGAACCAAGTTTCAAGTTTGTTAGAGGCTGCGTGAACAAATCCAGGACTTGAAAGTGAGTCAAGTAGCAAAGCGCAAAATGTCTCGTGAAGAAGGTAGTCGCAGAGAAGCCAACTGTGTGATCAAGGTTGTCTCTAGACTGTTCACTGCTTTGTAACTTGATCTGTTACTTAGTGGATTCCTCCAGGAGTTGGATAAGAGTGGATTAGAAGAATTACCTTTGAAGTCGGAGATGAAGTATTTCTCAGACTCTCACCACGGAAAGGAGAACCATTATAAAAATTACTTGTGTCAATTTACTTTCAAAGACTTACATTCTGCATTAACTTTATATCTCTTTAGTTAAATCGCTATCTAACGATAATTAACAACGTACTAAAACAAGTGTTAAAAACAAGCTTTAAATCAATCAAAGGGTGTTAAGTCTTCCGCTGTTAAAAACCAAATCAACTAAGTTAAGTATTTGGCTTAAGCAACCGAGTTATACTATCAACAGCTCTATCGAGTCATTGAGTGGGTAACTTAGTGAATATACCCAACTTTCTCATTCCATCAAGGACACAATCGATTTGAGTCAACTTTGTTGGACAATATTAAAAGGACTAAAATCGAAAATTTGGTAAGGTTTATTCAACCCTCCTCTAAACCTTACACCACACACCTTGGGACATACATTTGTTATGTAGTAATAACCAAGAAGGGTTCTAGATTTTTCCTACGAAGAAGAAAGAAGAAAAAAACTTGGAGAGAGATAACGAGAGAACCCGTCTACTACGGTGTAGAAGACGTGAGTTTTTATTTATCTCTTTTTGTATCTCATTATTCTTCTATCGATTGTTAAAGATACTTCATGATTCATCCAATGTTCATGAAGTGTCTAGGTTCAAAATCTAAAATCGGTAGGGAGAATATTATAGGAAAATCTCAATTAATCCTACGATATCTTGCTATATCCTGATAACCCTTATCCTGGATATTCACAAGAAAATTCCTCCATTTTTTTCTTTCTTTCAAATTAGCCAGACGGGCGATCCTTATGGGCTTAATTAAATATTGGTTGGACATTTAATTAAAAAGGTCATCAATTAATTCCAATTAATTGATCCAACCCATATTTAATTAATTTTATCAAATCAATTCCATCTAGCCCAAATAATAATCCAATTATTTATTTGACTATATTTAACTATTAAATATAGTCTTTCATAAATTAATTGATCTTATCGATTAAATTATTTTTCACTCCAAAGACTTCCTAATCTAATTAGGCTTAATTAAATAATCTAATTATTCAATTAAATATTTAATTCAATCATTGAATTAAAATAAAGCCACAATTAATTAATCTCTATCAATTAATTATATCCAACCTTTTGACTATTTTCGATTGAAGAAATGACACCAACCATTTTGTGTATGACCCTTTAGGTTCACTACTAATGCTAGCATGAGCTTATAACTTTTGTAACTTACGAATAATAATTATTCAACTAATTAATCCAATTAATTAATATGTTTTGAAATTTACTCTTTAATTCCAAAACCTACAAATCATGGGAATATCTAGCAAGTAGTATGATTGTCTAGCAATAGGTGAAATAAGCGAGTAAACCTATTTCAAATGCGGTTGTATACACATATGGTCCTTTCGACATCTAATCTCCCGATTAAATGGGCATGGATTATAAGTCGAAACCCACTTGATTTAATAATCGTGATTCCATTTCACGTTCTAGTGATTTATTTATGAATTAATATTCATCATGCCTTGGCCAAGGTCCTTAAATCACAAACTATGAAAACACAGAGATTCACTTGTTAATAAACAAGCGTCGAATTCTATGTTGGCCACCGATTAACCTCCATATACACCATTGCAACATCCAAAATATCCACTTTATAATTGTCAAGCAATTAGAAGATAAATCAAAATATTACGGATGTGCATAAGGCTACTATTATGCCTCAAGTCTAAGGACTAATCATGTACTATCGCAATGTGGAAATTATTAATTCGACAATAACTATTCCGATTAAGAATTTCCATTAGGTCATGTTCGAAGTGTACTTGTTCTCTAACAAGCACCCGTGTATATGTATTTGCGTCAACGCGATATTAATGGAATGCAACATCCTCGTATACGAGCATGCATCATATGCACAAGTCTTCTTTGGGCTATTCAATGTCTTATCTTGAGAAGCTCATTGACTTGGAACTAATTTAAGATCAAAGCCTTAGAGACATGTTCCATGATCGCCATCAAATGCACGACTATGTCCCATAGCTTAACATGATCTAAGGACTTTATCAAACTCACAATTAATAGTATTAAATGAAAAACAAATGATAAAGAAATGCCTTTATTAATATGATTTTCAATAAAATTGTCTTTACAAGTAGAATAAACTCTAATCTAATTGGAGCGTCGAGCACCCTACTCTAATAATATATTTGAACTATTAAAATAAAAAAAATTATTTTTTAATTTTGAAGATTATGATAAACTTATTCTAACTATTATAAATCCGGAATATTTAATTTTTAAAATTATTTATTATTATATTAAATTTTTGTTCGGATAATGTAGGTTAGGTGGGCTTGGGCCATCATTGGGCCACTTTTAGTAGATGGTTCTTGTTATATAGTTATAAGTAATCATCACATGGACATATATACGAACAGGATTTATCTTTGTTTATAGATGTTTTAATCGAATTAGGTTTAAAGATCTAAATTCAAATTCAAATTCAAATTCAAATCGAGTTTTATTTTCTAATCCATACGCATGATATTTTCTACATGCATAATTTGTGGGCATTCTTTATGAAAGCCCAAAATCTAAATTTGACATATAAGTTGATGATTCTTTCTGCTTCGGAAAATTTGTTGAGGTATTTACACGAAATAACATTAAGGTTAAAAAAAACATTAATGATCTTTTTTTTTTAAGGCGAGATCACTCAACTCAACCGGATTGACCAAAATCCTTTTCCCGAGAGTGAAGTCTTTACGCTAGTCCTCTTCCCAGGGGGAAGTCTTCTTCTTCCTCTTCCCGAATGGGAGTTCTTCTCGTCTTCTTCTCCTTGAGTGGAAAATCATTTGATGGGAACTTGCACGCACACATGCACAAACATTAGAGGGCCCCGCAGGTTGTTCCGGGAGGCCCCTCTAACGCACAAGTCGGCATGATGAGCGAGAGAAATAACAATAAACGAATCTTTGTAAAATAATGCGTAAGAGAATAATGAATTAATTAACTTACGGATAATAGGAGGGACCTTTTTATACCGGGAGATGGGCCACATGGGTGGTGTAGAAGAATTTGGTCTATGGGCGATCCACGTAGGAGAAAACGGCCGATTGGACCAAACCTGAGACTCCTTTGGGCGATTTATTTATTAAGAGCCCATTGGACAATTAATATTAATTAAATATAAATAAAATGAATTATATATTTAATTAATGAAATACCATTTTGCCCCCAACATAAGCCCCCCCTCCGTCTTTGTAGAGGATGGAACAATATGGGAGCTAGATCGGTATTGTATCTATCTTGTTACCTTTAACGCCTCTTGTCTTGCTTTCGGAGGATCTTTGACGCGCTTTGCGTGAGGATGCTTGTGAGGAGAACCTTTGACCATGTCTTCCAAAAGTAAATTTTCCCTTCCCACCCATCAACTTTGAAATTTTTGCTTTATAGAAGACTTAAGAAATTTCTTGAAAGGTGATGCGAGAGGTGAGGTGAGAGGTGGGGTGAGACTTGAGATGAGACTTGATAGATAGTTGGAGTGCATTAAGCGGAGAGATGGATGAGAACACCATGGGTCATATAGGGCGCCCATGGCGCCTCATCGAGTGGGCAAGGGCCCCCTTGCGTCCTTCTCGGGTGGCCACAAGAGCACACCCAGTGCCCTCACCAATGGAGGAGGGCGCCGGGAGGGAGGGGGAGAGGGGTGTTCGCCAAAAATATTTTGGTTCGATACAATGCAAGTGTACGGTATAGTTTATAGAATAATGGCAAGCAAAGTCGTATTCCTCGAGGATTGAATCTCAAACACTTAGGCTATAATAACATCGTATTTCAATTTTATTGAAGCGATCAAAAATTGAATATTTTATCTAACTAAAAATAAAAAAATAAAGAAAAATAAATAAAATAAATTTGTGAACCCCACAAGTATTTTCAACATCTTTAGGAGCAACCTTAGGTACATAATCTCAACATGATTCTTCAATATTAAATACGATTAAAGTTTTAAAAACCAATTCATGCAATTATATGGGTTCAATTCCTAAATTCATCTACTTCCCATTCCCTGATTGCATAAATAGTTGATTAATAATAATTGTAGTCCTCCGAGATCGTTACAATTCTTATTAACTCAAAAACATTTGTGAACCGAATGACTCCCAAAACACTCTGTCACACATGTTTCATGTCCGAATCGAATTTTCGTCTTTGTTAGAACTCATCGTCCGAAATTTTGCACTAACAAATATGACATGCAAATTATTGTCCATATAAAAAATAATTAAGAATAAGCACTCGAATTCATAAAATAGAACGCATGAAGTAATTAAGAAAACAAATAATCATATTTAATACAAATCCACGTTTCGATTATGCCTTTAAGATCCGAAAAATATGCCAAATATTGATTACAAACTCTTAGACAAATCCGAATCAATATTATCACATCATGTAAGCACATACAAGAGATCTTAGATATACAAAGAAAACCTCTTCTTGTCGGGATGGATTCTTCTTCCAAGCCCTCGAAGCTCTTGTGCTTCCTATATGCGGAAGCCTTGTGGTGTTCTTCGCGACATAGCTTTCTTCACTCGGAAGATCTTTGATTCCTTCATTCTATGTTATTTGATGTGTTTTTACGTGTATCAAGTTGCATATTTTTATGCAAGACTTGGTCCCCTTTTATAGATACTTGGAGAGATCATTTGTAGAGTTGGAATGGGAAGCAAACTCAAAAACGCTACTGAACAGACTTCCACACGGCCAGGCCGTGTGGGACCACACGGTCGTGTGGTGATGGGATTAGCCCTTCCTCGCATGGGCATGTGGTTCAACATGGGCGAGGTTGTGCGATGGCCACCCCTTTCCCACACGACCGTGAGACTTCAAATGGTCCAACCATGTGGGCCTGCTCCGTCATTTGTTTTTTTCCATTCTTCACACAACCATGTGATTTTCACACCGGCACTCCACACGACCGTGTGACACCACACGGTCCGGCCGTGTGAAGTGTTTTTGTCCATTTTTTCTGTCATTTTGACCTTCTCTTCGCATCTGGCAATCTTATCCAGGCATCCAACTGATATTTCTTTATTTTAAGCTCCATTTCCTGCAAGAATTACAATAATACGCATCCCAATTTTCCTTTGTTCTTGTTAGCATCCGACCTTCTCAACACCAGATCTCCGACCTGAAAGGCCCTCCTCATCACCTTCTTATTATATGATGCCTTTATCCTTCCCCTTGTCCTCTCCATTTGCAGGAATGACATCTCTCTTTTCTCATTAATAGTGTCTAAAGCTTCCTGAATCATCATTTCGTTTGCATTTTCCTCGAAAGCTTGCACTCGATGAGTTTACATCCCAATCTCCGCAGTATGACAACATCCATTCCATACACCAAACTAAAAGGAGTTTCCCCATTGCCTCCTTCTGATTAGTCCGATAAGCCCGAAAACCGAGCCGAGCTCTCGAACCCTTGCACCTCCCGCCTTCTCCCGGTAGAGCTTTGAGTCCCTGGACTAGAATCCTGTTGGTAACTTCCACTTGCCCATTGGCTTGTGGATGAGCTACTGACGTAAAATTTTGTTTGATCTTCAACTCCTCACACCATACTCGGATCCTTGCTCCCGCAAATTGTGTTCCATTATCCGATATGAGAACCCGAGGTGTTCCATACCTGCAAGCAATATTTTGCCAAATGAACTTCATCACTGCATCCTCAGTTATTTTAGCTAAGGGTTGAGCTTCCACCCATTTGCTAAAATAATCAATTGCCACTATGAAGAACTTCTTCGACCGGCGGAGGAATGGCCCTACTATGTCAATACCCCATTTCGCAAAAGTACATGCCGAGCTCATAGTCATGAGCTCCTCCGCCGGTCGATGTATCAATTGTGCGTGAATCGGCATTTCTTGCATGCTCTTACTAGCTTATCTGCTTCCTCCTTCAAATAAGGCCAAAAATACCCCGCCTTAACACTTTTTTTTTCACCAAGATCCTTGCTCCTATATGATTTACACAACATCCCTCATGCATCTCCCTCAACACATATGTGCCCTCTTCTCCACTCAAACACCTCAGCAAAGGCATAGAGAAGCCTCTCTTGTATAACTTATCCCCGATTATGCAAAAATGTGTAGCTCGAATTTTTAGCCGAGCTACTTTGCTCCTATTCCCTAGCGAAACTCCTTCCTTCGGATAGGCCATAATAACCGACCTCCAATCCTCCTTATCTTCAATCTCCCCAACCTCCAAACTCAACACGGTTTTCTTAGCCACTAGAACGTTATCCCTTTGATTCTCTAAGGACGAATCGGCCATTTTTGCCAAGAAATCCACCCAATCGTTCTCTCCGCCCTCGGGACCTGGAAAATCTTGACCTCTTTCAATTTTCCCTCTAGAGTGCGGTATGTTTCAACATACCTCTTCATCATCTCTTCCCTAACTTCGAATTCTCCAAATGATTTGCTTATGGATGAGCCGAGAGTCCATATAAATTACCGTTCTAGCAAAGACCCATCTTGATAGCCATTTAGATCCCTCGATAAATGCTTCGTACTCCACCTCATTATTAGACAACCGAATTCCAATCTTACAAAAAATCGTTCGACTCCTTGCGAACCGATTAAGACAATACTAGCACCACAACCCAAGCTCCCTACCGAACCGTTCGCATAAATCACCCATGATCCTTCTTCACTATTGGCTCTTGTCAACTCTTGCACAAAAATCCGCCAAGGCCGAGCCTTGATAGCCGACTTGCTCTCAAACTCGATATCATATTCGCTCAATTCGATAGCCCATTTCACCAATCTTCCCGCTACCTCCGCTTACTCAACATCATTTTTAATGGAACTTAAGTTCGAACAATTACCTTATGCAAGAGAAAATATGGCCAAAACCTCCTTGCAGTTACCACCAGTGCTAAACCCGCCTTCTCAATCTCCATCTACCACAACTCGGCATTCCTCAAAGACTGACGTAGTACACTGGCCTTTGGGCCGACCTCTCCTCCCTGATCAAGACCGCACTAACACCTTGCTCTCCTCTTGAGATGTATAAGTACAAGGGTTCTCCGACACCGGGTTTAGTCGAAATGACAAATTGGCCAAGTACTCTTTTAAATCCGCAAAATCTCTCTCGCAATACTCATCCCAAACAAACTTTTTCGCCTTCCTTAACACCTTAAAGAAGGGCAAACTCCTCTCCGCCAAGCGAGAAATAAATCTATTCAAGGCTACCAGCCGACCAGTCAAACACTGCACCTCTTTGGCATCCCGAGGTGGTGCCATTTCTCTAATGGCTCTAACCTTCTCTAGATTAGTCTCTATTCCCTTATCCGTCACCATATACCCTAAGAATTTTCCCGACCTCACACCAAAAGCACACTTCTTAGGGTTGAGCTTCATTCGGTAATTTCTCAAAGTATCAAAGGTTTCGCCAAGTCCTTCACATGATCTAATGCCCTCATGCTCTTGACTAGCATGTCATCCACGTATACCTCCATGTTCCTCCCGAGCTGTCCCTAAAATATTTTATCCACTAATCTCTGATATGTGGCATCGGCATTTTTTAATCCAAACGACATCACCACATAGCAAAAGGTGCCAAAAGAGGTAGTGAAACTCACCCTTTTTGGTCCTCCTCCTCTCGATCGATCCGATGGTGGCCCCGCAATCGTCCATCATACTAGGCAACTCGCACCCTAAAGTCGAATCCACCAATCGATCGATTCGATGCAATGGATAATAGTCCGTTGGGCAAGCCCTACTCAAGTCCTGAAAGTCCACGCACATCCTCCAATCATCGTCCATCTTTAGTACTAGCAGATCAGTATTAGATAACCACTCAGAAATCAATCTCTTTGATATGCCCCGCATTCAAAGATTTTTGCACCTCAGCTCGGATTATAGCGTTTTTCTTAGGACCAAAATTTCTTTTCTTTTGTTTTACAGCCTATACGAGGGATTCACATTGAGCCTATGCTCACCTGTACTCGGATCAATCCCTACCAAATCCTTTGCCGACCAAGCAAACACATCAATATTATTTCTCAAAAATTCCACCAACTCTTCCTTCACTCATCCGACAATCCCTTCCCAACCTTGGTGACCTTGTCGGGTCCCCCAAGACCACTCAACTATCATCATCTCCTAATTAGGTTGTACGTGTTCCATAGGCTCATCAAGTTTAATTATCTTATCTTTATTTTTATCATCATCAAACATATTTCCCCTTTCTCGCTTTTTGAGTACTCTCCACATATAATTTTCTTGACATGTCTTGGTCCCTGCCGACCTCACCGACCTCCTCTCTTACGGGGAACTTCATTTTTAAATGATACACTCGACACTACACACGGAAAGCATTCAACGACGGTCTACCCAACATAGCATTATACGAAGAGGGTGCATCTACTATCAAGAATCGAATCATCCTAGTTTTACGACTAGGCTCCTTACCCAAAGAGATAGGTAAAGTAATCATACCTATAGGTTGGATGGTTCCTCCCGCAAATCCGACCCGATGCCATATCTACCGACTCAACCCGACACGGAGATCCATCTTCCTATAGCAATCATAGAACAAGATATCTCGCGAGCTCGATGTCCACAAACACCCACTGCATATCATAGTTCGAGATCGCGATCGTGATCACAAGAGCATTATTATGAGGTGTCACGACACCCTTGCTGTCACTTGGCCCAAATTGAATGCTCGGCCTGGTCCGACTGTTCCACCTTCAACTACTCTTGCACCCGACCTAGGGTCGCTTCCCTCACATAGCTATTTTGAGCTCTCCTCGAGTATCCCTTCGCCGGTCCGCCAACTATCATTTGGATCACCTCTCGCCGAGGTGGTGGTGGAGGTGGAGGTAGCTCCTCCCTTTCCTCCTCCTCCGCTTTGTCTCCCACCGAGGCCGATTGTAATCGCGATTGTCTCGCCTATACTCACCCTTCTCCTTATTCCTATCCACATACACAAACTCCTTGAGATGACTCCGCTTGAATGAGCCTCTCAATCTCATCCCTCAAATGTGTGCACTGATCCGTTGTGTGCCCATACTTGTTATGGAACCCGCAAAACTCCTTACACTTCGCCTTCACTGGTGCTTACGAGGGTGCCTTTGGCCACCTCAGTCGGGATGCCTCTCGATGGCCACAAGCACTTCGCCCGAGATAGGGCCAATGGTTTGTACTTCTCATACCTCGGTTGTTCGCCCATCACTTCGGACTTCGGCTTCTTCCTCGGGATCCCTTATCCTCCCGATCTTCCTTCCTATCTCTCATCTTCTCCCCTTCTTCCCTCTTCATCTTTCTCACCTCCTCCAGTTAATGTACCGCTCCGCCCAAGCTAACAACTCATCCTGTTAGAAAATTTATTGTTTAGATTTTGATGAATGCCATGTAAAACTTAGACTTGAAAGTTGGCACCCCATTTTTCCTTGTAATTTGTATTGTAATAGATAGGCCGTATAAGTTTGAGTTAAGTCGGTATGCCTGGATATACAAGAAGTCAATTGAAGACTAGAATGGAGACTCATTGTGAGGCGGTGAGTATGGCAAGGAAGAGATGTCTAGAACTCGATCGAAGGAGTATCACCGGTGTGATACTGTTGTATGAAGAGTCGATCAAGTCATCCAAAGAAGACAAGCCAAGTCAAAGTTGAAGTGACGGATGAGTCTTTCAATCATTGGAGCGAGACTCAAGTCACCTGGGAAAAGCGCGTTGCAAAGAGGAGTTAATCGAAAAGAATCACATTTGCACAAAAGTCAAGAATATTACCTAAACAAGTAATACTTCCATCTTTGCCATGTCTTAAAGTGCTCGATCCCGAAGCGTGCAAAAGGAATAAACCAATGGGAAGACTCGCACCTCCCGTCGAACCGAAAAGGGACATTCATTTAATACGAGGAAAGGTCTACATCTCTAGATTAAAGACTAAGAAAAGACAAGCCAACGAACACAAGTGACTTTTGAAAATTCGCCTATCTCTTCAACGGGCGTTTTTTGAAAGTTCACTATAAAAGGCCGAGGAATCACTTTGAGAAAAGGTTACCTTGGTTAACCTTGCATACCCGAGCATTCAAGCAATTATTAAGAATCGTAACCTGCAATATATTCTCAAGTTATTCAAATCGTAACCTTGCCAAAATGTCGAAGGAAATCGATCCAACACTAAGTCGTGAAGGAAATATGACTTCAAACTGTTGAAGAGGAAACTTTTGAAGAATAAAAAAAGGTCTACATTTCAAGGAGGATTGTAGAAAGGTTCAAGGTCGAACCAGTCTCAAGTTATTGGAGGGCTTCGTGATCAAATCCAAGAAGCTTGAGCAAGTGAGTCAAGTAGCAAAGCGCCGCCCTGTGAAGAAACCGAGTCGGACGAGAAGCTAGCCGTGTGACCAAGGCATCTCCAGAGGCATCGAGTCCCAAAGGATCAAGTCACCAGTGTGATCAAGACTTGTATCCGGGTGATAACCACTTTGTACTCTGATCAATACTTAGTGGATTCCTCTAGGAGTTGGAGAAGAGAGGAGTAGAAGAACTACCCCATCTTGAACCTCTATAAAAATTATTGTGTCATTTACATTTCAACAATTTTATTTCGTATATCACTTTACATCTGGCGATAATTTGCTATCCAACGATAATTAACAAAGTTCTAAAACCAAGTGTTAAAACAAACTTAAACCAAATTCAAGGGTGTTAAGTCTTTCATTGAAAATCTCATCACAACCAAGTTAAGGTTTAGACTAAACAGTGAGTTATTCTATCAACAGCGGCTCAATCGAGTCGTTGAGTGGCTAACTCTATTTGGTTAACTAAATTAGTCATCCCTCAAGGACTTAGGCTGTATTTAACTCTAATATTTTAAAAGGACTAAAATCGAAAAGTTAGTAAGGTTTATTCAACCCCCTTCTAAACCTTACTCACACCCCTTGGGACCTACAAGTGGTATCGGAGCGGTTGGTTCATTGAGCCTTCCGCACTGGTTACTGAACTAGATCTCTAATCTTTCATAGAAGTTTTTAACACTTGCCATTTCCAAATCATATCTTTTATTCAGCAAAGTTATTATCATGGAAGCAAATTTGACACGCATCCCTATGTTCACTATTGAGGAATTTGATGATTGGAAAATTCGTATGCGAGCTCATCTATCTGCTTTACATGATGAAATGTGGCTAGTGATAGAGGATGGGCCACTACAAATATTGAAAGTGAACACACGCAAGGAGAGCAAATCGAGGAGAAGAAAGGCATCATTTGAGCAAGACCGACCTTTAGTTGAAAAACCAAGGACTCGAATGGACCAATGATGACAGAAAGAGATACAACTTGGACAATGTGGCCAAGGATATTCTCTAAAAGACTCGGACAAAGCAATGTTCAATAAAGTCAAATCATGCAAAAACAAAGAAAAGAAATATGGGATAAACTAACTTTAATTTGTGAAGGATCGAGCAAATTAAGGAAAACAAATTATCTCAGTAGTTGTTCAAAAGTTTGAAAACTTTAAAATGCTTGCGGTGAGACAATGGATAAGTTTGGATGCTAGATTTATGAAATCACAAATGAGCTCTCAAAGACTTGGAAAGGAATACACACGAAGGAGATGTGTATGAAGATTCTAAGAGTCTCCCAAATGAATGGGAAATGAAGACCATGGCTCTAAGGCACTCGATGGACCTATCAAAAACATCCAATCATGAACTATTCTCAAACCTCAAAGCTTATGAATTTGAGGAGAAGAAGAAAGGATCAAGAGGAGACAAATTGTACCCCAAACAAACACTTTTAGTCAAAGATGGAAAGAGAGCCGAGGTTAAGGAAGCTATTGACCAGGAGGAAATTGCCTTGATGGTTAAACGATTCAACAAGTTCTTCAACAAGAACTATAAAAGAAACAAGGGTGAATCCTCCAGAGACATTCAACTCCCCCAAGTCAAGGGAAGATAGGCCACCCAAGAGAGCAGAGCATCGAAGGTTGAATATCGTAGAGCCGATAATCCAAGAATGGAAAGAGCCGATCAAAGAGCCGAGAACTGTGTTGGAACCGTAGACAACCAGGTCACTATGCCATTGTTTGTCTATATCCTGTAGTCAATAAATACAGAATGAAGAAGAAAGAAAAGTCTTGAGAGAAAGAAGACAAGAAAAGAAAAAGGCCATGTTGGGCTGCAGATGCGAGACAGCTAAGTCAAAAGATACAACACTCGAGAGTAGTGAAGGCGACTACTCGAGTGATTCTCAAGAAGAAGCATTAATTTGTCTAATGGCTAAATAACAAGATCAACCTCGACCAAGAAGATGAGGTACACTCTAACTCATCTCACTCGGTTCTAGTGATAGTGATTGTGACACACACACTTCATCACCCACTCGATCTTTATGATTCATTAGGAAAAATGATGAAAGACTTTGAGCACATTAAATCCTCACACACACTATTAAATGAGGAAAACATCCAAATTAAAAGCCAAAACTCACGGTGACTAAGGAGCCGAGTACTCTAAGTCACATAGCCGATGAGAACAAAGAGTCAAGGTCGAAAATGCTAAACTAGTAGCAGAGATAGCCGCTATAGAAAAGAGGGAAAATGATCTCAAAAATGTGATTGCTTCATTCACAAAGGCATCTAAATCATTGCATGACCTTATTATGAGCCAAAAAGAATGTGGAGATAAGACAGGCATAGGATTCAATTCCTTTGTGCACAAATCAAACTCCCAGAGTGATCTTGGAAAAAGGATCTTCAAGTAATGAAGCATCTAAAAATCCAAGACACCAAATGTTGCACACACATTCATTCCAAAGCACAACCACAAACAAACTGGCCTTGGATATAAAGGAAAAGGAAAACAGACCAATTGAGTATCTTTGAGAGGACAAAGTGAGAAGAAATCCAAACAGAGTTCCAAACTACAAACATGAAGTACTCGTGAAGAAGAAAGCGAGCTACCGAAGCCCCGAAGTTCTATGAAAGGAACACATATGATGGGAATGGTAGAAATTATCCAAGCCAAGTGATTGGAATATTGTGAAATATCAAAGAAAGATCTATGGAATACAAGCCTAAATGGCAAAGACCTGACCTTAGCAAAGGTCATTCCAAAGGCAAAAGAGCTATCATCAAAGACACATACGCACCCAAGCACTACACTCGAGAAATATCACAATTACCCAAAGAAGGCAATTGCTAAAACACACATACAGCATACGAGACAAAAGAGACAATTGTATGAACCTAAAGCTCCCAAGTAATTTGCCAAAGTGAATTATAATTATGGAACAGATAGATGGCAACCTCTTAAAGTCGATCATTTGGCTATAAGTTGGTTGGATCATCTTACAACACTAACCCCTCGGGACCCGGACAAGTATGGGTACCTAAAAACGATTTCCTTGATTGCGGGTTCAAGGAACAATGTACTGAGTGCCAAGGAACCTGGTACATGGATAGTGGTCATTCCCGGACACATGATAGTAAACAAGAAAAATCATCAAAATTCAAGGAGATTAGAGGCGCAAAAGTCATATTTGGAGGAAATGAAGCTCAGGGGAAATAAGAGGCATTGGATCCATCTAGAAAAATTGATTAGAAATCACGATATTGCATACGTTGAAGGCCTCAACTTCAACCTTGTTAAGCATCGGCCAACTCGTGACAAGGGCTATAATGTTGGATTCAATATGGGAGTGTGCCAAATCAAGGACACTCGAATCAAATGAAGTAGTGTTGCAAGGATCCGCACAAAAGAACATGTATGTGGTAGATTGGTCGAGTGCCACCCCAAGCACTTGTCGCTAGCAAAGAGTAAAGCCGAATCAAGTTGGGTACGTGGCACAAGAAGAAGGTCGAGTCATCCGAATTTCAAGACAATTAACAAGCTTGCAAGGAGTTATCTTGTGGAAGGTCTGCCTGACTCAGTGTACAAGAAAGAAAGTGTTTGTGATGCATGCCAAATGGGAAAGCAGATCAAATCATCATTCAAAGAGAAGTCTAGTCCATCTTCACCAAGGATAGTGCATCGATGCATATGGACTTATTTGGTCCATTGAGCCAGCTAGCATAAGTGGAAAGAAATACACCCTAGTGGTGGTGGATGATTATTCAAGATATACATGGACAATCTTCATGTGTAAAAAGAAGGAAACTTTGCGAGAAGCTACCTCGTGATGAAAAGAGTTCAAAATGAGAAAAGTCAAACTAGTATAAAGATAAGGCTGATAGAGGAACCGAGTTTGTCAATGGGATAATCACTCGATTTGTGTTGAAAATGGTATTGCTCATGAAATATCTGCGGCAAGGACTCCACAGCAGAATGGAGTAGCGAACGAAGAAACAGAACTCTCAAGGAAGGCTCGCAAGGACCATGTTAGTCAAGGTCGGGTCGCTAAAAAGATTTTGGGTCAAGCCATCAACACCGCATGCTATACTCAAAATAGATGCATGATCAATAGACAAATGACAAAGTCTCCTTATGAAATTTGGACGAGGAGAAAGCCAAATGTTGCATATTTTAGAATATTTGGATGTAAATGCTTCATCTACAACAATGGAAAGGATAATCTAAAGGCTTTTGATGCTAAAGCCGACAAAGGTATCTTTTGGGATACTCAAACAAAAGCAAAGCCTAAGCCTATAAGTCTTGAACAAGAGGACAATGGTCACGAAAGAGTCTATCCACGTGGTTTTTGATGAACCTAATGAAAATGGAGAAGACATAGAAGAGTTAGGCGATAAGTCAATCAACCAACTATGCGAAGAGTCCCTATATTGAAGTCAAGCCGAGCAATCAACCAAGATGAAGATGAGACTGGCGATTCTCAAAGACAAGTGGAGAATCTGCGGTGAATGATAATGAAAGAGTCGCTCAAGACAACACAACCGCAAGACGATCGCACCCACCGATTTACTCCAACCTTTGATGTGAGATGGCCGAGAGACCATCCACCGAGCTAGTTATTGGAGATGTAAGAGATGGTGTAAGAACCGATCCAAAGCTCAACAAGAAGCAATGTTCACTTGTTTTATTTCCCAAATAGAGCCAAAAGATGTGTCCCAAGAATCGGATGACACACATTGGATTCAAGCCATGCAAGAAGAATCAATCGGTTTGAAAGAAACAAAGTATGGGAATTGGTGCAAAGACCAACCCATCAAAATGTTATTGGCACAAAATGGGTGTTCGAAACAAGATGAATGAGGAAGGTTCTTTGGTAAGGAACAAAGTAAGATTGGTAGCCAAAGGGTATTGCCAAGAAGAAGGAATAGATTTTGATGAGACATTTGCTCCTTTTGCAAGATTAGAAGCAATAATGATGTTTCTTGCCTATCTTTGTACACAAGAACTTTATTGTATATCAAATGGATGTGAAAAGTGCATTCTTAAATGGATTGTTGGAAGAAGAAGTCTATGTTTAGCAACCTCCGGGTTTTGAGCGAGAAGACTCTTGAAGATAAAGTGTACAAGCTCAAGAAAGCTCTATATGGATTGAAACAGGCACCTAGAGCATGGTATGATACATTATCTCAATTTTTGACAGATAATGGATTCACCAAAGGCAAAGTGGACAGAACACTCTTTAGAATTCAAGATGGAGAGAGTATCTTGCTTGTTCAAATATATGTGGATAATATCATTTTTGGATCCACAAACAAAGAGTCGTGTGATAAATTCTCAAACCTCATGCAAGGCAAATTTGAAATGAGCATGATGGGAGAGTGACATTCTTTTTAGGACTTCAAGTGAAACAAATGAAAGATGGAACCTTCATAAGTCAAACAATTTATACCAGAGATTTAATGAAGAAATTTGGTATGGAAAAGAAGTCTTCGTGAAAATACCAATGAATACATCGATCAAGATGGATATGGATGCGATGGTAAGCATGTGGATCAAACCGGATATAGAGCACTCATTGGCTCATTGCTCTATTTAACAGCAAGCAGGCCAGACATCACCTTTGCAGTAGGTGTATGTGCAAGATTTCAATCTGCTCCGAAGTAAAGTCACATGACTGCAGCTAACAAAATCCTAAGATATCTGAAGGGATGCCAGGAAGTCGGCTTATGGTATCCAAAGGAAGGTGGATTCAAGCTTATTGGTCATTCGACTCACGACTATCTTTGGATGTAGAGTTGACAGAAAGAGTACTTGAGTACATGTCAAATGCTTGAAACAGATTGGTTTCCTGGTTTAGCAAGAAACAAAACTCAATAGCCACATCCACAAATGGTGGCCGAGTACATAGTCACTGCAAACAAGTTGCCCAAGTTTTATGGATGAGA
The DNA here is from genome assembly GCA_016081115.2 of Rehmannia glutinosa. Taxonomy (NCBI): domain Eukaryota; kingdom Viridiplantae; phylum Streptophyta; class Magnoliopsida; order Lamiales; family Orobanchaceae; genus Rehmannia; species Rehmannia glutinosa. The sequence continues at coordinate 43,897,377 of CM071927.1, forward strand.
CAACAAATGAGAGATTACGAAATTGAAGAAAAATAGATTCCAATTATGTGTGATAACACAAGTGCTATTGCAATCACTCGTAATCCAGTGTTGCATACAAGAACAAAGCACATTGATGTCGAGATATCATTTCACAAGAGATCATGTTGAAAAGAAAGACATCACCTTGGAATACATCTCAACCGATAAACAATTAGGCGACATATTCACAAAGCCCTTATGTGAATCAAGATTTGAAGAGCTTAAGCATGAGCTAGGGATAATTGAGCTAAGTTGACACTAAGAAGACTCAATGAGAAGAGATGAAACATTAAAAGATGAAAATAGAGCAAATTTCATAAATCGGCCAAGTGAATCACCAGTATCGGAAAGTCACCAGTCGAGTTAGTGACAAACAGTCACCATATGAAAGGAGAGAAGAAGAGTTGAGTCATCTGTGTAGTGGTGAGTCATTTATGAGCTAAGTGACAAAAACGCAAATCGTTTTTAATGAGCGGGAATGTTTTTAAGGATGCCGTCGGATAATAATGATGGGTACATAAAAAAGTCGCACGAAGCATAAGCATATGATTGGATATAAATGCCGCATTAAATGCGAGCAATTAAATGCAAATGAGACGCGTGCTAAATGAGAGCCGTTGATCTTGATCAATATTTCAAAAACCAAAAACACGCCCTTTCATACCCTTATATACTCTTTTCGCTCGCTTTTCTCTCACTTAAACTGTTCATCTTTCCAAAGCAAAGAAAGCAAGCATATTTTCTCTCAAAACCCTACCGCCTTCAAAGCAAGTTCGTCAAATTTCGTTCTCGCAAAAATCACCGAAATGGCACCAAGACATGATTTTACTAAGCTCGCAAAGCAAATCCACACCGGATCAACCGTGGATTTTGAAGGGATGATAAAGCGGGTTCCGAAAACCCTTGTGAAGAAGATAGGCGATAAGATTGAGAAATCCGGGCTAAAACCCTTTATCACATTGGAATACCAAACGACGTACATAGAGGAGGTCGCCTAGTTCTACGTAAACGCCGAGGTGCGGGGACGAAGGGATTAAATCCTCCGTCCATCGCAAGGAAATTCTAATCATCGCAAAGACCTTGCGGAGAATCTGTTTATTGCCGTCGAAGGGCATGCCGGAGATATATGAAGCGAGATGTTGATTTGGTCGCCGCATGGAAGGAAGTGGCCAAACTCGAGTGTCTTTGCAAAAAGTTTACTACACAACCGACAAGAAGTGAAGGATGATTATCATAAACTGCTGGATATCGTCGCCAAATATGTAGACATGAAGTTTGGAAGCTTCAATCACCTGTCCAAAACCAAGCTGATCGTCATGGCTGCGATCATGGAGGAAAAGAAGGTCAACTGGGCAGAATTTGTCTGCAACAGACTCTGCCAGAATGTTGCAAATAAGTCCTTCAAGGACGATGGGTCATTTGGAGGATCTCTGGGCTATGGCCTTGTAGTTGGCCACTTGATGGAGGTGAAGGGTTTTCCACTCCGACATGGAAAGTCGTTCCATGTCAACAAGAAGATGTTCCGGGCAAACCTTTCAGGAGCTCAAATGAGAGCCTATGCCAAGAGGGCGGATACCAGCGAGGGGGAATCAGCTAATCCTGAAGAAATAGCTGTTACTTCCCCTCCCAAGAAGAAAGCTGCCCATGCAAATTTAAAGAAGATAGCGCCCTGCCTGGTGAAGAAGAAAGATACACTGCCCCCGCAACCGAGTCACCCGCCCTCGTAGTCGTGTCTCCCGCCCCTGCGATCGAGGTGGAGAAGGAACCTTAAATACCTTCTCCAACTATCAAGAAGAAGAGGATCGCCAAGCCAAGAAAGGCAGCTCCTCAGACAAAGAAAGATGCATCGGCCCCCGCCGCCAAGAGAATCGAGGAAGCCATATCCGAACCAGAAATTCCTCTCGTAAGGACAAAAAGAAGAAGACTCACCAAGCGTTCGAGCTTGAGAAGACAAACCAGTCGCCACTCACCGAAAAGATCTCCGAGATTCTTTGAAGAAGTGCGATCTCGAAAATTATTGATGAAACTTGACCAAATCTGTGGCCGATCATCGAGGCAAATTGAAGACCCGATTGTGGACAAAACAAATTGAGAACAATAAGCGTGCGAAGAAAGCAGATCTTTGAGAGGCGAAGAGCGTGAGCTTGCTACTCTCCATTCTTGAAAAGGAAGGGCAACAGGGATAGGATGAAGATGATGATGTAATCATATGCTCTCCATTGTACCCGGACATCCAAAATCGTCTAAGAGCATGGAGAAAATGGAAGGTGAGTCACTCTAGGGTGCGGTTTGAACACCCAGTTTATTGATGAGAAGAGGAACTCTTCAAGTTTCTTGAAGTTGATACCGTCTTTGCAAGCCCGGATGAGGATAATCAGTATTAATATCTTTGCAAATTTGCAAGGAAAACGAAAAAGCAAGAGCAAATGGTGAAAGCGAGTGTGTGAGAAAGCCAAAGATCTGTCCTCTTATTGGAACCAGCGATCACACTCATCCGCACATAGATGTTCTTTCAAATAGTGATGAGGACATGGAACCTGCCGCTATGATGGAGGAGTTGGAAATGCGAAAGATGCCATGCGAGAATCCGGGATCGATGCATGAGCAACAGTGAGGAAGGACCAGAGAGTCTTCCAAATCTCACCGGAGATTGATCCGTTGGGAGTGGTACATCGGGTTGCCCGCGATTATTGCCGCAACCACCTCCCGGTTTACTCGAGGAGGACGGATCTAAGGAAATGGCAATGACACCGGGAACTTGGGCACCCAAGTTGAGCCAACCCCGTTGAAGGTGTCTTACCACCCGCCCCACTACCTGAACACTCATTTGACAAAGTCGAGAGTCTAAAAGTAGAGTGACCCCACACTAAATCACCGAGGTGAGTGCGCCGATTGAGGGGAAACTCACTCCACCGCAGCTAGGTCGGAGGATCTTTGCAGATGACTCTACCATGCGAGAAAGGAGGCGAAGTGGAGAAGGAAAAAGAAAATGAACAACGAAGTTGTTGTCAGTGAAGCTTCCGGGCGGTTGAGTGCATCTCACCGGTGAAGTGCCAACAACTGCGGTGAGGATGTCGCCGATGCGGTTGAGACACGGGATGGATCTGTCCCGGAGTTAACACTGGGGCAATGAAAGTGCAATCCACGGAGTTGAGACTCCTGTGGATGCCACCGCAGAAAACCCTAAGACAGTTGAGTCTGTCGAAGAGAATGTCCAAGGCCTTGCTGCATTTGAGACTGCAAGAGGTAATGAAGGCTTGAGGGAGGTTGAGACTTCCCTAGGTAAAGAGGCAGAAACACAGAACATCCCTCCTGTTCACATTAATGATACTGAGAAGGAGATAAGTGCTCTTCATGATTCCCAAAACAACCCCGACATATCTTTTCCGGATCCGGTCAAGATGAAGTTGAGTCCTCCCCTGCTGCAAATCAAAAGACTCGGCTAAGGATGTTCTACCAAAATGCGAGCAAGCCCGGCCTTCAAAGTCAAGCCGACAAACATTCAATTTTGATGATGAGCCAATCCTCAAGTCTCATCATCTTCCGATGACGCTCTCGATACGGCCGGGAACAGTTAACTCAAATGGATAAATCACCGAGAGACCGAAGAAGGCTAAGAAGGCAGTGAGGCTCGGCCGATTGGGTCAATACCATCAAAGGCCCCAAATGAATCATAGTCAATCGAAAGCGAGCTACGTGAGGCTATAAAGAGAGACCACCTCGCGCACAATTTCTCAAGTGCGAGATGATGCTTATGAAGAAGTATTTCCTTTCTCTCATGAACTGCCCGTGCTTGAAGAAGAAACTACAAGAGAACAGAGGCTCTACACCGTCCAAGAAGACCCTATAATCCCTACTGATTCGATTGTGCCAGTTGATTTCAATTTCGATGCAGAGTGGCGGCGGTGACTCAAGTCAAGTCGCAAATTGAGATCGTGAAATCTTCAAGAAAATCTGTGAAGAGATTGAGAAGATTGAACGGCACCAAGCCTCTCTCGACATGCGCTGGACAACGAGAATAAGGGAATGGTCTCAATGGCGCAGTGCCATGCGTCTCGAGCAAGTTCGCTACTTCAGGCTCTATACAATGAGAATCTTTGGTATGGAGTGCCGACAATGCTTGACATGAAGGAGAGATTGCATGCCTCCCATACAACCGAAATGGAGTTGCTACGTGAATTTCATCGCAAAGAACTTTTTGCGCATTGAGGAAAACATGAATGCTAAATTCAGCCTTCTTATGGCTGAAATGAAACCGTGGCAGTGAGTCCAAAGCCACCCGCTCGAATCCCGACAAAGATACTCCGCAGACTCAAGCAAAATTCACTATCGTGTGATCGACTTCATGTTTGTTTGGTATGTTCCCAGGGTTCCTCTCTCCTTTGATGATGCCAAAAGGAGGAAGAGGAATACCGAGAAGATGCTTAAGGGGACGGTTGGTGAGAAGGAAAAAGGAAAGCAAATACTATCGCAGAGAAGAAAGATCTGTTGTTGAGAAGAGGAAGGAGAAGGGAAAAGTCATGTTGAGGGGAAATGTCAAAGGATTTGACATTGATGATTGTTGAAACCCCTCGGCAAGGCCACGTCACACCGACATCATCAACAAACTTCTGTAACTCGCCGCTCTATCACTCTGCTTTGTGCACATGTCTCATAAGAAAAAGATTGTAGAAGCGGTAGGAGGATTTCAACAAAAGAACGGATGCCCGTGTTGAAGAGATGTTAAAACAATTTGGAGGTATTCCGGAGAAAAGATCTGGTCTGCCATTTCGAGGCGTCGGAAATGAGCCGAGATCGATTGATGAATTCAAAACACTCGAATCCGAAGGATACTTGAGAACATGTCCATGGCCCAAGCCTCGGGACTTTACTTGGGAAAAAGGCCTTAAGTCATGCGAAGAAGGCGATGGGCGGCGAGACTACCTGATCAATCAAGAGACTAAAAGCGTCAAGTCGGTGACATAAGGAAGGCTCCGTACAATATACACCCGAGAGGAAGAGGAAGAAGCGAGTGGAGGAAGAAGTTTCGGACCTAGAACTTTTCCCAAAAACATTGAATACATAAATCCGGGAAAGAAAGGAGGGATCTATTGGGCTGGATATGATGCCATAGCAAATCTGGAAGTGGAGAGGAAAAATGCTGAGTATGTTAAGAGAATCGAAGAAGAAAATAGAAGACAAACTCAGCTGTGGGAAGAAAGGCAAGAAAGAAAGAGAAGAGACGATGCTGCAAAGAGAGCATACGAGAAAAAGAAAGCAGCTGAAGAAGAAAAGAAGAGAAAGAGAGCAGAGGACGACAGAGCTGAAGAAGAAAGAAGGAGGCAGCGAAGGCGATGAAGTGTTGTTGTCCACCCCTTCATGTAGTTTACTATTGTAAATGCATATATATGTAAGTCTTCTATACGTTGAATAAGAAATTTGTAATCTCTATATTTTTGCATAGATATAGAATACTATATTGCTCTGATACACATTGTAAACAGCTGTGTAAAGGACAAGAATGTTATGATCAATAAAAAGATTGATTCTACGCATACATTCTCTGTTACTACATTGTCTGTATGTATCTTTGATGCTTACATTTTGTATGTATGTTTTAAGTTTTGGCATCATCAAAAAGGGGGAAATTGTTAGGAAATTTATTGTTTAGATTTTGATGAATGCCATGTAAAACCTAGACTAGAAAGTTGGCACCCCATTTTTCCTTGTAATTTGTATTGTAATAGATAGGGTTGTATAAAATTTGTTAAGTCGACTATGCATGGATATACAAGAAGTCAATCAAGACTAGAATGAAGACTCATTTGTGAAGCGGTGAGTATGGCAAGGAAGAGATGTCTAGAACTCAATCAAAGGAGTATCACCGTGTGATCTGGTACCGCATGAAGAGTCGGTCAAGTCACCAAAGAAGACAAGCCAAGTCAAAGTTGAAGTGACAAATGAGTCTTTCAATCATTGGAGCGACTTCAAGTCACCTGGGGAAAAGGCAATACGCAAAGAGGAGTTAATCGAAAAGAATCCGTTGCACAAAAGTCAAAAATATTACCTAAACAAGTAATACTTCCATGTTGCCATGTCTAAAAGTGCTCGAGTCCCGAGGCGTGCAAAAGGAATAAACCAATGGGAAGCACTTTGCACCCGTGTCGAACCTCGAAAAGTTATACATTCATTTAATACGAGGAAAGGTCTACATCTCAAGATTGAAGACTAAGAAAAGACAAGCCAACGAACTCAAGTGGCTTTTGAAAATTAGCCCATCTCTTCAACGGGCGATTTTTGAAAGTTCACTATAAAAGGCCGAGGAATCACTTTGAGAAACGGTTACCTTGGTTAACCTTGCATACCTGAGCATTCAAGCAATTATTAAGAACTCAACCTACAATATATTCTCAAGTTATTTAAGCAAAAATCCTCAAGCCTAAATCTCGAAGGAAATCGATCCAACACTAAGTTGTGAAGGAAAGACGACTTCAAACTATTGAAGAGGAAACTTTTGAAGAATCAAAAGGGGTCTCTACATTCTAAGGAGGATTGTAGAAAGGTTCAAGGTCGAACCGGTCTCAAGTTATTGGAGGGCTTCGTGATCAAATCCAAGAAGCTTGAGCAAGTGAGTCAAGTAGCAAAGCTGAGCCGCCCGTGAAGAAGATGAGTCGGACGAGAAGCCGCCTATGTGACCAAGCATCTCCAGATCGAGTCCCAAAGGATCAAGTCACCGTGTGATCAAGACTTGTATCCGGACTTATAACCACTTTGTACTCGATCAATACTTAGTGGATTCCTCCGGGAGTTGGAGAAGAGAGGAGTAGAAGAATTACCCCATCTTGAACCTCTATAAAAATTATTGTGTCATTTACATTTCAAAGATTTTTATTTCTCGCATATCACTTTACATCTGCGATAATTTGCTATCCAACTGATAATTAACAAAGTTCTAAAACCAAGTGTTAAAACAAACTTAAACCAAACTCAAGGGTGTTAAGTCTTCCAATAAAATCTTATCACAAACAAGTTAAGGTTTTAGACTAAACAAATGAGTTATTCTATCAACGGCTCAATCGAGTCTGTTGAGTGGCTAACTCTACTTGGTTAACTAACTTAGCTATCCCTCAGGACTTAGCCGTGTATTTAACTCAGTAATATTTTAAAAGGACCAAAATCGAAAAGTTGGTAAGGTTTATTCAACCCCCCTTCTAAACCTTACTCACACCCCTTGGGACCTACATCATCAAATGTCTTAGCTAGCTTTATAACCAGGGATTCAAAAAATTCACCATCCTTCAACCCTTAAGCTAAGGCATTAGCCAAAATTTCTGGACTAGCCGAGGGCACCTCTAGTTTTGCCGCCAAAAAACGCTGTATATAGCTCCGCAGACCCTCTCCATCCCTCTGCTTGATACTGAACAGAGTTAAGGGTGCCTTTTGGTATTTACGACAACTTGTAAACTGATTAAGAAACGCCGAACTGAAGTCATCAAAATTTTTGATAGAACCCGGAGGAAGCTGGCTGAACCATTGCTGAGCTGTCTTCGTTAAGGTAGTAGGAAAAACTCTACACATCACGCCATCCGTGAACTTGTGTAGAATGGCAGCATTCTCAAAACGGCATAGGTGGTCCCACGGGTCAGTGGTATCATCATATTCGAAACTCAGAGCTTGGTATGAGGATGGGAGCTCATCTGCCATCACTTCATCCGAGAAGGGAGTTCCTCTCCGAACCCAAACTGAATCCCCTCCCAGTGCTCCCGCGACCCTCCTACGAATATCCCTTACCTCGCGATGGAGGTCATCCATTCGCTCCGACCAGTCCTAGTTTGACGTATGCTCCGTCATTCTTGAGGAATGCACTCCCTCTGCCGTGATATTCCACCGACCTCTATCACTGACCTCCGGCATCCGGGCCACATTCTCTCCAGCCGGAGGGACCATAGGTGGTGGCAGAATCACATCCCTCAGCCTCCTTTCCACCACTTTCTCGACAAATGGTGATGAAACCACCCAATTGTTTGAAAAACATAGGACCCAAACCAACACCTCCTCCAGACATTGGTGTTTGCTCATCCACCCCTGTCCTCGGAATCCTCTGACCATCGATGTCCACCACAGGTGGTGGCGGAGGTCTAGCGTTTTCGTGCGTAATCCCACTGGGAGTATCGCCCAACAGCATGCGATTCAGATCTTCCGCCAAATTCCTCCTCAAATTCTCCATAACCACCTCTCTTTGAAGCTCACATCCTTGCTCAGATGTTCCCACAGACGGCGCCACTTGGTTGCTTCTAAAATGCTCCGCTCCCGTAAAATCGACTTCTAACCGAACTCCACCGTGATCCTGCACAAAAGCGGGGCCGGAGGGGTGCTCCGGCGTGCCCTCTCCGATGCTTAAGTCAGTAGAGTGTTGGACAAGAAAGAGGTAAAAATATATGAAATATGAGAAAAGTGTGATTAGGTTAAGAATGAACTTGGACTTGGGCTTTTATAGCTTAGCCCAGATTAGGGTTTCCGTAAAATCCGGGATTCTTACGATTTGGTAACAAAATCATGATTAAGATATGATCGGATTTTCAAAACCCTAATTTATCTTTCAAGGACTTCAGGTCCGAACTGACCTATTACACCTCGGGTCATCACCTCAACTACTTTCATGCCCATTCTAGATGAATTTACCCATGATATAACTATACAGATCCTAACGATCGTCGGTCTCTCTTTACTCAAGGAAACAAACAACTCACTCAATAAGTAAGGTACCACGGATCACCAATCAAGTGACTTGACAAAGCCCAATGAGACTTAACAGATCAGCCCGAAGCGTGGGCTTTAACAGGTCAGCCCACTGCATGGGGCTTAACAGGCTAGCCCAATTCGTTGGGCTTAACAGTCGGCCCAATGCTTAGGGCTTAATAGATCGGCCCAATGCATGGGGCTTAATAGATCGGTACGTGGGGCTTAACAGATCGGCCCAATGAGTAAAGTCCATCAGCTCGACCCAAACTATATTAACCCTTATCACACAGTATCATGCCCTTTTAAGGAGACCAAGTAAAAACATAGTAAATATGCGTGCAAATGCATCAATTATATATCATTTTAAGCCCCAAAATGCACGTATATTTTACACACATCAAAATCCCCCAAAATTAAAGCATTGCTCATCCTCGAGCAAATTTAGAAAAACAATATAAGGGGTAAAAACAAAAGAACACCCAAGAACACTATAAACATTAAATGGCATTCGACTCCATACTCAAGGAAACCATGTAATTCATCATCACGAAGTCGTTATTCATAAACTAGACATAATTAATACTCTCTCGTGTACTTGACATCGTGACTCACAAGTAAATAGTGTATCACTCTATTCTCAAAAGTGTATGGTAAGTGTTTACGCTCATATTCAATTCAGTGAAAGTAGAACTACCATAGGCTTGCAAATCGTCTAACATCTCTACCACTTTTGTGTGCACAATCTAAAAACCAAAAAAGGACTTTTATTTGGTTGTAATGTAGGCTCTTTGGTAAGGGTAGGGAAATTTGGATTAAGTGACTTGACTTGAGCAAATAGAATTTAAGCGTACAAACTTTCAATTCACCAACCCAATTTCAACATAATATCAATTTTCTTTTTCAACTCAATTCCACCCTTATCTCTCATTTTTCATACTTAGGCCTTTTTGCTTTCTTTTTTTTTTCTTTAGCCTTAAGCTCTCATTTTTTTCACAATTTCCAGATTTTTTTTTTTGCTTTGCTCGATTTTGCTCTTCTTTTTTCTTTTTCAGAGATATATCTTTCTTTTTCGAGCTTCATATATTTTTCCGTTCACCCAGATATTGCTCATCCCTCTTTCTTTTGCCAACTTCCTCTCTTTTTTCACCACATCTCCCCCAAACTTATTCATTTTCTATAAGCTCAAGAAATTTTAGGGATAAAAACATGTAAATTTTAAGATCAATGTGGCTCAGAATAAAAGTTTTGGCTCAAAATTGGCTAACTAGGGAATCATTTTCAAAAATTGCACACACACATGGCTTCAATGAAGATACCAGAGCAAGTTCTAGAGTTCTATCAATCATGAATGACACACTCAAGAAAAATAAGTCTGCATGATATAAAGCAGTTTAAGGCACAAAAACTCACAGGTTTATTTTTGCAACATGCTCAAATACCCAATTTTCTTAACACATGCCAAGCAAATAAATAACTTTCCTCCTAAGAATTTATTACATTATTCCCACAAGTTTGTTATCCCATGCCATAAAATATTCATAGTAAAATCATAGGGAGATGGGCATACGAACTGAATTAAAAAAAAAACACACAAAAACAATTAAATATGCTAAAGCGGTAAACGTGCTAAAACAATAAAACAAAAATCAATTGAAAAATCAATTTTTTTTTCGAAAATTAAAATGCAAGTGCTTCTACATGCAGTCCTAAATGCAATGCCAAATGCAACAGTACTAGATTACGCATTCTTGACAAACCCCCAAACTTAAAATATGCTTCGTCCCGAACATATGAGAAAATTATCAAAAAGAAAGTGGAATGCGTAATAAGTACTTACAGAGATCACTGAGGTGGTGGAGGAGGATAGTAGTGGCCTTGTGAGATGTGCCACTGGTCCATACGAGATATCATCTCATACATCTGTTGCTACTGCTGGGTGATGACATCAAAACGCTTTAAGTGCTCCTGGTGATACTCATCAGCGGTGGTTGTCAACTGATATGTGTCATCTATCAATTTCCCCACATCAGCTTCTACCCTTTCGAGCCTCTCACTCATAGTAAGTGACCGGTTACCCCCTTGGCGAGAGGATTCCAGCATCTCCCTCATTTGCTCACCCTGCTCTCCTTGAGCAGTAACCTCCTCTACCTCTCTAAGTAGCCAGTTACCCTTATTTCTAGTTGAAGTCACTTCGGGGTTCGGAAGCCTAACTGTTCTTCTATCTGCCTGAATGAGCCAGTAATCACGTCCATCGAATCTTATCATTTTCATCGTAGTTAGAACATTCAAATCAATCAACTTAGGCCCAGCGCCCTCTGCATATCCCTCCAAATTAATGTTAAAATATTCCGCAATAGGGGTAATCATCCCCCCTATGCAATTTCCACCCCCCTATCACGCTTTCAAATCCTATCAAATTGTCGGGCTATCATAGCCCCGGCGTTTGGCATCACTTCAGTACCCGATGCCATACACCAAATAATAAACAATTCATCAACCCCCAATGCCTCTCTACTCTCCGTCCTTGCAAAGATAGTTTCAGCCAAGACTCGCTGAACATATCAAAATACCGGGTTGCAAATATTAGATGCCTTAGAAGGGCCCGACGTATAAATTCGCTTCCCACCTATCTTTTTCCACCTATCCTTATCGAATTCCTCGTGCTCCTCCACCCCATACGCTGGTGTTTTGTAAATTTCATTTGATCATCAATTGTTAGTTCCCTTTGCTCATTCCCCAAGCGAAAATTCCCATCAAATTTTTTTTTCGCACCACCAGTTCAAAGGGACTTAAAAATTCATGTGTAATAACAAAATAAGTAGCCTAATGCCCATTTAGAAAATCACGACAATCAATTCTTCCACATAAAGCTCTAAAATCTTCCAATAAATCAAAATTCGTAAGAGTAGGTTCATCGGGATACCTCGTATTAATCCATGGACGAAAGTAGAGTATCATCCATCTAGCCTGGTGGGTTTCATTTGGCAAGTTGACGTTGGAGGCTTCGGGCTCCTCGGGTCAAAAATTGGTTGAGGCTCGTGATCGGGCTCCATGGTCAGCTCCCTCCTTCTTCTCTTATTCCTCATAGCTCCTCTTTCATCCCTAGAAGCCATGAATTTCAAGGTTTGGAAGAGTAAAGATCTGAAATTTGGGTATTTTTGGAGTATCCCGAAACTTGGTGTAGAACTTGGAGAAATTGAAATTTTAAGGTATTTGGTGGTGGGTTTCTTGAGACAGTGAAGGATTTGTGATTTTGGTTTGAGATTAGAGGTGAATTTGGAGAGATTTGGTGAGTAGTTCGAGTATTTAGGGAGAGAATGTTTGTGGATTAGGGTTTGTGTAGGAGAAAGTGGGAGAAAAAGTGAGAATTTGGGGTTAAAATAGGGGCTTTAAGTTGTCTGCCCGATTCTGGAGTTGGGGACATACGGCTGTGAGAGGGCATACGGCCTGGCCGTGTGGCCTTGCATATGTTGCAATCTGCGTCTGTTTTCGGCCTTTTTTTCACACGGCCGTGTGATGGTCACACTGCCCATGGTTTGGCCTCTGGCACGACCTAGTTCTATCGTCCCACACGCCCGTGTGGGATTGGTTCCGTACTTGTTTTTACAATAACTGGGAGTTTGCCGTGACGCCTCCTACACAACAACTCAAGAAAACTAAACAAAACTAAAAATTAAGTTAATAAATAAAAATTAAAATTGAAACTAAAATTGAAATTAAAATTGAAGGCGATAAAAATGTATGGAAATATGAAATAAATTGGGTTGCCTCCCATACAGCGCTAAGTTTAACGTCTTCAGCCAGACTTCAGATTTTTAATCACTATTGCTAAACTTTATCATTTGAAACCTGTGAACCCTCAATGCCATCCCTCAGACGAATGGCGTTGCATTGCTCCCGTGGATTTAGCTCAGTATCGCTAGGGAATTTGCCTTTCTGATGTTGGCCTCCCACAATAGTTGCGATCTGGGCTACTTGTGTTTCCAGAGATTTCAGTCTTGCATTTACGTTCGTGTTTAGTTGAGTGACCTGTTCTTCTATTCTGTCTATCTTAGCCTCATCTTTGTTAAGTCTTGCTCTGGTTTCTCCGATAAATGAGGATAGCATCTCTTCAACAGATCCTTTCTTTTCATTGGACTCCTTTCTGCCTTGATTACCCATGTTATGTCCCTGCGGTGGCTGCAAAATATTTTTATTGTTAGCATAAGAGAAATTTTCATGGTTTCGCAACCCTGGATGATAGTAGTTGGGTATCTGATTATTTCTGTAATTATTGTTGAAGGTCCTTTCTTGGCCCACAAAGTTTGCTTCCTCTTCAACAACAGCAGGATCTCTTGGAGTCACTTGCTACATCGCGTCCAGTTTCATCTTCAGCACGGATACTTGCTCTGTGAGCATGGCGACCTTCTCATCCTGAACTTTTGCCACTCGTCGGATAGTCGACCTCTCGGATGGTCATTGGTAACTATTGTTCGCCATCTTCTCTAATAATTCTAGTACCTCCTCAGGATATTTCCCTAGTAGTGCACCTCCAGATTCAACATCTATAATTATTCTTGTGTTGCCACTCAAACCATTATAGAAGTATTAAACCTGTTGGTAGTCGGGATATCCCGTGTTGAGGGCACTTCATTAATAATTCCCGGAATCTATCCCATGCCTCATATAGAGGCTCATCATCTAATTGCCTAAACTGTGCGATCTCATATTTCAGTTGCAGCATCTTACTAGGGGGAAGTATTTGGCTAGAAACTGCTGACTTAGTTATGCACAATTTGCGACTAGTGGTGTTAAAGAGCATAACCATCTCTTAGCCTTATCGCGCAGAGAGAATGCGAAAAGGAGGCATCGAATGATATCCTCAGAAACACCATTCATCTTAACAGTATCACAAATTTCTAGAAAGTGCGCCAGATGCGCGTTTGGATCCTCAAAGGCTCTACCCCCCAACTAGTTTTATGACACCATCTGGATCAATGCCGGTTTTAGTTCAAAATTATTTGCATTGATCGGCAGACGGGCCACACCCCCATAGGTTTGACTTACCTCCGGCTGGAAGTAGTCCCTAACTGCCCTTCTCGCGGGCCTTTCCACAATTTCGTCCTGGACGCCGACCCCTGGTGGGCGCTTCTCATTGTTTCTGTTTTCCACTGCGTTTGGATTAGTCCCATCTGCCATTGCTTGAGTTCTTTTTCTTAGTTGCTTAGTTGTCTTTTCGATTTCCAAATCAATGGGAATTGGCTGGATCGATCTAGAACGCGTGATCATGCACTATCTGTACTAAACAAAAACAATGTTAAAATCGAATGAATAAAAAAATAAAAAAATAATTTCGAAATTAATTTCGAATTTTTTTAAAAATAGAAAATATGCTTCAATTAAGATCGAACTATTTATTACTTTATCTAAGTAGAATCTAATCAATCCCCGGCAACGGTGCCAAAAACTTGTTCGCCAAAAATATTTTGGTTCATACAACTGCAAATGTACAGTCTAATTTATAGAATAATGGCAAGCAAGGTCGTATTCCTTAGGGATTAAATCTCGAAACACTTAGGCTGTAATAACATCGTATTCCAATTTTATTGAAGCGACCGAAAATTGAATATTTTATCTAACTAAGAATCGAAAAATAAAGAAAAATAAATAAAATAAATTTGTGAACCCCACAAGTATTTTCAACATCTTTAGGAGCAACCTTAGGCACATAATCTCAACATGTTTCTTCAATATTAAATGCGATTAAAGTTTTAAAAACCAATTCATACAATTCTATGTGTTCAATTCCTAAATTCATCTACTCCTCCTTCCGGGCGGTGCGTAAACAGTTGATTATTAACAATTGTAGTCCTCCCAGATCGTTACAATTCTTATTAACTCCAAAAAGATTTGTGAACTGAATGACTCTCCAAAAACACGTCTGTCACACATGTTTCATGTCTGAATTCGATTTCCGTCTTTGTTAGAACTCATCGTCCGAAATTTTGCACTAACAAATACGGCATGCAAATTATTGACCAAATAAAAAGCAATTAAGAATAAGCACTCGAATTCATAAAATAGAAGGCATGAAGTAATTAAGAAAACAAATAATCATATTTAATACAAATCCACAGTTTCGATTATGCCCCTAAGATCCAAAAAGTATGCCAAACATTGATTACAAACACATAGATAAATCCGAATCAATATTATGGCATCATATAAGCACAAACAAGAGATCTTAGATATAGAAAGAAAACCCCTTCTTGTCAGGATGGATTCTCCTTCCAAGCCCACGAAGCTCTTGTGCTCCCTAGATGCGAAAGCCTTATGGTGTTGTTCGCGACCTAGCTTTCTTCACTTAGAAGATCTTTGATTCCTTCGTTCCTATGTTATTTGATGTGTTTTCTGTGTATCAAGTTGTATATTTTCGTGCAAGACTTGGTCCCTTTTTATAGATGCTTGGAGAGATCACTTGTAGAGTTTGAATGGGAAGCAAACTCCGAAAAACGCGCTGAAATAGACTCCCACACAGCCAGGCCATGTGGGACCACACTATCATGTGGTGCTGGGCTCAGCCCTTCCTCGCATGGGTGTGTGGTTCAACACGGGTAGGTTGTGCGATGGCCACCCCTTTCCCACACGGCCGTGTGACTTCACACGGTCCAGCCGTGTGGGCTTTCTCCGTCCTCTGTTTTCTTTCCTTCTTAACACAACCGTGTGATTTTCACACCGGCACTCCACACGGCCGTGTAACACTGCACGGTCCGGCCGTGTGAAGTGTTTGTGTCCACTTTTTCCGTTGTTTTGATTCTCTTCACATTTAGCAATCTTATCAGGGCATCCCAACTGATATTTCTTCATTTTAAGCTCCATTTCCTGCAAGAATTACAAGAATACGCAGTATCATGCCCTTTTAAGGAAACCAAGTAAAAACATAGTAAATATGCGTGTAAATGCATCAATTATATATCATTTTAAGCCCCAAAATGCAGTTATATTTTATACACTTCAAGCGGGCATCCCGAGCCCCCTCTTCCACGATTCCCATCTTTTCCCGAACTTTCGTACGTTTCAAGCCGTATATCAGATTTTGGTACTTTTCGTGTTCCCGCGTTCTTTTGTCTTTTCTGGAGTTTAACTCTTGATTCCTTATCCACGGGGACTTGTTCATTTTGCAAAGATGTATCCTTCCCTTTGTAAGCTTCAACTCTTCTGGAGTGGGTGGATATATTTGCGTTTTGCTTCATTCCTTCTGCAGCTTAGAGGGAGCACCCTTCTCGAGCTTGGATGAAGCATTCTCCTGGAGCTTGGAGGGAGCGTCTTTCTGGAGTTTTCTCCGAGTTCTCTATGTTAACATTTTTGTGTTCTTTTTCTTTCTACATCTTAAGTGGGGAGGAATATTTCAGTGGGCACCCTCCCGTAGCCTGGAGGAGGGCGCCCTTATGGAGCTCATAGGGTGCCCTCCAGGAGTCTTGGAGGGGGCGCCCTTCTGGAGCTCCTTCCGTATCATTTGCTTTAGCACTTTGATCTCTTCCCCACATATGTTAACTTTTTCGCCTTCTTTTTCCTGCATATTTTTATCATGGAGAAGAATTCACGGGGACTCTTACGAGAAGGCCCCTTCCTCTGGGATTTAAGCCGAAGGAGGAAGAATTTTTACTAGGACCTCCTTGTGAGGAGGCCCCTCCCATCCGGGGTCTTAGCCGGAAGGGTTCATCCCACCCGAGATCTTAGCCGGGTGAGGCTATCCCCTCTAGGGTCTTAGCCAGAGGAGGTTAATTACTAGGACCGCCATGAGGAGGCCCCTCCCATCCGGGGTCTTAGCCGGAAGAGGTCATCCCATCCAGGGTTTTATCTGGGTGAGGCCATCCCCTCTGGGGTCTTAGCCGAATGAGGTTGATTACTAGGACCCCCATGAGGGGGCCCTCCCATCCGGGGTCTTAGCTGGAAGAGGTCATCCTACCTAAGGTCTTAGCCGAGTGAGGCCATTCCCTCCGGGGGTCTAAACCGAAGGAGGTTATTTACGAGGACACCATGAGGAGGCCCCTCTCATCCAGGGCCTTAGTTAGAAAGATGGGTTTTGCTGAGGAGAGCGCCTAAACAGTCATTGACCTTGGCCATAATGTGGCCATTAACTGCATTCATCACATCAAAGTAGAAACGTGAAATCACTTTTATCTATTATAATGAAAATCTTTACGCCTGGTGGGCGGAAAAAATGTTGAAATGAAAATAAAAAAAGTTTAACGCCTCTGGGGCTGAAGATCCTTCAAGCATAATATTTGCGTAAGTTATCGACATTCCATGTGCGAGGGACGCTCTTGCCATCTAGATGTTGTAATATGTAGGCTCTTGGTTTCACCATTTCAACCACCTTAAATGGTCCTTCCCAATTAGGGTCCAATTTTCCGACTGGTCTGGAGACTCCAGCTTTTCTCAACACGAGGTATCTCACTTGAATGTTTCGGGGTCACACTCGAGAGTTGTAAGCTTTGGCCACCCTTCTTTTGGAGAATAGCTTGATCATGTTTTCATCATTCTGCTTGGTTCGCTTTTTTCGCTATTTCCGGGATAACCGCCCGCCAGTTTCGTAAGTTAGACTGAATAGAGATTCGCCTGTGGTCGTCCGAGGTGTTTTCCAGTACGCCCACGGCACGGCGGGGAGTTCCTCTGCCCATCTTCGTTTAGCTATTCCCAGCCTGGTCTTTATATGATGAAGTATGGTGCAGATAGTCACTTCAGCCTGCCCATTAGCTTTGGGTTTCCCAACTGATGTGAAGAATTGCTTGATTCTTTTCTCTCAGCACCATTGTCCTAGCTTTGCTCCTTGGAATTGAGTTCCATTATCGGATACCAATTCTTGATGGATCCCAAACCGACATATGATATTTTTCCATAGAAAGTTGATAACCGCATTTTCTGATATCTTTGCGAGTGGCCATGCCTCCACCCATTTGGTGTACTAGTCGACTGCTATGATCACAACTTTCTTCTGAGCTGGAGCCAAGGGGAAAGGCCCGACTATGTCCATCCCCTAATGTGCAAAGGGGCAAGGACTGTGCAACTAATGTAATGCGTTGACAGGTAAAAGGGTGATTGTCGTATGCTCTTGGTATGGGCTCACCAATGTCTTGGCATCCTTCAAAAGAGTTGGCCAAAAGTATCCTTGTCTTAAGGTCTTCGTGGCTAGTGCCCTTCAATCCGAGTGGTTTCCGCAACTTTCTTCATGAATCTACTTAAGCACGTAATGGGCTTCTTTAGGAGCCAGGCACATAAAAAAACATTAATGATGCTGCTTTTTTAAGCCAGATCACTCAAGTCAACTGAGTTGACCAAAATCCTCTTCCCGGGAGCGAAATCTTCACGCTAGTCCTATTCCCGAGGGGGAAGTCTTCTCTTCTTCTCTTCTCGAGGAGGAAGTCATCTCGTCTTCTTCTCCTTGAATGGGAAAATTCTTTGATGGGAACTTTCTTGCACACACGTTCAAACGTTAGAGGGCCCCAGGGGTTGACCCATGTGTTAGATAAATATTTTTATCGTAATTTTGATGATTTTATTTAACTGAGTTTTTCACCAAAACAATGTCCCTAAATGTTGTCCAAATACTCCTAATCGAATTAAATATTTTTACTAATTTTTTGGAGTATTTCTTGAAGTTTATTTTTGACAAACATTGGACAACACTTCTATTTCATGGCCAACCGGTCGCCCTAGAGGGCAACCCGTGCCTGAAGATGATTTTGGAAAATAGAAACGAAACAGAACAAAAAAAAGTCCAGGTCGATCGGTCGAACCTGAGGTCGACCGGTGTGATCAACCGGTTGACCACAGGTCGACCGATGCCTGGAGCCTATAAATTTGGCCCTGTCCTTTCTGTATCACATTTTTGTGATATTGGACCGTCACCTTGAAGGGTGGACCGGTCGAACTAGAGGTCGACCGGTCCAACCCCCTTGGACCGGTCCAACAGGCCAAAACTATAGTGCAATCCAAATTTTTCTATTAGAGGCCGACCGGTCGACCTAAGGTTTTATCAGCAAACTATCTATTGTGGCATCAGACAACTTTTCATGATTTTAAGGGATTGATTTCTAACAGTTATAATGTCCATTTGATTTGCAATTTTTTACAGATTTCAATCTCCAAGGAGGAGCCTATGTCTGAAAATCAAATCCAAGACCACTCCTATAAATAGATGAATGATTGAAGCAACAAGACATAACAACACAAGCAATACAAACACAAGCAAGCTTCTTGTTCTTCACTTTCATATTCTTGTTGTATTTAGCCTAAGTCTTTTACTTGCACATCTTGAGTACTAGGCTTTTTTTCTTGATTATACTTGCACTTCAAAGTTGTATACTTCAATCGAGTTTTAATCTTGAATTTTTTCAATCATCCAAAACAAGACATCCTTGTTAAGTGTTCTTGTGGTAAGAGCACACTTGGGTGATTGTAGGTGTTGAATAGTGTGGTACTCTTCATTGGTGTAAAAAGATTGTGGTGATCTTCATAAGTGGTGTTGTAAGAAGAGTGAGGTGCTCCTCAAGGTGAAGGTGTAATAGTTTGGTATCTATCAATAAAATTCTTTTTCTTTTTTTCGAAATCCACTTCGGATATACCGTGGTGGTAGAAGATTAGGCCCTATGTGGGTTGAACTATTATAAATCAATGTGTGTTGTTTATTTTCTCGCACTTACATTCTTGCTATCATTTTTACATTCAAAAAATAGGGCAAAGATTGGAAAATTGGCATAATCTATTCACCCCCTCTAGATTATCGTAGCCACTTGGACTAATAAGTGGTATCAAAGCCAAACTCTTTGGCAAGCTCGTTCTTCATTGTGAGTAAAGAGAAAAGATCCATGGCTACGAACGAAAGCTACCTCACCACCGCGCCCACCACCACTATTCAAGCCAACAACTATGCCTTTTGGACCAACAAGCCACCACTATTCCAAGAAATTGGAGGATGGCACCTCGGTCCTTAAGAGAAAGAATTTTTTTATAATGACAAGAAGTCATTTTATCTAAACGGTAAGGCGTTAAATATCTTGCATTGCTCTCTTACCGCCACCGAGTATAATCGTATTAAAGGCATATGGTCCACACATGAAGTTTGGGAAAAATTAGAAACTATTTATGAGGGTACAAAGAAAGTTAAACAAGCAAGAAAAAACATGCTTGTTAAAGACTTTGAAAATTTCATTATGCTTGATGGTGAAAATATTTCAAAAATGGTGGAAATGCTTGACAACATAGTCAATCCTCTTGTGGCACTTGGGAAAGTCATCTCCGAAGAAGACAAGGTGACTAAGGTCTTGAATGCTCTCCCCGGTTCATGGTCCGAAAAGGTTACGGCAATCACGAAAGCTCAAAATCTCGAAACTCTCAAGTTTGACGAGCTCATTGGAAACCTCCTCATGTATGAAGTATATCTTAAAGAGAGGAAAAATTCCAAACCATCCACCTCTCAATCGGGTGTGCAAATTATTCCTAAAGGCTTAGCATCTTCTTCAAATAATTCATATTATGCTAGTGATAAAGATGAGGAAACGGCCGCTCTTGTCCGAAAATTTGCCAAGTTTGTAAATAAAAATAAGGCAAGAAAGTCTAGAGACAACTTGTGTTTCAAATGCGGAAAACCCGGGCACTACATAGCCGATTGCTCGAAATTAGTGGAGGAGGAGCAAAAGAAAAAAAGCATTTTCCCAATAAGAAAGCTTTAAATGCGGAAGCAAAAATATGGGATGAGCTTCTTGCCACATCTGATGAGGAAGAAGAAGCCGAACATGGTCTCATGGCCATAGACGATGAAAACAATGAGGTACACTCTAATTCTTCATCTTTTTCTTTAGTTGACGAATTACAATGTGATTATGATGAATTGCAAAATGAATTTAGAGATATGATTTGCAAGTACAAACTTTTGAAAAAGGAGTTTAAAGAGCTCAAATTGGAAAAAGAAAAATTATTTACTTCTTATGAATCTCTTAATCGTGCTCATTCTATTGCGCTTGCTAAAATGCATACTCTTGATTCCAAAAAGTAAATGCTCACAAAATAGATTGAAAACTTGAAAAAGAATGTGCATCATTTTAATTTAAACACGGATAAGGTTACAAAAATTCTTGATGCACAAAGAAGTGAGCACTCTAAATTAGGACTTGGTTATAAACCTTTTCAAAATGTTTCTAAGAAAAATGACCAAAGTTCGACTTTTATACGTTCTAGTAGTCCTAATGTTATTACTTGTTTTTATTGTGGTAAAAATGGATACTATGCAAATGATTGCCAATTGAAAAATAGTTTTAGTCATTTTTGGAGACCCAAAGGTCTCAAGACTAACCCCCATGGACCCCAAAATTATAGGGTACCTAAAAGTGATTCATTTGTAGGTGCTAGGGGCTATAACCATTTCGGAAGATCCAAAATGACTCATGGACAGCGGGTGTTCACGCCACATGACTGGAAGGAGAGAACTTTTTACCAACATCAAGCTCCAAGAAGAAGGCATGGTTATGTTCGGGAATGGCAAGGGAAGAATCCTTGGAAATGGGAAAATTGGTAAATCTTCTTTCACTCTTAATAATGTTTTATTAGTTGAAGGGCTTAAGTTCAATTTGACAAGTGTTAGCCAACTTTGTGATTCAAATTATAATGTGATTTTCAATAAAGAAATATGCCTTATTCTCAAAAATGATAAAATTATTTGTGAAGCAAATAGAAAAGACAATCTTTACAAAATTTGCACAAGTGATTTGGTTAGTCAAAATATTTATTGCCTTGTCGCCAATAATGATTTAACTAGTTTATGACATAGGCGACTTGGACATGTTGGATACCAAAACTTGCAAAATATTTACAAAAACCAACATGTAAAAGGACTACCCATATTGAATTTTGAAAATCTTGGCTTATGTGACACTTGTCAAAAGAACAAATTAGTTAACAGTAGTTTTAAGCCCAAAAATGAAATTTCCACAACCAAGCCTCTACAATTACTTCATCTTGATTTGTATGGGGATATTGGTACGACTAGTCTTAGTGAAAAATATTACACCTTTGTTATAGTCGATTATTCTAGATATACTTGGGCTAATTTCCTTGCAAATAAAAGTGATGCCGTTAATGAGTTTGCTAAGTTGTGTAGACTTATTGAAAATGAAAATGAATATACTATTAAGTCTATACGAAGTGATCGAGGTGGTGAATTTGATGGTGAATTTAGAGTCTTATGTGAACCAAAGGATATGCTCATAATTTCTCGGCTCCAAGAACACCACAACAAAATGGAGTGGCCGAAAGGAAGAATCGGACTCTTCAAGAAATGAGTCGGTCCATGCTAAATGAATTTTCTCTTCCAAAATATTTTTGGGCTGAAACCGTAAGAACGACTTGTTATGTTATTAACTGTGTTTACCTTCGTCCTAAGTTGAATAAAACACCATATGAGCTTTGGAAAGGAAGAACTCCAAATAATAGTTACTTCAAAATATTTGGATGTAAGTATTTTATTTTGAATACAATGACCAATTGGATAAACTTGATCATGAGGCCAACGAATGAATATTTATGGGGTACTCAACCAAGAGCAAAGCATATCGGGTTTTACAACAAGATTAGCATGGTGGTTGAAGAATCTATTCATGTCAAATTCAGTGAAGCCTCGGGTGTTGAAAGGATACCCAATGATGAAAATGATGAAGAAGATGATATTGAACCAATTGTTCCTAATGATACTCAAAGTGATCAACTCAAATGATCAACATTCTACTTCAAATGTTCCACAAGAAGACAAATGCGATAATTCAGATCTCTCCATTGCTCTAAACTTCAAAGGAAATCGTCCAAGAGATCTCAAAATTGGAGACCCTTTAGACAAAGTTATGACTAGAAGAAAATTTGCCGAGAAAGCTCTTATTTCTCAAAAAGAGCCAAAAAATGCAAAGTAAACAATTGAAGATGAGGATTGGTTTCTAGAAATGCAAGAGGAGTTGAATCAATTCGAAAGGAATGATATTTGGGAATTAGTACCTTGTCCTCCATCACAAACAATTATTGGTACAAAATGGGTATTCCGAAATAAACTTGATGAACAAGGCAACATTGTTCAAAACAAGGCAATGTTAGTAGCTCAATGGTATTGTCAAGAAGAAGGTATTGACTATGATGAAACTTTTGCACCCGTAGTACGTTTAGAAGCTATTCGTATTTTGCTTGCCTATTCTTATTTTAAAAATATCTAGTTTTATCAAATGGATGTTAAATCCGCTTTTCTAAATGTTTTATTCAAGAAATCTATGTAAAACAACCTCTGGGATTTGAAAATTTTTCTAGGCCAAATGATGTTTATAAATTTAAAAAAGCCTTATATGGTTTGAAACAAGCACGTCGAGCATGGTATGATAAACTTAGCTCTTTTCTTTTGCAAAATGGATTTACAAGAGGTAAAGTTGATAATACTCTTTTTGTTTTTGAAAAAGGACAAGATTGCTTATTAGTTCAAATTTATGTCGATGATATTATATTTGGTGCTACTAATGAATCTCTTTGTAAGAAATTTTCCAAGTTAATGCAAGGTGAATTTGAGATGAGTATGATGGGGGAGCTCAATTTATTCTTTGGACTCCAAATAAAACAATGCCAAGAATGCATTTATATATCACAATCAAAGTATACAAAAGAACTTTTAAAGAAGTTCGGAATAGAAGAAAGAAGAACCATCACTACTCTAATGGCAACCAACGTCAAGCTCGACAAGGATGAAAAAGGTAAGTTGGTTGATGAATCAAAATATCGAGGTATGATTGGTAGTTTACTTTACTTAACCGCAAGTAGATCCGATATTCTTCATGTCGTATGCCTATGTGCTTGTTTTCAAAGTAATCCCAAAGAATCTCATATGAGTGCCGTTAAAAGAATTTTTTGATATTTGAAAGGCACTATAGTTTGTTTTATCCAAAGAACGAAAATTTTCTCTTAAAGGATATAGTGATTCAGACTATGCGGGAAATATTGATGATCACAAAAGTACATCCGGATCATGTCAATTTTTAGGCGATTGCCTCGTATCTTGGTTTTTGAAAAAGAAAAATTGTGTATCCTTATCAACGGCCAAAGCCGAATACATTTCCGCGGCCTTTTGTTGAACTCAACTGCTTTGGATGAAACAAACCTTAGCGGATTACAAATGTGCCTTTGAAAATATCCCTATTTTTTGTGATAACACGTCCGAGAGAATATTGTTCAAAATCCGGTTCATCATAATCGAACAAAACATATTGAGGTTCGTCATCATTTTCTAAGGGATTGCGTTTCCAAACAAACAATTGAGATGTGTTTCGTTCCGTCTCAAGATCAACTCGCGGATATTTTTACAAAACCTTTAACCGCCGAGTCTTTTGCGTCAATTCGAGCTCGTTTAGGCGTAATGCATATCGAATAAGGTCTATGATTGCATTTTGTGCATTTTTAAAACTTAGGGGTGAAAATCGGATTTTTAACTCAAAATTCCGACAGAACCTGAAAAAAGGGCTCTGGGGACCGGATGAAGGGGGGTAGACCGGTTATGAGTATACCATCCATATTACTCAACTTCTCCGATTAATTGGTAAGTTTAATTCTTCTTTAATCTCAATTGGGTTGAACCCTTGAGAAAGTGCTTTTACTTGATATTTTGATGAATTTGTTGTATCATTGTGTTGGGAATGTTGATTGTTGATGGATTATGATTATAGAACTGTGATTGGTGATGAATTTTTGGGCATTATTACATTGACAAGTGTTAAATACATCTTCGTTTTTATTCTACGCACGCCAAGTGTTCGACAAAATATTTCAATGAAAATTTCTTCTGTTGCATGAATCTCTTGATTTCAAATGTCTTATATGTTTATAGAGATCATGTTTTATCAATCACATGAGCTTTTAAAAAAAAAAACATTCTCGGAATTTCCCTCACTATTTGGAATTTTAAGCTTTATGCTCAAAAACTCGATAAATCGATTAAAATGTGCACTTTGATATGTTTTTATGATGTTTTTATCGTGCTAATACTCTTTTTGATAATTCCAAAGGAGGAGAAACGTGAAATAAGCTCATAAGCTCAAAGAAGCTAGAAAAAGCTTGCGAAAAAAAGCTATAAGTTGTGGATAAAAAAGCCAACAGTTGAGAATTAAACTTAGTCCAATGGATGCATAATGGAATTTTAATTGTGACTAATGATTTCTTTTTGACAGGGCGAGCTTCTAAGCTCTTGAAATTTAAGCTCAGAGTGGAAAAACTGAGCTTTTAACTTTTAGTTGTTTGCTTCTATACTTACTCTTGTTGTGCATGTTGATAGGGGGAGCTTTTACAAAATGCTTTGAAAAATCTTTGCTCCCATCCTTGTGATTCTTACACATGAAAAGTGTCGCTCAAAATGAATAGTTATTTTTTGCAGGAAAAACTTGTTCTGTTTTCAAAATCGACCTCTTAAAATTATTTTGGTTTGTAATCATCAAAAAGGGGGAGTTTGTTAGATAAATATTTTTATCATAATTTTGATGATTTTATTTAACTGAGTTTTTCACCAAAACAATGTCCCTAAATGTTGTCCAAATATTCCTAATCGATTTAAAATATTTTTACTAATTTTTTGGAGTATTTTATGAAGTTTATTTTTGATAAAAATTGGACAACACTTTTATTTCGTGGTCAACCCGCTCTAGGGCAACCCGTGCCTGAAGATGATTTTGGAAAATAGAAATGAAATAGAACAAAAAAAGGTCCAGGTCGACCGGCCGAATCTGAGGTCGACCGGTGTGGTCAATCGGTTGACCACATGTC
Source organism: Rehmannia glutinosa (assembly GCA_016081115.2). Lineage (NCBI taxonomy): Eukaryota > Viridiplantae > Streptophyta > Magnoliopsida > Lamiales > Orobanchaceae > Rehmannia > Rehmannia glutinosa. Next base: position 43,922,934 of record CM071927.1, read on the forward strand.
GACCGATGCCTGGAGCCTTTAATTTTGGCCATGTCCTTTCTGTATCACCTCTAGTTCAACCGGTTCAACCCCCTTGGACCGGTCCAATAGGCTAAAATTACAGTACAATTCGAATATTTCTATTAGAGGTCGACCAGTCGACCTAAGGTTTTATCAGCAAATTATCCATTGCACAACATACAACTTTTCATGATTTTAAGGGATTGATTTCTAACAGCTATAATGTCCATTTGATTTGCAATTTTTTACAGATTTCAATCTCCAAGGAGGATCCTATGTCTGAAAATCAAATTCAAGACCTCTCCTATAAATAGATGGAGGATTGAAGAAACAAGACATAACAACACAAGCAATACAAACACAAGCAAACTTCTTGTTCTTCACTTTCATATTCTTGTTGTATTTAGCATAAGTCTTTCACTTGCAAATCTTAAGTACTAGGCTTTATTCTTGATTACACTTGCACTTCAAAGTTGTATACTTCAATCGAGTTATAATCTTGAATTTTTTCAATCATCCAAAACAAGACATCCTTGTTAAGTGTTCTTGTGGTAAGATCACACTTGGATGATTTTAGGTGTTGAAGAGTGTGGTACTCTTCATTGGTGTAAGAAGATTGTGGTGATCTTCATAAGTGGTATTGTAAGAAGAGTGAGGTGCTCTTCAAGGTGAAGGTGTAATAGTTTGGTATCTATTAATAATTGTGTTTTTTTCGAAATCCACTTTGGATATACCGGGGTGGTAGAAGATTAGGCCCTATGTGGGTTGAACTTCTATAAATCAACATGTGTTGTTTATTTTCTCGCACTTACATTCTTGCTATCATTTTTATATTCAAAAAAGATGGAAGAAAATCGGAAAATCGGCATAATCTATTCATTCCCCCTCTAGATTATCGTAGTCACTTGGACTAACACGTACTATGGAGGCCCTTACGACGCTCAAGTCAGCATGGTGAACGGGAGAAATAACAGTAAACAAATACTGTAAAATAATGCGTAAGAGAATAATGAATTAGATAACTTACGGATAATAGGAGGGACCTTTTTGTACCTGGGAGATGGGCTCCATGGGCCGTGTAGGAGAATTTGGCCTACGGGCCAGTCCACGTAGGAGAAAACGACCGATTGGGTCAAACCTGGACTCCTTTAGGCCAGTTTATTTATTAAGAACCCATTGGATAATTAATATTAAATAAATATATATAAAATGAATTATATATTTAATTAATGAAATACCATTTTTGCTCCAACAATTAATTAAGGTTGTAAATGAACAGAACATTTACAAACAACTCGTGAACAATCTCAAACTCGGATAACATTTGTTATGTTCGTTTATTTAGTTAACGAGTATATAATAAACAAGGGGCACTCTCTTGTGAGACCGTCTCACGAATCTAGATCCGTGAGACGAAGCTCCATTTAAAATAACCCGCCCGGCCTAGAGAACCCGCTGATTTAGATTAACCAATCCCAGCCCAGCCCTGTTACCGCGCTAGGTTTTCAAAAATCGAACCAATCCCAGCCCAGCCACCCTGTGCCCTAGCTCGTGTTTCCCGAAGAATGTCGTCTCCTCGGCTCGTGTTTCCCCCCAAGAATGTCGTCTCTCCCTCAGCTCGTGTTCCCCCAGAAACAGGTCGTCTCCCTCAGCTGGAGACGAATGAAACAGTAGAAAGCGAAAAAAATCCTCAGCTTGTGTTCTCTCTGTCTCCCTCTCTCGACGTCAATTAACATAAAAACCTCAGCTCGCGTTCTCTCATTGTGTCACACGGTATGTAGAATTTCGATTCGATTTACCTTTTGTTACAAAAATATATGTATGAAATTTGTGTTAGTATTGGTGTTTGTTATTGTAAGAAAAAACTTTTTCTTCTTTTTTTTTCTGTTTTCTAGCTTCAGGTAAGTTTTGTTGAAGAACAAAAATGGACAATATAAAAGAGCTTGCCAAAGAAGGTATGAATTCTTCCATTAAGACTAAAAGTATTACTTTTATAGCTAAAAGTATCACTTTTTCAATCAAAAGTATCGATTTCTAATGAAAAGTATTGCATTTAGATGTTGTCACCGTCATTGACTCTAGTGATGAGGGTGATGAAATCAAAATTGACACGATGATGATTGTGATGTAATGCTCCAAGAAAGTCAAGGTAATATATTGCATATCTTTTGTCACTTGATTTTTCAAGTATTGATTTTCTAGTAAAAAGTATCGTTTTTCAATGAAAAGTGTCACTTTTTCAATGAAAAGTATCACATTTCTAACCAAAAGTATTATGCTTAGATGTTGTCACAATTCTTGGTGTCAAGCTCTCAAAATGACGAAGTCAATATTGCCACACAGAATGCAAATAATACAACACTCCAAGAAGTGAAGGTAATGTGCTTCCCATTTTTGTCAATTAAGTTTTTGAAGTATTACTTTTTTATTAAAAAGTATCACTTTTTAAGTGAAAAGTAATCACTTTTGGAATGAAAAGTATCACATTTCTAAACAAAAGTATTACGCTTAGATGTTGTCAATTAAGTTTTGAAGTATTACTTTTTCATTAAAAAGTATTTAAAAAGTATCACTTTTTAAGTGAAAAGTATCACTTTTTGAATGAAAAGTATCACATTTCTAACCAAAAGTATCACTTCAGTTTTTCAAGTATTGCTTTTCTAGTAAAAAGTATGACTTTTTCAATTAAAAGTATCATATTTCTAACCAAAAGTATTATATTTAGGTGTCACAATTATTGCCTCTAGTGATGAGGGTGATAAAGTAAGTAATTCCAATGAGGCTGGAGTTGATAATGAAGATGAAAATGAGTTTGATGTGAGTGGTTGTCTTCTACATATAACAAGAAAAACAATTAAGGATATGCATCAGTTGTATTGTCGTCATGCTCGTGCTATTGGGTTTAGTGTACGAAAATCGACTACTAGAAAATCTACAACTGAAACAGGAGTTGTTGTTGAGAAATACTCTGTATGTTCTTCTGCTGGATTAAAGCAATCTGCAGCCGAAAAGAAAAAGGTTAATGTTACACGCACCGGATGTAAAGTTTCAAAGAGAGTAAAGTTAAATGGAGAGGGGCTTTACGAGGTAGTTCAGCATATTGTGGAACACAACCATCAACTCACAAGAACAGAATGGAGCCATTTACATCGTTGTGAGAGTCATTACAAATGAAAAAGGCAAAGCTGTTGAGGATATGATATCTTGTGGGAAGAAAGCCACTCAATCTTACCGTTATATGGTACACGATGCGGGGGGCGAACAATGTTTTGGTCATACTTTGAAAGACCATTTGAATTTTGTTAATAGATTGAAAATGAAAGCAATAGAAGGTGGCGATGCACAGACGTTAATTGACATCTTATATCAACAAGATGTCAAAGAGGAGGATTTCTTTTTTAGAGTGAAGTTGGATGAATTTGGTAGATTATCTAATGTATTTTGGAGGGATTCCATGATGAAGGAAGACTACAAGATATACGGTGATGTTATGATATTTGACACAACATATCGCACGAATAAATACAACTTGATTTGTGCGCCATTTGTTGGGGTCAACAACCACTGGAAAAACGTCATGTTTGGGTGTTTTTTATCGATGAAAAATCAATCATTTGAGTGGCTTTTTCAAGTCTTTACAAAATCAATGGGTGGAAAATATCCTGTAACTTTGTTCACCGATCAAGACTTGGCAATAAGCAATGCAATTGAAAAGGTAAATACTTTATGACAATAATCTAATACTTTTGTCTGTGATACTTTTATAGCTAAAAGTGATACTTTTAGCTATAAAAGTGATACTTTAGCATGAGAATCGATACTTTTCCCCTCGAACATATATGGTTAATTTTGTTTGTGATACTTTTGTCAAATGTTATAGCTAAAAGTGATACTTTTATAGCTAAAAAAGTGATACTTTAGCATGAGAATCGGATACTTTTCCCTCAGAACATATATGGTTAATTTTGTCTGTGATACTTTTGTCAGTCTGTGATACTTTTATAGCTAAAAGTGATACTTTTAGCTATAAAATTGATACTTTAGCATGAGAATCAGATACTTTTCCCTCAGAACATATATGGTTAATTTTGTCTGTGATACTTTTGTCTGTGATACTTTTATAGCTAAAAGTGATACTTTTAGCTATAAGAAAACATGAAAATTAGATATTTTTCCCTCAAAACATATATGGTTAATTTTGTTTTATTTCTTCTGTTCAGGTTTTTCCTCAGACAAGGCACAGGCTATGTCTTTGGAACCTTCACCAGAATGCTATAAGTCGGTTTGGACGTTTGAAAAAAAATAATTCTTTCAAAGAAGCATTCAATAAATGTTTGACTGATTGTGTTGACGAAATAGACTTTGAAATTTGCTGGAATTCTATGATTTCGGAGTATGAATTGCATGATGATTCTTGGTTTCGGCGCATGTATGATTTGAAGGAGAAATGGTGTACTGCATTAAGCAAGGATATTTTTTCTGCGGGAATATTATCTTCACAAAGGAGTGAGAGTACGAACAGCGCAATAGGATTTAATGCAAAGAAAACAACAACTCTGACTGAATTTTATGGAATTTTTCAAGGAACATTAAAGCGTTGGAGGAACAATGAAAAAGAAAATGAATTCCAGTGCTCAAGATCAATTCCGACGTCTGTACTACCATTGACTGGAATATTGAAACATGTTCTTTGAGGTATATACATTGACCCTTTTTAAAGAGTTTGAGAGTGAGTTTATTAAAAGTATCTCTCTTGAATGCATCATTGTGCATGTTGAAGAAAACGTCATGGTTTATGACATTTCAATGCCAAGTGATGGGGGTTTTGTCATCGTGTGGTGTATGATTGTTTAAATATGCTCATAAACTCGTTATTGTAAGAAATTTGAGGAGTGTGGTTTACTCTGTTGTCATAGCTTAAGAGTATTTCATATGCATTCTATCTCCAAGATTCCCGAGTGTTACATTGTCAAAAGATGGACAAAATTTGTCAAAACAGAGTTATGGGGAAGTTCATAAGATGGTGAAAGTTCTCACAAACGAAGGATTGTGTTCCTTGGTGGCATGAAATGGCACGAAACTATTATAATCTTATTCTAAAATGCCAAGACAATAAGGAGGCGAGAAGAATCATCGAAGATGGCTACAATAGAGATTCTTTAGCTGTTGATGCATTGATGAATACACTTTGAATTCTACGGACAAAATGAGGTTTCTAATTCTTCTAATAGTATAATTTGGATCCTACACGTTCGATTACAAAGGGGAGAAGGCAAAGGATCAAGGGCATTTTCAAAAAAACAAGAAGAAAAAAGTAGTGATACAACAAGCTCACATCCATCCACGGAGTTTGGTTCAAAGATTCCTAATCCTCGATTATTTTAGTATTCCTCTTGTTTTAGTATTGAATTGTTGATTTTTAGTATTGTTGAATTGTTGATTTTTAGTATTGTTGAATTGTTGATTTTTAGTATTGAATTGTTGATTTTTAGTATTGGATTCTTGACTTTTTATTATTGAATTTTTAGCTTGATTATTATAAATGATGGTGATACTTTTATCCCAAAAACGATACTTTTGTAACAAAAAATGATACTTTTAACCCAAAAGGTGATACTTTTCTAATGGAAAGCTATACTTTAATGAGATGATACTTTTTAACACTAAATGATATTTTTAACCCAACAAACGATACTTTTGTAACAACGAGTGATACTTTTAACCCAAAAGGTGATACTCGATTGAAAGCTATACTTTAATGAGATTAAACTTTTTTAACAATAAATGATACTTTTAACCCAAAAAAACGATATACTTTTGTAACAAAAAATGATACTTTTAACCCAAAAGGTGATACTTTTCCAATTGAAAGCTATACATCTTGACATGATACTTTTTTAACAAAAGTGATACTTTTAACCCAAAAAGATACTTTTTTAATAGAAAGTGATACTTTTGTAACAAGAAGTGATACTTTTCCAATTGGAGCTATACATCATGACATGATACCTTTTTAACAGTGATACTTTCAACCCAAAAATGATACTTTTTTAACAAAGTGATATTTTTAAAACAAGCAACGATACTTTTTAAAACACAATGATACTCTAATAAGCCTCTTTCTAAAACTGGCAACAAAATGCTCGAACATTACAAATGTGCTTATTCACAACCACACCAACTTACGAGAATGTGAAAACAACTTTTCTCGTCACCTTCCCACAAATCATACAACCAAAAAACTACTCAATATCTATCAATGTAACTTGCACCAAACTAATTTATACATGCATAAAAATTAGAAACAATTATTCTCTTTCATTCTATACGAGCCCTATACATTCATCAATCAACTTGTTTGATTTATAAATTCAATTGCTTCCTTCTCAACTTGCACTCTTAATTAATTCCACCTAAATTTGAGAACAATCTTTGCGTAATAAGAAGCCCTTAATTTGCGTCGTTCACCAACCTTCAATAAAAACAAGATAAAACAAAGGTGAAATAAATAAAAACAAGATAAAACAAAGAAATTTAATCTAATCTAATTTGCAAAAATATTCATACCTTACGCAAATCCGGTTACGAGTAAACAAGCCCCTGGAAATTTTCCATGTGGTGCATTAGGAAAACACCACGAATCAATGTTGGCTATTTTTCTTTGCCATGGAAATTTGACATTATCAAATTCATATTTTGCAACATCATCGACCTTAGGGTGGTTTTTCTCCTTCAAGAAAATGCTCATTTCTCTTTCTTTGAAAATTAAAAAAGAGAAATCACACTACTGAGAGATACTTTTCACTTCAAAGTATTACAAAAATAATGAGTAATACTTTTCACTTGAAAAGTGATACTTCTCATATGAAAAGTGAAACTTTTCACAAAAAAAGTGATACTTTTTACTTCAAAGTATTACAAATAATGAGTAATACTTTTCAAGTGAAAAGTGATACTTTTCAAATCAACGTTTCATTACAAATAATGAGTAATACTTTTCAAATGAAAAGTGATACTTTTCACTTAAAAAGTGATACTTTTCACTTCAAGTGTATTACAAATAATAACATGAAAACTAACATCAATAATAACATCAACTAAATAATTTACCACCAATTTTGCTAGACTAATATAGTCGGGAGCAACATTTTCATTATGCACCAAATTATCCAGGATATTGCACTTTTGCATCAACAAAGTTGATACAAAGATAGATATAATGTTGCTTGTAGCAAATTGGCACAAAAATATGCATTTTTAACAAGAAAATCGGGACAAAAATCTGCATTTTATAAGAAGAAAAGCTAAATTCCAAAGCAAAACTTGAGAGATATTCTTACGAAATCCACGGTCTTTGAGGTCTCACTGCTTTCCACTTGACATCCAACGATTCCAAGAAATCTCTCAAATTTTTACTATTATCCCGCTTTATCTCTCAAAAGATAATCCTAAAAGTGACTAGATATAAGTATATTGTTAGGTAAATTATTTTGTTGGAAATTGATTTATTAGAAATGAGTGTTGACTCAATTTTGACCAATTATTTAAGTTGATTCCATTTATATAAAATAAAAATAAATTAGATAACTATAATCTACTTTGTGAGTAGATAAGATTAACATTAAATTTCTCTCAAAACTAATTTAAGGTGAACGAGAAATGAATACATAAAATAAGATACTTAAATACACTTTTATATGGAAATACAAATGGGCGGGAATGTGAAGAGTCAAATTTGGCTACCTTATATAGAATTTTACTGTTATTCTTTGTATGTCTAGTACACTCACACTTTTTGGGCTCCCGGACACTGGTCTATCTAGGACCTGATGATGCTCCCCTCCAGAGACCATTTGTGTATGCTAACTAAGCAGAATTTCACCAATAGTAAAGAGTAATCATGTGAAACTTCTTATGGTGCACTCTAGTAGACCAAATTGATTTTGACTAGCTTTGAGTTAGTTCAACCTACACTGAGGACAGTGCAGATGTTGGAATTTTGGTTTGATAAAATGGGTGTTGACCCGATTTTGACCAAATATTTAAGTATTTTCCATTAGCGAAAAATGAAATTAAATTATTTGTAAAAATTCTACAATGAGAGTAGATGAGAATAACATTTGGAATTTCTCAAAACCAATTCCGGGTGAATGAGAAATTAATGCTAGAAGTTAATCATTTAAAACTAGAAAATGGTATGGAAAATGAAAATGGAAAATGTGGGGAAGGAGAATGCTCCATCCCACATAGGAAGAGAAGGCAAAGTTTGCTCACTTTATAAATACCAAGTTGGACTTATGGGTTTGGGCCCTTGGGGACACCCAAATTTTTAAATGGGTGAGGACCTACATGCTTGTGAGTTTGGTTCAAAGCATACACGCGCGTGTGCGCCCCCACCGCCAGTCGGCTCGGCTCGGCCAGGCCTGGCCCGGGTCGTGGGTCACGGGCCTGGGCCTAGGCTTGGGCTTGGGCTTCAAGGCCCTTATTCTTTTTGGCCAAAAACCTTTAAAATTAATTAATTAATTAAATTAATTAATTAAAAAATTTCCAACTGAAGTGTTCGCAAACAAGCACGGGCGCACGCACGGGTCGTGTGCCAAGTCATGTGTCAAGTCGAAACTTTGCTCTTACGTTCGCAACCAACCACGGGCACACGCACATGCCATGTACCTGGTCGTGCATCGAAGCGAACCTCTGAATAGATGCACCTGTTCGCTGTAAACATGTCTTTTTGAGCCAAAAGACATGATCTTTCTATCCGAGCACCTTGATGCCTATATAATCGGACCCTGCAGATGCAATAATATACGAATTACATAACGAAATTATCAGCCTAAAATCGAGTCATTTGAATTACAACATATTGACATTCCTTCCTTCAAAGCTTGAAAGTTTCAAACATTTGCTAGTAAACTCGAACAGAAAAGTCGTTGTATCTTAGGGACGAGCGTCAGAACCATAAGCATTTAGTATACAGGGCATTTTTATCTTGCAGAGACTGTATCTAATACAGGCATCGACTAAGCCTAAACTTAGCCATATTCTGAAACAGTAAACCTTCCATTGCATTTTAACCAACAATCGCAAGACGAAAAGCACGTTTTTGTTTCAAGACGGTGGCTTCAATTTCGTTCACTCCGATGGTTGTTGCACTTGCTCACGGTGAAAAGCCGACCAAGTTCTTCGGCGTCGAGTTTAAACGCTGGCAATAGAAGATGTTGTTCTACCTCACTACATTAGGTTTGTCCCGATTTCTAAAGGAGCATCCCCCTACCATTGGCGATGAAGAATTCGATAACCAACGGAGAATCGCTGTGGATGCTTGGCATAACAACGATTTTCTGTGTCGAAATTATATTTTTAACGGGCTAGACGACACATTAGAGGTAGATACACTATCAAGTTAAATCCGAAGTGTTACTAAAGATGTGATAACACCTAAGGTTACACACCTATTAGGACTAAGGTCTGAAATCTCTTAGAACGAGATTCTAACTGGATGGTTGGGACAACGTTCTAACAAAATAAAAATAAAGTGGTCGAGAGCCATTAAAGTTCTGGATATTTTGCTTTAAAATAAGGATACCAGAAGTTGGAAGGGGAACTTTACTTTTTACCAAACCACATAAAGGAAGATGCCTTGAAGTGTGGGCGTGTTGTGGCTAAAGTAGAAGCAACAAATAAAATAAATTCAGCATTCATGATATAAATGATAGTACGATCATTAAATCAAGAAATGTTGTATTTATTAAAAGGTGTATTTTCTTGCAAAGGAAAGAGGTAAGTCTAGACATTTTTGTCGAAGACATAATACCAATAGACAGTTGATTTCGAATGGGGTTATTTCGGTTGACTACGTGACGTCAAAGGAAAATCTTGCCTATCCGCTTACAAAAGGCATGAATCGAGATCAACTGTATAAATTGTTAAGAGGAATGGGTTTAAAATCCACAAACTAAAGAATGTTCATAGCGGTAATCCAACGTGAATTGGAGATCCCAAGACCTTGGTTCAATGGGACAACTAAGTTACGAATGTTCAGCGAAATACTTGGAAAATATGTTATGTCATTCCCGAAACTTCCAAGAGAATGAAAACTTGTTGAATGTGGTTAGGTTAAGTTTAAGACTTTTAATGATTCCTATACCGAAAGGTGGAGTATGGCAGGATATTCTTCAATAGGAGATCACCTATATAAGTGAGAAGTAATGGTCGCTTTAAAGAAACACTTATGAATCTAACATATGGTTCAGGGCCAAAATGGACACAACGTGAGAAAAACAAGTGTTAGAATTGTTATTGTGTAAGTACTATTGTCTCAGTTTACACAAACGACTGAATAGTTCAAGACATCGCGTCACTAAGCAGCTAGTAAATCCGATAGTATTTTACTAAGGTTCAAAGCCACAAACTACCTATCCAGATGTAATAACAGTTTGTCGAGACTTTCAAGCGAATCTTCATACACGCATGCATTAATTTCATTCATGTGGGGGATTGTTGGAATTTTGGTTTGGTAAAAAGGTTGTTGACCCAATTTTGACCAAATATTTAAGTGGTTTCCATTAGTGAAAAATGAAATTAAATTATTTGTAAAAATTCTACTATGAGAGTAGATGAGAATAGCATTTGAAATTTCTCAAAACCAATTCTGGGTTAATGAGAAATTAATGCTAGAAGTTAGCCACTTAAAACTAGAAAATGGTATGGAAAATGGATAATGTAGGGAAGGAGAAATGCTCCATCCCACATAGGAAGAGAAGACAAAGTTTGCTCGCTTTATAAATCCCAAGTTGGACTTATGGGTTTGGGCCCTTGGGGCACCCAAGTTTTTAAAGGGGTGATGACCTACATGCTTGTGGTTTTGGTTCAAAGCACACATGCACGACCTACATGCCCCCGGTCATGGGTGGGGCACAGGGCCGATTGAGCTTGGGCTTGGGCTTCAATGCCCTTATTCTTTTTGGACCCAAAACCATTAAAATTAATTAATTAATTTTAATTAATTAATTAAAGAATTTCTAATTGAAGTGTTCTCAAACAAGTGCGGGCGCACGCACGCGGCATGCGCCGTGCGCGTCAAGTCGAAACTTTGCTCTTTCATTCGCAACCAAGCACGGGCACACACACGGGCCATGCGCCTGGTCGTGCGTTGATGTGAACCTCTAAACAGATGTGCATGTTCACCGTAAACATGTCTTTTCGAGTCAAAATACATGATCTTTCCATCTAGGCAACTTGATGCCTATATAATCGGATCCCTACAGATGAAATAACATACAAAATACATAACGAAATTATCAGCCTAAAATCGAGTCATTTGCATTACAACATATTGACATTCCTTCCTTCAAAGCTTGAAAGTTTCAAACACTCTCTGTTGTTCGTTGTAGTTTCGAGTTTGCAAGTGCTATAAACTCGAACATAAAAGTCGTTGTATCTTAGGGACGAGCGTCGGAACCGTAAGAACTTAGTATACGGGGCGTTTTCCTCTTGCAGAGACTGTATCCAATACAGGCCTCGACTATGCCTAAACTTAGTCATATTCTGAAACAGTAAACCTTCCATTTCATTTTAACCAACAGCAGAGACCTAGCCAGCACTTGTCGTATTTGGCGCTTTTGAGAAATTGGACTAGGCTCGGATGGCTCGGTGATGTGGAGAGATGTTGCCTGGACGTGTCCTGCTCACCGGTTGCTAATTGGCCAACGATATTTGGATATGTCATGTCGGATATTTCGCTTTTAAAGTGTAAAAAAGGATACTGATTGGAATTTAAATTAATTATATATATATATATATAATGAGGATACAGTTGGAATTTAAATCTAAAATAGAAGGGAATTTGAGGGCAAATGTGAGATATTGCATTATACCAAATTTGGTGTAAATGAATAGTGTTACACCGAATTTGGTGTAATACTATTTACTACACCAAATTTGGTATGTGGTTTAGAGTTGGGTTGGAGAGGAATTTTGGCATATTTGGTGTAATAAAATGGGATTTGAAGTTGGGTTCGAGATGCCCTAATAGTCCATATCAATTCGGACCAAAAGTTTCACCCAGTCTGAAGGGCACCCGAAATTTTATAAATAGAACCCTCTCTCGCTGTTCATTTTCACACTATTCAAAAGCATTTCAACTTTTGTCTTAATCTTCTCCTTTTTGAATTCGAAAGTTTTGAAACATTTAATTGTTCGCTCTAAGTTCGACTTTTGCAAATGCTGCTAAGTTAAACTAGAAAGCTGTTGTAACTTAGAGACGATTATGTCTAGAACAGTAAGCAATTTGTAAGGGAAAATTTTGTCTTGTGGAAATAGTATCCAATACTAGCTTCGACTTAAAAATTTTGTCATGTTATTCTGCCCGATTTTCAAGAAAAAAACAAACACCAAAAATAACACTTTTGTTATTGGTATTTGTTGAAATATGTCGCTTGTGAGTTTTCCACTTTAATTAATTAGGGGAAAAAAGTCTACTCTATAAGCCAAGTGAGTTGCTCCTCCTATTACCAATTGGTTTTAAGATGGAACCTCACTTGGTGGGTTTGGGCTCTCCCCCTTTATTGGGTATGTTTCATGATGTGGGTCGTACCAAGTCCCTTCGAATCTAACATGGCATTAGAGCAGGCCCATGCTCGGCCCAAAGTGGGCCAATCAATATGATTTGATGGAGCATGGAGGTTCTTGTAATGATTAACGAATTGACAAAGGACTCACAAGTGACGGGGGCGTGTTGAAATATATCACTTGTGAGTTGTCCCACATTGATTAATTAGAGAAAGAGGGTCTACTTTATAAGCCAAGTGAGCTAATCCTTTATTGCCGATTGATTTTAGTATGAAACATCACTTAATGGGCTTGGGCTAATCCCCTCTATTGGGTACGTGTCATGATGTCCATCGTACCAAGTCCCCCAATCTAACAATATAGGCAATAATTGCTTTTGTAATAGATATTTGCAGTCAGTTTTCAAGTTATTTTCAAAACATGATATTTGGGTTATCTGGAAACAGACAACTTTAAATTTGTATCATCATACAAGTAATTTTAACTATATTTATAACTTTTGACATTAGAGCCTAGAAGATGTGCTTGAATAAAGGAAAAAAAAAAAAAAAAAAACAATTCAAATGGCATAAAGCAAGGCCATCGAATAATTCAATTTTTGATTTTGGCAAATGTGAAATTGACATAAAATAATCATGCAAGAAAATCATATGTTTAATTGACCCTATAGTTAGGTTCATGGGAAATCGACATGAAAACAAAATGCTGTTATTGCAAGTTGACTTGGAAATATTGGTGCAAAACTGCAAATGTTGACGACCAAGGACAAGTTATAAAGAAAAGGTAAATTTCGACTTGTTTCCCTTTTCTCTTTTTGCTATTAAACCATTATTATTATTAGTAGTAGTACTTTCTTTTTTGAAAAAATTATTAGTACCTATCGTCGTTTTTGTTTTGTAAAATCATTCCAATACCACGTGATTATTATTAACTAGTTTTTTGTCCATGGATGCACGGATGTATACATGTGAGGTGTTAATTGTCTTGTACTATGATATGTGCATTTTTTTCTAATAGTTCTAAGATTCTATCTCATGCATCGTAATGGTTTAATATAACATCAAACAATAGACATGTTTAATATTTTTTATTGATAAAGTCACAAACGGAAAATTATCATACCTCAAAATCATAAAAAATACATTTAAGTCTATTTATGTTTGGTCTTTTAAAACTGATGTTTCATAAAATTGCATAGGTACACCTTCATCGTTCATTTCGTTTTAGTCATGTTAATATTCCTTATAAGTGTGAAAGTATGTGCCATATATTTTTTCAAGGTTGTAGTAGTAAATTCGATTGCAAAATTATTTCCAAAGTTGTTTGTATGTGTAGGAGAACTAAGTAAATTAACTTAGGAAATACGAGATAATAAAACATAGTTTCGGGAATATTATTGATTTTATTATATTTATTTTTTTGGAGATATTTTACTTTTCGGTTATTGTCATTTACTTTATTTATTCACATTGTTAAGTCAATTTTATATTTTAAAAATTTTGTTGTGGGGATTTGTATTGCATTATTTGGAATTTTTCAATTATTATGTTCGATTGGAGTTCTCATATTTGGTATTTTCAAACTGTTCGATGCACGAACTCTATTTTTATTAAAATATTTTTTATTGATTGCAAGAAGTTTAGAATATCAATAAACTGTTAAGTATTAAATTATGATTCACAATATGCCAAAAGCTTACCAAATATAAAAATATAAGCATTCATATAACTTTTTTATACAATGATCTTCATTATTTTTTGGAGATTAAAATATAAAATTATTTATTTTAAATTAGGAAAGTACAAATTATGTGAAAATCCGTTTTACTAAAACTATGAAAATTTTATTTTTTTAAATTAAGAAGTATAAAAGTTGTTGTCAAATTATTTTACATCAATAATAAGAACTTACCAAATTATATTGAGGATGAAAACTCGATTTACTGAAAATAAAAAATTACAATTGTTAAAAAACATGAATATACAAATTGTTCAATAGTCATAATTGCATAATTTTAAACTGAAGAACAAAGTTCATGCAATAAATATGAAAAAAATCACAGAAAAATTGACGAAATAAAATAATGAATATGTTGGGCAATTAAATTGCATAAAATAAACCACCTTTAATTTGTATGTAGATTATTTTTTGACCCAGTGTGTGTAAGTGGGTGCATGCGCGGCAGCGTGTGATTAAAAAGAAAAAACCCATTTGTATTACGTGGTAATAAATTAATAATACACACTCAATCACACATTATACACACTTAATAAATTAGTGAAGAAAGTGAGGCATTACCACCTCCACCTGTTGGCTGTTATGCCAACAAACTCCTACATTTTCACACCTACAGAAGCTACTAAAGTGAGATTTTGTGTAGCATGATAATTTGAGTTTTGGGTCAACCCGCACGCTCTCAACTCATGATGCTGGAGACCCACATTTGAGTAGGCATAGCTATTGCAGATGATTTAAATTTTTTATTCCACATTTTTGTTTCAAAAATATTTCACTTGACGGCTGTGATTCCAGGGGATGCAACTAAAGTGGTAATTTCTCCAGTATAGCCAGGTTATACGATTTCTCATACGAAAGTTGCTGGTACACTATACTCTGAAGCGAGGCTGGATCCAATTCAATATTTACATTGAGAGATATCGGAAAATTGTATTTTAGAAATAACACGTGTACAGAATCATGTCATAATTATACACGTGTCATTAACCAAATAAATTAATGTTGGAATTTTTGGCCTTTGAGAAATGGATGTTGACCCGATTTTGACCAAATAATTAAGTGGTTTCCATTAGTGAAAAATGGAATTAAATTATTTGTAAAAATTCTACTAAGAGAGTAGATGAGAATAGCATTTGAAATTTCTCAAAACCGATTCCGGGTGAATGAGAAATTAATGCTAGAAGTTAGCCACTTAATACAAATAAATAGTATGGAAAATAGAAAATGTGGGGAAGGAGAGATCTTTCCCACATAGGAAAAAAGGGGATAAAGTTGCACACTTAATATATCCCAAGTTGGACATATGGGTTTGGGCCCTTGGGGGCACCCAAGTTTTTAAAGGGGTGATGACCTACATGCTTGTGGGTTTGGTTCAAAGCACACGCGCGGGTCGCCGCCGCCGCCGCCCGCCGGCCGGCTCGGCCTGGGCCTAGGCTCGGGCTCGGGCTTGGGCTTCAAAGCCCTTATTCTTTTTGGACCAAAAACCTTTAAATTTAAATGTTTAATTAATTTTTGTAATTAATTAATAAAGTTCAACCTGGGAGGAGGATCGGCCCCGCGCACGGGCAGGAGCACGGCCCGTGCGGTCGGGTCGTGCTACCTGCCGAAGTTTTGCGCCTGCACGCACGGGCGAGGAGACGCGGCGAGCACGGCCGTCTTGTCCTGGGGCGTGCTTGTCTTTGAACTTTTTCTTTGAGCGCACGGCGGGAGCACGGCCGTGCGTCCTGGTCGTGCTCCCCTGCGCAGGTGCGTCTGTTTAGTGCAAAGGTGCCTTTTCGAGCCTACAGATGCGATTTTCCGTATGGGCACTTCATTGCCTATATTATTGAAGCCCCTGCAGATGAATTTAGACACGAAATCATCAGATTAAAATCGGTCATTTGCATGACAAAGCATATTGATTCTCCCCTTCCTTCAATAGCTTGAAAGTCAAAACACTTCGGTTGTTCGCTGTGTTTCGAGTTTGCAAGTGTTCTAAAATCGAGACGTAAATAGTCGTTGTATCTTAGGGACATACGCCGACACCGTTAGCACTTGTATACGGGGCGTTTTCGTCTTGCGGAGACAGAATCTAATTCTGGCCTCGACTAAACCATACACTTAGCCATTTTCTTCTAAAACAGAAACCATACACCATATATTTTTACACAACAATCGCAAGACGAAAAACTTTTGTTTCTGTTTAAGACGATGGCTTCAGGATCGTTCACTCCAGTTTTGAAGGTTGCTGCTCATGCTCATGGCGAGAAACCATCGAAGTTCTCCGATGCCGACTTCAAGAGATGGCAACAGAAGATGCTGTTCTACGTGACAACCTTGGGGCTGTCTCGTTTCGTGAAGGAGGAACCCTCTGCATTTGGTGATGAAGAATCCGACAATGAACGGAGAATCACTGTGGATGCTTGGCATAACAGTGATTTCCTGTGTCGGAATTATGTTTTGAATGGGCTAGACGATACCTTGTATAATGTCCATAGTTCGTTCAAAACTTCCAAAGAGTTGTGGGACTCTTTGGAGAAGAAATATAAAACAGAAGATGCCGGTGCAAAGAAATTTGTAGTCGGTAAATTTATGGATTATAAGATGGTTGACACCGAGACGGTGATTAGCCAAGTACAAGAAATACAGATCATACTTCACGACTTAGTGTCTGAATGGATGATTCTGAGTGAGTCATTCCAAGTGGCTGCGATTATCGAAAAATTGCCGCCATCGTGGAAAGATTTTAAGAACTACCTCAAGCACAAACGAAAGGAAATGGGGCTTGAGGATTTGATAGTTCGACTTCGGATTGAGGAAGACAACCGGGATTCCGAATGGAAATCAGCAAATATGGGGGTATGATCATACTTTGTGGAACATCAGTGGAGTTTTTGTTGCATTTTTTAAATGTAACAGAAGGTGTTGCCAAAAGTGTTGCAAACACCGAAACCACATTTGCATGAGGTGTTGTCGAAAGTGTTGTAACACTCAAGGCAGACACCGTAACAAGTTGAATCTGAAGTCTTACTAAAGATGTGATAACATCAAAGGTTACTCACCTTGTAAAAGATGGAGTTGTTGGAACTAAGATCTGAAATCTGGTAGAACGAGATTCTAACTGGATTGTCGGGCCAATGTTCTAACAAAATAAAATAAAAATGGACGAGAGCCATAAGAATTCTGGATGATCTTGTGTTAAACAAGATATCAGAAGTTGAAAGGGGAGCTTTACTTTTAGCAAACCACATAAAGGAGATTGTCTTGAAATGTGGGGGTGCTTTAGAAAAAGTAGAAGCACCGAAAGAAATAAATTCAACATTTATGATATAAGTGATGGTACGATCATTATATCAAGAAATGTTGTATCTATTAAAGGTATCTTTTCTTGGAAAGGAAAGAGGTAAGTCTAGACATTTTTGTCGTAGACATAATACCAATAAACAGTTGGTTTCGAAATAGGGTTATTTCGGTTGACTACGTGAAGTCAAAGGAAAACCTTGCGGATCCGCTTACGAAAGACATAAATTGAGATCAACTGTATAAATTGTTAAGGGGAATGGGTATAAAATCCACAACTTAAACAATGTTCATAGCGGTAACCCAACCTTGTGAATTGGAGATCCCAAGACCTTGGTTCAATGGGACAACTAAGTTATGAATGTTCAACTGAACACTTGAAAAATGTATTAGCTCATTCTCGATACATCCAAGTGTATGTAAACCTGCTGAATGTGGTGAAGTTAAGTTTAAGACTTTTAATGATTCATATACCGAAAGGTGGAGTATTGCAGGATACTCTTCAATAGGAGATCACCTATATAAGTGAGAAGTAATGGCCGCTTCAAAAGAAACACTTATGAATCTAAGATATGGTCCAGGGCTGAAATGGACACAACGTGAGAACAACAAGTGTTAGAGTTGTTATTGTGTAAGTATTGTTGTCTTGGTTTACACGAACGGCTGAGTTGTTCAATACATCGCGTCACTAAGCAGCCAATAAATCCGATAGTATTTTACTAAGGAAGGTTCAAAGCCACAAGCTACCTATCCTGATGCAATAACGATTCGCCGAGACTTTCAAGCGAATCTGCATACACGCATGCATTAATTTCATTCATGTGGGGGATTGTTGGAATTTTTTATCTTTGAGAAATGGGTGTTGACCCGATTTTGACCAAATAATTAAGTGGTTTCCATTAGTGAAAAATGGAATTAAATTATTTGTAAAAATTCTACTAAGAGAGTAGATGAGAATATCATTTGAAATTTCTCAAAACCGATTCCAGGTGAATGAGAAATTAATGCTAGAAGTTAACCACTTAATACAAATAAATGGTATGAAAAATGGAAAATGTGGGGAAGGAGAGATGCTCCATCCCACATAGGAAAAAGGGGATAAAGTTGCACACTTAATATATCCCAAGTTGGACATTTGGGTTTGGGCCCTTGGGGGCACCCAAGTTTTTAAAGGGGTGAGGACCTACATGCTTGTGGGTTTGGTTCAAAGCATACGCGCGGGCCGCCGCCGCCGCCCGCCGGCCGGATCGGCCTGGGCCTGGGCTTGGGCTTGGGCTTCAAGGCCCTTATTCTTTTTGGACCCAAAACCTTTAAAATTAAATGTTTAATTAATTTTTGTAATTAATTAAATAGTTTTAATTAATTTTTGTAATTAATTAATAAAGTTCAACCTGGGAGGAGGATCGGCCCAAGACGGGCGAGCACGCACGGCCCGTGCGGTTGGGTTGTGCTACTGCCCAAGTTTTGTGCCTGGGGCATCTTTTGGTGCACGTTTCCGCGCGCGGAGCACGGAGCACGGCCGTGCGTCTGGTCGTGCTCCCCTGCGCAGGTGCGTCTGTTCAATGCAAAGGTGCCTTTTCGAGCCTACAGACGCTATTTTCCGTACGAGCACTTCATTGCCTATATTATTGAAGCCCCTACAGATGAATTTAGACACGAAATCATCAGATTAAAATCGGTCATTTGCATTACAAAGCATATTGATTCTCCCATTCCTTCAATAGCTTGAAAGTCAAAACACTTCGGTTGTTCGCTGTGTTTCGAGTTTGCAAGTGTTGTAAACTCGAGACGTAAATAGTCGTTGTATCTTAGGGACATACGTCGGAACCTTTAGCACTTGTATACGGGGTGTTTTCGTCTTGCGGAGACAGAATCTAATTCTGGCCTCGACTAAACCATACACTTAGCCATTTTCTTCTAAAACAGAAACCATACACCATATATTTTTACACAACAATTAACATAGAAAGTGGAATGAAAAAATGGAACATATGAGATCTGGTGTCGTTGCGAGTAGACATCTTCGTGCAATATCCTAATGGGTTAATGACACATTTACTCAATACTCCGAAAAAAGGACACACTTTTACTATCCCCCGCTTTTTTCGGGCATTTTTATGCTCCCGCCTTTCTGGATTTTTTACGTTGTTATTTTAAGGTGTTTTCGAATATGTTTCGACCATGTTTCATCTAATAAAATTTCAGAAATACACCGAAAAAAAAAAAAAAAATATTAATAATTTCGCCCATTAAATAATTAATTTTATACTCGAAATATTTTTAAAAAATTAAAAAATATACATAAAACAATACATATTAAAACTAAATAAATTAAAAATAATATAGAAACAATACATTAACAAAAAATAACACGATTTAATTTTTGATATCCAATGCATTGAAAACGTCAAATAACATAGAAATAACTAGGGGTGTCAATTTCGGACCCGACACGCAAACCCGATACAAACCTAACACGAAATTAATGGGTATGGGTCCAGCCTTCGTGGGTCCGGGTCAAACTGATTAACCCGCCAATTAAATAGGTTAGGTCCGGGACAACATGCTATGACCCATTTAACCCGTCTAACCCATTTGTGAATTTTTAAAAAAATTAAGTAAGTAATTAGTCATAAGAAAAAACAAAAAACAAGACATGTTCTTAAAACTTAAATTCTAAAACCTCTTTAATTATGTATGTTTTTATTATTTTGCATGTTGTTCACAAAATATGATAAGTATGTTATGTTATTTATGTAATTATGTTACTCCTTTTTTTAATGTTGTGAATTAAGATTTTTTTATTGATTGAATAGTGTGTTATAGTGATTATTTTAAAAAAATTAAATTTATTTAGTTGAAATTATTAAATATAAAAAAAATAATTTTATTATACATTTTAAACGGGTCGGGTCAGGGTTACCTGTGAAATAAATAGGTCGGGTTCAAGGTTCTGACACGAATAAATAATAGGTCGGGTCCGGATTGGCTAATTCTGACCCGCGAACCCACAAACCCGGACCCAACTCAAATTGACACCCCTAGAAATAACCAAGAAACAACAGAACAACATTGAAAACTATATAAAAACAACATAAACAATATAAAAAACATCATATGAACAAACAACACTTAAAAATCGGTAAAAGCTGCATTGAAATATTGAAAACTAAATGGAAACAACAAAGAAACATCATTTTTTTTAATAAAATAAAAAATGCATTAAAAAAGAGAAGAGTATTCCTGATCACAAGCCGGCCAGGTAGCTTAAGGAAAAAAGTCAAAAAGCAAACCAGAAAAGAAAAGCTTATTGATCACAAGCCGACCAGGTAGCTTAAGGAAAAAAGTCAAAAATCAAACCAGAAAAGAAAAGCTTACTGATCACAAGCCGACCAGGTAGCTAAATGTTTGGGGCCTCATTAATTAACAAAGAAACATTATAACAATATTAAAAACATGATAGAAACGACCCAGAAACAACGTCAATATAGAAAACACCACATGAACAAACCAAGCTTAAAAATAGGTAAACATTGTATCGAGACGTTGAAAACTATATGAGAACAATAATAAAATATTAGAACAACATTAAAAATATTATAGAACAACCCAGAAACAACAAACACGTTTAACAAAAAAAAGAAACAACAAAAATAATATATAAAATAACACATGAATAAAAAAAACATCAAAAATAGGTAAAAATTATATTGAAACATCGAAACAACATAGAAATAAATATAAACAACATCGGAACAACAAATATAAAACAATAAATGAAGAAAAAATCAAAAAAATCGTAAAAATATCCAAACAATATGCACGAGCTTAAAAAAATAAAAAAAATCAACCAAAAGTATCACTACTCTAGAAAGTGGTTTTTGCAACAACAAAATGTTGTCGCAAAAGATCTGATGTCGCTGTAAAAACTTTATTAGTGGCAACAAGTTGACACAAAAGAGTAGTTGTGAATACTTAGTCGCAAAAAGAGTATTAGTGACAATATGTTGTCGCAAATAGGCCGCCAAACATATTTTCCCAGGCCGACGTGGCATAGGTATTTGTGACGGCTTGTTGTCGCTAATAATCACATTTTTTTGTTTGTAATTCATGATCCTATTTTTAAATCTATATTCATCCAACAACAATAAATATTTAACCAACAACATCAACACCAGAATGCATACATTGAATCAACAATATCAACCCAAACACAAATATCAACATAAAATTAAAAATGTCAAACTGACCATATATATACACAAATGTGACAAAAATGTAAAAATATATATAACAAATGAAACATTATCTCAATCCATCACTTAAATATCCTCAAACATCGTTGGGTTTTTTCTTCCATCGCGGGCCCTCGGCTGCACACAAAATTGAACGTGTCAACAACAGTACATACAAGTCATATAGCAAATAAATCAATACAAGAGTTATAGTTTGTCCATATAGTGACATCCAATTTATCATGACTATAAAACTTTACTGGTTTCTTAGTTTTTTGCATTTGCAGTGACTAAGCACTAGTAAGAGGATTAAAAAAGGAACACCACTCATTATATTATCTGGGAGAGACGTCGTTACAGCTTTTCCAATATCTGATGCCGCCAAGAGTTCATCATCAGGGGGCTTTTCATTGAAAACATCACTGCCTTTAGTTGCATCTTCAGGTTTCTCAGTCACTAAATAAGGGACGGCTTTACCGGTAAAATCTTTTACAGTCACCATTGTTGATTTGTTGTGACAATTTCTTAAATTTTTGTGATGACATCTTTTTAAAAGTTGTTGCTATTATTATTAGCAATAAAATTTTTTACAATATTTTGCCCAAGTTATTAGCAACAAAATGTTGGTGGCAAATACCGACTTTTTTGTGTCAATACTATGTCGTCGCAAATAAGTTCATCACAAAAGCCTCTATTTCTTGTAGTGTATATAGAAGTTAATTGAGCGTAAATAGTGTCTTTTTCCCATAAAGTAGGTCAAGTCTCTCAATTTCTCTATCGTAATTACATTACGAGTTAATGGATCATGACACTCAAGTTTCACGTGTGGTTAGGAGACCAAAGGCCTAGATCGTGATTCATAGTTAGAGATGTTAAATGGGCTCGGGCCCGCGGGCCAGCCCGTTTAGCCCAAAAAAAGGGTTAGGGCCAGATTTTTCTGGCCCGTTTAAATCTGGGCTTTTTTGGCCCAGACCGGTTAGCCCGCCGGCTAAACGGGGCCAACCAGGCTGGCCCGCCAGCACTTTTTTTTTTAAATTTTTGTATTTTTATATTTTTGAATTTTTGTTTTTCAAAATAGAGGGTTGGTGAATTAAGGGATAACAAAACTTACGTAATATTTTCTAAGAAAGATATTTTATAGTGACTTAAAATGTAATCAATTATGATGATTTAAAATGTTATATAATTCATATCTCTCAAATAAATACAATACTATAATCTAAATAGTTTAAATTTTCGTGACTTAAATGTGACAAATAATTAAAATTTTATTCATATAATTATAAAGATGAATTTGTTGCATTTTGAGATTACAACTTATCTCATGCACAGATATTGAACATCAAATCACGTTTTATCATTATTTATATTTATTTAATTTGTTTGACAAAAGTCAAAAGATATTAAGAAAATATTCATTATATGGTGTTTATCATTCTACATTGTAGTTTGTTGTTTCTATTTTTATTTTAGAAATGAGTTTTAATTGCATATATTTTTGTTTTAACTCTTATTGCAGTAAGTATCTTCTTAAAGTTTCAAAGCCTTTAGCGATAATGATGATGTTTGATTGTATTTGAATTTTTGTAATTTTAAGACTTTTATCCTTGTAATACAACATAAAAAAATTGTGTAATTTAGTTTTGCATATTTAGTTTGAATGTTATATTGTAATACATGCTTGTATAAAAATTAGATTTAAATAAATAATTTTTTTTTTTGCTTTTAGCCCGTTAGTGGCCCGTTTAGCTCGAAGCCCGGTAGGGTTAGAGTTAGGTTCACAAAATGCTAGCCCATTTAACAATGACCCGTTTAGCCCGAAGTCCATTAGGGCTGGTCTATACGGCTAAGGCTAGCCCGTTTAACATCTCTATTTGTAGGTCCCAAGGGGTGTATGCGTAAGGTTTAGAAGGGGGGGTTGAATAAACCTTACCAACTTTTCGATTTTAGTCCTTTTAAATTAATTACAGAGTTAAATACACAGCTAAGTCCTTAAGGGACAGGTTAGTTAGTTAACCAGCAGAGTTAGCCACTCAACAGACTCGATTGAAATGTTGATAGAATAACTCAATTTTTTAGTCTAAACCTTAACTTGGTTTGTGATGAGATTTTCAAATGGAAGACTTAACACCCTTGAATTTGGTTTAAGTTTGTTTTAACACTTGGTTTCAAAGACTTTGTTAATTATCGGTTGGATAGCAAATTATCGGTAGATGTAAAATGATATGCACGAAAATTAAATGCTTTGAATTGTAAATGACATGATAATTTTTATAGAGGTTCGAAGATGAGGTAATTCTTCTACTCCTCTCTTCTCCAACTCCCGGAGGAATCCACTAAGTGTTGATCATAGTACAAAGTGGTTATCGGTCCGGATACAAGTCTTGATCACACAAATGACTTGATCCTTTGGGACTCGATCGGAGATGCCTTGGTCACACAATTGGCTTCTCGTGCGACTCGGCCTTTCTTCACAGGCAAAATTGCTTGCTACTCTGACCCATTTGCTCAAGCTTTTTGGATTTGATCATGAAGCCCTCAAATAACTTGAGACCGGTTCGACCTTGAACCTTTCTACAATCCTCCTTGGAATGTAGACCCCTTTTGATTCTTCAAAAGTTTCCTCTTCAACATTTGAAGTTGTCTTTCCTTCACGGACTTGGTGTTGGATCGATTTCCTTTGAAATTTAGGCTTGAGGATTTGCTTGAATAACTTGAGAGTATTTGCGAGTTCTGACAGAGTTGATAACTTGAATGTTCGTGGTTCAGTCACCCTCTCTCATAGTGATTCCTCGGCCTTTTATAGTGAGCTTTTAAAAATCTGCCCGTTGAAGAGATAGGCTGATTTCAAAAGTCACTTGTGTTTGTTGGCTTGTCTTGTTGCAGTCCTTGAAGTTGACATTTCCTCGTATTAAATGAACCTTGACTTTTTTCGAGTCGACACGGTGCGATGCTTCCCATTGGTTTATTCCTTTTGCACGCTTTCAGGGTGAGCACTTTAAGACATTGCGGCATGGAAGTATTACTTATTTAAGTAACCTTCTTGACTTAAATGCGTGATTCTTTTGAGTTGTCTTGACTTGACTGCAGTTCCTTAACTTCCCCAGGTGACTTTGAGTCAGCTCCTAATCATTGGATGACTCATCTGTCACTTCAACTTAAGACTTGGCTATCTTGAGTTGACTTGACTGACACTCCACACAGCTGTATCCCAGCTGATACTCCTTCAGTCGAGTTCTTGACTTCTCCTCCTTGCCATACTCAGCTGCTTTACAGTGGAGTCTCCATTTTAGTCTTCAATTGACTTCTTGAATATCCAGGCATAGCTGATTTGACTCAGATCGTACAACCCTATTTATTACAATGCAAATACAAGGAAAATGGGGTGCCAACTTTGTAGTCTAAGTTTTGCATGGCATTCATCAAAATCTAAACAATAAATTTTCCCAACACTATTCATAGTGCCCAGTCAACTTTCTTGGATTTAAAGGAGACTTGGGCTCCTAAGTTTATTTGGAAAAGATTTTGAAGCTATTAAAATGTTGGATCTTATTTTAAAAGATAAAATTTTAAGATCTTCAAATATAATAAAATAATAAAAGTTACCAATGTTAGTTTTTTATATACTTCAAATGGTTAAATTAAAGACGTTTTTTTAAGATACTCAAAACAAATTATAGTCTCCTTAGAAGATGCTAATAAGCTCCTCTTACAAAAAAATAAAAATTAAAAAAAGAGAAGAAAAAAAAAGGCATAAATTAAAAAATTTCCCAAAATACTCAACATGTTATAAAGATTTATCTCTGAAGCGCGCATCAATTTATCTCAAAATTGAAGCATGCAACTTGTAATTCTAAATTTAAAAATTACGTGCTTTAGTTTGGATTTTTTATTGCATTGTCGTGTAATATATTACATGGGTGTATACAATTAATTTCAAGTGAAATTTTAAAAAGTTTTTTTTTCCGCGACATGCATGTGTGACATATAATACAAAATGCAATTGAAGCAACATTATATTTTACTTGGTAAACTTTCCACTTACATATAAACATCATACCAACTATCTACATAATCATAAGTAATTGAACCAGTAAGATTAATCATGGTCCTACATTGATGGAGTTCAATACGTTACTTCACATTTGTGACCAATTAATACACGAGATAAACAAATAAATATGTAATATTGTGTTGGAAATTTGGGTTTGAGAAAGTGGGCGTCGACCCGACTTTGACTAAATTTTCGGTGGCTAAGAATTTAATTTTGGAGGAATTAAATTGTATATTATTAATCTACTTTCCGGGTAGATATTCGTAGTATTTTTTATTTCTCAAAACCGAATTTCGGTGAGTGAGAAATTAATACTCGAAGTTGGCCATATAAATGGGCATTATGTAAAGGGAGTTGAAAGGATTTTTCTTCATCCCACATAGCTTAGAAAACTAAGTTTATCTCAGTTTATAAACTAGAAGATGTTATTAGTTGGATATACTATAACATAAGTGGATGATCACAAGTGGGCCACACGTGCCCGGCCGGCCTGGGCCTGGGCGAGGGCTTGGGTTTGGGCCTTGGGACGGCCCGGCCCTGTTGGGCCCGGGTCCTGGTCCATTACACTTTTGTCACTCGAAAATGGGCTTGGCCCAGATTCAAGTGACTGTTGGGTGTTGGGCCGCCCGATGAACCTGGACATTGCGGTGTCCGTTAAGTAGTTATTTGACCGCCGGAGTCAGAACTCCTCAGATAATGGGGTTGTAACCCCCATGATGTGGTCATGAATGTGATTGTAACACCTGACTGTTACAAGGAAGGTAATGCCCATTAACTTACCATGTTTTTCCATGCAGGTGGATTTTAGTTGCCTATATATAGCTGGTTTTATTGCAGTTTTGAAACCAAAGAAAAGATACAGAAAAATCACATACTGCATATTTCAAAGGTGTCGTGAAAAGTTTTGTTACATTTCGAAGCCATTTTCAATCACATCTCATTCTGCATTCGAGTCCAGCAGCCAGTTCTCGCTCCTTCAAGTTCGAAAGGTGCCTTTGTGTTAGTGGTGCTACTATAAATAGAGGAGATTAAGCCATTTTATCTTTAGGGACATTACGTCGTACTGTGAGCACTAGCCGGGGCGTATTTGTCTTGCGGAAAGAGTTCCACTCGACCCGACTTTCTGTTGTTTCAAGTTGTAATAGTCAGATTCTCATTTCCTTGTAATTTTTATTTTCTGTCTGTAAAGCCATTGTTGAAGGCTCCCATTGTAATCATTTTGTAATCAACAATCACAAGACAAATATCTGATCTTCACGATGGCGAGCATAAGCAGGACCGCGATCATCCTTCCCGCTCAGGCTGAGAAACCCGAGAAGTTCATGGGTTTCGACTTCAAGAGGTGGCAGCAAAAAATGTTATTTTATCTCACCACTCTGAGCTTGGCGAAATATCGGCGAGGACGCTCGGTGGTGGTGAAAAACGAAACTAATCTTTGAAAAATGCACTGCGTTTGATGCATGGGGCAAAGGTGATTTCCTGTGCCAGAACTATGTCCTTAACGGGCTTAGTGATGCACTTTACAGTGTGTATTGTGCGGTGAAATCCTACAAAGAGTTGTGGGAATCTTTGGAGAAGAAGTACAAAACCGAGGATGCCGGCACAAAGAAATTTGTTGTCGTTAAGTTCTTGATTTAGTGATGGTTGATTCTAAAACCGTGATGGAACAAGTGCAAAAGTTCCGATTGATCCTACATGAAATCTCTACCGAGGAATGGCCTTGCGAGGCATTCCAAGTAGCCGCGTTGATTGAGAAATTGCCTTCAAGTTGGAGGGACTTTAAAAATTATCTCAAGCATAAGCGAAAGAAGATGGGACTAGAGGATCTGATTGTCAAACACAGGATTGACGAAGACAATAGGAGGATTGACTCTAAATCAAGCTTGACCAATGGAGTCGAAAGCAAATTTGATGGAGCATGGCTCGTCAAGCAATTCAAGAAAAGACCTAATGATAAAGGCAAGAAACCGGCAAAAGAAAGTTCCAGGGTTTGCTTCAATTGTGGCAAGCCAAACCATATGTCAAAGGATTATCGTCAGCCAAAGAAAAAGAAAACAAAACAACAGTCCAATGTTAATGTGGTTGAGCAAACGGAACTAACCGACGTTGATATGTCGCCAGTGATGTTTGAAGCCAATTTGGTGGATAATCCGGAAGAATAGTTTGTGGATACCGATGCCACTTGCCATGTCTGCTCTGAAAGGGATGCATTTTCTTATTACATCCCGCTGGCCGGAAGGAAACTCCACATGGAAACGGTGGTGCTAAAGCTTACTTCGGGAAAGGAGTTGAAGCTGAAGGATGTGCTGCATGTCCCAGACATCTGTAAAAATCTGGTTTCGGGTTCATTGCTGGTTAACCATGGGTATAAACTAGGTTTTGAATCTGAAAAGTTTGTATTGAGCAAGTTTGGACAGTTCCTTGGTAGGGGTTATCTAGATAAAGGATTGTTCAAAATGAATGTAATGATTGTACGCCGTTTTGGTGATGTTGAAATGAATAAGAATGAATCTTCTTCTATTTACATTCTTGAGTGCTCTGATTTATGGCATGTTAGATTAGGACATGTAAATCTGAATGCTATAAAAAGATTGGTAAATTTGGAATTAATAAATTTGGCAGAAGTAAACTCACAAAGAAAATGTGAAGTTTATGTTGAAGCCAAAATGACTAAGTTACTGTTTCATTCGGTGGAAAGGAGCACTTCACCTTTAGAATTGATATACACTGATGTGTGTGATCTGAAGTTTGTGCAAACTAAAGGTGGTAAAAAGTATTTCATCACGTTAGTTGACGATTGCACAAGATTTTGCTACTTATATTTGTTAAGAAGCAAAGATGAAGCCTTGGAGGCTTTCAAAAATTATAAAAATGAAGTTGAGAATCAACTTGGCTGCTGGATTAAGATAATTCGGAGTGATAGAGGTGGCAGATATGTTGCACTTTTTAAAGAGTTATGTACCCAGTCGGGAATAATTCATCAAACAACGGCTTCATGTTCACCACAGTCTAATGGTGTTGCTGAACGCAAAAACTGGACTCTTAAAGAGATGATGAATGCCATGTTGATTAGTTCCGGATTGTCACAGAATATGTGGGGGGAGGCTGTGTTAACGACGAACCACCAACTTAAAGGGAAATATAAGACTCCTTACGAATTGTGGAAAGATTGTAAGCCTTCTTATAAATACCTTAAAGTGTAGGGTGGTTTGGCTAAGGTTGCAATACCTGAACCAAAGCAAGTTAAAATCGGTCCTAAAACGATCGATTGTGTTTTTATTGGTTATGCACTTAACACTAGTGCATATCATTTTATGGTACATAAGTCAGAAAATCCATAAATGACAGTTGGTACCATAATCGAATCAAGGAATGCTATATTCTTTGAGAATATTTAACCTTGTAAAGAAATGATAGATAGAAGTTTAAAGAAACGACTGTATTCAGATGTTGCTGGAGATGTTACTTCTGGTGTTATCACATCCGGGCAGTGCGGATGTTCTGCTTCTGCGATGTTCTTTGAAGGTTACGCTTCGTATGTTATAACATCTGGGACAACATTTGGTACAATATATCTTTGTCACACTTGACAGAACAGTTAGTTCAACACTGAGTGGTGAAGAACTAAGACGAAGTAAGAGGCCTAAGGTGGTTAAGTCCTTTGGACCTAACTTTCTAACATTGATGTTAGATGGTGCACCAAACTCGATCAAAGAGGCTCTAAGTAGTCCAGATGCTCCGCTCTGGCAAGAAGCAATCAATAGTGAAATCGAGTCCATTCTGCAAAATCATACGTGGGTGTTGGTTGATCTCCCTGCTGGTCATAAACCTTTAGGATGTAAGTGGATCCTAAAGAAGAAGTATAAAGCAGATGGAACTATTGATAAGTATAAAGCACGGCTTGTAGCCAAAGGCTTTAAACAAAAAGAAGGGTATGACTTCTTTTGACACCTATTCTCCGATAATGAGAATTGCATCTATTCGGTGTTCTTTGATTGTTGCTTTGCACAATCAAGAGATTCATTAGATGGATTTAAAGACGGTGTTTCTGAATGGAGAGATGGATGCTGAAATCTACATGGAACAACCTGAAGGGTTTGTTGCACCCGGTCAAGAAAAGAAGGTGTGCAAGTTAATAAGATCCTTGTACAGACTGAAACAATCTCCAAAACAATTGCATCTTAAGTTTGACAACACGATGTTGTCAAATGGGTTTAAAATTAACGAGTGTGATAAATGCGTATGTCAAAGGGACATCGGAAGCATTTATCATAGTTTATCTATACATAGACGATTTGTTAATCATGGGCAGTAGTCATGATACTATCATGGACACGAAAAGAATGTTAAAGAAAACTTTGACATGAAGGATATGGGGATTTCGATGTGATCCTGGGGATAAAAATCGTGAGAACTCCCGATGGAATTATCTTGTCACAATCCCACTATGGAGAAAGTGCTCAAGAAATTCAATGCTTTTGATAGTTCACCATCAAAGACGCCCGTTGATTTAAGTGTAAATTTGGTTGCTAATGAAGCAGAACCAGTAGCTCATATGGAATACTCACGTATTATAGGCAGTCTGATGTACATTACAAATTGTACACGACCAGACTTGGCCTACCTTGTAAATATGTTGAGTAGGTTCACGAGAAATCCAAGCCACGAGCATTGGAAATCGTTAACCAAGGTGTTAAAATACTTGAAGTATACCTTGGAGTATGGGCTATACTACTCGAAATATCCGAATGTACTTGAAGGGTATAGTGATGCTAGTTGGATTTCGGATTCGAAAGATTCTTATTCCACTAGTGGATACATATTCACCATAGGAGGTGGTGCGGTATCGTGGAAGTCCACGAAGCAAACATGTATGGCTCAGTCCACCATGGAATCAGAGTTTATAGCTTTGGACAAAGCTGGTGAAGAAGCAGAATGGCTTCGAAACTTTTTGGAAGATATTCCATGTTGGAGGAAGTCGGTGCCTTCTATTATGATTCACTGTGATAGCCAAGTGGCTATAGGAAGAGCACAGAGCAATATGTATAACGGTAAGTCTAGACATATTCGTCGGAGACATAATACCGTTAGACAATTGATCTCAAATGGTGTGATGTCAATTGACTACGTAAAGTCAAAAGACAATTTGGCAGATCATTTGACGAAAGGACTTAATCGAGATCAATTGAATAAATTGCTAGAAGAAATGGGCTTAAAGTCCACAAAGTAAAATAACCATCATAGTGGTAACCCAACCATGATGACTGGAGATCCCAAGAACTTGGTTCAATTGGAAAACTAAGCTATGAAGGTTATGTTGTAACACTTGGAAACAATGTTTCAACCCATCCCTAGAGAGCAATGCTAAGTGTTGAAACACCTGCAAAGTTGTGGTGAGGCTAAGTCATTTGACTTTTAATGATTCCTACACCTCGTTGAGGTTGATCACCTATGTAAGTGAGAAGTGCGGGTCGCTTCAAAGTAACACTTATGAATCCAAATAGGTGTCCATGGCCGAAATGGACACAAAACGTGAGAACATGAGGTGTTGAGACCTTACTGTGTTAATGTTGTTGTCTCGGTATACACTATGGAGGAATAGTTCAAGGCATTACATCCACTAGGCCGTCAGTGTACCCAATAGTATTAACTATGGAAGGTTCAAAGCCACAAGCTACCTATCCGGATGCAGTATTGTCTCTTGAGGACTGGTTTGCGTGTCTGCATTCATGCATGCATTAATTTCCACTCATGTGGTGGATTGTTGGAAATTTGGGTTTGAGAAAGTGGGAGTCGACCTGACTTTGACCAAATTTTCGGTGGCTAACAATTTAATTTTGGAGGAATTAAATTGCATATTATAAATCTATTTTCCGAGTAGATGTTCGTAGTATTTTTTATTTCTCAAAACCAAATTTTGGTGAGTGAGAAATTAATACACGAAGTTGGCCACATAAATGGACATTATGTAACGGGAGTTGAAAGGATTTTTCTTCATCCCATATAGCTTAGAAAGCTAAGTTTATCCTAGTTAGGGATGGCAATAGGGCGGGTTCAAACCCTGCCCCGCAATGAACCCACCCCGCATAGACCCGTAAAAAACCCGCCCCAGTGGGTTCGGGGTAGGTAACGGGTTTAGCTTTTTCAAACCCGACCAGATCCGGGGCTGGTCATGGGTTCGGCTAAACCCGCCCTGGACCCGTCCCGTATATTAACAATATATATTTACTGATTTATCTCTTCCGAAGTTCTTCGATTCCTTTCCAATATAGAATATGTGTAGTGTGTTATACATATATATACATAGTGCATAGTTTATAAACTAGAAGATGTTATTAGTTGGATATACTATAACATAAGTGGATGATCACAAGTGGTCCACACGCGTGCGCCCGCCCTGCTTGGCCTGGGCGTGGTCTTGGGCCTTGGGACGGCCCAGCCCTATTGGGCCCGGGTCTAGGTTCACTACACTTTTGTCACTCGAAAATGGGCTTGGCCCAGATTCAAGTGACTGTTGGGTGTTGGGCCGCCCGATGAACCTGGACATTGCAGGTGTCCAGATTCGTAGTTGACTGATGGACTCTGTAACTCCTCAGATAATGGGGTTGTAACCCCCAGGATGTGGTCATTAATGTCATTGTAACACCTGACTGTTACAAGGAAGGTTAATGCCCATTAACTTACCATGTTTAATTCCATGAGCTGGATTTTAGTTGCCTATATATAGCTGGTTTCATTGCAGTTTTGAAAATAAGAAAAGATACAGAAAAATCGCATACTGCATATTTCAGAGATGTCGTGAAAAGTATTGTTACATTTCGAAGCACATTTTCAATCACATCTCATTCTGCATTCGCGTCCAGCAGCCAGTTCTCGTTCCTTCGAGTTCGAAAGGTGCCTTTGTGTCAGTGGTGCTACTGTACACAGAGGAGGTTAAGCCGTTTTATCTTTGGGGACATTACGCCGTACCATAAGCACTAGCCGGGACGTATTTGTCTTGCGGAAAGAGTTCCACTCGACTCGACATTCTGTTGTTTCAAGTTGTAATAGTCAGATTCTCATTTCCTTGTAATTTTTATTTTATGTCTGTAAAGCCATTGTTGAAGGCTCCCATTGTAATCACTTTGTAATCAACATATTGAAATTAGCGTGGTATGTTTGAAAACTAATAGTTTGTAAAACGTTCACATCTTTGTTTGAAACATGGCCAATTCTCAATAAATTTGACAAATTGATGGCGATAAAGATTAAAGATAACTTATTATCTATTAAAGAGGGTGTCCCCAACATGGATTTTCAAGGATATTTCAAGTTATGGAATTTTATAGATTTTAAGAGAATTCTATGGATTCCAGTAGATTCTGATGGAATTTTTATACTATGCAATTGTGTGGATTTTAGTGGAATTTGTTGGATGTTATAAAAAGTATAATTAATATTTTTTTGTGAAAATCGTAGCATATCATAATCATTAAAAATATGAAATGTAAAAATTGAAAGAAAGTAATTAGCAAAAAAAGTTTCATAAGCTTCACAAAAATATAATTTAAAATTGTCAAAATTTGGAATAGTTCCATAAACAACTACTTGTAAAATATTTATTCAGCAAACAACAACAACATTGATGATCAAAATCGTACCAAATAATTTTAAAACCACATTTTCTAACACAAAAGCAATGTGTCTATCAAGATGAATGAATGAAAATTTATTAACAATGATTCCTAGTAAAGTATTATTATAACAATAATTTTTCTCATTAATTTATCGATAAAATTAAAAAAATTAGCAATTCAAATAAGACAACATATCAACTCTAGTTACTCTATAGTGAGTATTCACAAAATTGAGGTAGAACGTATTGAATTGTTGAAATTATAAGACGATGCGTGGGGAGATGTACATGAGCCTTGAGAGAAAATTATGTTATTTTTTCTTTTTATACCATAGCCAAAAAATTGTATTATTATTTATTATTGAAAAATGGAATTTGACTTCCGAGGGGGAAGGTGATAATTTATCCTTCATAAATCTAGCTTATAATTCCACCAGAATCCACCAAAATCTATTTGTAAAAGAATTCCATGGAATTCTTTGAATGATTGAGGATACTAGATTTTCGTGGAATCCATTAAAATCCAAGTTGAGAACCTCAAGATTTAATGGATTTCATAAAAATCCAAATTGAGGACACCTGGATTGTTATGGAATTTTAAATTCCATTAAATTCTATGATTGAGGACACCCCCGTAAGATTAGTTTTAGTTTGTTATCTAATAAAAAAGTTCAATAGCTAGGGGTTTTATTGTGACAGGAGTTTAATCCTATAAATACTTGCTTTATTATTATATTTAGTGTGGTTGATTATTGAATTAAAAATCGAGGGTATACTCATAATTCTTGTCTCTTTTACGATATTCGTTTAGAGAAATCTACGAGGTGAATTGTATCTTTATTCATGTTTCCGCCTACATCAGTTGGTATCCAAAAACCGACTACTAACCTTAATATGTCATCTCGACACCACTTAGGTTTTGAAGTTACGAGTAATGACACTACTTAGATTCATCAACAGTTCGACTTACTGACAAAGCAATTTGATATCATGCGCATCCAATATCAAGAAATCAAGAGACTTATTAAAATGCCATTTATTGGTGGTTGTGAGTTTGCCTACGATGTTGTGTCTATCTGTTTGATAAATGGTTTTATCATAATTTTGATGATTTTGTTTTTATACCAAAACAATGGTTTTAAAGGTTGTCCAAATACTCCTAAATGATTTAAAATGGTTTTAATATTTTCCGGAGTAATTCTTCAAGTTTTATTTTCGACAAATTGGACAACACATTTAATGATTTTGTATCAATGGGATTTTACATCCAAACTATGTTTCTAAATGTTTTTCTAATACTCCCGATTGGTCTAAAATGTTTTTACTATTTTTCGAAGTATTTATTGGAGTTTATATCGGACAACACTTTTGATGATTTTGTGTTAATGTGTTATTTCATCAAAACTATATTTCTAATGTTGTCCTAAATACTCCCGATTGATTTAAAATGTTTTTACGAATTTTTTGGAGTATTTCTTGAGGTTTATTTTCGACAAAATCGGACAACATTTCATTTAGGAGGTCGGCAGTCGATTCGTCGACCAAAGAGGCGACCGGTACCTGGGAACGCATTTCACGAAACAGAACTCCCAGAACTCCTAAAAATGGTCAGGGTGACCAGTCACCATGGTGGGCGACCGGTCGACCCCCCTTAGGACCGGTCACCCTGTTGAAATTTTGTTGCGTTCTTTTAAAATCTTATTAGTGCGCGAACGGTCGCCCTAAGTTTGACAGCAAAATTCTAACCGTTGTGCAGCAAACAGCTTTTCCTTAATTTGTGGGATTGATTTCTAACAGCTATAATCTTAATTTTAATTGCAATTTTTTTGTAGATATCAGATTTCAAGAGGAGCCTATCAAGTATCAATCATCTCCTATAAATAGAGGAAGATTTGAAGCACAACAACAAGAGAGAATAACACAACACAACAAGATATACTCAAGCAAACACTTGGTCTTGTACTGTCATTATTCTTGTTGTAATTTGCCTAGCTTATCACATTCATATTCTTGAGGTCTAGGCTATTCTTTATTACACTTGCAGTCAATTGTATAATTCATTATCGAGTTGTAATCTTGAATTTTCGGTTATCATTCAACACAAGATATCCTTGTGAGTGTTCTTGTGGTAAGAACACACTTGGGTGATCTAGGTTTTAGGTGTGAGAAGATTGTGGTAATCTTCTTCTTGAGGTGTTGAAGAATTTGGTATTCTTCAAGGTTGAAGATTGTGGTAATCTTCACAAGGTGCCGTTGAAGGAAGATTGTGGTAATCTTCAAAGGGAGATTGTGGTAATCTCCAAAGGTAGTGTTGTTGAAGAGTGTGGTGCTCTTCAAGGTGTTGTAAGTTGAATTTGTATTAATTTTGGTAATTAATAAAATTCTTTTTTTTTTGAAATCCATCCCTGGATATACTTTGGGGTGGTAGAGGATTAGGCCCTAGGTGGGTTGAACCTCTTTAAATCGTCGTGTGTTGTTTACATTTCGCACCTTTATTATTGTCTTTGAGCATTCGGTTCGCAAAAGAGGGTAAAATCGAAAAGATGGAGATAATCTATTCACCCCCTCTAGATTATCGTGAGCCGCTTGGACTTACAAGTGGTATCGAGAGAAAACTCTTTGGCAAGCTCGTTTCACATCGCGAGTGAAGAGGAACGATCGTCGGCTACGAACGAAGCTCAACTTTCCAAAGACCTCCACCACCAAGCCACTCTATTTGATTCCAAAAATTATATATTTTGGAAAAAAAAGAATGGAATGTTATTTACAAGGTTGCGGGTTCGATATTTGGAACATCATCATCAATGGAGAATCCATTCCAATGAAAGACACACCATACACCTCCAAAGCTCTCAAGGAGCTCAATGATGAAGAAAAGAAAACCATCTCCCTAAATGGTAAAGCTCTCAATATTTTGTATTGTTCACTTACTAATTTGGAATATGAACATATTGTAGGAATTCGATCGGCACATGAAGTATGGCAAAAATTAGAAGCCATCCATGGAGTATTTTCAAATGAAAGGAGTCAAACAAAAGCATCTACTTCTCAAAGGGATACAAGTTCAAATCTAAGGAACAAGCCTTTTACAACTTCCAACTATGAAGTAGTCGAACAATGTTTTATGGGCATCGAAGAAGAAAACGAGGTATGTCTTAAACCCTCTACTTCCTATGATATTGTGATACAAAATGATTATAGTGATTTGCAAAATGATTTTGATGATCTTCAAAATGAATTCCAAAGCTTGCTTGTTAAATACAAAAATTTGAAAAAGGAATTCAATGTTTTGAAAAATGATAAGGATAGTTTATTTACTTCCTATGAATCACCATCATGTGCTCACTCCACCACACTTGACAAGGTTAGAAACCTTGGAAATGAAAATAGTACTCTTGTTGAGGAGATTAATTGTATGAAAAAGGATTTATCAAAATCCAACTCGAGTACCGATAAAATGACCAATATTGTTGATGTTCATAGTTGTAATAAATTAAAACAAAGACTTGATCATAAGCCTAGTGTTGTTAACCATATGAAAAGAAACCAAGTCCCTATGCATGTTGGTCATTATGCTCCTAAAATTATTACTTGTTTTTATTGCAGTAAAAAGGGTCATACGGTAAACACTTGTCGGGCTAAAAATAGCTCTAATTATTTGTGGAGACCTCAAGACTAATCCCAAAGGACCCAAGCACTTGAGGGTACCACAAAACAACGTTATATTAGGTACCCGGTGAAATAACAATCGAATAAAATTCATACCGCCAAGGAGACATCAAATGACCATCTCATTTGATCAAAGAAGAAGACACCACCAAAATGAATTTCCAAGAAGGAAATATTATCAACAAAGGGAAGGATATAATCCTTGGAGATGGAGTAATTGGAGAAACCACCATCAACATGAAGATTTTCAAACGGGAAGATATCATCAACAATGGGAACGACACAACCCATGGAAATGGCGAAATTGGTAAACCGTATCTCCCTATTTAAATATGAATTTTGTTTTTGCATGTTTTTTATTTGTGTTTAAATCGCAAAATGAGTTTTAAAATTTATAAGGTCTTCTACTATTTATGTGTTTTTAAAATACTTTGAAAAATGAGACCTTACATGTTGTGGACTTACTTAGACTTATATGTTTTTATCTCTTATGGATTTTTATGGCATAAGCTTATTTGTGATATATCTTATTACTTTAAGCCTACACTTGTATCATATTGTTTTGTGCTAGTCTTGTTTTAAGAATTGTGTAGGACTCATGTATCTTCACAAATGGGTATCTACGTCATAATATGTCAAGAGTGACATAAACTATCGAGGTACGCTCATCATTGGTATTCATCTTATAGACTCGATACATTTGTGCCATATGACTATGTGCTTATTTTATACTAGTGTCATTAAGAGGATGTGTTGATTTTTTTTTGAAAGGCTTTATTTGACATAACTTGTTTTATCCAAGATTTGTAAAGGATTATATTTTGTTTTGATAAAACAATTGATCTACTAAGTTATGCATTTTATTGCACATATAAATGCCACTATTCTTGGATACTTATGTCAAACCTCTTGTTCATATGATTCTTGTAAATGAGGTCTCAACTATGTGCTCTCTTATTGTCAAATTTCAAAAGAGACCTTATGTAGCTTTCTTAAGCTTATTTGAACTTGAATGATTTATTAGACTCTTGATGATGCATAGTATGTGGTGCTTAAAATAGTGTATCTATTATTCAATATTACTATGCTCGTGTGCAAAATATCTTGTTAAGATTTTGCAGAAATTTGTGATATTTTGCAACAAGTTTGATGAACAAGACAATGTTAGTAGCTCAATGATATTGTCAAGAAGAAGGTAATGATTTTGATGTAATATTTGCACTCATAGCACATTTAGAAGTTATTTGCACTTTACTTGCCCATTCTTGTTTTGAGAAAATTTTAAACTTTACTAAATGGATGTTAAATCCAATTTTCTAAATGGTTCTATTAAAATAGAAGTCTATCAGAGTTTAAAATTTTGAGGCCAAATGATTTTTTATAAAAAGGCCTTGTACGGTTGATACAAGTACCCCGTATATGGTTTGATAGACTTAGCTACTTTTGCAAAATGATTTTATAAAGAGGTAAAGTTGATACTACTTTCTTTGTTTTTGAAAAAGGGCAAGATTGCTTATTAGTACATATTTGAGTTGATTTGGTGCCACTATGAATTTTTGTGCAAGATATTGTTCTAAGTTGATGATAGGTGAACTTGAGATGATCATGATGGGGGGGCTCAATTTATTCATTGGAATTCAAGTTCAACAATGCCAAGAAGGTGGTTATAGTCCACACTCAGAGTATAGAAAAGAAGAAGTGAGCATTTAAGAAGAAAGAATCATTTCAACCTATATGGCCACAAATGTGAAAATTGACAAAGGTTGAGGTAGGCATGTTGATTGACAAACAAATTCGAGGTATGTTTATCTTCGTCTATTACTCCTTAGACTTGACATTATATATGCATTATGTCTATATGCTCGACTTAAAATAATCCCGACGAATCTCATTAAAGTGTCGTTAAAAGAAATTTTCAAATATTTGTAAGGCACTTCTTCTTATGACTTATTCATCCAAAGTTTTAAAATGTTATTGTTTTTCGGGATAAAAAGTCCGGTGTAAATTTTATTTTTCAAAATATGATTCGTCATAATCGAACTAAACATATTGAGATTTGATATTTTTTTAGGGGATTGCATGTTTAACAAAAACTTGAGATGTATTTAATTCCGTCTCAAAGATAACTCGCGGACTTTTTAATCGCTCACCATCGAGTATTTTACCTCATTTCGAGCTTGATTAAGACATAATGTATATTGAATGAGGTCTACGTTTGCATTTTGCACGTTTTCAAAACTTAAGGGCGAAAAATCGGATTTTTGGATCAAATTTCAGAATTTCAAAAACAGAACAGAACCAGTAGGCTGCCACGGCAGGGGCCGACTGGTCGCCCACTAGCTCGACCGGTCGCCCATGCCCTGGACTGGTCACCCTTATGGATTTTTGGTTTTAAATGCGTCTATTTTCCAGACTTAGCCATTTTTGGCTCTTTTGGCCATTTTTCGTCCCCTTCGCAAATTGCACACAAATTTTACTCCAAATTTGTTTTGTTGCATACATTTCATATCTTGGACCTATTTAGGCTTGATTATCATCATCATTGCTCGTCTTTACCGATTAAATGGTAAGAATTCCACTACCTTATCTCAATTGGGTTGAACCCTTGAGAAATTGGCCTATATGTATTTTCTTGATGAAATTTGTATATGTTTGTGATGAGAATGTTATCTATGATGTATTGTATTGTGTTTGAACTGATTTGGTGATGAAAAACTTGGCTTAATTGCATTTACAAGGGCTATATATATCTTCTTCAATTTTTGACGCCCGCCAAGTGTTCGATAAAATGTCTCAATGAAAAATTCATCACCTACATGATTCTCTCGATTTCAAAAGCCTTGTATATTTATAGAGATCATGTTTCGCAATTCAAATGAGTTTTCATAAGCTTCTACAAGTCGTATGATCGACTCTTTCCTCCTATTTGGTCTATAAGCTTCAATGTTCAAATAGCTCGATACATCGGTTTAGTTACGCACTTTGATATGATTATATGATGTTTTTATCGTGCTAACATTCTTTTTAATGATTCCAAAGGGGGAGAAACAGGTTATAAGCTTATTAGCTCATAGAAGCTAAGTTAAGCTAAACAAAAAAAGTTATAAGCTATGGCTTCCTAAAGCCATAAGTTGTGCATTATAATTAGTCCAATTGTTGTTGACAGGGGGAGCTTATAAGCTATTGTACTTAAGACCAATATGTAAAAGCTAAGCTTTTAGCTTGTGGATGATTGCTTTTACATTACTCTTGTTGTGCATAATGATAGGGGGAGCTTTTGCTATATATGTTTAATATCTCTACTCCCATCCTTGTGATTATATTGCGTGGAATGTTGTCGTTCACAACGGATAGTTCCTTTTAACCGGTAAAATTATTTTGTTTTCAAAATCGACCTCGTTAAAATTGTTTTGGTTTGTAATCATCAAAAAGGGAGATTGTTTGATAAATGGTTTTATCATAATTTTGATGATTTTGTTTTTATACCAAAACAATGGTTTTAAAGGTTGTCCAAATACTCCTAAATGATTTAAAATAGTTTTAATATTTTCCGGAGTAATTCTTCAAGTTTTATTTTCGACAAATTGGACAACACATTTAATGATTTTGTATCAATGGGTTTTTACATCCAAACTATGTTTCTAAATGTGTCCTAATACTCCCGATTGGTTTTTAAAATATTTTTACTATTTTTCGAATTTTGATGATTTTGTGATTTTGTGTTATGTGTTATTTCATCAAAACTATATTTCTAATGTTGTCCTAAATACTCCCGATTGATTTAAAATGTTTTTACGAATTTTTCTGAGTATTTCTTGAGGTTTATTTTCGACAAAAATCGGACAACATTTCATTTAGGAAACAACCGGTCGACCAAAGAGAAGCGACGTACTGGGAACGCATTTCACGCAAACTCCCGAACTCCTAAAAATGGTGGTCGTAGGTTGGTCACCATGGTGGGCAACCGGTCGCACCCTAGGGCGACCGGTCGACCCCCCTTTGGACCGGTCACCCTGTTGAAATTTTGCTGTGTTCTTTTCATATCTTATTAGTGTGCGACCGGTCGCCCTAACTTTGACAGCAAAATTCTAACTGTTGTGCAGAAGACAGCTTTTCCTTAATTTGTGGGATTGATTTCTAACAGCTATAATCTTGATTTTAATTGCAATTTGTTTGTAGATATCAGATTCCAAGAGGAGCCTATCAAGTATCAATCATCTCCTATAAATAGAGGAAGATTTGAAGCACAACAACAAGAGAGAATAACACAACACAACAAGATATACTCAAGCAAACACTTGGTCTTATCTTTTTACATTATTCTTGTTGTAATTTGCCTAGCTTATCACTTTCACATTCTTGAGGTCTAGGCTATTCTCGATTACACTTGCACTCAATTGTATAATTCATTATCGAGTTGTAATCTTGAATTTTTGGGTTATCATTCAACACAAGATATCCTTGTGAGTGTTCTTGTGGTAAGAACACACTTAGGCGATCTAGGTGTTAGGTGTGAGAAGATTGTGGTAATCTTCTTCTTGAGGTGTTGAAGAATTTGGTGTTCTTCAAGGTTGAAGATTGTGGTAATCTTCACAAGGTGCCGTTGAAGGAAGATTGTGGTAATCTTCAAAGGGAGATTGTGGTAATCTCCAAAGGTGGTGTTGTTGAAGAGTGTGGTGCTCTTCAAGGTGTTGTAAGTTGGATTTGTATTAATTTTGGTAATTAATAAAATTCTTTTTCTTTTTGAAATCCATCCCGGATATACTGGGGTGGTATAGGATTAGGCCCTAGGTGGGTTGAACCTCTTTAAATCGTCGTGTGTTGTTTACATTCCGCACCTTTATTATTGTCTTTGAGCATTCGGTTTGAAAAAGAGGGTAAAATCGAAAAGATGGAGATAATCTATTCACCTCCCTCTAGATTATCGTAGCCGCTTGGACTTACACTATCTAGTTCACCCCTTTGGAAACTTATTCCACGGCCATAGATGATTTATTTTCTGGTGACGTTGAAGACAAAGACGGATCTACATTCCCCAATGTGGGTGCACGTAGGAGTGGCAACGGGGCGGGTTTGGCTAAACCCGGGACCCAACCCACCAAGAAAAATAAAGACCCGGGACCCGCCTCGCCTCGCCTCAAGACCCGCCGTGCCCTGCCCGCTTCAAAACCCGCCGGGACGGGTCTAGACTCGTTAGACCCGCCAATATATTTTTTTAAATTGCAATAATTTATTTTTTATATTTGTGACCGAATTTTCAAAAGTAATCCAATACCAATAGGTCAAAAAAAATGTAATTATGCAACTTATTATAACTACGTTTTACAACTATTTAGCTACTATTAGGATTTTTTTTGAAAAAAAAAATACTACTACTAGGAACTTGCAATAGTTTTCAATTAATACTCAAAATAAATAT
This sequence comes from Rehmannia glutinosa, assembly GCA_016081115.2. Lineage (NCBI taxonomy): Eukaryota > Viridiplantae > Streptophyta > Magnoliopsida > Lamiales > Orobanchaceae > Rehmannia > Rehmannia glutinosa. The sequence continues at coordinate 43,965,512 of CM071927.1, forward strand.
TCAAAGTACAATATTACAAGATTTATAGAAGTAAATTAATAGTAATAAAACACTCAAATCTAAAGGTAAATAATACAAAAATATATAAATACATATTCAAAAATATAATAAAAATTAATATGGCGGGGAGTCGGAGCAGTCCTATCGACACAGGACCCGCCTCGGACCTGGGCGGATTTTGAAGTTTTGGACTCAGGACCCGTCCTGCGACCCGTTTAACCGGGTCTAGACCCGCCCCGGCGGGGCGAGTTTAATGCGGGGTCGGGTTTTAACCCACCCCATTGCCATCCCTAGGGGCACGTGGCCCCACAACCTTTTCTCCTCCTTTTTATTTACTCTTTGTTATTAATATTTAAAATTTATATTTAATTGGGTTAAAAAAATGTGCATTTTTTAAAAAAAAATGTGTGTAATTTTCCATAGTTTTTTCTCCCCCCACCCAATATTTATCATTTATTTTAAAAGCTATATATTAGTAATTAGGTTTTAAAAAAATGTGCCTTACACTAATTGTTTTTGATGTAGTTTATAACTGTAGTAGATACATCCCTGGTTGAAGATGATGGCTATAATGGACCATATTTCTTGATGGGGAAGTTCCAAACACTATTCTGGATGTTGGCTACGAAAAATCTCTGCAATATGACGAGGAGAATGGTGGCTATGATGACTCACCAATTTTCAATAAAAAAAATTGAGAATCATGATGGAGATCTTCAATATAAAACTATAGAGAAGACAAGTAATAGATCGACATCATGGATAAAGAACAAAATTCATGATGTATCTACTACTTCTTCTAGTGTTGTCCATAAGTTCCGAAATGAATGACATCTTCATGATTGGTCCGACGAATGCACTAGAATTATGCAATTGATTTGGCAAAGTATAATTGATTTTCTAGAGTTCAACCTGGATTATTTTGCTTTTGATCCAAATCAAGTACATTTTGATATTTGTTCGACCACTAAACATCTATAAAAGTCTAACAATCCTTGCAAGAGAATGAGATCAACTGTAGGGTAGCAAGTTAACCACAAGTCATCTCTAAAGGAAGACTTAGCCGGCAAATAATTATTATGCAACACAATTGACAGAAAATAAAACCTAAACACTTTAACCAGATTTATGAATTTAACAAACTAAAGAAAAACAATTAAAAAGACAATTCAACTAAACACGATTAAACTTGGAGAAAAAGAAAAGGAAGAAAGTCTAGGATTTCAGAATCATCTCATCAAACTTGCAAGCAGAATATATTTAATTGATCATGTGATTAACAAATATAACAAACATGTAAAAACTAGGCCTAGATCTGATAACTCATGTATTCACATATTAGGGCTATCCCAACATAATTTGCTATTTTTATTAAACCAAGGGTTAGATAATACATTTTTGATTCATATCTAACCCCCTGAATAAATTTAGTCCAGGAATAATATATTCTCTTGATCTCAATTTTCCCCCAAAACAATCAAAAGTTGATCAGACAATCAATTATCAAATAAAGCAATTCATTCAGGAAAGCAAATCAATTAATCAATACTCATGCTTATTTGTTTGAATCAAATCATCCTAATCCTAGAACAAATAAATTAGCTCATGGATAAATTCATCAATTCAATTAAATAAGAGATAATAATCACAAACACCATCTTGAAGCAATTAATATCAAAAGAAAATCAAATAGATAAATAAAAGTGGAGAAGCATTACACTTTTTCAAGTTGCAAAGAGATCCCCAAAAGAAACCCTAACTCACGTGAAGAAGGAAAAAGAAGAAAAGAGAGCAATCCAACTTTTGTATCTAGCTTGAATGTGTGAAAATCTAAAGCCTAGATTCCCTTATATAGCCAAAGGCCCTAACAACTTGGAAGGAGTCAAATCCTAAAATAAGTCTACTAAAAGAAATCGAATGAAACCAAATTATACGTGTAGTTTTTCTCGCGCGAACGGTCACCGAATGACATGCTACTTCACGAACGGCTAACGGGAACGGCCAAAGTCTTTTTGGGAACGGCTAGGTACAAACTCCTTTACTCTCTTTTTCAAAACGCGAACAACATTTTCTCTAACATGAATGGCCATTGAGCGGCCAATTACCTAGTTTCTTCCTTGTTCACTTCTCTTAGCCCACTTTTCGTTTCTTGTTCATTCTACCTACACTTTTCCACTAAAAATAAGCATAACACATACATAAATAGACTCAACAACAAAACACACAAACACACAAGCAAAAACACGAAACATACTATGAGAAATATAGAAATGAAATCAAAATAACCACATAAAATACTAACAAAAACACACAAAACAACTCCCTCACACTTAGCCTTTTATTTGTCCTCAAGCAAATAATAGCACCTATAAATCCAACAAGAAATATTATGTTCAATTTGATAGTCAATTTATCCATCACACCACATCCTATCCACCTCGGATTATCATGCATTGATCCCCAACCTTCACAACAAACTAACTCAGCTAAAGTTAATAGTTAGTTAAGGTGTTCGGCCCTCCTTACTCGGTTTCAAATCCGTGTCAAAAGTTGCAACCCTGTCATACACACAACAAATCACGCAATTACTAGCCATGAACCATTTTTTTCGATTTTTTTGTGCTAGAACTCTTGAGATATTCTTCCACTAGGTATAAACTTCGGATGTTTTCCAAAGGCTCCCAGGGTGGTTTCCCATACTCATGTTTGAGTCGCCGTTTTACGTAAAAGACAAATATGGGGCTCATGAATGCTCCTAGTTACTAAGCAACTCAACCAGAGGAGTATAATCTCGATTGCTCTTTTGATTTTTTTTTCTTCTCTCTCTTTTTTTTCTTTTCTTTTTTTTCTTGTTTTTTTTCGTTCGCAAGGCTAGCAATATTGTGTACACACACAAATCAAGACAAGGTTTTAACTTAATTCACATCGATGAAACTTCGTAATTCAAGCCCCACAACCTAAACTATCATTTAACCATCGCCTTATTTGTCTATCACAAGGGTTGATTCACAATTTAGTCAAATCCTAAGTATCAAATTCACGGTGTTATTTTATAATCAAAACTCAAACTGTTACATCTATTTCAAGTTAGCTAAACGACACTATTATTAAGCTTAAACAATCAAAAGGCTATGAAAAGAAATAACCACATGCAACTATAACATCTAGACAACAACCAATCGCTCCCCCACACTTAAATCACACAATGACCTCAATGCGTAAAAATAAAAAAGAAGGGAAAAAAAGACGTCCCTGATAAATGCGATAATGGCAAAGTAGTTAAGTCCAAAAATGCATACTGACACTCCTGCAAAAGACATGTGAAGGAGAACAAAAATACCAAAAAAGAAAAACTCTAATTTTTTTTTTATTAGTGAATAGTGTCGAACGACCACCAAACGGCGTACCGATAGAGGCCGATGTTTGTCGAACGGGGGGCGAACGGTGTGCGGGAGCTGCGCACGGGCTAGGCCGACTGGGCACCGAACGGTGTTGAGGTGCTCAGCGAATGGCCATTCGCCACTGTTTGCCTATATTTTTTATTTTTTTTTCATTTTTTTAGGATAAAAATAGTAAAATGCTTGGGTTGCCTCCCAAGAAGCGCTCTTTTAACGTCATTAGCTTGACGGCTACAACTGATAAAATCATGGTGGGTCATTGAGCAAAACATCTCTTACCACCTCGAAATTATAATCTGGCTTACTCAAGCTTTGAATCACATCATGTTCCCCGCCATAAGACATCTTTCACAAAGAGAATCGATAGAGTCAATAATAAAATTACCATGTGAGGCACATTCGGAACTACAAGCTATATCAAAAATTGAAAACATTACGAGTTTTTCCCAAGACATTCATGCTTAGTTTTCTATTTTTGACATCAATCAAGGTATTAGTTGTGGACATGAATGGTCTACCCAACATATAGTATGATCTTTAAGATTACCTTTATCCTTTTTCATATCCAAAACAATAAAATCAAATGAGAATTTTAAGACCATTTACTTGGACAAAAATATTTCAACAATGCCTATAGGATACTAATGGACCTATCGACAAGTTGCGGGGCGTAACTCGGTGAACTTCAATTCTCCTAAATCTAACTGTTTAAAGGTAGAGTAAGGCATAAGATTAATTCTGGTTCCAAGATCATACCTACGACTTTCTTACTATTCCCAAAAGAAATATTGATAGTGAAACTACCTGGATCTTGTTTTGGGCATGGACTTAGGGACAGAATAGAAAGTCTATGGGAAGGCGATCTCGTGCTTGCCTCCATATTCATGTCTTCTTCACTTGCATCAACTCCTTTTTCTATGTTCGCGATACCTACATGGTTAGATGAGACAATGGAAATAGAAATCTCACTTTCATGATCAGAAATCTCACCAAATTCAAGAACGGTGATGGATTGAGCTTGCGCTGGTTGACTAGGAAGTGTGTCCTACTTGAAGACATGTCGAGCTATCTCACCAACTTGAGTCGCTAATTGACCAACTTGAGTCTCAAGACGCTTAAAAGAAGCTTCTATAGATTCAAACCGCCCATTGTTACCTTCTTGTGTTTGCTGACTGACCTGAATAAAGGAGTTCAGGCTGTCTTCAATAGATGGAGCCCTTGATTGGTTGATTGGCTGGCCTTGGGGGTTGCGGTGGCCTCGGATAGATGTTAGAGGGATTTAGTGAATTGCCCCAACTAAAGTTCGTATGGTTCCGCCAACCTGAATTATATGTCTGAGAGATAGTATTACAAACGTTGGCCTCACGACCAAATTCACCACAAATTCCGCAAGACTCGGCAGAATGGGGGACAGGTGGATGCCCCCTTGTAGCTAATAATTGTACTTGCTTAGTCAACTCAGCCAATTGTTTTGTCACATCGTAGCTCGGGGCTTCTTCATTTATGACAACCCGTTTTCCTCCGCACTCTTTTGTTGTGAGTTATCGCTCATCATCTCTAGAATATCATAGATTTCTTGGGCCGTATGTACACCCATGTCACCCCGGTGGCATTGTCAACCATATATTGATAATTATGCGATAATCCATCACGCGAAAAATTGGTTTAACAATTCCAATGGGTAGTAATGATGTGGGCATTTAATCTATAAATCCTTAAAGCGATCCCGTGCCTCATAAAAGGCTCGCCTTCCATCCGACTAAAAGTAGCTATCTTACCTCGCAGATCCAAGTTTTCTCGATGAGAGTAGTACACCTTCGCCCATGAACTTATTGTACACCGCTTCCTAATCATTAAGAGAGTTAAGAGGTAGAGACATAAGCCAAGTTTTCGCCCGATCCTTTAGAGTGTACGGAAAACAGTGCATCCTAGCTGATCCTCTTCCAAACCTTGTAGAGGAAAAGTTTGAATGACTGAATAGAATTCCCGAATGAAGTTAAGAGGATCTTCATTGGGCATCCCATAGAATGACGACAACTAATTAAAGTGTATGGTTTTGAGCTCACAGTTCCGTGCTGCTTGTCTCAAAGTGACGCAAGAGGTTGCAGTCCCAATGTCAGGACGTGCAAACTCACGCATCGAAGGCTGGCGTGCCTCCATTTGTTTCCGTTTTGATTATCACCCATCTCTCGATTAAATGCTTTTGTTCTTCTTTCGGAATATGATCACGAGAATTCTAGCTGCTATCTGTAGAATCGTCCCTTTCTTTCCTTGTTCGTCTTGCAACTCGATGGATATCGTCCACGAGAGGCACAAGGTGCCGATTGAGATTTCTACGTCCTTGCATAAACAACACAGAAAAATAGATCAAACGCACCAGTGGAATAAAATAAAAATCAAAAGAAACAGAAAGAGTCCTAAACTAAAAACACGGAAAATAGACACAATAATTATTACGCCTAAAGCCTTCCCCGGCAACGGCGCCAAAATTTTGTTCGACCGCTAAACACCTATAAAAGTCTAACAATCCTCGCAAGAGAACGAGATCAATTGTAGGGTAGCAAGTTAACCACAAGTCGTCTCTCAAGGAAGACTTAGCCAGCAAATAATTATTATGCAACACAATTGACAGAAAATAAAACCTAAACACTCTAACCAGATTTATGATTTTAATAAACTAAAGGAAAATAATTAAAAAGACAATTAAACTAAACACGATTAAACATGGAGAAAAAGATATGGAAGAAAGTCTAGGATTTCGGAATCATCTCATCAAACTTGCAAGCAGAATATCAATTAATTGATCATGCGATTAACAAATATAACAAACATGTAAAAACTAGGCCTAGATCTGATAACTCACGTATTCACAGATTAGGGCTATCCCAACATAATTTGCTATTTTTATTAAACCCAGGGTTAGATAATACATTTTTGATTCATATCTAACCCTCTGAATAAATTTAGTCCAGGAATAATATATTCTCTTGATCTCAATTATTCCCCCAAAACAATCAAAAGTTGATCAGACAATCAATTATCAAATAAAGCAATTCATTCAGGAAAGCAAATCAATTAATCAATACTCATGCTTGTTTGTTTGAATCAAATCATCCTAACCATAGAACAAAGAAATTAGCTCATGGATAAATTCATCAATTCAATTAAACAAGAGATAATAATCACAAACACCATCATGAAGCAATTAATATCAAAAGAAAATCAAATAGATAAATAAAAGTGGAGAAGAATTACACTTTTTCAAGTTGCAAAGAAATTCCCAAAAGAAACCCTAGAACTCACGTGAAGAAGGAGAAGAAGAGAAAAGAGAGCAATCCAACTTTTGTATCTAGCTTGAATGTGTGAAAATCTAAAGCCTAGACTCCCCCTTATATAGCCAAAGGCCCTAACAACTTGGAAGGAGTCCAAATCCTAAAATAAGTCTACTAAAAGAAATCGAGTGAAACCAGCTTATACGTGTAGTTTTTCTGTCGCGAACGGTCACCGAACGACATGCTACTTCGCGAACGGCCAGGGGAACGATCATCGAATCGGCTTAAGTCACGGCTAGGGTACTACTGTTCCTTTACTCTCTTTTCAAAACGCGAACGGCATTTTCTCTAACATGAATGGCCATTGAATCTAGTTCGCTTTAGTTTCTTCCTTGTTCACTTCTCTTAGCCCACTTTTCGTTTCTTGTTCGCTTCTACCTATACTTTTCCACCAAAAACAAGAATAACACACACAAAAATAGACTCAACAACAAAACACGCAAACACACAAGCAAAAACACGAAACATACTATGAAAAATGTAGAAATGAAATCAAAATAACCACATAAAATACTAACAAAAACACACAAAACAATATTCATCTTATTTTTCTCATTTCGTCCTCCTCGCTCCTCTCCATGGTTTGACAATTCTTCTAGTGACGATCTCTCTTTCAATTCGAGGATGAATTGTCTCGACCGATAGTGAATAATGGAGATAAGATTTAAAGATAACTTATTATATATTAAGATTAGCTTTAGTAGGTATTTTTTAAGAGTTTTCAATAGTTATGAGTTTTATTGTGGTAGGAGTTTAATCCTATAAATACTTGCTTTGTTATTATTTTTATAGTGTTTGATTATTAAATTAAAAATCGAGAGTATTATAATTGTTGTCTCTCTTATGATATTTGTGTAGAATTAACATATAAAATGCGTCTTATCTTTGTTGAGCTGGTTCATAAATGAAACCAAGGTGTTGGATTAGTTCAATAAGCATCCAACAAAAGTTGGACCACTTTTTCCCCCTTTATTAGCCTTTTCTAATTCTAGGTGGGGTTCTCTCAAAAAAAAAAAAATTCTAGGTGGGGTTTATTAATGTTTCTATTTTTTTAGTGGTTAAAATTTGGGACCAAATGCCATCATTACCAACCTTTTATGACTGGGAATTGAATTTTACATTAAATGAAAATAGAACGGGCCACATAAGGAAAAGGAATTTCCATACTTGGTAGTTAATGGGCTAAATAGTACCACTCATAATTAGTGCAAACTGCTAAAATCCCCACTATTTATCTGTGACTAATGATCAGACCCCACTTCTTGATAATATTTCCCAATCAAGTCTGCAGTGCTGTCAAGTATTTATTTGTATTTCCACCAATTTGATTTTTATATTGTATACGTATATGACGTTATGCGTATAAAATACTTTTTACAATATACACTTGATGTTAATCATAATTCATATACAAATACACAAATGCATATGCAATACAAAATCGTAATAAAAGACCGATGTAACCAAGGGCGGAGCCAGGAATTAAAATGGAATATGCTTGATACCTAAATCGGGTAGGCCAATCACGAAAATCATATAAATTATAATTATTTTTTTAAAAAAAATTATAGTATATAAAAATTCTTTTTGTAAAAAATGCGGAGGCCCCCTCCTCTGCCTTTGCACATAACAAGTTGACATAATATTCATTTTTCTTTTTTTCTCTTTATAATTTTTTTACTACCAATTAACCTAATGGTTGTATTGGATCCATCTGTACATATTTAGAATCAAAATAAGTTTCATTTATTCATCATGAATAACTTACCACTGATTAAAAATCGAGTGAAAAATAGTTGCAAGCCCTATAGGATCATAAACACAGATCTAAAATAACAAATTTAAACATACACAAATCTAGCTAATTGATCCATAGAATCACAACATCACAACGAATGCGTTGGAGAAACCACATACCAAAGAAATTGATCGAAATCGAAATCTTTTTGTCACGTATCATCGATAATGGCTCGATCATCCAATCTCCGAGAATAAAATCCAAATAAACGTATTTACTAAAAATAAGAAACACTTATTAGGGACAAATATAAGCCACATATTAAGACAAATTTATTCATAATGCGAAACTAAAAGCATTAGAGACAGAGGAGTAGACTTGAGGGTTTGAGTTTGAGAGAAGAATTAAAGAATCTATCTCTATATAATATATAGAAAACTCAATATGGTGGCTAATTAGATTTTGAACTTCTATAAGTATTCTTTTTCCAAATAAGTTGAGTAGAGTGGAGTGAAATGACTAAAGAAATTGAAAAGCTCAAGGATTTGAACCCTAATCAATACATTTGCAAAGGATGAGCGATACGTCATGGACTCTCATAATTAAGTTGTTGATGTAGGTAAGACGTATAAGAATAACTATATTTACAATTAGCGTACATGTTTTTTTTTTCTGATAAATGATAGTATGGGAGGGGACATACACTCTTATATAGATCGAATTGGTTCCATCGCTTCTAACAAAGACAAAAATCTCTACCATTGAATCAAAAGATTGATTTGAATATGGAAGCCAAATGTGTGGTTGTCTCATTTGTCATAGCATTAAGAAAAATATCAAAAATTAGTTGCCTCGAATAATTAGAAACATGATGATTCATTTTTTTGGAAACTAATGTCGGACAATAAAAATCTATAAAATTACACAAAAACTCCTATCGACCGTCTAACTGGTCGACTGTTAAACGGATCGACCCGCGGACCCTATGGCATTTCCGTAATATTAGCAAAATGTATTTAGTAATTTTCAGAACCATCGGTATTAACATTACTTCGAAAAGTATTAGTAAATCCTTCTAAAAAGTATTAGCAGTTCTTCCGAAATGTATTAGTAGTTCTTTGAAGAGTTTTTTAGTATTTCTCCTAAATATACTCCCAAAATGTATTAGCAGTCCCTCAAAAAGTATTAGTAGTTCCTCGAAAAAGTATTAGTAGTTCCTCGAATATAATTAAATTTTTCTCCCGAAATGTATTAACAGTCCTTCTGAAAAGTATTAGTCGTCCTTCTAAAATGTATTAGCAGTTCTTCTGAAATGTATTAGTAGTTTCCCTAAATATAATTAAATTTTTCTCTTGAAATGTATTAACAATCCTTCTGAAAAGTATTGGTCGTCCTTCTAAAATGTATTAGCGGTTCTTATGAAATGTATTAGTAGTTTTCATGAATATAATTAAATTTTTCTCCTAAAATGTATTAACAGTCCTTCTGAAAAGTATTAGTCGTCCTTCTAAAATATATTAGCAGTTTTTTTGAAATGTAATATCACGAGGCCGCTAAAAGGTATTGGGTTTTCATCTGAAAAGTATTAATAGTCCATCAGAAAAGTATTAGCACGTAATTTACTTAAAAATATTTAATAGTTATCCGAAAAAAGTAGTTTTTACCGTCGAAAGTATTACTTGTCCCCATAAAATGTATTAGCAGTTACCCCTGAAAAATATTAGTTTTTTCCCTAAAAGTTTTTTTGTAATTTCCCCGAAAAGTATTAATTCTTCCAATAAAAAGTATTAGTTGTCCCATTGAAAAGTATTAGCAGATCACCTAAAAAGTATTGGCTTTTTCTTTGCTATTTTTTCTTTCTGTGTTGAATTATTTCTTCTTTGTTTTTAAATCATCTGAAAATCTTATAGGCCATCATGCATTATAGAAGTTCTGCCAACTCCAACATAATTTGTATGAAGCCAAAGAGAGTGACCATACAAAAGAACAGAGAAAAGAAAGCAGAACATGGAAAACCACATGAATTTTCACAGGATAATGTTCGTAGGGAAAAAAAACCCACTTGCTGAATTTTCACGGACCATAACTAAAGATAATCTTCCACTCAAATGTTGAGATATTCTTGATCGTTTCTTCGCGACCAATAATCGCTCGATTCGCCATTTTGCTGACATGTATTACTCTATTGTTGTTCGCAAAAATTGAGATTTTGCGCGACGAATCTCCTGAGACGAGAATGCGACGTCGTGTGCCACCGCGGCCGCCTCTTCGCTCCGGCGTACCAGGAGCCCTAATTTCGGAGACTTCTTTCTTCTTTTTTGAATTCTTCCCATATTAGCTTTTCTACCTTTTCTTCTCTTTTGAATTATTCTTCTTCTACAAGTTAATGAGGTTGTGAGAGAGAGTTTAGAGAGATAAAGAGGCGGACGGAGAGTAGATGGGTCACAGAAGAATTGAACTATTTCAGTTTAAGCCATATGGCAAGACGGGTTAGGGTTTTTGGATCCGTATAACGGATTATGATCCGTTAGACGGTGTGACAGGAGACCTACCCATAAAATTATTTGTGTAACAACTAACCATCATCACTGAGTCGAATCCAAAAGAAAAAAGCGTTTAAATTTAGTTTGAATCTTTTATGAAGTTAAAATTGCGTTTGAATTTAATTTATTAATAGATGTAAACAACTATTTTAGCGTAATAAAAGATTTGATTAATAATCAAAAAGCTGGTATACAATTTTTGGCATTCAATAAAAATTAAAACAAACTTAAACAATATGACTCTATTCAACTTGTTTAACACTCCTATTCCTATGTCTGCCTTTTCAAAAAAAAAAAAAAAAGAAAAACACTCTGTCTGAGTCTTAACTATACTTGTACCAAGGGCATTCCCGTTATTTCATATTCATAGGAGGAACTTCCCCTATATATATGTGTCATTTAATATATAGTGTCAAATATAGAAACACTCTTTCTCTGTAGGTGTAGGAGAGAATCTTGTATTAGATAGACACCATTTTTCCTCCAACTCTTATTGTCTCATTCCCCATTTGCTCACGTTCCACTCCATCGTAACCTCAAAAGGAAAACTCAAGTTTTTTTCTTTTTTCGTTTTAATTTAACACACACTGTCACTGATAAAGTGAGTGAGTTGGAGAAATCGACCCCCACTTTCATCAAAACCGTTATTACACAGCTTTTTTACTTTTACTGCTGCTTAACGGCCACACTCTCTTTCTCTTTATTTCTCCCACGCAGAGTACATATAGGTTGCAGGTTTGTGAATTATGTGAATCTTTTGTTTGTGGGTTTGAGTTTTTTTATATGGGTTTTGCTTCTTTTGTGAGATTCTAGCTTTGAATTCTTTCTTTGTGGATAAATAGTGAATTTTTTTTTCTGGGTTTCTTTTTCTTCTCCCTTTTTTTTTTTTTTTTATCTCGAGTCATTTTTTAAGTGTTTTTGGATTCTTGGGAGCCCTTTATTGCGTATCTCTTTCTGGTAGACCTTTTCTTGAAAACTTTTTGGACTATGCTTGATTCCCGTGTTTATATGTATGTGGAGTTACATGATGAATCTGAAGTTCTGATTATTCTTTTTTTTTTTATAGTTTTTTAGATTTGAACTTTCTTGAAATTATTGGAATGAAATTGTGAGTCTTTTTCATGCATTAATGATGAGTAGAAAGTTTCCTTGATTTCAGTTCACTACTTTGAACCTCCCTTTTCAATTGTTGAATCTGATTTTTCCTTAATTTAGAAATAAAATGCTAGTTCGTTAACTTCCTTACTTTATATACACTAATCCTACTTCATATAGTATTTACTGTCATCAATGAATTAGGATATCCTGCTTTTATGTTTCATTTTAATTTCTTCTACCTGTTTTTTTTTTTTTTTTTTCTTTTCTTACTCAACTCTTCAGTTGACCGGCGTCCAAAATAAACACATTTCCGTCCATGTAGATTTTAAGAGTAATTTATTATTTGGCTTCAATCCCAGCTTCATTTCTCAATGTTTGACCTTGTATTTTACTGAACTCAAAAAACCCATTTTTTTTTTGTTTAATATTGTAGAATTTGAGCCAGAATAAATCAAGTCAGGGCTTAGTGGATTTTATTTTTTTTCCTTCTAAAAATTGCAGCTTGGTTGATTAATTTTGCTAATAAGATGTTGGAGAAAATGGAGGAAAAATTGGATCCGGAGGCGGTGATAGAAGAATTCGAGGCGTTGTCGAGAGATGCTGGGAGTGTTCAGAAACAGACTTTGAAAAAAATATTGGAAGAAAATGGTGGAACAGAGTACTTGCTGAGATGGGGCCTCAATGGTAGAACAGACCCTCATAGTTTTAAGGCCTGTGTTCCCCTGGTCTCTCACAACGACTTAGAACCTTATATTCAGCGTATTGCCGATGGTAAAACTCCATCGGCTCTCACCGCAAAACCAATAACCACAATTTCATTAAGGTACAGTTTCATCACTTTTCATCAATCAATTTGTCTTTTTTTTTTTTTTGAATTGTAGGAAAAAAAAAATGTTAGTTTCAGAATGAAAGTGACATTTAGAGACTGTTTGCAATCACTACAAAAAGTTATTTTTAGCTTTTTACTGATAAAAATCATTTTTTAGTGTCTGCAAATGTGAACTCTTACTTCTTTTAAACAGAATTTAAAAGTAGTGATAAGAGTAAAAACTTGTTTTACTAGTGTCCAAGATTTATGAATTTGGAGGTTGTTGCAGTTCGGGTACAACTCATGGGAAGCCGAAGTTTGTACCTTTCAATGATGAATTGATGGAAAGCACTATGCAAATATACAAAACTTCTTTTGCATTTAGGAACAGGTAAGCTCATGCTTTACAATGGTGTCTTTTGTTTTATATGCTAACCAGAACCATACCTTGTCGTAATTGGGAAATTGTTTATTAGCTCCTTCAATTAAAAAAAGAAAAGCTTTCTATTGCTTTCTCCAACCATTTCTTTTCCTTCCCCTTGTCCTCCTTTCGTCTAAAAATGGTTAAAATTCTTGTTATTTACCACAACTTGCATAAATTACCCACTTTTTCAGTATTTCAGGTCAAAAGGAAATAGGCTCTTCTTTTATGATAATACTTAGGGATAACTAAAAAAACACTTAAGGTTCGGGCTAATTATGAAAAACTCGGAGATTTTTCAAAATTGCAAATGATGAGGTTTGATTTTGTTTTACATTTTCCCTCTTCAAAGGCAAAAAAAATTTCAAGCCCCCTATGTTTATAGAAATATTACAGTTACCCCCTTAAATTTTAGACATAATCAAGTTTGAGAGGGATTTTTGTAATTTTGAAACGTCTCTGGATTTTTTTTTGTAATTAGCCCAAACCTCAGGGCTTCTTTTGTAATTATCCCTAATACTTAATGGCATTCAGTGAAACTGGAGGAGATGATTCATGATAAGACTTAACTCTGACCTTCATTTTTATTTACAAAATGTTTGTTTTCTTCTAATTAGAGTTGTTTGCAGAGAATATCCAATTGGAAATGGGAAGGCATTACAGTTCATTTACGGAAGCAAGCAATTCAAAACGAAAGGGGTCTAGCCGCCGGAACAGCCACTACAAACGTGTACCGCAATGCGCATTTCAAGAAAACTATGAGGGCAATGCAGACGCCGTGCTGCAGTCCCGACAAGTGATATTCGGACCCGATTTTCACCAATCGCTATATTGTCATCTTTTATGTGGACTAATTTTCCGCGACCAAGTCCAAGTTGTTTCGTCCACGCTTTGCCCATAGCATCGTGCACGCCTTCCGGACGTTCGAACAAGTTTGGGAAGAACTTCGTTATTGATATCCGAGAAGGATCCTTAAGTAGCCGAATTACTGTCCCCTCAATTGACGGCTATAACGAAACTGCTCGAGCGAATCCTGAATTGGCCGATATAATTTATAACAAGTGTTTGGGACTAAGCAATTGGTACGGATTAATTGAAGAGCTATTTCCGAATACGAAGTATGTATATGGGATTATGACGGGGTCGATGGAACCGTATTTGAAAAAATTGAGGCACTATGCCGGAGGGCTACCGTTACTAAGTGCGATTATGGATCTTCGGAAGGATGGATTGGAGCAAATGTTAACCCTAAATTACCACCGAACTGGCCACATTTGCGGTGCTTCCGAATATCGGTTATTTCAATTTATCCCTTTGAAAGAGGACGCAAACGGCGAATTGTCTGTAGAGCCGCAGCCTGTAGGTCTAACTGAAGTCAAGATAGATGAGGAGTATGAGATTATTGTCACCAATTTTGCAGGTGATTATTTCTTTCACTTTTTCTCATTTCGTGGTATTAATCCTTGCAAGCATTTGTTTACTCGTTATTACAGGCTCAAGCTTATATTATATAGTTTTGTAGCTCCTAAGTTGTCTTTAATGCTTGCCATGTGGTTGTTGGATAATGGGGAGTCATTTTAATCCTTTTGCAGGTCTTACTGCTTTTTTTTTTTTTTCCTGTCTTGTTTGCTGTTATCATTTATTGGGCTGTCTTACTATGCATCATTAAAATATGATTAGATGTTTATTAGGTCACAAGACAGGACCAGCTGGATGAGACCTGAGAAACTATTATTGTTTCAAAAAAGTTTACTACTACTTGAATATTTCTTTATACTTGCCATGTTACATGATTTCTTGTATAATATAAGACACAACATGAGCAGCATGCCGTTTTTTTTAATGTCCACTAGTTGAGCCATAATTGTAGAAAAACAGGATCACTTCTTTTTAGCTTTCTGCATCGGTTGACTATTTTGTTTTTCTTACATATGTAAATGTATTAAGCAGTTTTTGATTGTTAAAAATGCGTGTCGTTGTAAGATTCTATTTTCTTGTTTCGATCAAGGTAATATATGACATAATTTGTTTTAATTTTTGATTAATTTATTGGTTTTAATGCATTTGGAAGTTTTTGCTCCAATTTGTATTCTTGTTCCGGCCTTACCTTAACTTTCAAACTTTTATTTCAAAAAAAAAAAAAAACTTTAAAGCTTTGTTTTTGTGTTTTGAGATTTAAATATAAATATAGCGCCGCATGATTGCTGATTGATATAATTCATGTTTGTCCTCTTCTAAAGTTTGATAACAGACAAAAAAAATTATGTAGTAGTTCATTACGCGTCTAGCTTATTGTTTGAAAAAAGTGAAGTCCCTGCCTGGATATATTAATTGGTTCAGTCTTCTTGCTGCACTTCTCATCATATATATCTTTATATTTTCAATGTTGATTAATTTTTATGGCATTGACATTTTGCATATGTAATATAATATAATATATATGTATTAGCTTGACAAATACTGAAATATTAGGTGCCCATCAGGGTGTATGTGATGTGGAGAATCCTAGTTTGACTCCATGATAATTACTGCATTTGCAATCTCAAAATAAAATGATCCTTTTTTAAATTTAACATAATATGAATATGATGTGCACCATTAGAATTTCTTTGTTCATACTACCTTACACTCTAATTCAAAATATTTGTTCATTTTCTTTGTAAATGCAGTGGAAAAAAATAAGCAAATTGTAACCGGGGTTGGCCTCAACTGCTTGGTTCTTATTTTTCTGAGAAACATGTTGAGGAGATTTTATTTATTTGTTGAATCATGTTCAACTTAAATTCCTCGATACGAGAATATTAATGCAAGTAAAATTTCACATTTGCAGGATTATATCGTTACAGATTAGGAGACGTAGTCAAGGTTAAAGGATTCCACAACTCCACACCAGAGCTCCAATTCATTTGCAGGAGAAATCTTCTGCTCACAGTCAACATCGACAAGAACACCGAGAAGGATTTACAGTTAGCCGTTGAAGCAGCAGCCAAGCTGCTAGCCGAGGAAAAGCTAGAAGTCGTCGACTTTACAAGCCACGTCGATTTTTCCTCAGAACCTGGCCACTATGTCGTCTTCTGGGAAATAGCGGCGACCCTCAAGATGAGATTCTACAAGAATGCTGCAACTGTTTGGACCGATCGTTCATTGATGCAGGCTACGTGAGTTCTCGCAAGGTCAAGTCCATTGGTGCCCTCGAGCTTGGATCATGAAAAAGGGGACTTTTCACAAGATATTGGATCATTATGTAGGATTAGGAGCTGCCGTTAGCCAGTTCAAAATGCCGCGTTGCGTGGGGCCAACGAATATGAACGTGCTGCAAATACTGTCTGTAAATTCTGTTAAGAGCTACTTTAGCACTGCATTTTAGTTGAATCTGTGTTTTTGAAGTTTAATTGCTTTTTTTTTTTTTTTTGTTTTTGTTTGATGTAGTATAATTTGACTTAAGCAATGTTGTTGTTACTCCTAATAAAAACTCTTTTAATTGTATAAAATCATCAATTTGTAGATCGGAGCTGCTTTGACTTTAGAATTCATTTAGGTTCCATCTGGCATGAAGCTTAAACTTTCCTACATTTTTGTCACTTATTTGAAGGCAACCTTGTTGTAGAAACTTGGATTTTAATGTAATACCATATGCAATACTCCGTACAATACAAATTAAACATCTTATGCATGCAACATTAAAAACTCTATTTTCATGTGAAAACAACGGTGTACCATGATGATAATTAATGTCAATCTTAGAATAGTGTCTTGTTTGAAATTTGGACTCGAAGAAATAAATACAAATGATTTCAAGGAACGAAAAAATTGTTGCAGATCTTTCAAAAAATGATTTTATCCATGAAGATAATCTGCGATGCCACACTGCGGTGTTATAAAAAATCCCTCTCGGAATATAATTGAGTTGTTTGATTTAAATTGTGACTTTTTGATCAAAACGTAAAAATATTCTGTTTCTTCTTAAAATTGATGATGCCTAGAACTCGAAAATATTGACGTAGTAATGTTTTGCACATGTTCAATCAGAATTCTATAAGTAACCAACTCGTGGCTGTTTTACAAAGACAAAACACTTTGTAAATAGAAAGTCACGTTCCTTCAAGGAATCCCTATTTCGAAGCGATAAACATGTTCTGAGTTCGGCAAAACATTTTCATGGCAACTTGTAGTAAATGAATTATGAGAATATCTGACATGTTTAAAGTTAAAAATTTAACCATGCTCTAAATAGAATGAAGATTTTTGTGGTATCCTCCTTACAATATTATGTAGATAGAACCATTTAATATCACAAAATTTGAATACACTGTAATTTCAAACCTTGTGGTTGTTTCATATGGCTAGCAACGCTATATTTTTGTTTTGTAAACAATATATACACATGACTTTTCACACTCGCTTTAGGACAGAAATCAAATATTAATTGATCTGATCTGTTACTTCATATCCCACAAAATTACATTCTAATCTTAGTTTTCAATATTAATGCAAGTTAGATGCAAAAACCCCACTTTTCTCACTATATACGAAAAACATGTAATATCAACCCTTCTCATATGGACACTTTAGGAATTTGAAGCACTTATTTTTTTCTTGAATTATTGTAGTAAACAAAGTAATCACATGATTTTGTAACTAGCCAGCTCAAAATTTAAAACTATTGATAGAATCTCATCAGTTAAGACACACAATAAAAACAAATCATATATGCCCCTCTATATATATATATTGCTGTCCAAGAAAAAACCACCTCCAATTTCAAATCCAAGAAAATACTCTCCAAACCATATGAAAGAGAAAACTCAAGAAATTAAAGAAGAAGATGAAGATGCAAAAGCGATAAATATATGGGATTGTGGGAGCCCATTATATGATTCATATGAAGTGGTTAGTGTTAGCCATATAATTGAGAGACATTTCATGATACTGCCTTATTTAAGTGGATCAAGAAATGCGGCAACTGATATTAATTGCCAATACTCATCAGAAAAACCAACACCAGACCAGGCCGCGGCTGGAAAATCTTCTGTGCTTAGTTTCTTGAGTGAACTTGTGGACAAAAATGTGTGGAAGAAGAAGAAGAAAAGGAAGATTGATCGAGAAAGAAATGAGAAAACAAAGAAGCAGAAAACAGGGATCTCCAAGATTTTTCCATGTTCGTGGAAAAATTAGTTTGAGATCGAATATCATCAAGATGTCTTTGTTTTTTTTTTCTTCTGATTTTGAAGTATCATGCTTAATTGAATAAAGTATGTGGATTATGAATTCAGTTGATCTATTTCTTATCAACTTCAAGTTCTTCAAAATTAAAAATTTTTCAATTGTTCTACTTTACCCCTTAATTTTCCAAATTATTGCACTTTCTATAATTTTCATATTTAGCCCTTAACCTCTATGGTTATTTATTTTGTAATTTATGAAAATGGTATATAGTCTAGATTTATTGATAAAATTTACTACATATAATTTATTACTATTTGTATATTGATTAAAGATGTTGAGATTTTGAGAGAAAATTGATCGAAATAATTGTATGAAATATAATAGCTATAGACAATCCACCAACAAAAGGATAGATGTGAAAATTATAGGCTTTGTGCAATAATTTGTAAAATTCTAAGGGTATGTGGAACAATTCAAAATTAAATTGTTAAAGTAGAAGATCAATAATTTGCATTACAATTGTGTTTGGTTGTGGTGGGACCCAACATATGAACTACTACTAGGAGTCTAGGAGCTAGTTCCATGAAGCATCTACAATGATAAAGTGTTATTTATTTGCTTAATCATGGGAAGATGCACAATCTTAATCTAGATGTCATTTTGTCGGAAAATACTGATTAAGATCGATAATTAAATGAATTTTTTAGGGGGAATGATCTAGTTAAGTGAGATTTCTCCAATTATTGTTCTCCACGTGGGAATGATAAGAGTATGTTGCACCGGTAATTCGATAATAGTTTTAAGCGAGTTTGATTAGCTAGTTGTTGCATATTTTTTTTTTAAAAGTAGTCGTCGTTGAAATTGGTTTATGAAAAATTAGGTTTTGACACCATTTTGACGAATTAATTAAATGGATTCATGTATTTGTTGAATGAAACAAATGAAATAAACATAATCTACACTGTGGTAGATGAGTTTAACATTTTGAATTTAACAAAATCAATATCGGGTAAATGAGAAAAAAATGTATAAAGTAAACCATTTAAAATGCATTTTATTTGGAAATGTGAACGGGTGGGAATATGAAGAGACACGTCCCACATAGGAAACAATGAGCAAAGTTAGTTATCTTATATAGAACTTCACCAATAGTGATGAGTAATCAAGTGAAGCTCGCCCACAGACACCCTAACAGTGTCCAAATTAATTTTAATTAGCCTTTGGCTAGCTCAAAGAACGCCCGGGACGGTGCTCCACCCGTTCAAGCCGGGCCGTGCACATCGTACATAGTCCCATTGGGCGTTTTAAAGGCGTACTTTGGCAGGGCAACTCAGGTGGTAGTGACTTGTGGAAGTTGTCCGGATGGCCCCATGTGGCAGGCAGTGGCGCTGATTGGACGCACATGGCACAATATCTGACACGACTATCCAATGTGCGGTGTGTGTCAAGGAATATGTACCTTGATTGATGCGATCCGACCATCACATCGCGGTTGTTGATCATAACGTCGCGATCCGAAGTCCCGATCGATCCGAACCATCCAATCAAGAGGCACACGAGTTCTATAAATATGAGCCCCCCATAACTCATTTGGCATCTAAAAATTTTTCGAATTTCATACACATTCTGCGCATAAAGTCATCCGAGTGTTCATAAAACACCAAGTGTTCGTAGTTTCTTGTGATTTGTGGTGTTGCTATCATAAGAAGTAAGTCGTATCTTGGGAGGCGATTGCCAAATATAAATACCGTGAGCGTGGGGATTTCATTTTAAAGACAAAGAGTCTAACTCTTGCTCGACTTTTATATCATTCTCTGCTCAAATTATTCTCACCATCCGATATACACCAACCAAATTCTCCAACAGTTGTTGCATTTAGTTAGTTATTATTAAGTGATGTTCTAATATATAGATTTGATGGATGCTTAACTTCTAAATATTCAAGATTTAGCATAGACTTGATATTACTGACTTTTTAAATTTACCTTCATTTAAAAAATAAAAATATATTTATATTTTTTAAAAAAAGCTCCAGATAATTGGGTAGTTCAATGTAGTCTTGTGACCACTTATTATTGACAATAGTGTCACGATAACATTTCTGAAGTGATTATGCAATTTCTAAAGGATTCTGCATATTGCCCACTAGAAGCGCATTTTTTTTGAGTGGGTTACAAAAGGCAGTCACTTGTGATAAATAGTATTAATAACTGGATATTATTTGTAGTGATAAATAGTATAATAATTGACATTGTTGGTAGTGATGAAAATAATCTTTTCATAGAAATATAAGATTGATGTATTTAAGTGATTCTTTTCCTTAACCTTACCAATTATTTCATCATCTATTGCTAGCCTACTCATGAAACCACTTAGCAATGAAATCGGTTAGTTCAATGTAGTCCGTAGGTTGTGTTGGAAATTGGTTTAGAATAAATGAGTTTTGACCCGATTTGACCAATTATTTAAGTAGGATCATTTATTAGTTATAGAAAATAAATGATATAATCGTAATTTAAACCGCGTGTAGATGAATTTAACATTTTGAATTTCTCAAACCAATTTGGGTGAATGAGAAATTAATGCATAACTAAGCCACTTAAATTTATTTTATATATGGAAATATAAAAGGCTATGAATGTGGAAAGACATATCCCACGTGTAAAACCTATCAAATGTTTGACTTATTTATATATAGCTTCACCAATAATAAAGACTAATCATATGTAACTCCTTATGGTACACCCTAGTGAACCAAGTCAATTTTGACTAGCCTTCGGCTAGCTCAAAGAGCACCGAGGAAAGTGTCCGAGCTTGACCCGAGTCTAGGCTCGCACACGTCACACTTAGTCGCATTGGGCACCTTAGAGGCGCATTTTGCGGTCGAGCCGAGTCGGGTCCACTCAAGTAGAACTTAGTTGCATTGGGAGCATGTACGCATCATCGCGAGGAGCATTGAGGAGTCTTAAAGTTTTGAAAAGTCGAACTAGGTTTCGATCGGTGGCAAGGTGGCTCGCGTGATAGTGACTTGCGCAGAATCGTCGAGTCGAGGCGCCACGTGGCGGTGTACAAAGTCTTTATCGGATGTGCCTGTTCGCCGACCGACACGCCTGCTCAAAGGTGTCTGGGGCGCATGCAGAAGGTTGTGGACCTTCGGAAGAGATGCGATCTGGACCATCGATTGCGACTCTTGATCGAAAAACGATCTAACTGTCGGATCAATCCGGAATCAAAAAGGATGCACTTGTTCAAAATGGACATCCGAATTTCTATAAAAATAAACCCCCATGATATTCATTTTTTTCTAATCCAACACGTACGCATCGTCGGGAGAAGCTTTGAAGGCCTTAAGTTTTGAAAAATCAAACCAAGTTTCAATCCAACATCTCGGTGACTTGGCAAGGCGGCTCGCGTGGCGCTTACATACAGCGGGAGAATCGTCTAAAAGGCAACATGTGGCGGTACAAGTGGGTGGTCTTTGAGTGGATGTGCCTGTTCGCTGGATGGATGCATTTGTTCAGTGTGTAGCGGTTTATGCAGAAGGTTGTGGACCTTCAAATAGATGTGATATGAACCATCGGTTGTGGGTGTTTATTAGAAGGTGTTGTATAATAGTCCGGATCGATCCCACCAAAGCATGCACTGCTTGCAAAGGGCATCCGAATTTCTATACAAAACCCCCAAGATGTTCATTTTCATCTAGTTCAACTGCATTTTTAGAATATTGTCCGACCTATTCTTTTTCTATTTTCAAAAGTTCAAAAACACGTTAAAGTTCATTTGTAAATTCGACTTTTGCAACTACTACTAAGTCGAACCCGAAAGTCATTGTATCTTAGAGATGATTGCCGAGAATCGTTAGTACTTTCATATGGGGCAATTTCATCTTGCATTGTGAATCTAATTCATGCCTCAATTTAAAATATTTGTCCGTTATTCTCGCCCAAATTTCAAGAAACCCAAACACCGCAAACAACAATCGCAAGACAAAATTCTGCTTTCTTTAAAAATGGAAAATATCGGTTTCACTTCGATGGTTATCTTGCCCGCACATTTGAAAAATTAGCGAAATTTTCTGGTGTTGATTTCAAGAGATGGCAATAGAAGATGTTGTTCTACCTAACCACGTTAGGTCCGTCCCCGTTCTTGAAGGAGGACTCTCCGACTATTGCCGAAGAAGATATCGACAACCAAAGGCGATTGTTGTGGATGCTTGATACAACAATGATTTCTCGTGCGGGAATTATATCCTGAATGGATTGACGACACGTTGTACAATGCGTGCGATTCAATCAAGAATTATATCTTGAATGGATTGGATGACACGACGTAAAATGTGTATGTTCAGCCTCAATCAAGATGTTCAAAGAACTCTACAAAGTTTGTCACAAATTTACGATTTCAAGATGGTTGACACCAAAACGGTGATCAACTAAGTACAAGAAATTCAAATCATACTTCATGACTTAGTGTCTGACGGGATGATGTAGGATGAATCTTTTCAAGTGGCTGCTATTATTGAAAAACTTCCACCGTTGTGAAAAGATTTTAAGAACTACATCAAGCACAAACATAAAGAAATGGGCCGCTTGAGAGTTTGATAGTTCGACTTCGGTTGAGAAAGACAACCGAAAATCTGAAGTGAAATCCAACAAGAGTGGAATGGAGACTAAGGCCAACCTTTCCGAGTCAAGCACTAGCAAGAAAAGAAAGTGCCTTGGAAATGGAAAGAAATAGGGTAACGGCAAGATGTTCAAAGAAAATTGTTATAACTATGGCAAACCAAACCACATGGCCAAGAATTGTCGTCTTCCAAAGAAAGACAATCAAAAGGACAAGCAGAACCAGACCAATGAGATTGAGGACAAGTCTATTCCTATAGATATGTCTGAGCTTGATCTAACCGTTGTGCTATTTAAAGCCAACATGGTGGATAATCCAAGGGAATGGTGGATAGATACTGGAGCTACTGGCCAAATTTGTGCAGATAGGGAAATATTTTCCTCCTAGACTCCGATCAATGGAAGGAAGTTGTGTATGAGGAACTCTTCGACTTCCAACATTGTAGGGCTTGGAAAGGTGTGTAAGTCCAAGCGGCTACGATAATCTAGAGGGGGGGTGAATAGATTATCTCCATCTTTTCGATTATGCCCTTTTTTTCGAATCAAATACGCCAAGACAAGAATAAAGGTGCCGAAAGTAAAAAACACACGTCAATTTATAGAGCTTCACCCCACCTAGGGACTACGTGCTCTACCACCCCAAGATATCCTGGATGGGTTTGAAAAAAAAAGAATTTTATTAATTACCACAATTAATACAAATTCAACTTACAACAATACCTTGAAGAGCAGCACCACACTCTTCTTCAACACCACCTTTGAGATTACCACAATCTCTCTTGAAGATTACCACAATCTCCAACAAAGACCTTGTGAAGATTACCACAATCTTCAACCTTGAAGAATACCAAATTCTTCAACACCTCGACAAGAAGATTACCACAATCTTCTTACACCTAACACCTAGATCATCCAAGTGTGTTCTTACCACAAGAACACTCACAAGGATATCTTGTGTTGAATGATAACCCAAATTCAAGATTACAACTCGATAATGAATAATACAATTTGAGTGCAAGTGTAATCAAGAAATAAAAGCCTAGACCTCAAGATGTGAAAGTGATAAGCTAGACAAATTACAACAAGAATGATAACAATGAAGAGCTAAAGACTTTGCTTGAATGTATCTTGTTGTGTTGTATCTCAAGTGTTGTATTGGTTGCTCCAAAACTTCCTCTATTTATAGGAGATGATTGATCAAACATAGGCTCCTCTTGGGGATTGAAAATCTACAGAGAAAAATACAATTAAAATCAAGAATATAGCTGTTAGAAAACAATCCCACAAAATAAGGAAAGGTTGTCCGCCGCACAACAGCTTAGAAATTTGTCTTTGTCAAACTTGAGAAGGCACGAGGTCGCGCACAAATAGACGTTTGAAGAATACACTCAAAAATAACATAGGGCGGCCAGGTCCAGGGTCTTCGACCACCTCGACCCTTGAGGACCGGTCCCCTCGTTGCAAAAACAAGCGACGGCGTTCGTTACTTTTCAAAGCATGACTTGCGGTGCACCGGCCGCACCCGACCGACCGACGGCCGACGACGACCATCGATGCCCAGGCAACCAATTGACCGCTTCAATATTTCCTCCATCTCATTTTCTTTCCAAAATTCATCTTGAGTATCGGGTTGCCCTATAGGGCACTGCGGCCAGAGTGGCCGACCCTAGAGACAAAATGTTGTCCAATTTTTGTCGAAAATAAACCTCAAGAAATACTCCGAAAATTTAGTAAAATATTTTAAACCGATCGGGAACATTTAGACAACATTTAGGAACCTTGTTTTGATGTAAAAACTTATTAACATAAAATCATTAAAAGTGTTGTCCAATTTTATCTAAAATAAAATTTGAAGAAATACTCCTAATAAATCGTAAAAATATTTCAAATCATTTAGGAGTATTTGGACAACAATTAAAAACATTGTTTTGGTGTAAAAATAAAATCATCAAAATTAAGATAAAAACATGTATCAAACAATCTCCCCTTTTTGATGATTACAAACCAAAACAATTTTCGAAATATTAGGAGGACAATTTTTAAAACGATTTTCCGGTAAAAGCATCTAACCGTTTAGAAGCGACCAAAATTTCCAAAAATAAACATAAGCAACCAAATAAAGGAGTAGATATTATCCAAGAATTAGCACAAACTCCTCCTATGAACAAGCACATCAAGAGTAATGTAAAAGCAATCAACCACAAGCTAAAAGCTTAGCTTTTTCATGGCGATCTAAAGTAAAAAAGCACATCAAGAGTAATGTAAAAGCAATCAACCACAAGCTAAAAGTTTAGCTTTTTCATATTGATCTAACGTCAAGAGCTTATAAGCTTCCCCTCAACAAAACATCATTAGACAAATATATAAGTCCATCATGCAACAATTGGACTAAGTATAGTTCACAACTTATGGCTTTAAGAAGCCATATCTTTAGGCTTTTATATCGAGCTTTTATTAGCTTCTTTGAGCTAACGAGCCAATTTCTTGTTTCTCCCCCTTTGGAATCATCAAAAAGAATGTTAGGATGATAAAAACATCATACAAGTATATCAAAGTGCGCCAAAGATACGATTTATCAACCATTGAAAAAATTAGGCTTAGAATCCGAAGAAATGGGAGAAATGTATCATGAAAAAATCCATAAGCTCGTTTTGTTTGCCAAGACATGATCTCAATAAGTATTTAAGACATTTGAAAATGAGAGAATCATGTAGGTGATGAATCTTTCATTGAAACATTTTATCGAACACTTGGCGAGCGTCAAAAATTGAAGAAAATATATATAGCCCTTGTAAATATAATCAAGCCAAGTTTTTTCATCACCAAATCAGTTCAAACACAATACAATACATCATAAATGACAAGCTCATCACAAGCATATGAAACTTTCATCAAAATATAACAATTAAGTCACAATCTCAAGGTTCAACCCAATTGAGCAAAGGAAGTAGAATTCTTACCATTCAATCGGTAAAGATGAGCAATGATGATGATAATCGAGCTAGATAATCCCAAAATATGAAATTTATACAACAAAACTCATTTGGAGTGAATTGTGTGTGCAAATAACAAAGGGATCAAGTAGAGAAGAAAAACATCAAAATGACAAAATACAAAAAAAGACAATTTTAACCAAACTTTCACGGTGGGCGGCCGGTAAAGGGCTTGGGCGATCAGCGGGCCGAGCAGGTGGGCGACCGGTCGGCCCCCGCTTGCAGCCCATTGTTCAATTGCTTTTCAAAATCCGAAATTTGATCCAAAAATCCAATTTTTCGCCCTAAGTTTTAAAACGTGCAAAATGCAAACATAGACATCATTCAATATACATTATGTCATAATCAAGCTCGAAATGAGGTAAAAGACTAAACGATTAAAAAATCCATGAGTTATCCTTGAGATGGATTTAAACACATCTCAATTTTTCGTTTTAGAAACGCTATCCCCTTAAAAAAATATCGAATCTCAATATGTTTAGTTTGAATACGAATATCCGTATAATATATACCGGACTTGTTATCCCGAAAAATAAGAACGTTTTAAGACTTTGGATACAACAAGTCATAATAAGAAGTGCCTTTCAAATATTTGAAAAATTTCTTTTAACGGCACTTTAATGAGATTCGTTGGGATAGTTTTTTTTTTGAATTCGAGCATATAGACGTAAGGCATATGGAATGTCGAGTCTATGGGAGTAATAAAAGTGAATGAACATACCTCGAATTTGTTTGTCGACCGATATGCCTTTCTCATCCTTTGTCAATTTTACATGGTAGTAATAGAGGTTGAGATGGTTCTTTCTTCTTCAATGCCTCACTTCTTCTTTTGTATACTTTGAGTGTGGAATATAACCACCTTCTTGGCATTGTTGAACTTGAATTCCAATGAAGAAATTGAGCTCCCCATCATGATCATCTTGAATTTACCTTGCAACAACTTAGAAAATATCTTGTACAAAACTTCATTAGTAGCACCATAAATGATATCATAAATTTGTACAATTAAATAGTCTTGCCCTTTTTCAAAAACAAGGAGTGTAGTATCAACTTTACCTCTTGTAAAACCATTTTGCAAAAGATAGCTAAGTCTATCAAACCATACACTAAGTACTTGTTTTAAACATAAACAAGGCCTTTTATAAAAATCATTTGGCCTAAAAATTTTCAATCCCCGTAGATTGTTTTACATAGACTTCTTTTAGAATAAAACCATTTAGAAAATTGGATTTAGCATCCATTTGGTAAAGCTTGAAATTTTCTTAAAACAAGAATGGGCAAGTAAAATGAGAATAGCTTCAAAAACATGCTATGGATGCAAATGTTTCATCAAAATCAATACCTTCCTCTTGACTATACAATTGAGCTACTAACCTTGCCTTGTTCATCAAACTTGTTCCAAAAATTTCTCGCAAAATCTCAACAAAGAATCTTGCACAAGAACATAGTAATATTGAATGATAGAGACACTATAGCAAGTAACACATACTATGCTTAAAGAAAATCATCAAGAATATAATACAACATGTAAGTTCAAATAAGCTTATAGAAAGCTATATAAGGTCTCTTTTAAAATTTGAAACTCCGAGAGCAAATAGTTGAGACCTCATTAAAAAGAAGTATTTGAACAAGAGTTGGCAAAGCAAATATGTGCAATCAAATATCGAATAATGCCTTTCAAAAAAAAAAAAATCCTTTTTAACGACACTCATATGAGATTCTTTGGGATTGCTTTGAAAACGAGCACATAGGCATACGGCAAAAATATATCGAGTCTATAAGATGAATACCAATGATGAGCGTACCTTGATAGTTTAAGTATCTCTTGATGAAGTAATGGTAGAAAACCAATGAATGAGAGATATATAACCTACACAATTCTTTAAACAAATTTTGCACAAGACATAATAGTACAAGTGTAGGCCAAGCAATAAGAAATATTAAAAAATGCTTATGCTATAGAAATCCATAAGAGATAATAACTCATTAGTCTAAGAAAGTCCACAAGAGTTTAAAAACAACATGTAAGGTCTCATTTTTCAAAGGATTTTAAAAACACAAATATATATATATATATATATATATATATAGAAGACACTTAAAGAATTTGAAAACTCATTTTGCAATTAAGGCACAAATAAAAACATGCATACTAAATTAAAATGCATATATAAGTAGGAAGATACGGTTTACCAATTTCGCCATTTCCATGGGTTGTGTCGTTCCCATTGTTTATGATATCTTCCCTTTGAAAATCGTCTTGTTGATGATGATTTCTCCAATTGCTCCATTTCCAAGCATTGTGTCCTTCCCATTTTTGATAATATCTTTCTCTTGGAAATTCATTGTGATGTTGTCTTCTCCTTTGATCAAATGAAATGGTCATTTGATGTTTTCTTGCGTATGAATTTTCTTTGATTATTAGTCCGCCGGGTACCTAATATGACATTATTTTGTGGTACCCTCAAGTGTTTGGGTCATTTGGGATTAGCTTTGAGACTTTTAGGTCTCCAACGATAATTAGAGCTATTTCTAGCCCGACAAGTATTTACCGTATGACCCTTCTTACCGCAATAAAAGCAAGTAATATCACTAACATGCATAGGAGCTCGATTCTTTTTCATATGATTTACAATATTAGGCTCATGATCAAGTTCACTAATCAAATTATCACAACCATGAACACAACATTTGACATTTTATTGGTACTCAAGTTGAATTTTAATAAATCCTTTTTCATACAATTAATATCCTCAACAAGAGTATTATTTTCTTTTCAAGGATTCTAACCTTATCAAGAGTGGTGGTGTGAGCACATGATAGTGATTCATAGGAAGTAAATAAACTATCCTTATCATTTTTCAAAACATTGAATTCCTTTTTCAAATTTTTGTACTTAACAAGTAAACTTTGGAATTCATTTTGAAGATCATCAAAATCATCTTGCAAATCACTATAATCATTTTGTATAACAATATCATAGGAAGTAGAGGGTTTAAGACATACCTCATTTTCTTCTTCGATGCCCATAAAACATTGTTCGACTACTTCATAGTTGCAAGTTGTAAAAGGCTTGTTCCTTAGATTTGACCTTGTATCCCTTTGAGAAGTAGATGCTTTTGAGTTGCTCCTATCATTTGCATATACTTCATGAATGGATTCTAATTTTTTCCATAATTCATGAGCCGATCGAATTCCTACAACAAGATCATATTCCAAATTGGTAAGTGAATAATATAAAATATTGAGAGCTTTACCATTTAAGGAGATGATTTTCTTTTCTTCATCATTGAGCTCCTTGAGAGCTTTGGAGGTGTATGGTGTGTCTTTCATCGGAATGGATTCTCCATTGATGACGATGTTCCAAATATCGAACCCGCAACCTTGTAAATAACATTCTATTCTTTCTTTCCAAAATATAAAATTATTGGAATCAAATCGAGGTGGCTTGGTGGTGGAGGTGCCGGAAGGTGAGCTTCATTCATAGCCAACGATCGTTCCTCTTCACTCGCGATGTGAAACGAGCTTGCCATAGAGTTTGGCTCTGATACCACTTGTAAGTCCAAGCGGCTACGATGATATAGAGGGGGTGAATAGATTATCTCCATCTTTTTGATTATGCCCTCTTTTTCGAATCAAATACGCCAAGACAAGAATAAAGGTGCGGAAAGTAAACAACACACGTCGATTTATAGAGCTTCACCCCACCTAGGGACTACGTGCTCTACCACCCCAGTATATCTGGGATGGGTTTCGAAAAAGAAAAAGAATTTTATTAATTACCACAATTAATACAAATTCAACTTACAACAACACCTTGAAGAGCACCACACTCTTCTTCAACACCACCTTTGAGATTACCACAATCTCTCTTGAAGATTACCACAATCTCCAATGGCACCTTGTGAAGATTACCACAATCTTCAACCTTGAAGAATACCAAATTCTTCAACACCTCGACAAGAAGATTACCACAATCTTCTTACACCTAACACCTAGATCATCCAAGTGTGTTCTTACCACAATAACACTCACAAGGATATCTTGTGTTGAATGATAACCCAAATTCAAGATTACAACTCGATAATAAATAATACAATTTGAGTGCAAGTGTAATCAAGAAATAAAAGCCTAGACCTCAAGATGTGAAAGTGATAAGCTAGGCAAATTATAACAAGAATGATAACAATGAAGAGCTAAAGACTTTGCTTGAATGTATCTTGTTGTGTTGTATCTCAAGTGTTGTATTGGTTGCTCCAAAACTTCCTCTATTTATAGGAGATGATTGATCAAACATAGGCTCCTCTTGGGGATTGAAAATCTACATAAAAATACAATTAAAATCAAGAATATAGTCATTAGAAATCAATCCCACAAAATAAGGAAAGTTTGTCTCACGCACAACGGTTAGAAATTTCTTGTCAAACTTGAGGGCGACCGGTCGCGCACAAATAGACATTTGAAGAATACACTGAAAAATAACATAGGCGACCAGTCCAGGGGTCTTCGACCGTCGACCCCGGAGGACCGGCCCCTCGTTGCAAAAACAAGAGACATTCGCTTACTTTCAAAGCATGACTTGCGAGCACCTCAGTCGCACTCCCGGCGACGGCCGACTCGACTGACCGATTGGCCTTGAAGCGACCGATCGACCTACTCAATATTTCCTCCGTCTCATTTTCTCTGTTCCAAAATTCATCTTCAGTGCACGGTTGCCCTATAGATGGGGCGGCCTGGTCGACCTCGAGATAGAGATGTTGTCCAATTTTTGTCGAAAATAAACCTCTAGAAATACTCCAAAAATTTAGTAAAAATATTTTAAACCGATCGGGAGTATTTAGACAACATTAGAAACCTTGTTTTGATGTAAAAACTTATTAACATAAAATCATTAAAAGTGTTGTCCAATTTTATCTAAAATAAAACTTGAAGAAATACTCCGAATAAATCGTAAAAATATTTCAAATCATTTAGGAGTATTTGGACAACAATTAAAAACATTGTTTTGGTGTAAAAATAAAATCATCAAAATTAAGATAAAACCATGTATCAAACAAGGTGGTGCTGAACATGACTTCCGACAAAGAAGTGACACTCGTGGATGTGTTGCATGCTCTGGACATTTGCAAGAACTTGGTATCCGGCCCTCTGTCATGCAAAGCTGGATTTAGACTAGTGTTTGAGTCCCATAAGTTTGTAATGACCAAACAAGGTTAGTTTTTATATAAAGGGTACCTTCATTAGTACATAATTGACCATTTGCATCGGTTGTAAATAACATTAAGCATCGGTTCCAACGACGATGCTTATGTACTTGAAGATGAATCGATAAAAAGAGGTATCACCAGGACAAGGTAATCCGTAGTCTCCTATTGTATCTCAATCTTATTCTTGTTGGAACATAACAAATTAACAAAGAAACAGGACAAATTAAATGAGATGTAATGGCATCATAAATGTGACTCATTAATATTTTTGTATGCATTTAATCTGGCAATTTCTGAGTGCTAGTAATTATATGCTTCGATAGAATGCTTAATTATAAAATTCCTCCTTATCCAGCATTAAAGGCACAAATCCGTGATAAAAGTTTTAAATATGTAAAAACAAATCATGAATCCTAAGGTCTTGAAGAATTTGAATAATTCTTGGAAAATGACAAATCGTAATCTTGCAGTGATGCAGATTTGAGACGTGGATTGTAGAAGCATCATTTATACTGAATGACTATTGACATTTTAAGTATCATTATATCCTGTTCATGATAATGGCATTGAAATAGATGTAACCATATCTTGAACTCCACTATTATTCTTATTCTTGGATGTTAGGGATAATGCCCTTAAAGCAATTGTGAATTGTTTTTTGATTATTAATAAATGTAACATTTATTTTCGAACTCTTTTACATATTGTATGTATTTTATTGAACATCATGAAAATCCCTAGTTTATTTATGTAACCATAATCTTAGTATATAAGAGTTATATACAAGAGGATTAAGATTATGGATAACAAACTAAAATTAAGTCCGTGATGAAATTAATTAAAGTATGTGATCTTTAATTAAAACATCATTAATGCGGCCTGAATATTTTGAATGTGATTGTCTTATCCGGACCGTCGATGTGGAGACATCTTAGTGGGGCATTTATATATGATTTGATCATATAGGACTTGGACCAATTTAATTTGAATTTTCCATACAAATTCCGTTGTAGAAATGGAAAATCAAATTAAATCACTAGATGATCATATATAGATAAATCTTAATTTTTATTTCTATGTGATTCTTAATTTGCTCGTTTAAGTTTGTCCTAACACATTCCCAACACTTGCATTTAAGATTCACATTTGAATTAAATAGTCAGGGAATATAAATTCACGATATGGAATCCATTCCTTGTTCCGAGAAGTAGAGAGACGATTCTTTCATTTGTTAATTCCAACTGAATGGTTTGAGATCTCTAATTTATAATCTGATTATAAATTAACCATTCGCTAGTGAATTAATGGTAAATGAGGATAAGAGGTAATTGAAGAGGTTTAACGGATACTACCTAGCTTCAATTACGAATTGTCTATGGAGGATTAATCTATATGTAATGATTATATCAAATGACTGCTCATTTCGTAGAAAGATATTCTATAATTATAAGAGTGTAATTCAATTTATAGTGGAGTAATATCGGAAATTAATAAGTCGAATAAATTAATTAAAGAGTTAATTATTTTTCGATTTATTGAGCTTATAATTATAGGTCCATGGTCCCGTTCGCCTACCTAGAGTAAACGTGTTAGAAATAATATTTTTGTTCCTAAGAGTTATGGAAAAGAGTTTCCAAAATATTTGGGCTAATATATTAATATCGCTTAATTCCGGAATATATGATATTCTACGATTTTGATTTGTATTTGGAATTGAATAAATATAAGATATTTATGATATTAATATAATTATTAAATTGATAATTATATTGGATAATTATCAATTAGAGTTTGAGTCTATCTAGAATTATGAATTCTAGATTAGATAGAAACTAAGTTGGAGTGGGGCCCATTGAACAAGGCCTATAAAAAGGGACCACATCTCACAATTGAGATATACAATTTACGCTCACTATTCGTCGCCCAAATGATAAAAGGATAGCCACTTTCAAGCAATAAAATCAAGTGCTACTTTGTCTGCCTTTACTCTCTACAATTTAAAAAAAAAAATTGGTTTATTACTTATTCATTGGTTGTTCACGGCAAACACCAATTTGGCTAAGTTTTAATTGAAAATTTTTGGTTATTCAATTTTTGCAATCTTGAAACGTTAATAGTGCAGCCTTGATTTTGTTTCTTTTAAAAGTGAGATTTGTGGTTTAGTTTTTATCCTGTTCAATTCCCTCTCTTATCCAGATTAGCCCAATCCTACGATCTCATGAGTTGAGTACATCGTAGGAAAATAAAAGTTAGGAACTTAGATTTATTATTTGGGTGCCCACACACTCGTTTGTTGATAGGGATGATCAAATTGGAAGATCGTGGTGTCTACGAGCTTGGGGATTCAAGGATTAACGGAGAAAAAGCGAAGAACAAGAAAATCGTTGAAAGAGGTAAATTTTCTTTTTCTTCCTTTA
This sequence comes from Rehmannia glutinosa, assembly GCA_016081115.2. Taxonomy (NCBI): domain Eukaryota; kingdom Viridiplantae; phylum Streptophyta; class Magnoliopsida; order Lamiales; family Orobanchaceae; genus Rehmannia; species Rehmannia glutinosa. Next base: position 43,999,255 of record CM071927.1, read on the forward strand.
GTAGAATAAATTTAATAAGCATGATCTTGTGTTCTTATATCTAAAACTCGATTTTGAAATCCTCGCTCCGCTTCCGTTCGATTTTATCGAAAAGCCGATCTTATTTGGTCCGGATTAGATCCGGACCCGATAATTTCCAACAAATGGTATCGAGCCATTTGGTTTTGATATAAGAACTAGATCTACTTTATTTAATTTATTTTAGAGCGGGTTTAGGATTTGATCTTGCATGTTTTGATATATGGATGCATGGTCGTTTTTGAATTTAAGGTATCAATCCAAATCGTCATATTTATTATTTCGCGGATTAATTTTTATGTGATGTATATGTGATATATGTGCCATGCATATTGATATGTCATTCATGGAACCCACTCCCAAGCATGTCATGCATCATGATAATTGAATTGTTTAATTATTATGATAGATCTATGAGATGGATTGACATTGATATAAAAGTGTTTTATATGTATTTTAAAATTGATATAAAAGTATTTTATATAATTTTTAAAATTTTGTATAAAAGTGTTTTATATAATTTTAAAATTTGTATAAAAGTGTTTATATGATTTTAAAATTGAGATAATTGTTTGGAATTAATTTTGTGAAAATTGGATCCGATTTTTATGAAAAATCTTCGAATTACATGTTTTAGAAACAAAATAATTTGGATTCGCATTCGAGCAGCCCGGGCAGGCGCTGGGCAGCCCTAGGCAGTCCGGGCAAGGCTGGGCTACCTCAGGCAGGTCTCGAGCGACCTCGGGCGGTCTCGGGCGGGGGCTCGGGTAGGTCCCATTTTCGGTAGGCGCGTTGTTTCCTTTGTTCTTTCATGAAATTTTTCCGTTTTATCCCTATACCCATGATTATTTTGATAATTTAGAGGTTTTTAAAGTTGATTATAATTATGATTTAATTTCTAAAAGTTAGATTTTTAAATTAGAGAATTTTAATCAATAAGACCAATAGGATTGGACTTGACTTATTAAAACATAAGATGTTTTATAACTTAAATGTTTAGGAAACATTTATTATAAAATAGTGAGTGGGAGAAGGATTCATGACAATAAATCATATGGCCTCCATTATTGATCAAAGCACCGTGAGATTTAAGTGATGCCTCGCGACGCCGTCGGTTCGTCCCCTACGAATGGTTTTCATTTAAATCAATAATCAAGGCTTAATCTCCGAAAAGGATAGGAATTTATAATTTAACTCTTAATTTTCCTACCCTACGGTGGCGATTTTGAGTTAATTTTTAAAATCCAAAATAATGGGTAACACTCACAAGGATACAATCAAATAGTTTGGATGTATCTAAAGCTAAACTAAAAGGTGATTAATAAATAAATGAGATATGAGATGTCTTAATTATTTATTTTATTAATCTGAGATGGTCTCGATTTAATCATCATTTGATTTGACCTACCCTACGGTGGCTCTTCAAATGTGAGATTAAATTACTTTGAAATTGGTAGGATAAACTTTATTGCTTTCATGCATCACGTTTATGATTCCTAAATTGAATGCTCTATGATGTTCGTTCGCTTATTTATGTCGCTTATATAATTTTCAAACGATGTCATGTCCTATACTTGCAATCGTTGAATGATCCATTAACTGGAGAAAATTGTAATAAGTGGAATAGTAACATGAATATTGCACTCGTATGTGAAAATCTCAAAGGCAAGATGCAAGGTTCTTCTAAACCAAAGGAAAATTGTTTCCACTCCAAAGAAGAGGAACATTGGAAGAGAGATCGCCCCAAGTTTCTCTCCAAAGTAAAGGAAAATAAGAAACGTAAATTTGATTTACTTGTTCTTGAAAGTTGTTTGGTAGCTAGAGATTCTTCTACTTGGGTAGTTGACTTTGGAGCTACTAATCATGTTTGTTCTTCCTTACAAATGCTTAGCTCTTATGAAGAGCTTGCCAATGGGTCTTTCACAAAGCGAATTGGCAATGGTGCGATGGTTTCGCAAAAGCGTTGGGAGAAATTAATCTTAATATTATAGATAAAATACTGATTTTAAACGATGTTTATTATATTCCTGGTTTTAAAGTAGAAATTTGATTTCTGTTTCAAAGTGTTGCATGAACATTTATTTTCACCATCTTTTAATGATAATTCGATTATTATTTCTAAAAATTGCCGTGATATTTGTCTTGCAAAATTGGAAAACAGACTCTATTTAATTAAGCCTAATGAACAACCACAAAAGCCGAAATGTTTAGAGTAGAACATCCTAAACCAAAAAGGCAAAAGGGTTCTCAAGATGATGAAACATATCTTTGGCATCTAAGGTTAGGGCGTATTTCACTAGAAAGGATAAATAGGATTGCAAAGGATGGTCCTTTGAGAGAGGTAAAATTTCTTTTTCTTCCTTTAGTAGAATAAATTTAATAAGCATGGTTTTGTGTTCTTATATCTAAAACTCGATTTTGAAATCCCTCGCTTCCGCTTCCGTTCGATTTGATCGAAAAGCCGGATCTTATTTGGCCCGGATTAGATCCGGGACCCGAATAATTTCCAACATTAGACACCTGCATCATCCTTCTCATTGCTTGGCGATACTTTGCTCGCTAGACTCACATTAGACAATTTTCAAAGGTGCAAGTGCAGGAAATAAAAAATGAGAACCGGGCAACTTAAAGATTTAAAAAGTTCTGCGAATTATTAATACTATTACATTATCTTAAAGTTGGTGTTATTAATCCACAAGCGAATCCAAATAATTCATCTCACTCTGCCTACGATCCTACACACCTTATACAGACCACCATATCGTAATTCTTCAACCTCATTATCATGAACATTCATCATAGACTCCTCAATAACAAAAGCCAAACACACAGAATGTTGCTTCCAAATGAAGAACTAGACTCCTCAGTATCCAAAGAACTAGACTCCACGTTCCCAAAAGCCGAAACACATATTGCTTTCTTCCACCAAAGAACTAGACTCCTCCATATTCGAAGAACTAGACTCATCAGTATCAAAAGCCGAAATACACAAAATGGATCAAAAGACTTAGCTACTTTTGTCCTTTTAATGCATCTTGGTCCCTCTTCGTCACTTTGAAGTAAGCCTGCAGCTTCATAAGTTCTTTTGTTAGAACTTTCTTCTTTCCTTTCATTGCAAGGAAAAACATTTTCAATGAATACAACATTCTTTAATTCTATTATCATGCAACCATTTATATCAGGAATTGCTGACTTGTACACTAGAAAGCGATATGCACTGCTATTGCTTGCATCAACGAAATAAATTCCATCGTGCACAATAATACTTGGGAGTTGGTTAATCTCCCTCTGGGGTGCAAACTTTTAGGATGCAAGTGGATCCTCAAAAGGAAGTATAAAGAATATGGATTTATAGACAAGTACAAAGCCCTATTGTTAGCTAAAGTGTTTAAACAAAAGGAGGGACATGACTTCTTTGATACATATTCTCCTGTTATAAGGATCACGTCCATTCGTGTTCTCATTGCTTTTGCAGTTTTCATAATCTTGAGCTACATCAAATGGATGTGAAGACAACTTTCTTGAATGGTGAGCTTGAAGAGGAGATTTATATGGAACAAGCCGAAGGGTTCGTTGCATCCGGACAAGAGAGAAAGATGTATAAACTTGTTAAGTCACTTTATGGGCTAAAATAAGCACCTAAGCAATGGCACAAAAAGTGACACAACCGTGTTGTCAAATGGTTTCAAAATCAACGAATGTGATAAGGGTGCCTACATTAAAGGTACAACTGATGCTTATGTCATCATCTGTCTTTATGTAGATGATATGTTGATTATGAGAAGTAATCATGATTTAATCATGAATACTACAAGATGTTAGAGAAATACTTTGACATGAAATATATGGGATTATCTGATGTTATAGTAGGAGTTAAAATCTCTAGAACTTTAGATGGAACTGTCTTGTCACAATCCTATTATGTCAAAAGCATACTTAGAAAGTTTAATGCATTTGATAGTCCTCCAGCTAAGACACCTGTAGATTTGAGTCTACACTTAGACAAAAATAGAAAATAGCCAGTTTATCAGCTAGAATATGCAAGGATAATTAGCAGTTTGATGTACTTAACTAATTGTACACGTCCAGACATTGCATATTCAGTGAGTAAGCTAAGCAAGTTCACAAGTAACCATAGTAAGGATCACTAGAAAGCCTTGATAAATGTACTTACATACTTAAAGTATACCATGAACTATGGAATACTTTATACGAGATATCCACAAAGTATTAGAAGGATACTGTGATGTCAATTAGATATTAGCTAGACACAAAAGATTCTAAGTCCACAAATGGCGAAATGTTTACAATAGGTGGATGAGCAATGTCATGGAAACCTTCTAAACAAACGTGTATAGCTCGATCCACTATGGAATCCGAGTTTATTGTTTTAGATAAAGCTAGAAAAGAAGTTTAATGGCTTAGAAATTTCTTAGATGATATTCCTTGTTGGAATAAACCAGTTACGATGTATTGATACATTATGATAGTCAATCAATAATTGAAAGGGCACAAAGTAGTATGTATAATGGTAATTCTAGAGATATTCATCGAAAAACATAATACCCTTAAACAATTGATTTCAAATGGGGTTATTTCGGTTGAGTATGTGAAGTAAAAGGAAAACCTAGCGGATCCGCTAACTAAAGGTATAAATTGAGATCAAATGTACATGTTGTTAAGGGGAATGAATTAATAATCCACATAATAAGTATGTTCATAGCGGTAATCCAACCTTGTGAATGGGAGATCCCAAGACCTTGGTTCAATGGGACAACTAAGTTATGAATGTTCAATGAACACTTGGTGTCATAACCCGAGACATTACATTTTTAATTATCATGACTAATCATTCGTAAGCTTAGTTACATGCATTTGGATATTTCATAATCACATTAGATTGCATGAGAAATCATAAAATTTCTAGTTTTAGCTTAATTATTACATTTAGCTTAAGTACATACGGATATATATATATATATATATATATATATATATATATATTTTAAGTATATGTGAATATATGTAGGTTATCAATATATTATTTATATGACTTGACAAATGTACCTAATATAAGATACAAAAAATCGGTGATGTGTGTGCGTCATCACCAATATGGAAAAAAACAAGGAACATATGTACATCTATATATATATATATATATATATATAAATGCATAATCCCATACAATAATATTTATATATAGTTCTAGATAAGCAAGAGAGGATAAGTTTCTTGACTAATATACATAAACACATATGAAATGTTACATGCTCAACCGCCATACTCAATCAAGACAATGTAATATTATATATGCACAAATTAAAACACACACGAGAAGGAAAACAAAACTACGAGTAAAAAAGGCAAAAAAAAAAAAAATAAAAAATAAAAACACGCACAAACAGAACAAGGAAAAGCTATAATTCTGCAATTGAGTTGGGTAAGTTTCACATCTTTTACTCTTTGAGTTTATTTTGATTATCAAAACTCTAATTGTGTCATAGAATTATGATAACCTACAAGCTTTCTCCGACATATTAACAAATAAGTGAAATAGGAATAGGGTAATAGTTAGTGAAGATTAAACTTGTTAATTGAGCGTAACACCTCTTCTAATTTGATATGGAAATTACCATCCTAACCTCATCTAGGTAGAAATTATCATCCTAATCTCGCCTCGCTGAAATTACTAAAATGCCCCGAGAATCCGAGTTTTTATGCGGGTCCCGACCGAAGGTCAAGTCCAGGTTGGGTCGCCCGCGATCTCTCCACCATCGATGGAGTGCCACGTGTATGATGATCCGCATTTCACGGTGAACGATCTATAAATACGGCACGCAAATCAAGGTAAAAGGTAACTTGTCATGATTCTAAATTACCTCGCTCTTTAGCTTTCTAAGTACCTCAACTACATGATTCGACTTAAGCTTTAGAGGGGCTTAGCCGAGGGAGCCACCCGGCTAGCCTAACGCGTGCTCTGTTTCATGTACCCTCGAACAAAGTAATTCACCTCGTTTTTACGAATCCTAGGTCGGTCACCTCATACAAAGTACCTCATCTCACTTTCTCGGAGCCCTAGGTCGCACGCCTGCGATTTACCTTCCTAAATTAGTTGGTGCCATCCGTGGGAAAACGATCTACCTAAAGATGGAGAAAACACCGAGAAAAGATGTTGGAGACACCTAAGCATGCAACGAAGACACCTCAAAGGATTATGGAGGAACCTTCTCGAGGAGGTCTCCTATTCATTCACTTCAATTTGCGGAACTTTCCTTGGTTCGGGAGGAAGAGTAGATGATTTACATGGAAGCTAGTCATTTCGAGAATATGCTAGAAAAGATGTTGGAGGATAAAAGAGAAAAAGACAAGAAGGTTATGGAGGCACCTCCTCAATGTTCTCCACAACTTGGAAGAGGTAGCTAGTCAAGCGGCTAGGCCACGTGCGACGACCGTGGAGGCCCTGGCGAACCAATCAACAAGCTAGGACATATAAATGAGCTAAGTGAACAAATTGAACATGTCACCCGACAATTAGATGATTTGAAGCGGAGAGGAGTCGTAACATCCGCTTTACATAAGAGGTTTCTCTATTTTCATTCGAGATCCTAGCCGAGGTGTTCACGCCGAATTTCAATCTTCATGATCTCCCGAAATACAATGGGAATAGGGACCCTAGAAGGACCTCACCGCTTTTGATCATGTGATGCACTTTGTGTGGGCAATCCGATGCTATGAATGATAGGATATTCATAACTACGCTGATGGGGAAGGCGCAAGAATGGTTCATGAGTTTCCTAGGGGACTGTGGTCTCCTACGAACAATTGGCTCGAAAATTCTGTATCGATTCACAACTCAAAAGCGAGCTCGAAGGTCGGCTACATGTTTGTTCACTATAAGGCAAAGTGTGAAATAATCTCTCGGAGAATTTATAAATCGGTTCAATGATGGAGCATTGGACGTGCAAGATATGAGAACCGATATGATGACTAATATCCTTATCCTCATATTGCAAAAAGACCCATAGCCTCATCGCTTGCCCACAAACCACCCATTGATAAAGAATAATTAATGGAGGTGGCCAAAAAGTATATTCGGGGAGGAAGAGATGAATGCCTTGAAAGATCGGAGCGCCCCAAGTGGCCCAGGCTCCAAGGGAAGGAGGATCTCGGAGAGAGGCTTCGGTTTAGAACCGAGAGAGCTCAGGACCAAGTTCCACATCGAGAATTGCCCTAGGATAGGGAGGCACAAGAAAATATACTATGTTTAATGCGCCCCGAAGTTATGCCCTAATGGCCATAGAGCGAACGAATATGTTAAGATGGCCAAAAAGATGAAGACGACCTCGGACGAAGAAATTTGGACAAATATTCTCGCTTTCACAAAGACCATGGCCATGATATCGAGGATTGCATCCAATGCGAGAGACGAGATCGAAAGGATCATTCAACAAGGGTACCGCAAAATTTTGTCGAGAGAAGAACGTGGTGGAGGCAGAGGACCTAATCGGGACCCTAGGAAAAAATCACCGACTTGCAAGTCACAAAGCCGGTCAAGAGGTCTCCATTAGGCTAGACATAGGCAAGAACGGCCGAGGGAACACTCCAGGACAAGGCAAAATCGGGAGGGACATAACTTACCTCGCAGGGAGTTATACACATGATAGCGGGATGTCCCGGTGGAGGCGATTCGCGAGCATGAGAAGGAAGAATGCACGTAACCTCGCTCATGATTCTAAAATGAAGTCAAAGGTTATGAGTGTCTAAACCTTTAGCCCTATTACATTGTTGGTCGTGACCTCGCAGGGGATAGAAGAGTGTCGAACGACCCGATGGTGATTACTATGGATATCGCCAATTTTGCGAGCAAATGTTTTGGTGGATAATTAGAGCTCATCGGATGTATTATTTAAGAACGTGTTAAGGAAGATTGAATTGGATGTAACCGCATTACATCTAGTTGATTCTCCACTGACGAAATTTGGAGAAAATGAAGTGGTTCCATTAGGAGGCATTGATCTCCCCACCTCGTTAAGCGAAGTGCCACGCTGAAAGACAATCATGGTCAAATATCTAGTGGTAGATGCCCCTTTGCTTATAATGTGATCTTGGGACGACCCGAGTTAAATCAATTCCAAGTTGTGGTGTCCACCTACCATTTGAAGATGAAGTTCCCTACAATAGGAGGAGTAGACGAGGTGCGAGGTGATCAGAAGATGGCTAAAGAATGCTATAATGTCTCCCTAGAAAAGATGAATGAGGGAAGAGAGGTGAGAACCATAAGGCAAATAACACGGGAGGAAGAACATGGGCTAAGTAAAAAGAAAAAGAGAAGGTCAAAAACTAGGACAATGACGAAGTATAAGTTTGAGCCTGCGGATCAATACAAGGTGATCGAGCACGAGCGAGGCGACTCGGAAAATTCACTAAAATAAGGTCCCAAATGGACTCCAAGTTGGAGGTAATGATGATTCGATTTCTTAAGGAGAACGTGGATATATTTTCATGGAAACCTTCCGATTTCAAGGCATAGATCCCAAAGTGATGGTACACTTTGCGGAAAGTGCACCCATTAGCGAGGCCGATGAAAGCGAGAAAAAGTGAAGCTTTGGAAGCAAAAGGAACAAAATTATAGAAAATGAGGTGAACAAATTGTTGGTAGCGGGGTAGGTTGTGGAGATTCGATTCACATAATGGTTGTCGAATGTGGTTGTGGTGCCTAAGGCCAATGATAGATGGCGACGTGCACAAACTTCACGATTTGAATAAACAATATCCCAAGTACCCTTACCATCTGCTCGCATCGATCTTTTAGTGGATTCTACAGCAGGATGTGCGTTACTTAGCATAATGGATGCTTACCAAGGTACCATCAAATTTTTATGGCGAAAGAGGATAGGGATAAAACCTCATTTGTGACTGAGAAGGGAGTTTATTGCTACCTAGTAATGCCTTTTTGGGTAAAGAATGCAGGAGCTACTTATCAGAGGTTGGTTAATGTTCGATCGCTAAACACCTAAAATAAATCTAGCCATCCTCGCAAGAGAACGAGATCAATTGTAGGGTAGCAAGTTAACCACAAGTCGTCTCTCAAGGAAGACTTAGCCGGCAAATAATAATTATGCTTCACAAATAACAACAAAATATCCTAAACACTCTAACAAGATTTGTGATTTTTAATTAAATAAAAAAAACAAGTAAAAGACAATAATCAAACTAAACATAAGTAAACTTTGAGAAAAATATATGGATGAAAGTCTAGGATTTCGGAATCATCTCATCAAACTTGCAAGCAGAATATCAATTAATTGATCATGCGGGTAACAAATATAACAATCATGTAAAAATAAGGCCTAGGTCTGATAACTCATGTATTCACAGATTAGGGCTATCCCAACACAATTTGTTATTTTCATTAAGCCCAGGGTTAGATAATACATCTCTGATTCATATCTAACCCCATGATTAAATTTAGTCCAGGAATAATATCTTCCATCAATCTCAATTATTCCCCCAAAACAATCAAAAGTTGATCAGACAATCAATTATCAAATAAAGCAATTCATTCAGGAAAGCAAATCAATTAATCAATACTCATGCTTGTTTGTTTGAATCAAATCATCATAATACTAGAACAAGGAAATTAGTTCATGCTTGAGGATGGGATCATAATCTCAATTGAAGGAAAGAAAACAATCATAAATATTATCATGCAACAATAATAATCACCCAACGATTGAAATCAGACAAAAGATATGAAGAAATCTTACTCTTTGATTAAGAAGCAAAATAACTTCAAGGGGAAGAACCAAAGCAATCCCAATGTTGAATGGAAGAGAAAAATACCAAAAACTAAAGTCTAAAAGTGCTAAGAATGAGAGTGTGTAAAAAAAAGGGCTCCCCAAGTCCTATTTATAAGCCTAGAGTCCTAAACAAGGTGGAAGAGCCAAAAAAACGGCAAAAAATCAAAAAATTCGTGTTCTCCAAGTAACGGCGCGCTCCAAAGACGCGGCCTGCTCATTCTGCATTGTCTTTCAGCCTACAGTGCGACCTTTAAACTTCAGAATTTCATGATGTCTTCTTATGAATTATATTTCTATCTCTTAGCTTTCCATATCCACTTGAATCAACTCAATATCAATTTTCTATAGAGAGTTATGTCCAAATTACTAAGACGTGTCATTTCCACAATTTCGACATATTATTTTGAATTGTACATGAATTTAACCCATCTAAACGTCTTCATTTGCATTTAGTAACAAACATAGACATTGTAGAACTTTGTCTTAGCTTTCCAATGGTGTATGCATCATGTCAATTGGACTTTACATGCGAACGTTATGTCCATAATACGATGACCCTTGATTCTTGCGAAATGACTTTTTAACCTTTTTTGCTCCAAAACTTGTTTTTTCCCAAAACCTAAAAAAATCAATAAAATAACACAACATAACATTAAACATGCAAATAAAAATAAATCACGCCAAAAATATGTATAAATCATCACATAAAACACACACAAAAACATGCAAAACATCAACCTCATGTTCATTAAGAAAATTGGCAAATACATGGAGGTATATGTTGATGACATGCTTTAAGAAGTGTAAAGGAAGAGGATCATCTTGAGCATTTGAGGCGGGATTTCAAAATAATGTGAACCTATGGTATGAAATTGAATCCCGCGAAGTGTACCTTTGGAGTTCGAGTTGGAAATTTTTAGGTTTGATGGTGCACGAGAAGGGAATCGAAGAGAACCCGGAAAATAAAAAGCTATACTAGAGATGAGTTACCTAGAACAGCTTAATGAAGTGAAACAACTCACGGGAAAGATCGCTTCGTTAAATAGGTTCATTTCAAGTCGACTAATCACAACCTCCTTTTTTAATACTTTGAGAAGCATGAAGAATTTTAAATGGATGGAGGAGTGTGAAAAGGCATTTGAAGATCTGAAAAGTTACTTTATGTCTCCACCTTTATTGTCAAAACCCAAGAAAGAAGAGCCTCTATTTTTGTACCTTGCCATTTCGGCGAGCTATAAGCACGGTGTTGGTAAGAGACGAACAAGGAGTTCATTGTCCACCTTATTATGTGAGCAAATTGTTACAAGGATCCGAGGAGAGATACCTAGAAACCGAAAAGCTAGCTCTAGCCCTAGTAGTGTCAGCCGGAAAGTTCCAACCTTACTTTCAGTCTCATCAAATTATCATCCTCATGAATCAACCACTGAGGCAAGTGTTAGCAAAGCCGGAGCTATCAGGTCACTTAGTAAAATGGTCTGTTGAACAGGGCGAATTTGATATCAAGTACCAAAGTAAAGTGGCGATGAAGGCACAAGTGTTAGCAGACTTCGTCAATGAGGCAAGTGGGTTAGAACTTGAGAATCAGAAAGAGGAGATGACATGGTTGTTGCATGTGGATGGGTCGGCGGTAGCTACAGGAGGAGGAGCTGGGATCTTGTTACAAAAACCTAATTCTTTCGAAGTCGAGGTCGCACTTCGCTTAGAATTTGAGGTGACAAACCTCTATTGGCATGACTGAAAATGGCGCAAAAATGCAATGTGAAGAGGTTGGTAGCCTACTCCACTCACAGCTAGTGGCAATGCAAGTTGAAGGCTCGTTTGAAGCTAAGGACCGATCCATGGCTAACTATTTGGAGAAAGCGAGGCGCTTAATGGAAAATTTTGAATTGGTTCATTTACAACAGATCCCAAGAAATGAAAATGAGCAAGCCGATGATATAGCTCGCTTTGCGAGTGCCGTAATCGGAAACAACTCAAGAAAAGTGATTGTTTTAGTGGCGCTCAATCGACTTGTTGGTGGAAGAGGTTCCATTTAGCAATATCCAAGCGAGGCATTAGTTTGTCCAATCGATACTATGGTCGATTGGATGGAAGAATCAAAGAGTTTCTTATAGAATGGAACTTTACCATTAGATCCGATAAAAGCGAGAAGGATCCAAGTTAGAGCATCCGGATTCCAGATGATAGATAATGAGATGTATAAAAGATCAATAGGAGGGTCGTTGCTAAAATGTCTTGGACCAGAAAGGGCAATGTATGTGATGAGGGAAATTCATGAAGACAATTGTGGTTATTATTCGAGAGGCAAGGCACTTGCCCATAAGGTGATACGTCAAGGTTATTTTTGGCCGATATTAGCAAATGATGCAATGGAGTTTATGAACAAATGTGAGAAGTGCCAACTCCACGCGAACCTAACTCATCATCGGACCAATTGGAAACGATCCATGTTGCTTGTCCTTTTGATCAATGGGGTCGATATTTTGGGTCTTTTTCCAATAGCAAGAGCTTAGAAGAAATTCATCATTGTGGCAGTGGAGTACTTTTCTAAGTGGATCGAAGCCGAGGCAATAGCTAAGATAACAGAAACCGAGGTCATGAATTTCCTATGGAAAAATATTTCTTGCAGGTTGGGGCACATAGAAGTTTAATTTCAGATTATGGTACTCAGTTCCAAAAGAAGAAGGTAAGAGAATAGTGTGATTATTACAAAATTAAGCAAAATTTCATAGCCGTGGGGAACCCTCAAGAAAATGGACAAACCAAGGTTGCAAAGAGAATTATACTACAACACCTAAAAACGAGACTGGAGGAAGCGAAGTCATACTGGGTGGATGAGTTACCCGGAGTTCTTTGGGCATATAGAATGACCCCTCGAACTTTGACAGGGAGACACCCTTTAGCTTAGTGTATGGATCGGAAGCAATTATGCCCGTGGAGATTGGTGAAACTTCACTTAGGATCAACTTTGAGAAAAATAGTGAGGCTATAGAACTCGAGCTTGAGCTCATCAAGAAAAGCGAGACAAGGCATTTATTCGGATCTAAGCTCGCTAAGGGAAGGATGGAAAAGGCATACAACAAGAGGGTTGAAGAGCGAAGCTTTTAGGTGCGAGATTTGATATTTAAAAAATTGAAGTTTCCAAGCATGTTGGGAAGTTGGAAGCGAACTGGGAAGGACCATTCAAAGTGATCGATGTGTTAAAAAGGGGAACATATAAGCTCGAAAACATGCGGGAATCATAACTTAAGGAAGTTCTATACTTGATGCTACATATACAGTTTATTTATGCTATGTACTTATTTTAATTTTGGAAGCACTAAAGACTTATGCCAAGAACTACAATTAATGAAAGAACGTGAAAGTCAATTTCACGGTTTACTTGTTTGCAAACGTATTTGCTTAGCATTTGAGGGCCAAAAGTGAATCACTCAAGATTTTTAGGCTCCAAAGACGAGCCCCCTAAAAGGCTAGCATGCCCAAGACAATCCCAAAAGGGATCTAGGCCATAAGCTCCCATTTAGGATAGGGAGGCCCACGATGGTTCCATAAAGGGACCAAGGCTCCAAAGACGAGCCCCTAAAAGACTAGCAGGCCAAAGATGATCCCAAGAGGATCTAATCCATAAGCTCCCTTTTAGGTTGGAGAGGCCGACCATGGTCCCACAAATGGACCTAGGCTCCAAAGATGAGCCCCTTAAAAGGCTAGTAGGCCCAAGACGATCCCAAGAGAGATCTAGGTCATAAGCTCCATTTTAGGCTAGTGAGGCCCACGATAGTCCCACAAGGGAACCTAAGGTTGAAGTAAGGTGCCAAAAATGGTAAACTAATCAAGATGAAAATTACCAAGGGAAGTAAAAAAACCCTACAAGTTTAATAAAAACAAGCGAGAGATGCAACATGGGAAATACTGAGAAAGCGAAGTCGATGTGATAAATAGGAACGAAATGAAATCGGAATAAGCTACAAGTTAAATGATTTATTGCAAAAATAAATTACAAGTCCAAATGATTCACAAGTTTACATAATCAAAATAAAAGGCGAAGTCCCTAGGTTGCTCGGAAGGATATGACGACCTCGGAGAACTCGTCGCCTCCTCGACCCCGTTGAGGATCTGCAGATCGATTGAGGTTCCCACTCCGCTTGAATGCTGCAGCATCTATCTTTGACTCATTTTTTTCGAAGTATCCAAATCCTCGAGTTGAAATCTTCCTTGAACGCCCCCTTCTTAATACCTTGCTCACGGCACAACTCAAAGCCGTCGAAAAGGTACACGGCAGCTTGTTAAGGCATGAGCTTCTCGCACAATGAGGACTTTAGAAAAGATTGAATCCCCAATGCGAGATGAGGCTAGGAAGATTTGTAAGCATGAGAGGATGTGTACTCTTCTAAACCTCGTTCCCGGCCCCTCTCGAAATGACTCAACCACTTTCTTCGCATGAAGCTTCGCCTGAGTGCTAAGCTCGTCTTTAGATAAAGCAAGTTGAGCCTTCAGATCGCTGACTTCCTTGAGGAGCTTGCCTCGAACATCCTCGACAGCCTTGGCCTTGTCTGCTTCGGCAGACAGAAGCTTCGCATGAACATCACCTAGTTAGTTGATGAACACCTCATTCTGGTGCTTCCATTCAGCACCTCGAAGAGCCATCTGGTGAATCACAACAGTAAGCTACAAAAAGCAAAGCGAGGTAAGAAAGCAAGATAAGAAAACGAGGCAATAAAGTGAGATAAAAGAGAAGTAAGATATTAGGAATCTACATAGCGACATAACACCATGGGCTGCGAGCTCCTCAAGACGTGTGAACGCAATATTCATCAAGGCAAATTAGTGTGTAGAAAGGCCGATGTAATTGTGCAACTCAAATGAATTTTCACCCGGTTTGTTTGTCTCGAGGACCAAACTACATGAGTTGATATTCCGATTAGGTGTGGTGCTAGGCATGCTAAGTTCGCGAGCTCGAGGCATGAGCTCGAGAGTTTTTGTTGGGCCACGATCTGTTGCTCTTGAAGGCGAGCCTCACTTCACTTTAGCCACACCATCATCTTATCCATTGTAGGAAGGTTAGTGTCGGTGGGCTCGTATTCATCATGTGATCGCTTCCTAGGGGGTTTACAAGGAGAGGGGCGAACCTCTATCCTTGCGAATTTTTCCTTTTTTGGGAGGGGCCTTCGATGATCTGTCGTCCTTCATTTACCCTCCTTGGGCTTACTACCCAAATCTTTAATGGATTTCTTTGAGGAGCCTGCCTTGGAGGGTTTCTTTGCCAAAGTCACGAATGAGAGCCGAAGTCACCACCACGCCCCATGGAAGTCCCAAGGCGCGGCTTCTTAATGAGCTCATTTACGAGCGAAAGCGAGAATGTCCTTTTGGGAAGCTAAAGCCTTGTCAAGGACGGCATCTTGGATCTTCATGTCTACATATTAGCGAAGAGAAGAGAAATAAATTAGCATAAATTATCAATTGAATAGAAAAAGTTAAAGAAGAAAATACCAAGGGTAAGAGCTTCTGGACGAGGAACTGGGCTAAGATCCGCCAAAGATAGAACGTCCTCGGTAATAAGGTCACATGCTTTGTACCAACACTGGATTAACCTAGAAACGAAGTCAACTTCCCAGGAAACAGGAGGCAAGTTTCAAAAACGAGGTCGACTTAGTTTCCAATTGGAATGCAGATTCTGGATCTTTCTTTTAGGGCTCGAAGGTAGATAAACCTATCTTTCCAAGGCCATACTCAGGAGGGAACTCGATGTAAGAACTTTCTATTAGGCCTCGGAGAAATATAAAAGAACCCGAAGTCAGTGGTGGTGGAAGAATAATTAATAGAGTAAAGCTCGCAAAAATATGAAGCGAGGTGGCTTCTCCGAAGTGACGCATTAAGATAATGAATCCTATGATGTGACGATAGGAATTGGGGACGAGCCGAGAGGGGAAAAATCGAAACCCCTGAAAAGATTGGCGATGGGAAGAGATAAAGGGAACCTAAGACCGTCTCAAGTCTAGCGAGGTGAAAAGCTAGACAACAAGAATGAGGTATGTTTATTCTACCACTAGCACCAGGAATTATAATCTCATATGCATCGGGGATTAAAAAGCTCGCCT
This sequence comes from Rehmannia glutinosa, assembly GCA_016081115.2. Taxonomy (NCBI): domain Eukaryota; kingdom Viridiplantae; phylum Streptophyta; class Magnoliopsida; order Lamiales; family Orobanchaceae; genus Rehmannia; species Rehmannia glutinosa. Next base: position 44,015,171 of record CM071927.1, read on the forward strand.
AATGTTACTTACCTCGTGAATGGAAACTTGGGACCTAAGTACGGCCCAAGGGGCAACATTTTCTAAGTCGGGGTTGTTGGCGGGGTAGCCTCGCGAGAAACCCTATTTTGAGAAGGTGGGATATTGGTTGCCTCGCTAGAAGACAAGGTGGCGGTGGAGTTAGAAGACAAACTAGAGTCGATGACCCCGAGTTCGAAGACGAACTAGAGTCAGATGGTGAGCTAAAAGTTCACCTAAGAGTGGTAAGAGTCGACATAAATGATAAAAAAATTAAAATAAAGAGAAAACCGGCCTACCTCTAAGGAAAAAGGGATTATAATTGGAAACAAGAATTAAGAATTAATTCCTACTCAACAATTATGATTTAGGAAGGTAAATCAGATGTACCTAAATCAAAAATCATCTCCAACAAACTCTTTAATTTAAGTTTAAAATTTAAAGAATGAGTTTCCACTGTTCAAATTTGAAGAGCCAATACAACTCTAATAATTAATTGCTTAAATGATTAATTACTTCCCAATATCCAATTTGTTGATTTCTTGCACTTTGAATGATCCTTTTGATTGGTAGTTTCGGAAAAATAACATAAGTTTGAAATAAAGTGCCAAATACAAAGAATGTGTTGGAAAATGTCAAAATTATCACTCTTTAAATTTAAAAATGCTCTTTATTTTACAAAAGATGCTCTTTAAATTTAAAGAGTCTATTGGGAATGCTCTAAACGTATAAGTTTTCTATATTTATAAGTAGATTATATATACATATATATGGGATGAAAGTAAAACGTATAATTGAACTTTAATTTTATAGGAATCATGTGATTTTAATAGAAAATAATTGGATTTATATTTAATGATTGAAATTTAATCGGACAATAGGGCACTACTTAATATAGAAATACACTTGAGATGAAACTGATACTTTTTGTAAATTCAATTAGATCTAAATTTTTAAATTTTATTTGAAGGTTCTTGATGAGATTTGGTATTGTAAATTTATTAAACGAATATTATATACTAATACCCCGCATTATTATAGATTGCATACACGATATCTTTAGAGTTAAATATATGAATTTGAATGTGGTTATGCATTTTTGATATGTTATTAGGACAAAATCTTGAAAGAGTATATAAGGCCGACTAGGTAAAAAAACATCAAGATAAGGGCACTCATATGTAGAGTGGCAATAAGCGGGCCAGGCAACCCAAATCCATCGGGCTAATCTATAAAATCGGGTCGGGCCAATTTATGTTGGGCCTCATTTTCCTAGCCCACCAGCCCGATCATGGGCCACGGGCCATCGGGCCAAATAAGCCCAAGTTGAAAATATTTAAAAGATTTTTTTTTTTAAAGAGCCGTTTAAAAAAATGAAAAGGGATTCACTTGCCATTTGTATGATAATGCATGGATAATTCCACCATTAAATAAGGAAGAAACATTGGCGCTGAAAGACTAAGTATTATAGTCACTCTGTACCACATAACTCAAAAAGCGTGAGAATGAGAAATGAGAAAAAATAATTATTGTGTAAAGTGTTGTGGCGGGTCGGCTAGAAGCAGCGGCGACTCACAAGAGGTAGACTTGTTTTTTTCTCAATTTTTAAAAATACCGGGCGGACCAGCCCAAAAAAATTTGGGGTATTTTGCCCAAGTCCAATTGACCCGTCGGGCCTATCGGGCCGGGCCATTTAGGCCCGAATTTTTCGGGCCTCTAGAATGAGGCCCACCAGCCCTAATATCGTGTAGATCTGGCCCCATCGGGCTGATCTATTTTTGCACTTCTACTCACATGTGAGTATAATCTTTTAGCTTGTTATTTGACTTGTGTGATTATATAATTGATGTGTTGGAATGAATTGCTTATTTGTTTGGCTATAACGATTAAAAGCTTATCGTGCTCTAAATGTGAATGGTATGATTCTCTTTGGTGATATTGTGATGAAATTGAGATATATGATCTCTATGTGATGAAACGAGATGAAATTGAGATATATGATCTTTATGTTATGAAATTGAGATGAAATTGAGATATGTGATCTCTGTTGATATTATTGATATGGAAATAAAATTTGTGATTATAGAAAGTGCATTCATCAAATATTAATGTGTTATTGAATTATAGACATCCGAATTATAGATATGCGAAATCATGTGTTCTACGAATTATAGACATCCACAATTTTTGGATTACAGTACCATACAGCCACCCCGAGTTCATTAAACTCATACGTAAATTAAGAATTACAGTGTCATGTCCATCTTTGTGATCACGATTTATTCTTGGTATTAGTTGGCCCATAACAAGAAAAAAAGAATATGATCAAGCATATGCATTTGTGTGTTATACGAATATTATGAACAAAGAGTGTGAAATGGTTGTTGATGATGTGCTTGTGTGATATTAAATAACTCATTATCGGATTATACTTGTTGAGCTTGCAACTCATCAAAATGTAATGTTGCCAATTTTTAGTTGTTGTAGATAAAAGTTGATATGTGAAGTGTGACAAGTTTAAAGCATGGATCAAGGTCACCATTGGATTCTCATCCTTCTCCTCACTCATCATTTACATTTCATATATGAATTTTTGTTTTTGATCTTTGTATTAAAGGGCATGGTCGTTAATGTTATGTAATATGGATAAATACACATGCATGTATATGTCTTTAAGTCAATCTTTTGAGTAAATGTTTCCGCTCATATAAAATGATTTTGGATAATAAAAACAGTTAATCGATATGTGATAATCACTAGAAATGTTGTGACGCCTATAAACTATTGTTTTATGCTATGTGAATATGTGTTATAAGGGTAAGGGTGTTACACTTGGAATCTATTTCAGCTCATTCCAACGTCCAAGTGAAAAACTCAGAGAGTATGGTGATGTTAAGTTTATCTTTTAATGATTCCTATACCTTTAAGGAGGAGTATGGAAGGATACTCTTTATAGGAGATCACATATGTAAGTGAGAAGTATTGGCGCTTCTACTTGTAACACTTATGAATCTAAGATGTGGTCCATGGCCAAAGTGGACACAACGTGAGAACAAAATGTGCTAGAACTATTATTGTATAAGTACTTTTGTCTTGGTTTACACAAATAGCTGAATATTTTAAGACATCGTATCACTAAGCAACAAATAAATCTAATAGTATTAAACTAAGGAAGGTTCAAAACCACAAGCTACCTATCCTCAAGCAATGATGGCTTATCGAACTTTCGAATGAGTGCGCATACATGCATGCATTAATGTTCATTCATGTGGGGATTGTTGAAAATTGGTTTTAGAATATACGGATTTGGACCCAATTTTGATTAATTATTTAAGTGGGATAATTTATTAGTTATAGAATATAAATGATATAATCATAATCTACACCACGAGTAGATGAATTTAGCATTTTGAATTTCTCAAAACCAATATCGGGTGAATGAAAAATTAATGCATAAAATATAACACTTAATTGCCTTTTATATTTGGAAATATTAAAGCGTGGAAATGTGGAAAAACATATCCCACATAGAAATCATATCAAATACTTGACTTGTTTATATCGAGTTTCACCAATATTAAGAAGTAATCATGTGGAACTCTTTATGGTACACCATAGTGGACCAAGTCAAATTTTGACTAGATTTTGGCTAGGTCAAAGAGCACTAAGGATAGTGTAGAGCACCGTTCGAGCCGAGACCATGCGAGCCAGGGCATGCGCCCGCGTACATCGCACTTAGTCGCATTGGGTGCTTTAGAGGCATACTTCGCACATACGCATCATCGCGAGGAGCTTTGTGGAGCCTTAAAATTTTGAAATCGAACCAGGGTTCGGTCCAATGGCTCGTTGATGTGGCAAGGTGGCTCACGGGCGGTGACTTGGCAAGGTACAAGGGTGTTGGCTTGGATATGTATGTTTGCTGTTTGGGCGCGCGTGCTTCGGTGTGCATGAGTGCATGAAGAAGGTTGTGGACCTTCTAAGATGCGATCTGGACCATCGAGGTGCGTCTGTTGATCGAAAAACACGATATAATAGTCAAGATCGATCCGGACCAAATGATGCATTGGTTCTAAAAGGGCATCCCAATTTCTATATGAATGCAGACCCAGGATATTCATTTTCATCCAATTCAATCGCATTTTTAGCATAATGTCTCACTCCCTTTTTCTTCTTATATTTCAAAAGTTACAATCACGTTAAAGTTCGTTTGTAAGTTTGACTTTTTCAGAGCAATTTTGTCTTCTTGCAGATAGAGAATCTAATTCTCGCCTCGACTTAAAATATATGTCTCGTTTTTACGCCCATTTTCAAGAAAATCCAAACACTACAAATAATAGATTGTAGACTGGTGGTAATTGAATTAGAGCATATATTTGCTAAGGAATAAGAAAATACACCACACATACAATAAGAAAAGACATAGATGTTTAAAGAGCTCGACCAAAGAATGATGTTTAAAGAGATTAGAGAATTTATTAAATAAGATAATGTCCGTTTTTACCCTAATGATTTGAACTTAAGGGTAAAACAAACTCGTGGGAGTGGGATATCATGGTTCTTAAGTCCAAGCCCAAAATCTTAATTTAAATTTAGAGCATTCACAACGATGGTTGCAAGTTAAAGTTTTTTTTTGTGTGTCCTCCAATGCCACATTCACAAAACATGAACTTGAACTGAGATCCTCTCCTACCGTCCATATCGGTAAGTTAAAGTTTAAGGTTCATAATGGGTCTCACAGTCAAATCATATTTATAATATGTATTTTTTGTTGTTTTTGTGTACAATTTTCAATTAAATCACTAAAGTAATTATATGTAATAAATTTAATTTCCATAATTATATTAGACTAATAAAACACATTTAATGCAAAAAAAAAAAAAGTTGAATGTTGGAAACAATTTAAATTATCTTATAATTTAAAAGTTGAAAAAGTAGAATGTTGGAAAAAGTTTCACAATTTCATTAAAGAAGGAGCTATCAATATGTAATGTATCGAGAAGTCAAAATGTTACAAGATTGCCATTTTGAAAAGAGATAAATACACTTAACCATCCAAACTTTACCAATTTTTACACTTTATCCTCCAAACTTTAATTCATTACTTGCCCCGAACTATGAAAATCGTTACATTTTACCCTATATGGACCATTTTGCCCCCATAGTTATATTCTTTTATAACAGATTTTGTAGTTATCCTTCTAAACTCCAATTTATGACATATTACTACATAATTATAAATTATCGCATTATTCAATAAACATAAAATTATGCTCCATAAACAATTTGTTATCCGGGTGTTTGAGAAATGAGAACCCTCAATTTTTCCTCAAACCCGCTTTGTTCGTGGCATTGTTACACCTACTTAGATCCGAGTCTCCATTCGGAGGTTTTAAATAGATCATTTAAGGTTTCCAGCCTATAAACTCAACAGGGCATGCTTCTTTAAAGGTCTCATTTCAAGTATATGTCCGTATACAAGTTGGGTCTTTAGATTGAAAATGAAAATAGTCCATTACGACCATATCGTGCCCAACATGCTTCCGTAAAATTAATAAATCCCTTAAAATTCATACCTTTTTTTGACCAAAAACAAAGATCGGGTGAGATGGCCCGCAACACCACCAAAAAAAAATTACGCCCCTAGACCATTTGACAAATAGTTCACACTGTTCAACTTCAACCAATAGGGAAGATGATCTACAAGTTATCCAACTCCTTCAATAACTGCTCAGCACAGTCTTGGTTCGTTTTCTACTACAGGCGTATAAGATAATTATCAAAAAGGGATAAATTAATAGAACATTATGAACACATGTTGAAGCAAACAACCTCTTTTTATTAAGAACTTAACGAAATATTTATTACATCAGTAATCTCCTTTTGGGAGGAGAATACTTGGTTAGCCTCTCATTATTGAAGCTTGCACTAGAAAATTCATAAAATTAAAAAACTAAACAATCGGCTAATACAATTTTCACTCGAAATTTATTATAAAAAAACTAAGGAAATGTTCAATGTCCTTAGCTTCCCTCAACTCCTGCTATTTATAGAGGTAAGTATAGATTTCAAATGTGGACTTCAAATCTTATTGAAATGTAAGACGTCACTGCTTATGTCATACTCCTGAATTATTTCCTCGCCAATTGTCTTCCTTTTCTTTCCGCGTGACTTAGCCCATGTGATGGTTGTCGGGGAATCTTTTAAAAATTTAGTTTGCGTGGTCCCCGAGGATAACGCGTCTTGTGAGTCTGGGCCCTTGTCCCTTCCAGCTGGATGGTCTTGTTGGTCGGGTTTGGGTTGGAATCCTTTCCCAAACACGGGTTCTTTCTGTTTGGGGCATGCTTGTGATCCTGGTCGATCCAACGGCCAACATGCGCCATGTTACAGAACTTCTAGTAAGTTTCTTTGCTAGCCAGAATCTTGTTTTCCAAGATAATTCTTCTCTTTGTCTCGAATAAGTCCTCTGCGAATCCTTTTGTTGATCTAGTCATTGAATTCAGAAGGAAAGATCCATTTGCTGAAATTTGGAAAAACTTAAATGGATACTTGGCTTTGCCCATTTCAGTTAGACAAACCCAAAGTCCCCATGCTCGCCTTGTAGAAGCTCCATCTTTGGAAATTGCTCCTACTAACAATGATACTTCTTCCAAAGTGAAGCTCTTTTATGTATTTCAAAGCATTTTCATCCGGTCTTCTAAGTTTGATGAAATGAAAAGCTTCAGTAAAGCCTTTATTTGCTGATTCTAGAGCTGCACTGATGAAATACAGTTCCAGAATATCTTCTTTGGCCAAATGTGGATTATTGGCCCAGGTCTCGTAAACTGCTTCCCCAATCCATTTCGGTAATTTCGAAATTTCAGGGAGTCCTGGTGACACAGTATATATTGAAGCTAAAGCTCCAAAAGTATACCATTCTTGTACTTCATTCGGATGACTTCCTGGTTTCATCCAAACTCTTGGGTATTTGCCTGAGATATCAACCATTATTTTTTTTGGGTTAATACCTCTTCTTGTAACCAATTTCTCCCATTGTCGTTGATAAACCTGCATTGGAGAAATCTTAATATCGTATGTTTGAACCTTAGATTTGCCTGTCTGTGGCCTAAGATTCAACTCTCCCTCTTTAACCCCAGAGGTGCTGGGTTGACTTGAAGACTCAGGTTGTGACACCGGAGCTTCAACATTCATTACAGTTTGTACACCCTCAGGGGATGCATCACCTGCAACACTTGTGATTATGGTATTTGAATCCATAACCTATGGGTTAGAGCCCCGTTCTCTAATCGCCCCTTTTTGCATCGTATGAGATGCGACCGGAGCAGAGGCCCTTACAACGCTAAGAACAATTGTCTTTGATCGAATCGGCATGCTCGTATTTGACTAGAAACAGATTTCTGGTCAGCCTGTTGAAGTCGTCCAGCAACTTCTGCATTGACACGTAACGTCCCAAAATCTTGTTCTAGACTCTCCAGGTTTTCCCTGAGATGTCTTACTCATTTAAGGACCTCGTTAGCAATGTGTCCTTCCATATCGTGTCAAAAATCCGCAAGAATATTTTCATGAGATTTTATAATGACAATATCATATTCATAATATTGACATTCACTTGCCATAAAGTAATCTAGCCTTTTTCTCGGTTTTGACTCAATTTTGTTTTTCGAAAAGCCTTGACACTTGAATTATCAATTTTTAAAGTAAACTTTTTAGCCAAAAATAGAGGCCATTTTTTAAAGCCTTTCATTGCAAAGAATTCTTTCTCGTTGATATGCCATCGATTCTCTTCACTGGTGTAAATAAACCATCAAGATATCGCATGGCGCTTCTTTATTGGGTGTGGTCTTCGTAAGAGCCGTTGCCCACCAATCATCATTGGCATCCGTGTATAGAACTAGTTCGTCCTCATCTTGGGGAATCGCAAGCTTTGGAAGCTTTTTGAAAACTTCCTTGAGTTGCTTTGTCCCTTCTTGATGTTCATCTTCCCATTTGAATATATCATCTTTTTGAGTAATGGGTTAAACACCTTTCTCGTAATATGTCGATTGTTTATAACATTCCAACAAAATTAACAACTCCAAGAAAGCTTTGAAGTTATTTCTTGTCTTTGAGCGTATCTGGAAATTCTTGTATCTTTTCCACAATGTGGCTTTGTATGATGATTCCGTTTCGTCTATTTCAATTCCGAGGAATTAAATCTTTCTCATAGCAATCACCGTCTTCTTCTTTGAAAGCACTAATCCTTCCTTGTGGCAAACATCCAAAATATTTCCAAGTGTTTGAGATGCTCTTTCATGTTCTTTGATGTGATAAGAATATCATCGATGTATACGAACATGAAACCGAAATAATCCTTGAAGAGATTATCCATCATCCTTTGATATATCCGGGATGTGTTAGCCAATCCCTAGGCATCGTTCCAAATATAATGTCCTTGAGGTGTAAAGAAACCTCCTTGAATTTCTTACTTTCTTCCTCCATCTTAATCTCGTAGAATCCGGACTTGCAATCGAACTTTGAGAATATCTTGGCACCTTTGATATAGTTCACCAAATGTTCTTTTCTTGGGATATAGTATCCGTCGAACTCCAAAATGTTATTAATCCCTTTGTAATTAATAACAAGTCTTGCTTTCCTCTTTTAATCTCTCGCATATTTCGACTAAGAATCCTGGATCACTTTGTATGGAGACACACTGTGAAATTAACTTAAGGTCCGGATGTTCCTTAAGTATTTTCTCGCATATCCTCATGATCCTCCTAGTTCATAAGGATTGGTTTGAATCTCATGAACTCGTACTTCTTTCCCGGTTTAACCTTTAAGGAAGCTTTGAGCTCGTTCTTATCCCACCATGCCAAAGGATTTTCATTGTAATTCCTTTGGATCTTCTTTGATATCCTTGAGTGATATTTGTTCTTCTATGGTAACATCACTTTGTGGATTCTCCATTAGGCTCATCATCAATTCTGCAATAGCCTCTGGAGGTACTCGTTCTTCTCCTTGTATTCTGAATGTATACAAGTTATTTCCCATAGTTTTATATCTTTCTGGTTTGAACCAAATTGTCTAAAGGATAATAATGCTTCACCAAATTTTCCTCGATCCGCCATTTTTGGATTTTGAAGTCTGGCTTCATCACCACACTTACTGCGGAAATTAATAGGCATTTTTCGATAAAATGCTTCCCGCAGTCTCTGGACAATAATCTTATGATCACATAATGTTGTGAAAATAAGTTTTCTTGTCTCATTCTCCTGTGTAAATCACTTAAATGTTTGTAGAAAATTGTTTCCTAGCAAAACACCTGCTCCTGTATCATAGAAATAGATTGGTGGCATTTTCACTCTGTACCATGGGGTACCGCCTGTGCCTCCGATTATGATTTCTGCTTGTTTAATTTTCCTGTTAAGGATAAGAATCCTTTTAGAGAAATCTCTTTCTGCAATTGCTGGTAAATCTTCTCCAATTTCTTTAGGAAAAATATCCGCCTTTGCAGGTACATATTCAAGCACTGAATCAATATAGCGAGCGAAATACTCGGCCTTGTGTTCAGCATATAACATTCCGATAGAAATGTATAAGTTGAATGGGCTAGTGGTCATCGATTCTCGTATCTTTTATCACCACTATGAACTCTATTCCATCTTGTAATCTTTCCCAAGGTTTATGATCCTCAAGAAATTCAATTCCCAGTATTAACTGCTCTGGGATTTTTCCTGGTGTCCCTGTGATAGTCTGCTCAATTTCACCTATTTTTAGGCTTCCTTGATGCCTTCCCACTATAGGTTGCTACAGATAATATAGAACATCCCAAGGAAAAATATTATCCTTTTGAGTGATGTCGAATATTACTTCAACTTCTCTCCATCCTTCTGGGCATTTTAACTCTCCTTGTGTTTTGAAAACATCTGGGATGTGCTGAACTGTACTCGGTTTCTTTTCTTCCCAATGGCTATTCTTTATCATCCTCTCTTGTTGGAAAGACATCCTTCTTGGCTCAACTCTGAGAGTTCGACTTTTGTTGAAGACTGGTTGATCTTGAATTTTCATATCAATCTCCTTTATAGTTGGAGACTCTATAATTTCTGGTAGAACCACCCTGGCAAAGTCCTCAAAGATGCATGGGACTTCAATAAATTCCTTTCTCAAGAATACTTCTGAATGAAGTGTATTTGAGAGAGCATAGGAAATCTTGTATGTAATCGAGTAAGGTCTATTCCCTTCTTTCATCAAATCGACTCTTTTGAAATCTCGATCTCCGAGATTGTATGCAATTATAGGATAGACATTAAATGTCAATTTTTGTACATACAAATTTCCTATAATCGCTCCAAGGGATGAATCCTTGAGATTCGAGATTCGCTTGTCAAAGATAGCAAGATTGAGTGGCGAATCTATTTCTTCCTTGAATGTCTCCTTAATAATAACTCTTATGGCTCCAATAAGAATCCATGAAAGTGTGTTGGCAACTTCTCTCTTGATTGTGCTTTTGATCTCCTATATTTCTCTGTAAGGGACCAACTGCATCTCGATCAGGTTACCAGTGAACTCCATCGGGATGGCAAACTCTCCATTAGTTACTCTATGGATAATTTGGTGCTTTCTGTTACGAAACCCAATTTTATCCAAAGCCTTTTCCATAGCCCCAATTGTAAATCCATCGTATATCTGAAGCAGTGGATCTTCCTTCATAATTCTCATAAGAGTCTTATGAGAATTTGTAGTGTGGAGGAGGAATCCTGACATATCCTCCCTGACTGTCTATTGAAGAATTTCTTCTTCACTCTGATTCTGAACTAGATTCACTTCCATCGCCAGAATAGATCTCTTCTTCGTAGATGCTTTCATCCGAGGGTAGATCTTCATTGATACACCGATCAAATCTTGATAATAAACAACTTTTTCAAATTCGTGTAGCTCCGAACCGTCCGATTCTCGCTTTTGATTTCCTGGGCAATTAGTTGAGATATGCCCTCTTGCTCCGCATGTCCAGCAATTACAATCTTTAAAACTTTCATTAGCTCTGGTACCATTTTCGATGATCGCGAGACCTTGAGGATTAAATCTAGAAAATGCAATAAGATTTATAGCTTAGGTAGTAAAGTGCAACAACTTTAAAGTTTAGAGGGTAAACTAAAAACCATCTTTAATGAAAATAGGGGTAAATCTGTAATTTAAGGCAAAGTGTATAATTTTTCAAAGTTGGGGTGGTAAAGTGTAACTTTTCAAATTTCGTATGACTAAGTGTAAAATCTTGAATAGTTTCCGGGTTAAATGTTTTTATCCCTTTTGAAAAATAAACAAATAAGGAATAAAGAGAGAAATAGGAGGACAAAGACATGGCCGACATGTCAGCCACTACCCCCATTTTCCTTTAGGGTCGGTTCATTACAAGGCCCAATCGAAACTTGCATACAAAACACGTGCTTGGTGAAGCAAAGTGTTTTGGTTTTTCCTTGTGCCATATTGAACTTGGTTCAAAATGTTGAAATGTCCTTGTTTGATTGTTACATGGGCTAACTTATAAATTGGGCTTGAATATGTATTCCCAAGAAATTGGCCTAGTATGACTATATTATTTTTCTCTTGCAATACCTCTAAACGAAGTTGATTCTAATTTTGTCTATTTATACTTTTCATATCTTCAAATGGACAATAACGATTAAAAGTGTTCAACGGGTAACTATTGAACTAATCTTTTCTGACTTCTAAGAATGAAATATTAGAATGTGTGCCCGTGTGTACTATTCAAACTATCGCGAATAATTATAACTAAAGAGAATGTGTCCCCTAATCGTGGATACTCGAAAAAGACAGGATCGGCAGTGGAAACGCAAGTGAGGAGAGGAAGCGATATATTTGAGTTTAGCCAAACAAGGACGCAGACTGAAGTTCCGGACACAGCCAGGCTGAAAAGTCAAGCCAAATAAACCGAAACACCGAGGTACATCTAAACAGGCCAGAGGAGAATGAAAATGGGGTAAGCAAGGCAAAGGCAACTGAATGTGGAACTGAAAGAATAAACTGGACAACAAACAAGTCGCTTCATATAGACACTATGACAATGACGAACATTGCGAATGTATTATGGCAATCGACCAAGGTACAAAGAGACCAAGAGTTCGTTTTTTAAAACGCAATTCTTGCACCCAACGCACAACAAGATTTCGGATACTCGAGCTTCACAAACATGCCATACTCTATCAACACGGTTACATATAACGAGCACTTCGTTCTAACCGAGGGAACTAGTGGAAAAAACAAGGTCCAATTCGAAGGAATCTATGCCACTAAAGGACTCTACTAATCTTCACCAAAAGATGACAACTACCAATAACACCTCCAACACCACGCTCTTGAAAAGGAGGACCAACAAATGGATTAGTGGAGGTTTCACTATTGGAATCAATTGCCTGAAAGGAGCCGGACCAAAGGGTAAAAACCAATAGTCGGCGAAAAAAATTCGGGAGGCAAAGGAAAGGAAAACAAAGAGATGGTGGTGAGTAGTGGCAGCAAGAGACGATTATAGACAGAGCCACAAAGCGTAGAGGGCCCTCATCCCCGCCCGAACAAGAGGCCGATGAGCGAACCACTAAGTGAAATATTTATCAATAATCATGACACGACGGAGGCCGCGGAGCGGCCCCGCCAAGCGCTATGAGTTGCCTAGCTTGAACTGTCGGGGCTCGGCATCCCGGACAGATTCGTGCATTTGGAGAAATTCTCCAAGAACAAAAGCCCGATGTGGTTTTTCCACGATGGAAACAAAACTAAATAAATTCCGGATGGACCGCATTAAGGAATGATTTAATTTTTTGGCATAACAATCGCAGCTATAGGTAAATCGGAGGTCTTGCTTTATTGTGGAAAAAGGGTATACATGTTGACATCCAAACTTACTCGCGCAATCACATCGACGCTATCGTGTTTAAGGATTCGATACCCCACCGTGGAGGTTTACGAGGATGTTACGGTGAACCAAGATAAACACAAAGGCGTAAACAAGTCGATATTGGCTTTTCGGGATATCCTTTCACCGGACAAATAGAAGAGAGAGTCCGAATACCATTTGGGCTCGATTAGACAGGGCATTCGCATATACAAAATGGAAGCAACAATTCCCCAAGGCGCGTGTGACTCATTGCCGGACGCGAGCCTCGGACCACGCCCTATATTATTGCAAATTGAACCCCAGGATAACAAACAATGAAACACATATGCAATTCATGCGGAGAATTGACTTGAATGAATCGGAGGACTTATTGGATAAATAGGAAATGTTGTGGAGACAACGGGGTAAAGCACAATGGATCCGAGAAGGGGATAAAAACACGACTTTCTTCCACGCTCGTGCAACAAATAGAAAACACAATAATCAAATTATTAGGTTAAAAATGACGATGGGGAGTGGTGTGAAACACAGGGAGGAAATTAATAAAGTGGCTATTAATTATTTCACTAAGTTGTTCCGATCCGACCATCCAACCGAAGAAAACCTGGAGATCGCCTAAATGCTATAGAGGCCCGTGCATCCTGAGAATGAATCAAGATCTATTATGCGACTTCACTAAGGAGGAGGTAACTAAAGCTTTATTTCAAATGTATCCCCTTAAATCCCCGGCCCGACGGTTTCCCAGCTTTATTTTATCAAAAATTCGAAAATAGTCGGAGACGATGTCATTAAAACAAACTCTCGATTTTCTCAATTTTGGTATCCTTGATAATAATCTAAATCACACCCATATTGTCCTTCTCCCAAAATGCAAAGAACCGAGCATATAACTCAATTCCGACCTATTAGTCTCGGTAATGTCATTTTTAAAATTTTTGCTAAGACGCTCGCCAACCGTCTCAAACCTCACATGTCCACTCTTATTGCGGAAACACAATCGCTTTTGTCCCGAATCGACTTATTACGATAATGTTCTCATCGCTTTTGAGATTAATCATTTTCTCAAACATCATAAAAATAAAAGTGTCGCTTATATGGCCCTTAAACTTGACATGAGTAAAGCGTATGATAAGATTGAATGGAATTTCTTAGCTCGGTCATGGGTCGTTTAGCTTAAACACGGGGTTTATTGAGAGGATTATGAAATGTGTTACTACGAGTCTCATATTCCCTTAACAACTCGAATCAAGTACCTTTAACTCCGGGGAGAGGCATCCGCCAAGGGGATCCCCTATCTCCTATTTATTTTTGTTTTTCTTGTGAGATGTCTTGAGCTCTTTGCTTACAAAAGCAAAAAGGAAGGGCACATTAAAGGGGTCGAATATGTAAGGGAGCTCCGAGAATTTCACATCTTTTATTCGCAGACGATACAATGATTTTCTCGTGAAGCGAATATTGAAGCGAAAAGTGCATAAAAGAGACTCTTGCATTATACAGAGCATCGCACCAGAAATGAATTTTCAAAAATCAACCGTCGTTTTCAAAGAACAACATCGAGGAGATTGAGCTACTTCGTATTCAAAGTATTCTTCAGTCCGATGGTTGATAAGCATGAAAAATATCTCGGTTTGCCAGGGATTATTGGTCGGTCAAAAAAAGAGTGTTTCGCGCGTTAAGGGAGAATGTGTGGAGTCGGTTGCAAGGATACAACGAAAAATTACCATCGAGAGCGGGGAAAGAGATACTCATTAAATCAGCGGTTCAAGCCATTCCAACATTTGCCATGAGCTGTTTCTTCTTCCAAAAACACTACTCAAAGACATCGAATCGCTTATAGCCGCATTTTGGTGGGGATCAAAAGGCCAGGACAAAATTCACCGGATTAATTGGAATCGTCATAAATGCGATAGCAAGAGAGACGGGGCATTAGCTTTAGATACTTGTATGCGTTTAATATTGCTATGCTCGCCAAAACAGGCCTGGAGGCTTATCTCCATGCCTGGACATTTTGCTAGCAAGAATAATTAAAACGAAATACTACCCAAATACTAATCTTGACTAGCCACAACCAAATTTCCTTGCAGATGTTCGTACACATGGCATAGTATAATCGCGGCGAAAGACGTTTTGCTTTAGGGAGTTAGATGGCGGGTGGGTAACGGAACACGATCAAGGTTTGGAAAGATCCATGGATTCCTATAGATGGTTGTTTCTATTTATTTGGGGCGCAATGAGTTGAATACGTTGAAAGTAAGGGATTTGTTGATACCATCTTCTCATGAATGGAATGTTGATCTTATTAAAAGGAAATTGCATGCGAGAGGAAGCTAGTATAATTCTTAGCATTCCTCCGCCTGCATAATAGAGAGGATCAATTGGTATGGCACTTCACCCGATCAGGTAAATACTCGGTCAAAACGGGTTATCATTTGGCTCGAAGGCATTTGTATCTTAAAACCGAAGAATCAAGAGGAGGAGGGGCAAAGGCGGTTCAAGTCTAAGTCCTCTTGGTTGTTCATCTGTCCTCGAACGCACCCGAAAAAATCAAAATCACCGTGTGGAGACTTGCAACTAATGCCCTTCCACTTCGCTAAAATTTAACTCTCAAGAAAATTACAATCGATACTTCCCGTCCGCTATGTGATCACGGCGAGAATCAGCCATCCACCGAGTAATTGACTTATTTTGCTAGACAATGTTGGGCTCTTTTCGAATATTCCTCATTCTCGCATGGAACCATAAACAGAGTGATGTGGAAACGTGGTTGAGGATTTTAAACCACAATCTCGATTACAACCAATGGAGACTCGCGATGATCATCCTTTGGAGTATGTGGCATCAAAGGAACCTTAAAAACATTGGGGACCGACATTCTAACCCCCTCGAGGTGATTCGTTTCTCCCGCACTTATCTTCAAGCTATAGACACCCAATGTCTTAACTACGTGTACCAGCCACACCAAACCACGGACCAAGAATGGCAGCCTCCGTCGTCGAATTCGGTCAAGATTAATTTTGATGCAACCGTCTCACCTTCTAAAAGTTGTGGGGGATTGGGTATTGTAGCTCGAGACCATAACAAAGATGAGTCCGGGTTGGAGACGGAGTGATACACGGTCAAGTTCACCCAACTACGGCTGAAGCAATGGCGCCCGAGAGGCGGTGTCTTTTGCTTTGGAAAATGGATGGAGGAGTATTTTAGTGGAAGGTGATTGTCTTGTT
This sequence comes from Rehmannia glutinosa, assembly GCA_016081115.2. Classification (NCBI taxonomy): domain Eukaryota; kingdom Viridiplantae; phylum Streptophyta; class Magnoliopsida; order Lamiales; family Orobanchaceae; genus Rehmannia; species Rehmannia glutinosa. The sequence continues at coordinate 44,031,275 of CM071927.1, forward strand.
TGTTATTACGGGGGATTCCTGAGGCGGATGACAAGTTTTTACTTTGAAAGTCCAATTTATCATGACATCGAGTTCTATTGGGAGACTTTCGAGTTACACCTTGAGGCATGTTAGGCAAAATGCGAACTCGGTAGCCCATAGAATAGCTACGTTTTGCGATTTGGATTGTAATGGTATTTCCTTACCTTTCGATATGTGTACCAGTTTTTATGTAATCGTGTACTCTGTGTTCGAGCTTTCTTTGATATGAATGGATTTGGTTTTCATCAAAAAAAAAAAAAGAGAATGTGTCCAATATGTATTGTCACGAACATTAAACTAATAAACAACTCGCAATCAATAAAATCACGAGGAAAGGATCCCCTTTGTTCTCGAAACTCTTTCATTGAAATATATGTTTGCCCGAAAAGTGCAGATTGACACAAAGGAATTCCTCCAAATTATGAAACACCTATTGTGGGTCCTAAGAGTGTCGATAAAATCTAGAAGGGAGGTTGAATAAACTTTATAATTTTTGAAAATTTAAAGAAATTTCAAATCCAAAGTTTAGTTGAAATTGATTAAGTCCTGAGTGACAATTAAGTTGAAGTTCGACATGAGAGTTAACCACTCAACACATCCCTTGACATAGTTGTTCATAAAGTAATACTTGACATAGTTGTTCATAGAGTAACTCAACTAAAAAGTTGCAACTTTCACAAAATCTATTTTCGTAGATAAGTATAGCGAAGACTTTGCACCCTTTTTGGTTCTTAGCAATCAATATAGAGTATTTTAGTGAGTTATTAAACAAACACAAATAGTAAAGTAAATAGCGAGAATTTAAGCGACAATTGAAATGAGAAACATAATTATAGTGGTTCGAGGGTGGGGTAATCCATTTATTCCACTATTCTCCTTCACCGAGAGGAATTCACTAAGTATCGATTGACTTTAGATACAAAGTTACAAATCAATCCTAGCACTTTGATCACTCTAACCCACTACCTGGATTTAGTTCTTCACTAGGTTTGTTCACGTAGCCCTCTAGTTACTTCACTACGAAAACTACAAGTATTGATCACCATGGCCCTTTTGCGCTCTCTGTCTGGTTTGTAACAAAACCTAACCACAAATCCTTCATTTGAAGGAGATTAGAACCCGGTTTTGTTTTTAAAACTTGTTCTTCTTCAATTGTTGAACAATTTTTATCTTTCCCTGAGTCTTGGATAAGGTGTCTAGATGTGAAGTTTCAAGATTAATTAGTTTAGCTCGACAGAGAGAGAGAGAGAGAGAGAGAGAGAGAGAGAGAGAGAGAGAGAGAGAGAGAGAGAGAGAGAGAGAGAGAGAGAGAGAGAGATAGTATGCTTTCTTGTTGCTTTTATTTCTCTTATGTCTCATGGGTCTCTTCTGTCACATATATTTCTCTCTGAAAAATTCCTCAGCTTTTATTGCTATGATCTGAATTTTGTCCATTGAAGAGATAGAGAAATTCAAATCACACCGTTGGACAATTAACATGTCCTTTCCTTGCCGCTTGATGTTGAAATTTCCTGTTATTTTCTAAACAATGCAAATTTGAAACCGATGCAAAGAGTTGAGACATAAGACTCACTCGAGAAAACTCTCATATCGAGAAGAATCAAGGACCCGATCGAAAAGGGTAAAACAAATTGAAAGATTAAGTCAATCGAAATGATTCGTTGCACTGAGTCCAAGAAGGAATCTAATTAATATCATCAATTTTTTGACCATTTAAATGAAAGTCATTTATGAAGGTAAGAAGGTTCAGTCAATGGAAGAACACCTGTAGACTGCCATGTTTTAGATATATGCAGAAGACAAAAGAATACAAGAAAAGATCAACATCAAAGCTACTATAAAGGACATGCCAACTGTCCAATGGTGGGATTTGAATTTGTCTATCTCTTCAACGGAAAAAATTCAAATACACATTGTAAAAGCTGAGGCTTATTTTTAGAGAGAAAATATAAGATAAACAAGACACAAGACAAGTGAATAGCTAGAAATCTGAAAAGCAAAGAACTCTCTCTCAAGCTAAATCGAATATCCTCAAGCTTCATCAAGAACACTTCATCCAATGCTCTATGTGGAAGATCGAAGATGTTTCATCTGTTGAAAAGGAACATTTGTGTAAACAAATCAGGGTATACATCATCTTGTAGTGAAAGGGTGTAGTAAAGTACTTGATGGACTAGAAGATTTGATTGTAGGAGGGTTTCATGGTCAAATCTTGCATTCCAGTAAGCTGAAGTAGCTTGAAGAAATTTAGGGAATAGGTGAGTCCCATTAGTAGTTGGTTGTGTTATCAAGCCTACTAGGACTTTTGTACTTTGTAACAAAATTTATTTGTTACTTAGTGGATTTCTCCTAGAGTAGGAGAAGAGTTGACGTAGAGGAATTACCCCATACTCGAACCACTATAAATATTATATCTTTTAAATTCCTGTACTTTAGATTCTGTTATTCTTATTGTTATCCAAACTGCTTAACTATATAAAACACTAAGTGTTGATTAACAAAACTCACAAAGGTGTAAGTCTTTTTTTTGTTATAAAAGAAAACTGATTTTCTAAGAAGTAGTTATTTTTTAGCTGAGTTACTCAATCAACAACTCTATGAAGAGATTTGTTAAGTGGTTAACTCTTCGTTGAATACCAACTCAACTTGCAGAAGGACTTAATCGTATTCTTTAAACTCTGGTTTAAAAAATTTAAAAAATTGTAAAGTCTATTCAAATTTCCTCTTATAGACTTTACTTGACACCCATTGGGACCTACACGATCATCAATATCTCCACCCAATCGGCATCACCAAAACCTGCAAGACTTGAATGTGTGTCATTAGAGTACCATATCCCATAGTATATGTATTGTTCTAACAACGTACCTGATAATACACTTAACAACTTTAAGATGCGATTTTGTAGGATTCTCTTCGTACCTAGCACACATACCAACACTAAAGCATAGACCCAGTCTACTGGCAGTTAAGTATAATAAACTCCCAATCATACTATGGTACAAGCTAGGATCAACTGATGTTATAACATCATCCCTTGAAAGTTTCATATTAGTATACATGTGAGTATCGTAATGTTTAGATCCTTCATGCCCAAATTTTTTGACCATATTCTTGATATATTTACTTTGAGACACAAAGGTCCCTTATTTTGTTTGTTTCACTTGGAGGCCAAGAAAATGAAAAAGCTCATTTACCATGCTCAATTTAAAATCATTGAACATGAACTCGACAAATTAACAAATTTTGACAATGGATGTGGACCCAAAATCATGCCATCCATATAAATATGTGCGATGAATTAATCTTTGTTTCTTCATTGTACAAACAATGTTTTGCCAGCTCCCCTTCTTTGATATCCCTTTTTAAGAAGGAATTGTGTAAATCTTTCATACCATGCACAGGGTACTTGCTTAAGCCTATACAAAGTTTTCTTTAGACGATATACATAATCTAGATAATGACCGCCAACAAACCCTTTGGGTTGTTCAACATAGGCAACTTCCTTCAAAAATCTATTGAGGAAGGTGTTCTTAACGCCTATCTAGTACAAAACATTCTTCATTAAACAAGCAATAGAAAGTAAGATCCTAACATTTTCTAATCGAGCTACTGGAGCAAAAGTCTCATCGAAGTCAATTCTTTAACTTGAGTGTAGCACTGAGAAACTAGTTTTGCTCTATTCCTTGTGATATTACCAAACTCATCTATTTTTTTTCTTAAATGTCCACTTGGTACCTATCATATTAGATCTTTAGGTCTTGGAACCAAATCCAAACATCATTTATGTGAACTGTTCCAGCTTCTCTTGCATGGCCACAATCCAAAATTCATCGGCCAATGCTTCTTTTGTCGATATTCTTTGGTTCAACCGATGAGTTGTAATATGCAAAGTGAGACTAGGTATACCACGAGTTTTCATACCTATTTCTATCTCACCTTTAACCTGGTTTGAGGATGATCTTTGCGAAATTTAGATTGTGGATGTCTTCTTTGTATAATCTTACTTTCAGTGCCACTATTGGAGCAACATCTACTTTATCAATTGTGCTAACATTTTGGTTCAAGTCATTTATTTCATCACATAATATACTTCCACCTTCTTTGCTTGGGTCATAATGAGATTGACTTTCATTCATGTTCCTTGGTGGAGATTGATCATCTTGGTTATCGTCATCTTCTGGACCGGTACAATCAATTGTTTTAACAATAATATCCTCAAAACAACATTGTGATTCCATAACAACTTGAGTACTTAAGTTGTAAACACAATAGGCTCTACTATTAGCGGGGGTGGGAACAAGGATCGATAGTGAGAGCTACACAGTTGGAAAATTAAATATTTAATTTTTATAATAAGAGAGTCCATTGTATTTTTGGCCATTTGTCCATAACAAAAATATTTTTTAGTCGTGGCTTTCAAAAATATTTTTTACTCATTTTTTAGTTTAATTGTCCATTCCGCCATTTTATTAAAATATTTCTCGATCCCGAGAAACATTTCTCAATCCCAAGAAATGCATCGTATCGATTTTTACAAGTTGGCTTAAGTAACTCACCAAAGAATAAAAGTGATGTATCACTGTCTTTTTTTTGGTCAAAATGGCTAAAAACATGCTTTTAAAAAATATGACTACTTTTAATCTTTTCAAAACCTGAATGGGTAAAAAGACATATTTACACATAATAAAATTTAGAATATATTATATTTTTGCATCAAATGCAATGTCAATATTTATCATTAAATATCTCAAAATACATAATTATAATTTTAAGATATTAAACTGTAGAATGTTTCTCTTGTATATCACAAAAATTATCAAGAAGGGTATTGAAATGAGAACTTGAAGTGTATAATGGTATAGGTGATAAGTGGATGTTATGCATGCATTTCGAGGTGTATTTTGGTATATAATCAAAATATTTGCATGTGGGATCAACCTTGTGCTCTAGTGGTTGAGACGTGTTTTGTAAGGGTAATTGACCTGGGCTCGATCCCATACGAGTGTGTGTGTCCCCTTCCCTATTTCCATCATTGTATTAAAAACATTGCATGTGTAACTAGCATATTTAGGTTGATTTTCCTTGTTGGGCGTGATACTACACCTTTTTGGGTGTTTTTGCAGCAAATTGAGCTAAATTTGACAAAAAGCGATAGAACGTTCCAAAGGATATGTCAAGAGCCAAAGGATGAATGCATGCGCAAAGAAAATCAGCATGGACGATCAAACAACAGGGATTGCTTTCAAAAACTTCCAAATGTGTCAATAGTTTTTAGATCGACAGGGTTTAGTATTTGGGCCATACTTTCTCTACAAAATTGATATAGAGCTGATTCAAGTTGATATGAAAAGTTAAGCGATAGGGCTACAACTTTCATGAAGACCCGTGCGCAAGGACACGAGTGTGTGCACGCACACGACCTGGTCGTGTGCAAGCGCCACGACCCATACGAAATTCGACATTTTGCGAGTTTTGTTTCCATATAACCCGAGAATCGGAAAAAGGGTCCAAAAAGACTCTATAAAGGGAGATTTAGACCTAGAAACTTGGGGAACCAATCTTGGAGAGAGGGGAACACATCTAGGGAGAAGGAATGAACTATAGGATAGAAATTGAGTCCATAGATAAGGTGTAGTTGGTTCATATGAAACACAAATTGGGTATAAATTGATGGAGCATGTCCAAATCATAGTCCTAAGATCATCTTTCTTCGTTGATTAAATCTTGCATGGGCGTTTGTTCATTTATTTATTTTGATATTTTACTTAGATTTAATTGTTATATAATTTAATCATCATCTTATTCGGACATTTCAATAAAACTAGTAAGGTGTACGTGCGTTGCACGTGAACCAACCATATAATTTTATTATTACAATTAAAAATAAATTCTAAATATAAGTTAATTTACTTTAGTTTTATTATATCATTCATTTTGTAGTCATGCTCTTAAATAAAAATATCAATTGACAAAGCATAAAGTGGCAAGCCTTTTTCAAGTTATGTAGTTCAGGTGAAATACTAAATAATGATAATAAGTAAATAATTAAAAGCATACGAAATAAGATCTAAAATTTAACACAAACTCAAAATATCCATGTTGTAAAGGCGTATAAGTCGCTATGTATTATCACAAAAAAAACTTAAATAATTAAACATTAAAATTTGATTTTTTGTTGATTTATGTATTAGTATTTTCACGAACCCACCATATCACCATTTATATTAAACCATGCCCTAAGACATTTTAGAGACATCATATGAAATTCTTCCATATCAAGTCCCATCAACGGAACCACGAGCTTGTAGTTCACGTGGTATCGTTTACCCTTTGTAAGGGTATTGACCAAGGTTCAACCTTTTATTTTTCAATTTCTTTAAAATTTATACGCTCCCCTTCAACCACTACTTCCAACTTATTAAAAAAGTCTCACGAAGGGGAATATGTGAACAAAGTTTCCTTTTTCTCGATTTGTGAATTATTCGATTTGTGAATTACATTTATGCCATTAAATTTAATATTTGAAAGGGGTATTTTAGATAAACCGAAATTAACAAATGATGTTTAGAGTAGTAATATAATAAGAGATATAGATTACTTGATAATTTTACACAGAGACAATCTTACGTTCACAACTCTACCGTGTTTAAGCAACCTTATAAAATACACAAACACTTCAAGGCCAATAACCTTGAAAAATTGTTTTCTCCTTAATAATGTCATACCCATAATTTAGCTCATAAGTCCTTAATTCTCCCATGAGTTCATTGATATGCATGTTAGCCACATTCCTTGACGTCTCAAGGGCAGTGACTTTTATTTTAAACCTCTTAGGGAGCGTTCTTAGGATTTTCTTGACTTGCGTAGTTTCAGAAATAGATTCTCCAAGGGTAAAACTTGGTAACAATATCACGAATGCGCAAATAATACCTTTCCAATATTCATCTTCATTCATGCGCATATCATCTAACTGAGTTTGAAGTCGTTGATGTTAGGATGATCTCACAGAATCATTACATTCAAACTGTTTTTGTAAAATAACCCATGCATCTCGTGAAATAGTGCATGTGGAAATAATTTTGTGCTGATTTTGATCAACAGTCTTGAAGATGGAGTACAAAGCCTTCCAATTTGCCTCATAAGCAGCTTTATCATCATCACTCAATAATGATTTAGGCTTATATACCTCTTCTTCTTTCTCGTTTTTCATCTTAGGTCATGACCAACCAGTTTCAATCATTTTCCAGCATTTAATGCCTTGTGAATGTCAGAAAACTTCCATCATAGTCTTCAAATTTGAGTATTACGATCCATTAAAGAAGGGTGGACGAGAAACGGACCCGATCTCACGTTGATTTATTCTAATCAAATGTCCCGAATCAACCTATTAGAATATGAACCTACTTTGACGCAAATTGTAAGATTAGAAAGTGTGTGCCTTTGTCACAACAACATTGGACAATTATAAATAAGCAGAATGTACCAAATGTGTGTACGAACAATAAATAGAATATAAACAACTCACAATAAATAAAATTATGTGAAAACGATCCCCATTTCCTTTAGAACCTCTTTCATTGAAATATGTGTATGTCTCGCAAAATACTGATTGACACAAAGCAATATCTCCTAACTATGTCACATATATACCATCTATTTCAACTCTTGTTAGGCGGGATTCCGTCAACTTGGATAGCAACTTGGACTCCCTCCAATTTCTAAGAAGCAACCTCCCGTTACTTCAAAAAGGTAGATGCAGGTCCTAAGGGGTATGAAGTAAGGTTTAAAAGGGGGGTCGAATAAACCTTACCAAATTTTCGATTTTAGTCCTTTTAAATAGTTCAACAGAGTTGACTCAAATCAGCTGTGTCCTTGGGGGACAACTAAGTTGGCTATTCAGCTAAGTTACCCACTCAACATACTCGATAGAGCTATTGATAGTATAACTCATTTGCTTAAGCCAATTACTTAACTTGGTGATTTGATTTTTAACAAAAAGACTTAACACCCTTTGATTGATTTTAAGCTTGTTTTAAATACTTGATTTAGCGATTAGTTATTTATCGATTGATAGCAAATATCAACTAACAACAGATATAAAGTAAATATGCGGAATGTAAATGATGAAAGTAAATTGACACAAGTATTTTTATGGAGGTTCGAAGATGGGGTAATTTTTCTAATCCTCTATTCTCCAACTCCTGGAGGAATCCACTAAGTAAAATATGAGTTTACAAAGCGGTTATCAGTCTGGAGACAGCCTTGATCACACATCTGACTTCTCTTGCGACTCAGCTTCTTCACGAGGCAGCTGCCTGGCTACTTCCGCTCACTTCTCAAGTTCTTGGATTTGATCACGAAGCCCTCCAACAAACTTGATATTTGGTTCGACCTTGAACCTTTCTACAATCCTTCAACTTGGAAAGTAGACCCCTTTTGTTTCTTCAAATATTTTCCTCTTCAACTGATTGAAGTTGTCTCTCCTTCACAGCTTGTGTGTGATCGAGTTTCTTCGAGTTTTAGGCTTGAGGAATATATGAAAATGCTTTGAGAATATTGCTTGCTTGATTGCTTGAATAATGCTTGCTTGCTCTAAGTTCAGGTTATCAAGGTAACCTTTTCTCAAATGCTTCCTCAGCCTTTTATAGTGCACGTTTGAAATTTGCCTGTTGAAGAGATAGGCTAGTTTAAAATGTCACTTTGTGTTCGTTGGCTTGTCTTGGTCTCTGCAGCCCTTGTGATGTTGACCTTTCCTCGTATTAAATGGCATTTCAGCTTTGCAGATTCTGACACAAGGTGCAGTGTTTCCCATTGGCTCATTCCTTTTGCACAATTTTGGGCCAAACAGTTTAAGACACTGGTAGCTTGAAATATTACTATACCGAGTAATATTCTTGACTTTATTCCAACGGTTTAAGTCGATTATCTTCACTTGATGATGCATTCACCCTGGTGACTTGAGTCTGCTTCAATCATGAGATTGACTCAACTATCACTTCAACCGATAGACTTGGCTTCTTGAGTTGACTTGATCAACCTTCTCACAATTGTTCCTCACCGACTCTCCTTGATCGAGTGCTTGACTTTCTTCTTGGCCATACTCACCGACACACATCGTAGTGTTTATTCCAAAGTCGTAGTTGACTTCTTGTAATCTTGACTTAGATGACTTAACTCACTCTTCCAAACATATCTATTACAATGCGAGAATTACAAGGAAAATGGGGTGCCAACTTCCAGTTTAAGTTTTACATGGTATCAAAAAATCTAACAAATACATTTCCTAACAATTTCTCCATTTTTGATGCCAAAACTTAAAACATTCAATATAAGTAAACAACAAAAATACAAGCGGTGCAAGAACAAAGAATGTATGCTTTGAATAATCATTTTATTGATAATAGCATTCTTGTCCTTTACAAAGTTGTTTACAATAAGTATCGAGCTTTACACATGACAATACAACATATATCTAAGCTAAGATACATAGAGAGTGAAAATTACAGGACATTCACAGCTATTACAGGAAGACTTACATCTATGTATTTACAATGAGGTAAAATACATGAAGAGGTACGCAACACACTTTAACGCCTTTGTTGCTTCATTTTTCTCTCTTCATCTTCAGCCCTCTTTCTGTCATCTTCTGAACTCATTATCTTTCTCTCTTATTCCTCTTTCTTCTTCTTCTCATAAGCTCGTTTAGCAGCAGGGTCATCCCTTCGCCGCCTCTCAAGCCATTCTCTGTTCGCTTCTTTCATTTTCTTCCTCTTGCCTTCTATTTGCTTCACTAGCTTGCGTGCAACCTCAAGATTTGCAAGATGGTCATGTCGACCAAAGATGTGATCACTTTCTTCTGGGATCAACATATGTTACATCATTTGGTCTTGGCCATGGTTGAGAACTTCTTCCACTGCCACCATGTCTTCCCCGTCCTGACTCAGCTCCTCTTCCTCTTGGAGTATACTGTATTAGAGCCGTAGACTTTCCAGCTGAGTGACTGCTGGAAGTTGGCTGCTTGTCAGCTGATATGCATACATCCAATCCCTTCTCCCAATACACGTACCAAGCTTGAGGCAGAGTCATCCCTTGAAAATAACCTTCAGCTACTAGTGTTTGAAACTCCTCAGAGATCTGGGCTCAGATCCAACATTGGGCATAGTTATGCCTTTCGGTGGCTTGATCGCGGCATAGTCCTTTTTCGGCCGGGACCACAATATTGCATCATGATTTCTTCAACGCTGAGCTAATCGCTTCTCGCCTACTTCCTCAAATGCGGCTTCGATGGTCCTCCTTTTATCTTTCATGGCCACTTCAACTTTCTCAATAGGTAGGTTAAGGTAGCTTGTCGAGAATAGAGGTCAGAACTTCACCTAGCTATGGGGTTCAACATACATCAATTTCAAATGAAGATCTTTGGTTGAACTTCCTTCCCCTCAGCTTTGTCACCTCATTTCTTCACCTTCTCCTTCAATCCCTTTAAAGCCTCATCTTCCCCCTTTTTGGCATCATCACCAAATGAAAGGGTTAGCCCAGGGAACAAACCACTGAGGATGAAATCCAATCACCGTTGGTAGAGTCCTCGCTTGGAGTCCGTGTGGGAATAAGCTTTGCAAAACTCGAGCGAGTAGCCTTTGACTCGGTTGTCACTAACTTCATTTCACCCATAAGAAGACCGAACTTTTCATTCATGTTGTTCTCCATTGAGTGATCTCGGCCTTGTAAAAGTGCTTAAGCACTCCATATCCGACTTGTGAGAGGTTTCCATCCTCACCATCTATTCCTTCATCCTCTCACAAAACATAGAAGTGTCCGTACTCCATACAAGCATCTTGGCAAATAAAGCCTTGAAGTAACGGACTGCTCAACGCATGGTTGTCAGTGCATCCCATTCCTTAATCGCACAATAATAATCCCTATCAAATCTGCAGTGAGGTAGCATCCCGATTGTCCAATCTCGAGATCCAGAGATTCCTGGTGGCATTCCATCTTCTCAATCTCTTCACATATCTTCTTGAAGGCTTCACGGAACCCACTGTCGGTTTGACTCGACTTCCGCCACACCGCATCAAAGTTATAGTCCATTGGCATAATTGAATCTATAAGAATGATGGGCTCTTCTTGCACGGTATACTTCTCTTAGTCTCGGGCGATTCTTCCTCCGTCGTCGAGCTTCAACAAGAAATGGGAACATGTCCTCAAAAATGTCATTGCGTTTAATGGTATCCCCGAAGCTTCACCTTGGGGTTCTTGTCCTTGAAGTTCCTACAATGATCCAGCTCTTTATGCCTCGGCTACGGCAGCGTCATCGGCGATGTTGGTGCAAAACGTGGAAGCCTGCGATTGAGCCGTTGGAGTCATTACTACTACAAATTGTGGTAGCTGCGCAGCTGACTCTGTCGCAGCTGGAGCAATTGAATGTGTTTGCTCAGCTGACTGAGCCTCAGCTGTCTTAACAGCTTTCTCGGTCTCAGTGGGGTTTTCCTTTTGAGTAACCATTTCCTCAGCTGATTCATCAGCGTCATCGGAGTCTGATGTGGCCTTTGGAGTTGGCTCATCATCAAAATTGAATCTCATTCGAGTTGTCTTATCACTGACATGGCTCTGAGATTTAGAAACATCCTCAGCCTTATCCATCGAAGAATCTTCAGGGTGTGTGGACTCAACTTCATCATCTGATCCGAAAAATAATGTATCTATGTGCTCTTGGGAATCATGAAGGGCGATGATATCCTCTTCTGCAGCAGCTCCTTCAAGTTGAGGAATATTCGTTCACTTTGCTCTTTACCCAGGGAAGTCTCAACGTCCCTTAGGCCTTCATTACCCCCAGTAGTCTTAACTGCTGTAGGGCCTTATACAATCCCTTCGACAGACTCAGCTGTCTTAGGGTCTTCAAAGGTGGCATCCTTCGGAGTCTCAACTCCTTGGATTGCACTTTCATGGCCCAGAGTCTCAACAACCAGGGTCTCTCCATCCTCTGCCTTAGTTGCGGCAGCAGCTTCATCGGCCTTTATAGCAGTTGACATCTCAGCTGAGACAGACTCAACTGTTCGAGCATCGTTAATGTCACTTTGTCGCTCAATGATATTCACTCATTCGCCTCCTAACTTCTTTGTTTGGTCTCCCACAATATCCTCCGACCCTGTTGTGGTGGAGAGAGTTTCCCCCTCAGCTGGCGCACCAGCTGAGTGAACGATGATAGGGTCACTCTGCTCTTGAGACATGGTTGTTGTGTCCTTTGAGTGTTCAACCGTAGGGGCAAGTGTCTCAACACCTTCTTCAGGGTTAGGCTTGGCTTGGGTGCCCAAATTCCCGACTTCATCGCCAATTCCTTGGAGTAATCTTGGACCGCATGGGGACATGGTCGCAAAGCAATAACAGAGGCAATCTGTTGTGCCACTCCAAAAGAATCAGTCCTAGGAGAGACTTTGGATGACTCTCCTGGACCTTCTTGAAGACTCATCTCGTGCATAGCTCTTGATTCTCGAGTGGCATGTTCTAACTCGGCCTTCTCTGCTGCAGCAACAGGGTCCATGTCCTCCATTTCACTCACAATTGATTCATGGATATGCTCATATGTCCTTGTTTGCGAGACATATCTTGGATTTTTCTAAGGCTCGCTCACTCCACAACTTTCTCATTCTCTTCCTCATCGATGAGTCGAGGGATTTCCATACACTTTCTTCTTTGAGGGCAAATTGACAGATGATGCATGTCCAAAAAAAATCTGAAGCTCTTCCTCCTCAATGAACTCGGGGTGAGCAAATTGCCGCCTTGAATAATCCAACTTCCATGCCCTCCATTCTCTCGGTCTGCTACCGAATGTCCGGGTAGACTGAGAGTACATTATCAAATCATCATAATCATCCTCTCCGATCTTCGAATGGCGGTTGGAGGGGCTTGCTCCTCCTCGCACTCAATCAAGCGTCTATTTGAAGGGGTGAGACAACATGTTCTTCAACTGGTTTGGTTGTCTCACCGCTTCTTTCTCCACACTGCCTCCGCACTCTGGGTCTTGATTCTCTGATCATCACCACCCGTCTTCTCGGCTCTTGTACTTTTCCTTGAGACTACTTTTCTTGAGCATCGCATTCTCACTGGGCTTCTCCTACCGAGTACCGGACTTGGTTGTTTTCTCCAACTCAAATTTCTGAACAGTTGTCTTCTTTTAGTGGCAACCAATTGTATTTCAGTTGCACTTCTTCGTGCTCTTCAAAGTCAAGGCCCGTGTGTTTCAATAGAAGTCTTAGCAAACTGCGCTTTTCTCGACTTGGCGGTGCGCTTCTTTCTTCATGACTAGTGAGGAAATTTGGGGTTCCTCCTCGCCCTCTACCGCTTGGCGGTGTGCTTGCCGCTCGGGCGGGTGCTTTGGGTTTGGCTGGGCTGGGGGGCAAGGCGAGCTTAGATGTAGCGACTCTCTTCTTAGAGATAGGTGGAGAGGTCTCGATTGTGTCTTGAGGGTCGGTGATTCCCCCTCACTAGTATCCGCCTTTCCCGCATGGGCCTTCTTTTTCGCGTACTGAGAGGTTCGACTTGAAAATCCTCTTGTTCACATGGAATGGCTTTCCATAGCGTAGAGCAATCCCATTCACTTCTATCAAATGTCCAATGACTAGGCCATAACCCAGTGAGCATCCAAAGGTCCCATCCTCCTTGAAGGACCAATTGTTTACATTCTCGCGGACTTACCAAGACAAATTAAGCCCGGTTCACCTTCTTCTCTTGCATGATTGCGGCCATCATGATCGGCTTAGTCTTGGGCCAAATGATTGAAACTCCCAAATTTCATATCCACGCACTTAGACACGATGTCCATCGGTTTGTGGTAGTCATCCTTCGTAAAATCCTTCTTGGTTGTATACACACTTTAGCGAAGATACTCGGCCTTGGCAACTTCCTTCCAAGTCATGCAGCCAAGTTGACATCCTTCTCGATGTCCTTCAACCCTTTAGAGGGTAGGAAGCGATGTTCAAAGAAGGTCCTTAGCAATGATTTTAATGGCCTTGCTATGGACGGATAATCGATTTCATCGCCGTGTACTTTAGCGTTCATGTAAAACAAAGCCACTTCTTCCGATAAGTGTGCATGAATCGCATCGGCGAAAAGTCCTTTAGACCGGACTTTTCCAGTTTTTCAGCTATCTTCTTCACCAATGCATTATCAACTCCTTGCTTGATCATTCCAAAGAAAGTCCACGGATGATCTAGAGTGGATCTTCTCGACAACAACGCAAAATCATGTGAACCACCATTTTTAGAAGATTTACCGATTAAAAACACGAGAAAATGAGCTTGAAGAACTAGGATTTCGAACTTGGTTTCGAGAGAGAAAAATGCTTTCTTGTTGAAGACGAGTAAGTTTGCGTGAGGAGAGAGAAATGAAATTTCGTAGATATGAGACGTGAGAGGACGGTTTTGGAATTTGAAACATTTGATCAAAATCAACGGTCAAGATTATGCCTTCAAAACCGCATTAATTTCCCCACATTAAATGCGGCGACATTTATATCTAATCATATGGTTTCTTATGTGCGCTTTTGTCTTTGAGAGTCATAATTACGCCGCATCATCATCCTTAAAAACATTCCAAATAATAAAATGACTGCATTTTTTCACTTAGCTCATAAATGATTCATTTTCTTCAAAAGTAACTTAGCTTTGCTTCTCTCTTCACATACCATCACTCGGTTGTCACTAACTCGATACAACCGACTTCCCGACCGGGTTACACTTGGTGAAATGTGAAACTTGCTTGTTTTTCATTTTCTCATCTTCTATCTCTATTGGTTGAGTCTTCTCGAGTAATCTAACTCACCAATTAACCCTAGCACTTTCTTGAGCTCTTCAAACCTTGATTCACATAATGGCTTTGTGAATATGTCAGCTAACTGCTTATCAATTGAGATGTATTCCAAAGTGATGTCTTTCTTTTCAACATGATCTCTTATAAAATGATATCTGACATCAATGTGCTTTGTTCTTGAATGCAATACAGGATTTTGAGTGATTGCAATAGAACTTGTGTTATCACACATAATTGGAATCTTTCTTTCTTCAATATCATAATCTCTCAGCTGATGTCTCATCCATAAGACTTGGGCACAACAGCTGTCCGCAGCTATGTACTCTGCTTCGGCTGTGGATGTAGCTATTGAATTTTGTTTCTTGCCAAACCAAGAAACCAATCTATTTCCAAGCATTTGACATGTACCTGAAGTACTCTTCCTGTCAACTCTACATCCAGCATAGTCTGAGTCTGAGTATCCTACCAGCTTGAATCCTCCTTCCTTTGGATACCATAAGCCGACTTCCTGGCATCCCTTCAAATACCTTAGGATTCTCTTAGTTGCAGTCATGTGGCTCTCTTTTGGTGCAGATTGAAATCTAGCACATACACCTACTGCAAAGGTGATGTCTGGCCTGCTTGTTGTTAGATAGAGCAATGATCCAATGAGGGCTCTATATCTAGTTTGATCAACAACTTTTCCATCTGCATCCATGTCCATCTTGACTGATGTATTCATAGGAATCTTCACAGAAGACTTCTCTTCCATACCAAATTTCTTCATTAAATCTCTGGTATACTTGGTTTGGCTTATGAAGGTTCCATCCTTCAATTGCTTGACTTGAAGTCCTAGGAAGAAAGTCAGCTCTCCCATCATGCTCATCTCAAATTTTCCTTGCATGAGGTTTGAGAACTTGTCACACATGACTCTTTATTTGTGGAACCAAATATGATGTCATCCACATATATTTGAACAAGCGTTATACTATATCCATCTTGAATCTGAAGAGTGTTCTATCAACCTTGTCTTTGGTGAATCCATTGTCGATTAGAAATTGAGACAATGTATCATACCATGCTCTTGGTGCTTGTTTCAATCCATATAATGCTTTCTTGAGCTTGTAGACCTTATCTCCAATAGTTTTCTGCTAAAAATGCTGGAGGTTGTTCAACATAGACTGTAAGTCCAAGCGGCTACGATAATCTAGAGGGGGTGAATAGATTATCTCCATCTTTTCGATTTATCCCTCTTTTTCAAACCGAATGCTCAAAGACAAATATAAAGGTGCGAATGTAAACAACACACGTCGATTTATAGAGCTTTACCCCACCTAGGGACTACGTGCTCTACCACCCCAAAGATATCCGGGATGGATTTCGAAAGAGAAAAAGATTTTATTAATAATTACCAAAATTATTACAACAAAATCTTACACCAACACCTTGAAGAGCACCACACTCTTCTTCAACACCACCTTTGAGATTACCACAATCTCTTCTTGAAGATTACCACAATCTCCAACGGCACCTTGTGAAGATTACCACAATCTTCAACCTTGAAGAATACCAAATTCTTCAACACCTCAACAAGAAGATTACCACAATCTTCTTACACCTAACACCTAGTTCACCCAAGTGTGTTCTTACCACAGAACACTCACAAGGATATCTTGTGTTTGAATGACGACCACAAATTCAAGATTACAACTCGATAATTGGTAATACAATAGAGTGAAAGTGTAATCAAGAATAGCCTAGACCTCAAGGATGTGAAAGTGAATAGCTAGGCAAATTACAACAAGAAATAAGACAATGTAAGAACACGTGTATTCTTGAGTGTATCTTGTTGTGTTGTAGTTTTATCTCATGTAGTTGTGCTTCAAAACATCCTCTATTTATAGGAGATGATTGATACTTGATAGGCTCCTCTTGGAATCGATATCTATAAAAAAATTGCAATTAAAATCAAGATTATAGTCATTGTTAGAAATCAATCCCACAATTTAGGGAAAAGGCATATCTGTCACGCACAACGGTTAGAATTTTGTCATTGTCAAACATAAGGGCGACCGTCGCCGCACGAAATAGACTTTGAAAAATCGTATCAACATTTACACAGGCGACCGATCGGCGTCTACCTCGACCGGTCGACCTATGCCTCAACCGGTCCCCTCATGGATTTGAAAGAAAGAAAACGCTCGTTTCAATTTTTGCTCCCAGTGCACGGCGCCCGGGGGGTCGACGGCCGACGTCGGACCGGTTGCCCTATAGGGCGACGGTTGCCTGACTATTTTCTCGCAAACATGAAGTTTTCTGTTTTCCTCATCTTTCAGTGCGGGTTGCCTATACGGCGACGGTTGACCCCAAAACAAAAGTGTTGTCCAATTTTATAGTGAAAACATTTTAGACCGATCGAGAGTATTAGGACAACATTTAGAAACATTGTTTTAGTTTAAAAATACATTAACAGAAAAATCATTAAAAGTGTTGTCCAATTTTGTCGAAAATAAAACTTGAGGAAATACTCCGGAAAATATTAAAACCATTTTAAATCATTTAGGAGTATTTGGACAACCTTTAAAAACATTGTTTTGGTATAAAAACAAGATAATCAAAATCATGATAAAACCATATATCAAACAATCTCCCCCTTTTTGATGATTACAAACCAAAACAATTTTAACGAGGTCGATTTTGAAAACAAAACATTTTTACCTAGGTTAAAAGGAACTATCCGTTGTGAGCGACAACATTCCATGCCAAATAAAACAAGGATGGGAGTAGAGATATTCAAACACATATAGCAAATGCTCCCCTATCAACATGCACATCAATAGTAATATAGAAACAACTTAAACATAAGCTAAAATCTTAGCTTTTCGATATTGAGCTTAAGTATCAATAACTTAAAAGCTCCCCACTGTCAAAGATACATCATTAGAACCGTATATAAGTCCATACTACAACCAATGGACCATGATTCATACAAAACCATAATGCACCAAGTGGATCAATATGATCCACAACTTATGGCTTTATAAAGCCATAGCTTATAGCTTCTTTTCGTTAAGCTTATCTTAGCTTTTATGAGCTAATGAGCTTATAACCTGTTTCTCCCCTTTGGAATCATCAAAAGAATGTTAGCACGATAAATACATCATATATTCTTATCAAAGTGCGCAAGTAAACCGATGTATCGAGCCATTTGAGCATTGAAGCCTATAAACCAAATAGGAGGGAAAAGTCGAATCATACGACTTGTAGAGGTTTAGGAAAACTCATTTTATAAGCAAAACATGATCTCTATAAATGTATAAACCTTTTGAAATCGAGAGAATCATGTAGGTGATGAATTTTTCATTGAAACGTTTTATCGAACACTTGGCGGGCGTCAAAATTGAGAAAGATATATATAGCCCTTGTAAATGAAATCAAGCCAAGTTTTTCATCACCAAATGCAATTAAACAAAAGTCAATCATCAACACTCAATAAGCTCATCACAAAAATATATGAATTTCATTAAGAACAATACATATAAGCCACAAACTCGAGGTTCAACCCAATTGAGCTAAAGATATTGAAATTCTTACCATTCAATCGGTAAAGACGAGCAATGATGATGATAGTTGAGCTAGATAATCCCCAAAATATATAATTCATGCATCAAAACTCATTTGAAGTGAAATGTGTGTGAATTTTGCAAAGGGACGAAAAATGGCCAAAATGTGTCAAAGTGACGAATGTTGAAGACAGAACCATTTTAATCAAAATTATAGCCTAGGGCGACCGGCGAGGTTTAGGGCGACCGGTCGACGTTGAGGGCGACCGATTGCCCTCAACCTTTTCAGCCCCGGTGTCTGTTAGTTTTTCCAAAATCCGAATTTTCAACCAAAAATCCGATTTTTCGCCTTTAAGTTTTAAAAGCGTGCAAAATGCAAACGTAGACCTCATTCAATATACATTATGTCTTGACCAAGCTCGAAATGAGGTAAAATACTCGGCGATTAACGATCAAAAAGTCCGCGAGTTATCCTTGAGACGGAATTAAACACATCTCAAGTTTTTGTTAAAAATTACAATCCCTTAAAAATATATCGAATCTCAATATGTTTAGTTTGATTATGACGAACCAAATTTTGAATACGAATAACCGTATAATAGATACCGAACTTGTTATCCCAAAAAATAAGAACGTTTTAAAGCTTAGGATACAACAAGTCATAAGAAGAAGTGCCTTTCAAATATTTGAAAATTTCTTTTAATGGCACTTTAATGAGATTCGTTGGGATAGTTTTTGAAGTCGAGCATATAGACATAAGGCATATGGATTGTCGAGTCTATAGAAATAATACAAGAAAACATACCTCGAATTTATTTGTCAACCGACATGCCTTTCTCAACCTTTGTCAATCTTTAGCCATAGAGGTTGAGATAGTTCTTGTTTCTTCAATACCTAACTCCTTCAAGAGTTCTTTTTAAATATAACCATCTTCTTGGCATTGTAAGTCCAAGCGATAAATTGAGCTCCCCATCATGTTCATTTCAAGTACACCTTGCATCAACTTGGAAAAATATCTTCTTCTCGAAAATACCTTCGAGCTACTAACCTCGCCTTAGTTCGACCAATGTTGCCTTGGTCATCGAGTCATTCCGGAATACCCTTTTTGTCTATTTCATCACTATCATCATAGGGCATCCAATTTTAAATAAGGTGTTCATAATAGAGCATTTACTTCCAAATATTTGGAGTACTTCCTTTTCTACACAACTCAACAAACTTATTAACGGCATCTCTTATATAAGCAAGAGAAATAGCCCAAGTGTAATAACATGCCTCAATTATCAATCACAAAATATCTTGCAAAAGAGCATAGTAGAAAGAGGCACTATATATAGAGACCATGAAGCAAGAAAACACATACTATGCATTTAGAAGATCATCAAGAGTCTAATAAGTCATGCAAGTTCAAATAAGCTTAAGAAAGCTATAAAAGGTCTCTTTTGAAATTTGAAAATCGATAGCATATAGTTGAGACCTCATTTAAAAGAAGTATTTGAACAAGAGTTGACAAAGCAAATATGTGCAATCAAATATCGAATAGTGCCTTTCAAAAAAATCTAAAAATCCTCTTAATGGCACTTGTATGAAATACTATGAAAAACAAGCACATAGGCACATGGCAATACATATATCGAGTCTATAAGAGTAAGACTAATACAAGTAAACGTACCTCGATAATTTATGCCTTTCTTGACAAATAATGACGTAAATGGCCATTTGTGAAAATATGTAAATCCTACACAATTCTTAAAACAAATCTAGCACAAATCATAATGATAAAAGTGTAGGCTAAGAGATATCACAAGTAAGCTCATGCCATAAAAATCCATAAGAGACGATAACACATTTTAGTCTACAAAAAATGCACAAGAGTTTTAAAAACATCATATAAGGTCTTCTTTTTCAAAAATATTTTAAAAGCACAAATATATATTGAAGACCTTAATTAAAAAATAAATACTTGAAAACTCATTTGCAATATAGGCACAAATAAAAAACATGCATACTAACTAGATAAAATGCATATTTTAAATGGGGAGATACGGTTTACCAATTACGCCGTTTCCATGGGTTGTGCCGTTCCCATTGTTGATGATATCTTCCCTTGAGAAGTCACTTCGTTGATGATGGTTTCTTTGATCACTCTATTTCCAAGGTTTGTTACCTTCCCATTGTTGATGGTCTCTTCTTCCTTGAAAATCATCTTGTTGATGATGTCTTTGCCGTTTCAAGGATTATGTTCTTCCCATTTGTATCCTCTTCTTGGAAATTTGCTTTGTTGAGAATAGTTTCTCCTTCTTTGATCAAATGAAATGGTCATTTGGTGTTTTTCTTAGCGGTAATAATTTTCTTCGATTATTATTCCGCCGGTACCTAATACAACATTATTTTGTGGTACCCTCAAGTGCTTGGGTCCTTTAGGATTAGCTTTGAGACTTTTAGGTCTCCAACAATAATTAGAGTTATTTCTAGCCCGACAAGTATTTACCGTATGACCCTTTTACCGCAATAAAAGCATGTAATAATTCTAGAAGCATGATGACCAATGTGCTTAGAGACTTGATTCTTTTTCATGTGATTGACACCCTTAGGCTTATGATCAAGTTCTAGTTTCGATTTATCACAACAATCAACGATATCGGTCATCTTATCGGTACTCAAGTTGGATTTAGATAAATCATTTTTCAAGCAATTTATATCCTCAACAAGAGTACTATTTTCTTCTTCAAGGTTTCTAACCTTATCAAGAGTGGTGGTGTGAGCACATGATAGTGATTCATAGGAAGTAAATAAACTATCCTTATCATTTTTCAAAACAATGAATTCCTTTTTCAAATTTTTGTATTTAACAAGTAAGTTTTGGAATTCATCTTGTAGCTCATCATAATCATTTTGCAAATCACTATATTCATTTTGCAATTCATTGTCATAAGAATTAGAGGGTTTAGAACTTACCTCGTTTTCTTCTTTGATGCCCATGAGGCATTGTTCAACTTGTTCATCATGGGAGGTTGTATAAGGCTTATCCCATGTTGTTGGATTTGATGTTGTATCCATTTGTGAAGTAGATACTTTTGAGTTGCTCCTTTCATTTGCATACACTTCATAGATGGCTTCTAATTTTTGTCATACTTCATGTGCCGATCGAATACCTACAACATGATCAAATTCCAAAGTGGTAAGTGAACAATGTAAAATATTAAGAGCTTTACCATTTAAGGAGATGATTTTCTTCTCTTCATCATTGAGCTTTTTGAAGCCTTTTGAGGTGTGTGGTGTATCTTTCATCGGAATGGATTCTCCATTAATGACGGTGTTCCAAATGTCGAACCCGCAACCTTGTAAATAGCATTCCATTCTTTCTTTCCAAAAATTAAAATTTTTGGAGTCAAATAGTGGTGGCTTGGTGGTGGAGGTACGGATAGATGAGCTTCGTTCGTAGCCAACGATCGTTTCTCTTCACTCGCGATGTGAAACGAGCTTGCCAAAGAGTTTGGCTCGATACCACTTGTAAGTCAAGCGACTACGATAATCTAGAGGGGTGAATAGATTATCTCCATCTTTTCGATTTATCCCTCTTTTTCAAACCGAATGCTCAAAGACAAATATAAAGGTGCGGAATGTACACAACACACGTCGATTTATAGAGCTTCACCCCACCTAGGGACTACGTGCTCTACCACCCCAAGATATCCAGGGATGGATTTGAAAAGAAAAAGATTTTATTAATAATTACCAAAATTATTACAACAAAATCTTACACCAACACCTTGAAGAGCACCACACTCTTCTTCAACACCACCTTTGAGATTACCACAATCTCTTCTTGAAGATTACCACAATCTCCAACGGCACCTTGTGAAGATTACCACAATCTTCAACCTTGAAGAATACCAAATTCTTCAACACCTCAACAAAAAGATTACCACAATCTTCTTACACCTAACACCTAGTTCACCCAAGTGTGTTCTTACCACAAGAACACTCACAAGGATATCTTGTGTTTGAATGACGACAACAAATTTAAGATTACAACTCGATAATTGGTAATACAATAGAGTGAAAGTGTAATCAAGAATAGCCTAGACCTCAAGGATGTGAAAGTGAATAGCTAGGCAAATTACAACAAGAAATAAGACAATGTAAGAACAAGTGTATTCTTGAGTGTATCTTCAAAACATCCTCTATTTATAGGAGATGATTGATACTTGATAGGTTCCTCTTAAAATCTGATATCTACAAAAAAATTGCAATTAAAATCAAGATTATAGCTGTTAGAAATCAATCCCACAATTTAGGAAAAGTTGTCTCACGCACAACGGTTAGAATTTTGTTGTCAAACATAAGGCGGCCAACTTGTGCATTTAAATAGACTTTGAAAAATCGTATCAACATTTACACAGGCGACCGGTCGACCTATGCCTCAACCGGTCCCCTCATGGGTTTGGAAGAAAGAAAACGTTCTGTTTCAATTTTTGCTCCTAGGTACCGTCGCCCAGGTCGACCAGGTCGACGACGGCACACCGGTTGCCCTATGGGCGACCGGTTGCCACGACCATTTTCTCAAACATGAAGTTTTTGTTTTCCTCATCTTTCAGTGCGGGTTGCCTATACGGCGACGGTTGACCCCAAAACAAAAGTGTTGTCCAATTTTATAACGAAAATAAACTTCAAGAAATACTCAGAAAAATAGTGAAAACATTTTAGACCGATCGGGAGTATTAGGACAACATTTAGAAACATTGTTTTGGTGTAAAAATACATTAACAGAAAATCATTAAAAGTGTTGTCCAATTTTGTCGAAAATAAAACTTGAGGAAATACTCCTAAAATATTAAAACCATTTTAAATCATTTAGGAGTATTTGGACAACCTTTAAAAACATTGTTTTGGTATAAAAACAAGATCATCAAAATCATGATAAAACCATATATCAAACATGGACTTCTTCTTCTAATAGTCCATTTAGAAAAACACTTTTCACATCCATTTGATATATAGTGAAGTTCTTGTGTGCGGCATGAGCAAGAAACATCCTTATTGCTTCCAATCTGGCAACAGAAGCAAAGGTTTCATCAAAATCTATACCTTTTTCTTGGCAATACCCTTTGGCTACCAATCTTGCTTTGTTCCTTACAACAGATCCTTCCTCATTAATCTTGTTTCTAAAAATCCACTTAGTACCAATAACATTTTGGTGGGTTGGCCTTTGAACTAATTCTCATACTTTGTTCCTTTCAAATTGATTCAACTTTTCTTGATGTGTGTCTTCCAATGCTTGAGACACATCTTTTGGCTCTATCTGGGAAATAAAACAAGTGAACATAACTTCTTGATGTGCTCTAGATCTAGTTCTTATGCCATCTCTAACATCTCCAATAACTAACTTAGGTGGATGGTCTCTCGGCCATCTCACATCGGGTTGGAGTAAGTCTGGGATTCACTCTCCTCAGCTAAGTTATCTTGAAACTCTTTCATCTTCATTCGATTGTAGACCTTCCAGTGTCTTTGAGATTCAGACTATCTCATCATCATCCAAATTGAGTGCTCTCATTTCAGCTTCAACATAAGGACTCTTCGCATAGTTGGGTGATTCAAATAATCGCCTAACTCATCAATGTCTCCATTCATATTAGGTTCATCAAAAACCACATGGATAGACTCTTCTATGACCATAGTACTCTTGTTCGACTCTATAGGCTTTACTCTCACTTGAGTATCCCAAAAAGATACCTTCATCGACTTTAGCATCAAAAGCCTTCCGTAGGGTCCCAAGGGGTGTAAGTGTAAGGTTTAGAAGGGGGTTGAATAAACCTTACCAAGTTTTCGATTTAGTCTTTTTAAATCTCTGAGTTCTACACACCGTCCTTGATGGACAATGATCGAATTAGTCACTCAAGAGAGTTAATCTCTCAATTTCGGTGAGCTGTTAATAGAGTAACTCAAAATTGTTGGCTATAATTTGACTCAATCATGGTTTTGTTTTTTGGAAGACTTAACACCCTTAAGTTTGATTAAGCAAGTTTTTACAACTTGATTTAGTACTTTATAAATTATCAAATGGATAGCAAATTTATCAATGATATAAGCAATTTAAAAGTGCAAAAATTTAAATCTTGAAATGTAAATGACACAAGAAAAGTTTTTATAGAGGTTCGAAGATGGGGTAATTCTTCTACTCCTCTCTTCTCCAACTCTGGAGGAATCCACTAAGTAATGATCGGTTTACAAAGTGGTAGCAGTCCGTATACAAGTCTTGATCACAACAAATTGACTTGATCCTTTGGGACTCGATGCCGAGACGCCTTGATCACTCGGTGGCTTCTCGTGCGACTCGGCTTCTTCACGCAGGCAAATTTGCCTTGCTACTGACTCACTTGCTTAAGCACTTTGGATTTGATCACGAAGCCCTCCAAGAGCTTAAGACTTGGTTCACCTTGAACCTTTCTACAATCCTTCCCGGAATGTAGACCCCTTGTTTTCAAAGGTTTCCTCTTCAATGGTTGAAGTTCTCTTCCTTCACGGGTAAGTGTTGGATTGATGTACTTGAAATGTAGGCTTGAGGATTGAGATTGTTTAAGTTTTACGATGTGCTTGTATATCTCACGTATGTGTCATTTATATCATCTTTCTCAAACAAACTCCTCGGCCTTTTATAGTGAACTTTCAAAAATTTGCCCGTTGAAGAGATAGGCTCATTTTTTAAAGTCACTTTGCGATCGTTGGCTTGCGCTTCTTGGATTGCCATTTCCTCGTATGAATTGTTTTATCACCTTTTCAGTCGACACGGTGTAGTGCTTCCCATTGGTTCATTCCTTTTGCACGCTTGGGACTGAGCACTCCAAGAAAGGTAGTATGGAGATATTACTTGTTTAAGTAAATCTCTTGATTTAAAGGCAAACGGTTCTTTTTACGATTATCTCGACTTGATCGCTTTTCCTTGCTTTCCCAGGTGACTTAGAGTCGACTTCCAATCATTGGATGACTCTTCTCGTCACTTCGACTGAGACTTGGCTTCTCTTGAGTTGATTTGACGATGTTCCACTCAGTTGCATCTCACCGCTTCTTCAGATCGAGTTCCTGTCTGCTCTTCTTCTTCACAGACTCAGCTGTCTCTCAAAGAGTTTTCCTTCAAGCCTTGATTGTCTTCTTGCATGTTAGGGCGTAGGCGACTTAACTCGGCTTGGCCAGCTCTAATTGTTACAATACATTTTACAGCAAGAATTGGGGTGCCAACTTTCTATTCTAAGTTTTACATGGCATTCATCAAAATCTAAACAATAAAATTCCTAACAATTTCCCCCTTTTTGATGATGCCAAAACTTAAATCATACAAAGATGCAAATAACAAAGATACATACAGATAGTGTATTGACATAGAATGTATGCGCAGAATCAATCTTTTTATTGATCATATCATTCTTGTACTTAACACAACTGTTTACAAGGTGTATCAGAGTATGTAATTGTCTTCACAAAAATAGAAAATTTATAGCTTTATTACAGAAGACTTACATTGTATGTATTTGCATATAAAATACACGAAGGGTTGGGCAAAGAACACTTCATCTCCTTCGCCGTCTCCTTCTTTCATCTTGATCGATCTTCTTCTCTTCTTCTCTTCTTCTCGTCGTCACCGCCTTCTTTTTTTCTTCTCATATGCCTTCCTGGCGGCTTCATCTTTCCTTGTTCTTTCTGTCTCTCCCGCCATAGAGTTTGTCTTTTGTTTTCTTCTTCTTCTCTTTACATACTCGGCGTTGGTTTTAGCCACTCGCAAGTTCGCCACTTGGTCAAGCCCGGCCAAAGAGATCCCTCCTTTCTTTCCCGGATCTACGTATTCAATATTCTTGGGCGGAGGCCTGGGTGCCGAAGCTTCTTCCTCCACTCTTTCTTCCTCTACCTGCGGGCGTATCTTGTCTTGGGGCCTTCTTCTTTCGGTGAGTGCCCAGCGAGTGACCAGTGAGCGATCACGGTTGTCTGTTGTCTGTCGGCTTCTTCACATAATGTGAGACCCTTTTCCCAAAGAGTCCCAAGCTTGAGCCATGGACATATTTGCAAAATATCCTTGATTCGAGCGTTTTGAATTCGTCAATCGATCTTGCTCTTGTCTGACATTCGAAATGGCATACGTGTCTCTGTCAATGGAATGCCTCCGTGTTCTTTCAAGATGTTCATCACCCTGGCATCCATTCTTCCTTCCACCTCCTTCATCCCCGCTTCAATTGCTTTTCTCTTCTCGGCCATAGATACAGTGTTGGAGTGGCGAGTCATGGGAGTTTTCGCTTATAATGTCACCAGGACAGGACCTGTTGGGGGTTTGTGCAATCATCAAGGTCATATCTTTTGATCCTTCCCCCTCGTGATTTTCCTTTCTTCGATTTCAAAATTTCCTCGGTGATTTTCCCTTCTCGATTGTTCCTTGTCACCGCTCCTTTCTTTTCAACTTGATTTTCTTTGCTTTAAGGTATTCATCTTCCCCCTTTTGGCATCATCAAAGGATAGAGGAACCCTGGGAACATCTTGCCGCAAGCATGAAGTCGAAGTCTTCGATGGTTGAATTTTGCTTCAAGTCTGCTGCGTTGTATCTTTGCACGAAATTGAGACCAGAGTAGCGTTGGATTCTCACAAATCGCCATCATCTCACCATGAGAAGGCTGAATTTTCTTGTCATGTGTTCTTCCAAACGCGTATATCATTTGCATTACGCTCACGCAGCGGCTTGATCTCGGCAAGGTGAGCTTCATGCATATGTTCAATGTGTTCCTCGGCCGTTTTCGCATCAACATTTTCGACTCTCCACACCAAAGAAATTGTTGAATAAGGTTAAAGTATCTCACCTGTTCCACACGCATTGATTCTTTGCTTGTTGCCACCATTCCTTATCCCGTTTGTGATGCCTCTCAAGTCACCGTACATAAGTTGGCATCTCTGTTGTCCAGCGCATGTCCAAAGAGGCCTCGATGCCTCTCCATTCGTTCAACTTGACAAAGAGTGCCTTGAACACTTCTCGAACTTCACCGATTCTTCTCATTGCGGTGATGGCCATACAAATACGAAATCAAAATCGGCCGGAACAATGGTGCCCGAGTGAAAAACAGGAGGTGGTCTCGTGATAGCGTGTTTGCTCATTTTCGACTCTTCGTGGAGTTCTCGTATCTCCAAAGGAGAAAGGAAAGATTCCACAAAGGATTCATCACCGCCAACCGGGATTTGTTCGATGATAAGCGGTGCGCGTGAAGTTCTTTTGGGAATCGATCCAAATTGTATCTTGAGGAGCCGGAGCGAGGTCTCTCGGTTCAAATGGGTTTGGTTGTGAAGTAGACCCGAACTTGCTGAGCCTCAATGTCTTAATGCCGTTGGTCTCGGTGATTTTTCCATTTCAAAGAGACTTGTCCTCGGCCTTATCGGCGTCACTCGGACGATGATGAGATTTCTAGTGGTGGCTCATCATCAAAGTTAAAAGTTTGACGAGTAGTCTTGGGATCGAACTTGCTCGTGCTCGGAACATCCGCACTGAGTCTTTTGGATTTGTCATGGGGGTTGACTCGAACTTTTCTTTCGCCCCGATCCCGGAAAAGTGACATCGGGGTTGTCCGGGAATCATGAAGTGCGCCGATCTCCTTCTCGGATGGGTCGATGATTGCGGGAGGGATGTTCTCTACTTGACCTCTTTACCCCGGAAGTCTCAACCTCCCGTGGCCTTCATTTCTCCAAAGAGCCTCTCTGGCTGCGAGGCATAGTCCTCCCTTTCGACGGTGTCACTTGTCTTAGGGTCTTCTACATGGCATCCATTGAGTCTCAACCCCATGGATTGCACTTTCATCGCCTGCAGTGTTAACTCCCTGTGGCTGTTCCTTCCTCGTGCCTCGACGCATCGCGCGTCATTAGCCTTCGAGCGGTTGGCACCTCACCGAGACAGCTCTCAATCGCCTGGAGCTTCGTTGATGGCAACTTCTTTCGTTCTTCTTGTGATTGTAATTTCTCTTCTTCGCCTCCTTGCTTCTTTGTGGAGTCATCTGCAGATCCTCCGACCTTGGCGCAGCCGTGGAGGAGTTTCCCCACCACCGGGCGCACCACCGAGTGACTTGGAGTGGGGTCACTCGTCTCCAAACTCCCTACTTGCAATTGATGGTTCAGCCGTTGGGGCGGTGGGTAGCACACCTTCAATAGGGGTTGGCTCGATCGGGGTCCCCACTAGCCCGGTTTCATCGCCATCTCCCTTATTTCCTTCTTCCGAGTGAGAGTCGAAGTGGTAGCAGAATAACAGTGGCTATTTGTCAACCACTCCCATTGGATCGATTTCGGTGTGTTCGAGGACTCTCCTGGTCCCTCCATTAATCTTTGCTCGTGAAGGATTCTTGATTCGTCAATGCTTGCTGCATTTGCAACTCTTCGTAGCGGAAGATTCTCCTGTTCCTCGTCACTTTCGTGAGAAGACATCAAGGAGAGGATGGAAGTGTTCGTGGTGCCGAGATAGGGCGATACTTGCCTTCTCACGTGCTTGACTTCTTGCTTTGCTCTCTCCCCTGTCCTTGTAGATTTGCGGGATGTCTAAGCAGCTTGTCCTCATCAAGTCTTTGGAGCACGATGTCGATCGAAGGAAATTTAGCATTCCTCTTCTTCTTCTATGAATTCAAAGCCGTTGGAACTGTTCCATTGACTTGCTCAACTTCCATTTTCTCCACTCACGCAGACGATTTTGGATGTCCGGGTAAGGTGGAGATAGGATCATTACATCACTATTCGCTTGGGCTGGTTCTTCTTGAGTTTCACCACAGTGTGAGCTCTGTGTGTCTTCGGGTTGCCTCTGCTGATTGCCTTGACAGACTTGGTCGTTTCATCAACTACATCCGGAGACTCTACTTCTCCAAAGAGTCTCCGGTATTTATGCTAGCCGAGAACTCGACTCACCGGTTTCTCTGTCGGGATCGCTGACGAGTCTTCTTCGTCTCTGGTTTGTACCAGGGGAATTTACGGTTCGAGGCGGTGTCCTCTCGAGTCTTGGGCGCAGGGGCGTCTTTCTGTTTGTTTATGAGGAGCCGGCCGTCTGGCTTGTCGATTCTTCCTCCTTTTGACGATCGGAGAAGGTATTTGGGAGTCCTTCTCGACCCGCTTTGTAGGGGCAGTGACATGGGCTGGCTGGGCGGTGACTCTGCGGGGGGAGCATGTTTGGTTTTCTTTCTTTGCATGGGCAAGTCTTCTTAGCGTTGCAGGGGGCGCCTTTTTCTTGGTTGGAGAGGAGGCAACAGTTTCGGGTCTTGGGGTGGTGATTCCCCTCACCGGTGTCGCTCTCTTGGCGTAAGCTCGCTTCGAGCACCGAGAGGTTAGCTCAACATCCTCTTGTTAACATGGAATGCTTTCCCATGTCGAGAGGGACTCCTTTCACCTCCAATAGTCGGCCAATCACTAGGCCATATCCCGAGGATCCTCCAAATGACCCATCTTCTTTGAAGGACTTGTTCCCACGTTCGCGAGTCTGTCACGATAAACTCAGCCCGGATTGATCTTCTTTTCTTCGATGATTGCAGCCATCACAATCGGCTTTGCCTTTGACATTGGTCAAAGCCGCAAATTTGATGTCGATACATTTGGCAACTATGTCCAACAATTTGTGATAATCCTCCTTTAGCGATCTCTTGTTTCTTTGTGTATATAATTTTATCGGCAAAGGTCGGACTTGCTATTTCTTTCCATGCGTCGGCCAAGTTTACATCGGCTTCCTTAATCTCGCTTTGCTCCTTCACCGGGTAGTGAGCAATATTCACCAAATCTTGGCGGTGATAGTCACCGCTTCCCGTGAAGCAGATGACTTGATTCCTTCGTCGTGAATCTCAAAGCATTCACGTAGAATTGTGCGACCTCCTCCACATAGGTCATAGGATATTCCAGCGTTAGAAACGGTTTTGATCTGGACGTTTCCAACTTCTCCGCGATTTTCTTCACCAGGGTGTCGGACCCCTGCTTCACCATTCCATCGAAATCCACGATCGAACCGGTGTGGATTTGTTTTCCCAACTTGGTAAAGTCATAAGTTGGTGCCATTTCTCAAATAATTTCAAGAAAAATTCAGAAATTGATTTGAAGGTTGATAGGGTTTCGAGAGTATTTGCCTTTGCCTTTCGAGAGAGAGATTGAACAGTTTTTAGAAGTGTGAGAGAGAAACGGACGAAAAATGGTTTAAATATGGTTTATGAAAGGGCGTGCGTGACGGTTTTTTGAATCGTGATCGAAATCAACGGCTTGGATTTCGCACGATATTGAGCAGTTCATGTCTCGTATTTAATGCGGCAAAGATTTATATCCAATCATAGGCTTGGTGTGCGACTTTATGTCTGTACACATCATCATTATCTTTGACGTGTCTCTTAAAACATTCCCGCTAAGTCAAAACGATCTGCGTTTTTGTCACTTTGCTCATAAGTTATTCAACTTATCTCTTAGCTGATTAAACTCGCTTCGCACATTTCTCTTAGTGATTCAAATATCACCGACTTGGTATAGTGACTTTTCCGACATACTGGTGATTTACTGAGCCGATTTTTGTTTTCACTCTTTTTCACCTTCTTTCTGTTCCATTTCTTTTCTTTGATTCTTCCGTGTCTCGGCTTAGCTCAATTAGCCCCAACTCATGTTTGAGTTCTTCAAATCTTGACTCACATAATGGTTTTGTGAAGATGTCGGCTAGTTGTTTGTCGCTTGAGATATATTCCAAGATAATGTCCTTCTTTTCAACATGATCTCTTATGAAATGATATCTCGACATCTATATGTTTTGTTCTTGAGTGCAACACAGATTTTGAGTGATTGCAATTGCACTTGTGTTATCACACATGATTGGAATTTCTTTTTCTTCAACTTCATAGTCTCTCATCTTTGTCTCATCCATAGGACTTGGGCACAACAAATTTTGCCCCGCAGCCTATGTATTCTCCTCACCAGTAGAGGTGGCTATTGAGTTTTTGCTTCTTGCTAAACCAGAAATTAGTCTGTTTCAAGCATTTGACATGTGCCTCGAAGTGCTCTTCCCCGTCCCACTCGCATCCAAAGATAGTCCGAGTCCGAATAGCCAATTAGCTTGAATCCACCTTCCTTTGGATACCATAGCCTACTTCTTGGCTTCCTTTCAAGTATCTCAATATTCTCTTAGTCATTGTCATATGGCTCTCTTTGGAGCAGATTGAAATCTTGCACATACACCTACAGAAGAAAGGTGATGTCTCGGCACTCGTTAGCCGTGTGAGATAGAGCAATGATCCAATAAGTGCTCAGATCTTGTTTGATCTACAAAGCTTGCCATCCGCATCCATGTCCATTTTGATGATGTGTTCATTGGTATTTTTACGTAAGACTTCTCCTCCATACCAAATTTCTTCATTAAATCTCTCGTGTATTTTGTTTGACTTATGAAGGTTCCATCCTTCACCGTTTCACTTGAAGTCCAAGGAAGAATGTCGCCTCTCCCATCATGCTCATTTCAAATTTACTTTGCATGAGGTTTGAGAATTTTTCACACAACTCTTTGTTAGTGGATCCAAAGATGATGTCATCAACATATATTTGAACAAGCAAGATACTCTTCTTGTCTTGAATTCTCGAAAAGTGTTCTATCTACTTTTCCTTTTGTGAATCCATTTTCGATTAGGAATTGTGACAGGTATCATACCATGCTTCGGGTGCCCGTTTCAATCCGTGACGGGCTTTCTTGAGTTTGTATACCTTGTCTCCAAGAGTCTTCTGCTCAAATCCTGGAGGTTGTTCAACATACACTTCTTCTTCCAATAAACCATTCAGGAATGCACTCTTTACATCCATTTGATATACAATGAAATTCTTGTGAGCTGCATAGGCAAGAAACATCCTTATAGCTTCCAATCTTGCTACAGGAGCAAATGTTTCATCAAAATCTATTCCTTCTTCTTGGCAATATCCTTTGGCTACCAATCTTGCTTTGTTTCTTACCACAGAACCTTCCTCGTTCATCTTATTTCTGAATACCCATTTGGTTCCAATAACATTTTGATGTATGGGTCTTTGTACTAATTCCCATACTTTATTTCTCTCAAACTGATTCAGCTCTTCTTGCATAGCTTGAATCCAATGTGTGTCGTCCAATGCTTGTGACACATCTTTGGGCTCTATTTGTGAGATGAAGCATGTGAACATTGCTTCTTGTTGGGTTCTCGGATCTTGTCTTGACACCTTCTCTTATATCTCCAATGACAAGTTCTCGGTGGATGGTCTCTCACCATCTTACGTCAGGTTGAAGTAAGTTAGGCCGGACTCGATCGACTTGCCTTTGTATTGCTTTGGGTCGCTCTCTCGTGATCACTCACCGCAGATTTTCCAGCGCTTTTGAGATTCAGCTATCTCATCTTCTTCACTCAATTGATAATCCCCGCCAGCTTCAAGATAGGATTCTTCAGAAGGTTGGATGATTCAACTTATCACCTGACTCTTCAATGTCTTCCCCATTTACATTTGGCTCATCGAATACTACATGAATGGATTCTTCGTAACCATAGTTCTTTTGTTGAGTATTCGTAGGCTTTGCTTTCACCGAGTATCCTAAGATACCCTCATCGCTTTTAGCATCAAAAGCCTTTAGGTTGTCTTTGCCATTGTTGTGGATGAAGCATTTACATCCAAATATCCTGAAATATGCAACATTTGGTTTTCTTCCACCCGGATCTCATAGGAGTCTTTGTCACCGCCTATTTATCATACATCCTGTTTTGGGTGTAGCAAGTGTGTTGATTGCTTCACCAAAATCTTTTTGGTAACCCCCGTCTACCTAACATGGTCCTTGCCGCTTCTTTGAGGGTTCTATTTCTTCTTTCTGCAACTCCATTCTCACGTGGAGTCCTTGCTGACAAAGGTTCATGACCAATACCATTCTCAATACAATTGAGTTATTATTCCATTGACAAACTCGGTTCCTCTATCCGATCTTATTTTGATAATGGTTTGACTTCTTCTCATTTTGAATCCTCTTCATCAACTGTGGTAGTTTTTGTAGAGTTTCTTTCTTCTTGCACATGAATATTGTCCATGTATATCTTGAGTAGTCATCTACTACCACCAAGGTGTATTTCTTTCCACTTATCTTTGGCCGGTTCCACCGGGCCAAATAGATCCATATGAAGCGGATCATGCAATATTCTAGTTGAGGATGGGCATGTCTTTTCTTTGAACGATGACTTGATTTGTTTTCCTTCGACATCGTCACATATACTCTCCTTCTTGTATCTTTTGAGTCCTGGAAGTCCTTCCACAAGATGACTTCTTGCAAGTTTGTTGATCGTTTTGAAATTCGGATGACTCGGCGTTTTGTGCCACGGCAACTTGATTCAAATTGTGCTCTTTGCAAGTAGACAACAGTCTTTGGGTGTAGCAACACCAATCTACTACATACATATTTTTCTCGTCTACATCCTTGCAAAGACCACTTCATTTGATTCAATGTCTTTGATTTGGCATATGCCCATGTTGAATCCAACATTGTAGCCCTTGTCACGAGTTGATCGATGCTTAGTAAATTGAAGTTTAGTCCTTCAACATATGCAACATCTCAGATTTCTAATCCATTCCTCTTGATGGATCCAATGCCTCTTATTTCACCAGGAGCTTCATTTCCTCCAAATATGACTTTGGCTCCTTTGACTTCCTTGAATTTTGACAGATTTCTCTTATTTCTGTCATATGTCCGGAATGACCACTATCCATGTACCAGGTTCCTTGGCACTCACTGCTCAACCCGCAATCAAGGAAATTAAGTTTTAGGTACCCATACTTGTCCGGGTCCCGAGGGGTTAAATTGTAAGATGATCCAACCAACCTATAGCCAAATGATTTGACTCTAAGAGGTTGCCATCTATCGCTGCCATAATCATAATTAATCCTGGCAAATTGCTTGGGGATTCTAGGTTCATACAAAATTGTCTCTTTTGTCTCAGTATGCCAAGCGTGTATGTTTTAGCAATTGCCTTTCTTGGGTAATTGTGGTGTCTTTGAGTGTAGTGCCTAGGTGCATATGTGTCTTTGATGAAAGCTCTTATGCTTTTGGAATGGCCTTTGTTGAGTTCTAGGCCTTTGCCATTTGGGCTTGTATTCCATAAGTCTAGCCGATAGTTCACATTATTCCAAATACTTGGCTTGGATATTTTCTACCATTCCCATCATATGTATTTCTTTTATGAGTTTTCTGGGATTTTTGGTAGCTCGCTTCTTCTTTACTGAGTATTTTCTCGTTTGGAGTCTGTGAGGGACTCGGTGAATCTCTTCTCACTGCCCTTTCAAAGACTCTCAATCGGGTCGTTTTCCTTTTCCTTTGTAACCAAGGCCGCTTTGCTTAGTATTGTGCTTTGGATTGAAAGTGTGTGCAACATTTAGAGTTTTGGATTTTTCGGACTCTTCATGACTTGAAGATCCTTTTTCCAAAATTACTCTTGAGGTTTGACATGGCACAAAGGAATTAAATCTAAGCTTTGTCTTGTCTCCACATTCTCTTTGACTCATAATAAGATCATCCAATGATTTAGATGCCTTAGTGAATGAGGCAATAACATTTTTGAGGTCATTCTCCTCTTTTCTATAGCAGCAATTTCTCTTATTAATTTAGCATTTTCAAATTTTTTAAACTTTTATTCTCATCAACTATTTGACTTAGAGTACTCGGCTCCTTAGTCGACTTTGAGTTTGACTTTTGAGTAGGCTGTTTTCCTCATTCAATAGTGTGTGTGAGGTTTTAATGTGCTCAAAATCTTTCATCATTTTGCCTAATGAATCATAAAGATCAGTGGGTGATGAAGTGTGTGTGTCACGATCACTATCACTAGTGTCCGAGCTTGTTGAGTTAGATTGTACCTCATCTTCTTGATCTTGTTCTTTGGCCATTAAGCGGATCAAGGCTTCTTCTTCGAGTCACTTGAGTAGTCGGCTTCACGCTTGCTCTCGAGTCACTGTCTCTCTTGACTTGGCCGTCTCAAATGCCTCTGCGCACCATCATTGCCTTTTTTTCTCTTGTCTTCTTTCTCTCAAGACCTTTCTTTCTTCTTCGTTCATGTACTTGTTGACTACGAGGATATGAGCAATCATGGCATAGTGACCTGGTTGTCTACAATTCCAACATAGATATTCACCTTTTGATCACTCTTTCTATTCTTGAGTTGTCACCGCGATACTCAACTTGTTGATGATCTGCATTCTCTTGGTTGGCCTATCATCCCTTGATTTGGAGGGAGCCGAGTGTCTTCTCGGAGGATTCACCCTTTCCTCTCTTGTAGTTCTTGTTAAAGAACTTGTTAAATCTTTTAACCATCGTTTATTTCTTCCTGGTCAATTGCCTCTTTGACCTCGGCTCTCCTTCCATCTTTGACAATTAGAGCAAATTGTTTTGGGTACACTTTGTCTCTTCCTGGTCTTTCCTTCTCGGCCAAACTCGTAGGCTTTGAGGTCCGAGAATAACTCATGATTGGATGTCTTTGATAGGTCCATGGAGTGTCTCAATGCCATGACCTTCATTTCCCATTCAAATTTGGAAGACTTTTTAGGATCTTCATACACATTTCCTCCTCGTGTATATTCCTTTCCAAGTGTAGACACTCATTTGTGATTTCGTAAACCGAGCATCCGTTGATCCAGGTTTTCTCCCGAGGTCATTTTAAAGTTCTCAAATTTTTGTCAAACCACGATAGTTTGTTTTCTTTGATTTGCTCCGAGCCTTCGCAAATCAATGTCGGTTTGTCCTGCATTTCCTTAGCCGTTTTGCAAGATTTCACTTTATTGAACATGGCTTTGTCCAAGGTTTTGTAAAGAATGTCCTTGGCTACATTGTCCAGGTTGTATCTTTTTCTCATTATCATTTGTCCACTCGCTTCTTGGTTTTTCAACCATGACGGTCCGGTCTCGATCTTCTTCCCCTTCACCGCAACTCTTCGCAAAATTGTGTTCACCTTTAATATTTGCAGAGGCCCATCTTCTATCACTATCCACATCTCATCATGTAATCTTTGATAGATGAGCACGCATACGAATTTTCCAATCATCAAATTCTTCAATAGTGAACATAGGAATGCGTGTTAGATTTGCTTCCATGATAATAACTTTTAATGATAGAAAAGAGTTTTGAAAGTTTAAGTACTAAAGCGGACTTTTGAAAAGTTTGGAGATCTAGTTCAAGAACTAACCATGCGGAGGGTTCAATGAACCAACCGCTGATACCACTTGTAGGTCCCAAGGGGTGTAAGTGTAAGGTTTAGAAGGGGGGTTGAATAAACCTTACCAAGTTTTCGATTTAGTCTTTTAAATCTACTGAGTTCTACACAAACAGTCCTTGATGGATGTCGAATTAGTCACTCAAGAGAGTTAATCTCTCAACAGACTCAAATTTGAAATAAGTTAATAGAGTAACTCAAATTGTTGGCTATAATTTGACTCAACCGTGGTTTTGTTTTCATTGGAAGACTTAACACCCTTAAGTTTGATTAAGCAAGTTTTTACACTTGATTTAGTACTTTATAAATTATCAAATGGATAGCAAATTTATCGTGAGATATAAGCAATTTAAAAGTGCGAAATTTAAATCTTTGAAATGTAAATGACACAAGAAAGTTTTTATAGAGGTTCGAAGATGGGGTAATTCTTCTACTCCTCTCTTCTCCAACTCCCGGAGGAATCCACTAAGTAATGATCGGTTTACAAAGTGGTAACATCCGTATACAAGTCTTGATCACAACGGCCGACTTGATCCTTTGGGACTCGGTGCCTGAGACGCCTTGATCACTCGGTTGGCTTCTCGTGCGACTCGGCTTTCTTCACGGCAGCGCCTTGCCTTGCTACAGCTCACTTGCTTAAGCACTTTGGATTTGATCACGAAGCCCTCCAAGAGCTTAAGACTTGGTTCAGCCTTGAACCTTTCTACAATCCTTCCTGGAATGTAGACCCCTTGTTTTCAAAGGTTTCCTCTTCAATCAAGTTGAAGTTCTCTTTCCTTCACAGGTAAGTGTTGGATTGATGTACTTCGAAATGTAGGCTTGAGGATTGAGATTGTTTAAGTTTTCTGATGTGCTTGTATATCTCACGTATGTGTCATTTATATCATCTTTCTCAAACAAACTCCTCAGCCTTTTATAGTGAACTTTCAAAAATTTGCCCGTTGAAGAGATAGGCTCATTTTTTAAAGTCACTTTGCAGTCGTTGGCTTGCAGTTCTTGGAATTGCCATTTCCTCGTATGAATTGT
Source organism: Rehmannia glutinosa (assembly GCA_016081115.2). Taxonomy (NCBI): domain Eukaryota; kingdom Viridiplantae; phylum Streptophyta; class Magnoliopsida; order Lamiales; family Orobanchaceae; genus Rehmannia; species Rehmannia glutinosa. Next base: position 44,068,884 of record CM071927.1, read on the forward strand.
TTTATCACCTTTTCAGAATTCTGACACGGTGTAGTGCTTCCCATTGGTTCATTCCTTTTGCACGCTTCAGGGACTGAGCACTCCAAGAAAGGTAGTATGGAGATATTACTTGTTTAAGTAAATCTCTTGATTTAAATAACGGTTCTTTTACGATTATCTCGACTTGATCGCTTTTCCTTGCTTTCCCCAGGTGACTTAGAGTCACTTCCAATCATTGGATGACTCTTCTGTCACTTCAACTTGAGACTTGGCTTCTCTTGAGTTGACTTGATGATGTTCCACTCACCGCATCTCACCGCTTCTTCTTGATCGAGTTCTGTCTGCTCTTCTTGTCTTTGTACTCAACCTGTCTCTCGATTTTCCTTCAAGCCTTGATTGTCTTCTTGCATGTTAGGGCGTAGGCGACTTAACTTAGCTTGGCCGGCTCTCTAATTGTTACAATACATTTTACTGACAAGAATTGGGGTGCCAACTTTCTATTCTAAGTTTTACATGGCATTCATCAAAATCTAAACAATAAAATTCCTAACACCTTCAAATTATCTTTGTCATTATTATGGATGAAGCATTTACATCCAAATATCTTGAAATATCCAACATTTGGCTTTCTCCCTGTCCAAATCTCATAGGGAGTCTTGGTCAATTGCTTGTTGATCATGCATCTATTTTGAGTGTAGCATGCTGTATTTATGGCTTCAGCCCAAAATCTCTTAGGCCATCCAGCTTCAGCTAACATAGTCCTTGCAGCTTCCTTGAGAGTTATGTTCTTTCTTTCAGCTACTCCATTCTATTGTGGAGTCCTTGTTGCTGATAACTAATGAGCAATACCATTTTCAACACAATCCTGAGTTATTATTCCATTGACAAACTCAGTTCCCCATCGATTTTATCTTTATAATGGTTTGACTCTTCTCATTTTGAACTCTTCTCATCACCGAGGTAACTTCCTGCAGTGTTTCCTTATATTTATACATGAAAATTGTCCATGTTTATCTTGAATAATGATCCACCACCACTAAGGTGTATTTCTTTCCACTTATGCTAGTCGACTCAACTGGACGAAATAAATCCATATGCAAATGATGCAATATCTTGGTTGAAAAAGGACTTGACTTATCCTTGAAGGATGATTTGATTTGTTTTGTCATCGGCATGTATCACATATACTTTCTTTCTTGTACACCGAGTATGGCAATCCTTCTACAAGATGACTCCTTGCAAGCTTGTTGATTGTCTTGAAGTTCGTGTGACTCCTTTCTTGTGCCCACCCAACTTGATTCGGTTGTCTTGCTAGCATACATGTGCTTGGTGTAGCAAGAGACCAATCTACCACGTACATATTCTTTTGCCTTGAACCTTGCGGATTATTTCATTTCATTCAATCTTTTGATCCGCATATCCCCATGTTGAATCCTACGTTATAGCCCTTGTCACGAAGTTAGATGATGCTTAACAGGTTGAAGTTGAGGCCTTCAACATAAGCAACATCCGTGATTTTCAATCCATTTTTCTTGATGGATCATGTGCCTTTGATCTCCCCCGGAGCTTCATTATCTCGAAATATAACTTTAGCACCTCTAATATCCTTGATATTGACGATTTCTCTTGTTTCCCCGCCATATGTCCGAGGAAATGACCACTATCCATGTACCAGGTTCTTTGGCATTCAACTTCTCCTTGAACCCGCAATCAAGGAAATCGGTTTTTAGGTACCCATACTTCTCTGGGGTCCTGGGGGTTAGTGTTATAAGATGTTCCAACCAACCTATAGCCAAATGATTTGACTCCAAGAGGTGGCCATCTAACAGTACCATAATCATAATGCACATTAGCAAATTGCTTGGGGGTTTTAGGATCATACAGCTGTTTCTTTTGTCTGTATCTGTGTGTGTTCTTTAGCAATTGCTTTCTTGGGATAGTTGTGGTATTTAAAGTGTAGTGCTTGGGTGCATATGTGTGTCGATAATAGCTCTTTTGCCTTTGGAATGACCTTTGCTAAGGTTTAGGTCTTTGCCATTTTGGCTTATATTCCATAGGTCTTTGCTGATGTTTCACATTATTCCAATCAGCTTTGTTTGGATAGTTTCTACCATTCCCATCATATGTATTTCTCTCAAGAAATTTTGGGGCTTTTGGTAGCTCTGTTTTCTTTTCACAAAGTATTTTTGTTTGAGTCTAGTGAGGACATGTCGAATTTCTTCTCACTGTTGTCCTTTCAAAGATACTCAACTCGGCTTCTTTCTTTTTCTTTATAACTAAGGCCGATATGATTGTGATTGTGCTTTAGAGTAGATGTGGGTGCAGCATTTGGTGTTTTAGGTTTTTGGAATACTTCATTGCTTGAAGATCCCTTTTCCAAAATCACTCTTGGAGTTTGACTTTGCACAAAGGAATTAAATCATATGCCCTGTCTTGTCTCCACATTTTTTTGACTCATAATAAGTTCATCCAATAATTTGGATGCTTTTGTAAATGAGGCAATCACATTTTTAAGATCTTTTCCCCTCTTTTTCTCAGAAAGTGACTAACTCTCTTATGATCTTCGCATTTTCACCTTTCGACTTAGAGTTCTCATCGCCTATTTGACTCGTGAGTACTCACTCTTTTTGTCACCGTGAGTTTTGGCTTTTAAACTGGTTGTTTTCCTCATTTAAGAGTGTGTGAGAGGTTTTAATGTGCTCAAAATCTTTCTCATTTTGCCTAATGAATCATAGAGATCAGTGGGTGATGAAGTGTGTGTATATCACAATCACTATCACCTGAATCAGAATGAGATGAGTTAGAATGTACCTCATCTTCTTGATCTTGTTCTTTGGCTATGAGGCAGATCAAAGCCACTTCTTCTGTATCACTTGAGTAGTCAGCTTCACTACTCTCCGAGTTTGCTGCTTCTTTGCATTTGGATGGCTCGGCGCTCTCGGCGGCCCAACATGGCTTTTTTCTTTTCCCCGTCTTCTTTCCTTGGAAAATCTTCTTTCTTCTTCATTTCTATACTTGTTGATTGGTGGATAGGAATAGTCAACAACAAAATGTCCTGGTTGTCTGCAATTCCAACATAGGTTCTCAGCTCTCTGATCAGCTCTGTCTGTCCTTGGATTATCAGCTCTCTGATAATCAGCTTTTTGATTCTCAGCTCTCTTAAGTGGCTTGTCCTCTCTTGCTTTGGAGGGTGATAAATGTCTTCTGGAGGTCTCACCCTTGTTTCTTTTATAGTTTTTGTTAAAGAACTTATTGAATCTCTTAACCATCAGGTCAATCTCCTCCTAGTCAATGGTTTCTTTTGGCTCAGCTCTTTTCCCATCAATGGCCAACAATGCAGTTGTCTTGGGTACAACTGTTTCCTCCTGCTCTTTCCTTCTCAGCTCAAACTCATAGGCTTTGAGGTCTGAGAATAGCTCATGATTAGATGTTCTTGAGAGGTCCATTGAATGTCTTAGGGCCATGACCTTCATTTCCCATTCAAATTGGAGGGCTCTTAAGCCAAATATTTAACTTGGCTGATTTGGTTTTTAACGATGGAAGACTTAACACCCTTTGATTGATTTTAATCTTGATTTAGCACTTAGTTATTTATCGGTTGGATAGCAAATATTGACTAACAAAGGATATAAAGTAAATATGCAGAATATAAATGCTTTGAAAGTAAATTGGCACAAGTATTTTTATAGAGGTTCAAGATGGGGTAATTCTTCTAATCCTCTCTTCTCAAACTAGGAATCCACGAAGGAAGATATCGATCTACAAAGTGGTTATCGATCCTGAGACGACGCTTTGATCACACGATTGGCTTCTCTTGCGACACAACTTCTACACTAGGCGGATGCCTGGCTACTCACTTCCTCATTTCTCAAGTTCTTGGATTTGATCACGAAGCCCTCCAACAAACTTGATATTTGGTTCGACCTTGAACCTTTCTACAATCCTTCAACTTGGAAAGTAGACCCCTTTTGTTTCTTCAAATGTTTTCCTCTTCAACTCGATTGAAGTTGTCTCTCCTTCACAAACTTGTGTTGGATAGTTCGAGTTTTAGGCTTGAGGAATATATGAAAATGCTTTGAGAATATTGCTTGCTTGATTGCTCGAATAATGCTTGCTTGCTCTAAGTTCAGGTTATCAAGGTAACCTTTTCTCAAATGCTTCCTCGGCCTTTTATAGTGCACATTTGAAATTTGTCTCATTAAAGAGATAGGCTAGTTTCAAATGTCACTTTGTGTTCGCTGCTTGTCTTGTCTTGGTCTCTGCGCCACTTGTGATGTTGATCTTTCCTCGTATTAAATGGCATTTCGGCTTTGCGGTCGACACAGTGCGATGTTTCCCATTGGCTCGATCCTTTTGCACAATTACGGGCCAAATACTTTAAGACACAGCAGCTTGACATATTACTATATCAAGTAATATTCTTGACTTTATTCCAACGGATCTAAGTCGATTGTCTTCACTTGACTATTGCCTTTATCCCGTGTGACTTGAGTGCGCTTCAATCATGAGATTGACTCAACTATCACTTCAACTAGTAGACTTGGCTTCTTGAGTTGACTTGATCAACTTTCTCACGGTTGTTCCTCGGACTCTCCTACAATCAGTCATTGACTTCCTTCTTGGCCATACTCACCGTGACACACACAGTCTTTATTACTGATCCGCTTGACTTCTTGTAATCTTACTTAGCCGACTTAACTCGGCTCTTCCAAATCTATCTATTACAATGCGAGAATTACAAGGAAAATGGGGTGTCAACTTCCCGATTTAAGTTTTACATGGTATCATCAAAATCTAACAAATAAATTTCCTAACAAGAGTAATTGCGAGTTGTTCGAACAACAATGGATAATATCTTCTCTTTTCTTCTTGAATGACTCAAAGACTCTAAAAGTGAGAATACACTAATACAAAATATAATTAAATCCAAAGGCACGAAATCCACACTCTAAAAGTGTTGGAGTCTCAAGTATTTATAGACTCCTAACCCTAGATTACAATGAAACTTGGTAAGAGATCTTATTGATACATTTTCCTTCTTTTAAAGAGTATGAAATTGTCTTTTAGTACTTGTGATCGATTCTCGCATGTTTTTCCCTTCCAAGAGTTTTCTAGATCTTTCTTTGTAAGGTAATAATATAACCCACATCTTCCCATGATGAAAAATATCTTCCAAATCAACCTATCATACAAAGATCAAGAAATACAATATTCAAATTTTATTGTTAGAACAAAACCTTTTCTTAAATACAAACAATATGCATTAATTGTTAGCACATGATTTTACATAAATACAAATATCCTTCACGTTTTTGTTAGAACATCAACTTTTCATAAATAAATATAAAGTGACCAAATTGGCAACATGGTGCATACCACCAATGTTAACACTTTCATTATAACGTAAGGCTCTAAGCAATGGATGGGTTTGGTTTAAGATCAACTAAGCATTACACTTTCATCACGATTTACTAGGAGTGGCAACACGGTAGGGCGAGTGCGAAAATGGGTATCCCCATTTGTATTTTTATAATTTAAATAATATTTTCAGTTCTCAAATTTCATATTTTAACAAAAATATATACACATTTTGTTAAAATTATGTGTTACATTTGTTACAATTTTAGAATTTATCATCAAGTATGCTAAAAATGAATACCGATGATAAATTTTTTTAAATAAATATTTATATATATACTATATAAAATATACTTAACACACACACACACATATATATATATATATAAAGCGGGGGGCGGGCGAGGTGACCTAAACCCATCCATATCCCATAGACACAATTAGGGCGAATTCCTCATTGGGTTCGAGGCGAGGGAGGGTTCCCTAGTTGGGTTCGGGAATTTTTCCACCTCTAACGAAGATGATGCTGTTTTTTTTTCACAGCTTACTCAAAGTCAAGGAATCTGATAAATTGGTCCAACTTTTTCTCTGAAGATGGTAAAGTCTTCAGATGGGAATAGACTGCAACAAATAAAATAAGGTTAGGAGGTTCCCGGGATGGTCCTAGAGAGGCCCACCGACGCTCAAGTTGATGAATGTAGGAAAGAAAAAAAAAGAGCGTGGGAATGTAATTCGTAGTAATCAAATAAACTTACTTATAAATAATATAGAGCGACCTTTTATATACCTAAGTTAGCGGACCTCATGGCGGTGTAGGAGAAACTAGCACGTGGGCTAAATAATTTTATCCGTAGCGCAACAATTAATAAACTATTGGGTAATTAGTGTCATTATATAAATGCATGAATAAAGAATAATAATTGTGCAAAAGGTTTATTTACCCACAACATAACCCGCCCAACTCCTAGTCTTATGGAAGCATGGAGCAAGACACAAGCTAGACATGTATCGTGTTGGCTTGTCTTATTCTTTATCTTGGCTTGATCTAGCTCCCGGGTCACGAAACGGGTGGAGATAAGTGTCTTACAAAGTTTGAACTCTTGAAGAGGATGATGTCTCCTTAAGAGGAGTGGTCCTTATAAACGGTAGAAGTTCCCGGAGCACGGAAGTTCGCGAGAGCCCAGGAATTGAGTTTCTTGCATAGGATGAGTCCTCACGGGACTTAGCCTTTTTGAGGGGAATTTCTTATTAAAGAGTAGTCATCATGGGACTTGAGAGTTGAGAGTCCCCAAGGGACATAGTTTTTCTTCGAATGGTTTCTTCTAGTCTTCTTGGGATTCCATCGGCGAGTTAAGAGTAGAGAGTACCCATGTATGGTGATGAAGGGCACCCACTTTCCCGGAGTTAGGAAGGATGCTCTCTTTCCTGGGATGGCGTGAAGCCACTTCTCGTGGGATTTTGTGCTTGATGAGTGCTTTGGATAGCATGTAGATATCTCTTACGAGAATTAGTCTTGGAGAGTACCATAGATGACGTGTAGTCATCTCTTATAGGACTTACCTTCCTGGATATATATTGGTTGACTCATTGCAAGAATATTACTCTTGGGATGTGATAGCTTTTTTCCATGTGAGGAGTAGTTTAGTGGAGTAAACCCACCTTAGCTTGAGTAGTAGGTGTAATTCGGGGAGTTGATGAACTCCATGGGCGGTATAAGCTAGATGGTGGAATTGATCAATGGGAAGGATCCCAAGGAATTGGTGGATTCGTTGGACTCTGGGCCCCCGATGGTGATGAGGGCAAGATAGATGCCCCGCACAACATTCCGCAGAATGCCTCCGTGGATATTACAAAGGGGATGATGATGATGAAGCCCCCCGGACTTGAGCATTTTGATGCTTTGATTGACGTTGAATCATATTCGCCGCTCCACCTATTTAGGGCTTGGGAGTAGTGAGATGTAGAAGATTTTCCCCCTGCTAGAGGTGGCAATGGAATGAGTAGTAGTGAAATATTGCGGAAAGGAATCGCATGGGAGGAGCTAAGATCTGCGCGGATGGAAGAAAAAAGGGAGAGAACCTCAAGGGAGCCTCAAGAGCGCACCCTTGAGCCCCTGGGCCGCTCTCCCGGGATGTTTCTTATTCCCGTCTATTTTTCTTTGCGAAGGGTTCTTCTTTCCTTGAAATGTTTGCACGTCTTGAGTCGAGTATCGGACCTCGGGGGTCCATTTTCGTACTTTGAGGCTAGGGAGTTACCGACCACTAGTTTTTAGTTCTCTCTCGTCCGTCTTCGATTTTCTCTATGGACTTTGGCATTCCCCCTTTCTCTTTGGGGCGGTGTAGTTGATGGTTTTGTTGTTTTTCATTGGATTTGAGTCCAATCGAGTAGGCTCTTGAAAAGGAGTTCAAGGATGAGAGTCCTGATGAGACCCTTTAGCCTACGTATTAGCATTGGCCCCATTCTAGATGCACAGATTGTGGTTTCGGGGAGCTAGCGAGCATAATTATTTCCCAATGCCTTCGTAGGCTTATGGAGTAACCGGAACGCCTCCGAGTTTGCAAGTTGACTTTGGGGCCGGAATGTGGATTTATTCCTCTCTTGGTTATGAAGCGCGTGAGTGATTGAGAATGAGGGAGCCTAGCTTGCTTCCGGGGAGATCTTGAACCAAAAGCCTAGCCCCGGGGAGCACAAAGTGGATCCCTTCTAGGGACAAGGAGGCGCCTTCTAGAGCCCTCTATGGGCTTGGGCTCGCGCCTCGGAGGCCCTAATGTGCCCTTCCATTTAGGATCGTCGGGAAAGGGAAAGTTTATTAGGATCCCTTGTGAAGGGACACCTTCTCTCCGAGAGCACATAAGAAGGGAAAGTTTATTAGGATCCCTTATGAGGAGACCCTTATCCTCTAAGAGAGTTGGAGGAGAAATAGTATATTATGATCCCTTGTGAGAAAACCCCTCCTTCCAGGAGCGCCCGGAGGGAAAGTATTATTAGGATCCCTTGTGAGGATACCCCTCCCTTCCTCGGGAGTACCGAAGGAGGGAAAGTTTTATTAGGTTTCCTTGTGAGGAGACCCCTCCTAAGAGCACCGAGAAGAGGGAAAGTTTTATTAGGATCCCATGTTAGGGGACTTTTCCCCAACGGAAGTGCTTTGATGAGGGAAAAGTTTTTGATTCCATTGTGAATTCCTTATGAGGGGACCCTTCCCTCTAGGAGCGCCGATGAGGGTAAAGTTTCCGATTAGATTGTTAGGATCCCTTGTGAGCGGACCCCTCCTCTCCGGGAGCACCAGAAAGATTCACGTTTTTCATTAGATCATGAGGATCCCTTAAGAAGGGACCTCTCCCCTCCGGGAGTCTTTGAAAGGGGTTTGTTGAGAAGAGTGCATGCGTGGACACGAACAATTTCTTGGAAAGTAACAATGTTTGCTCGAGTGGGCGAGGTCCACGACTCCTAAGGTTGCTTTCTTGACCGCTTTTTTTTGGGGAGCTTGTCTCTCTCTAGGGTGTCCGTAGGTTATGTTGATGACCCCATCGCATGGATATTCTTTCTTTGGTGAGCGACTCGTGATGGTGCAATCTTTGGTGGAGTTTGTTAATGACTAATCTGGATGAGCTTCTTCCTCTAAATTTTGCATTATTCTGTTTGTTATGTATCGCATGTGGGGTAGCCCAGGATGGTTGCCAAAATATGGATGGCACGTTAACTTGCATTGGATTTCGCGAGTGGCTTCTCCGGTGTTGTGTTTGTTAGTAACTTAAGCTTTAGTCGGATGGTGGGTGCGAGAACCCTGGGTTGGTTTAGACTTGGTCTTCCTAAATCTTGTAGTCTTGCACCCAAATGTTGTGGGCATATTCTTCTTAAAATTCGAGTGCCCTATGCTTGGGAGTGGTGCTTATGTTGGCTTCATTGCGTTCCATGTAGCATGTTTAAAATGTACTCCATTTTATGGATTTTTGGAATGACTCCCACGATGTGTGAATCTCTCTTCATGTGGGTTTGGTGGTTGGGGTTTCTTGTCCAAGTATATCTTTGGGAATCTCTTTCTTTGCTTTGCTCTTTAGGAGTGTGAAGTCTTGACATCTTCGATAGTAGTTTCACAAGTATAGTTGAATGATTTACTGCCCACTTTAAAGCTCTTCGGGGGACTTTAGATTGCGTTTGTCTCTTCCTCATAGGGTGTATCCATTTCTCTTGAGCGACTAGAGTATAAATTGAGGGGAGTTGGGAAGTATGAATGAGTCCCTTGTCTGAGGATGGCAAGTGGAAACACTCCACGACATTGCCAAAGACCTGGTACGCGTTCACCGGCGAGTGCGAGGAAAGTGGCGTTTGTGTGCACAGGTCATTTGGTTGATTCTTTCTTGGTTCAACTATCTTCATCTTTGGAGTCTTTGTCTTCTCAAAGAGTTGAGAATTTATTTCTCCTTTGTTGGGAGATACTTCTCCAATGATAAGAGATTTTGAGAGCATTCTTCAAATTGAAGACGGATCATCGGGAGGTCTTCTAGAGTCCTACTCTTTCTCAGAATGAGTTGCTTGCTCCGGAGGTAGCTTGACCGGTCTAGATTTCTCTTAACTCCTCGATCGGGGAGTGGGTTAAGCTTGTGAATGTCCTTGCTGGACTTTAAAGCCTCGCTTATTTTACTGAAAGCGTGATGGTTTATTTGAGTCTAGTTGTCCTCCACTATTATTCCTCTCTTCCATTCCAATCGAGTTAGGGTCATCCACCACTTTGGTGGAGCTATGGAGGGTCTTCATGCAAATTGTTATTGCGTCTTGCTATGGTAGAGTGCCCTTATGAGGGGTCTTCATGCATTTGTTGTTGAGGCATGCTACGACAGGCGCCTTGGGAGGCTTCCTTCAAGAGAGCTTGAAGAGCTTCTTAAGCCGGAGAGACTTCTTCACTTGGTGCATAAGTATGAACTTGTGAGTGTTGGGCTCTGTTCCTAGCTCCCGTGTGGCTAGTCATGGTTCTCGCCGTGTCTTTCATTTCTTCTTCTTTCACCTCCCAAGATGGGGTCTTTGGTAGCTAGCAAAGCTCGAGAGAGGTATTCCTGGCTCCACCATGACCCGATGTCTTAAAACATTCCGAGTAGCTTCATTGAGCGAGTTTGGAAAGTTTCTCGGTCAGTGGACTTCTTCGGGCGGAGTCCCCTAGGAGGTGAAGATTGGGAAAGGGCGCCCATGAGCTCTTCGAGATGGTGAATTGCACCCCTCCCGAGGAAGGAGATGACTATCCCCGTGCCTTCTCGGTGGCACGTCTTCTCACTTGGTATTCCCGCTCTCGGAGTTGGAGGCTTGGGAGTTAACTCTGCATGCTTGTGACCTTTTCTGTATTCTTGTGTCTTGGTTGTTAACACATATGGCGCCAAAATAATGTTGCTTTCTTCCGCAGCTCACTCCAAGTCAAGGAATATGATAAATTGGTCCAACTTCTTCTCCGGAGTTGGTAGAGTCTTCGGACGAGAACTAGCCTACAACACCCAAATCAAGGTTAGGGGACCCCTGGGTGGTCTCAGGGAGGCCTCCCAACGCTCAAGTCAGTGATTGTAGGAGAGAAAAAACTAGAGCACGAGAATGTAATTCACAATAATCAAATGAACTTACTTACAAATGAGCTGGAGGGATCTTTATATACTTCGGTTAGCGGACCTAATGGGCCATGTAGGAGAAAGTGGTGCGTGGGCCGGATCACGGGCCTCATGGGCCAAATAATTTCATTTGTAGCCCAATAATTAACGAACAATATTGGATAACTAGAGGCATTAAATAAACTAGTAATCCGCTTCGGCCGTCACGTTAATATTATTTAATATTATTTTTTTATATTGAAACTAACTATTAACATGAAATGATATCTATTATTTTATTTTAATAATAATATTCATATAAAGTAAATAAAAATAAAAAAAAATTATATCAAATTATATTTTTCAATTATAGACTTAAATATCAAATTCACTCGTTTAGATTTATCTCTCAATATATGCTTGTCTCTATATTACTTTTTTATTTATCTCTATCTATCTCACACACAACCTATATCTCTATGAAATATTACATATATAATGGGAGGCATATATTTTCATATTGAACTTGTAATGTTGAAAAAATGAATACTTGATACTAATAATAAATAACTTCTTAACATAAATATATTAATAATCTATCAAATAATTACAATTATCTTAGTCACATTATAAATGTTTGTAACATACCTCTTCTCGTTGATTAATCATTGGATGATGTAATACATTCAAATATTTCAATTAAAAAGCTTAATCATATACAAGATAGCTTTTATATTCTTTGACCCAACAAAAATGTAGAGCGACCACAATAGGCGAAGCATAACCATCACTCAAATATGAGAGTATTTTGTCAATAAATTCATCCCAAAGAGTACACGTAAGTCTTGTCCATCTAAATCAAGTAATTTAAATTAATTAAATAATATAATTATAAATTTAAGGAATATGTAAAATATGTACTATTCAAATAAAATGTACAACTAACATATATTTACTCTAAATTCTCAATAATGATATCAATAACCTTATTTCCTTTAGAGATCTTATGGGGTGGTTGAATGTCCACTACTTTTCTTATGACATATGTAATAAAATAATTGTGGTCAAGAAATATTGACAACTCGGGAAAAGAAATCAACTAATCAACTTTGCGTTACCATTAGCATCAATACCTACAAAAAAAATAATTTAGCAATCCAGGTGTCTATAAGAAAAGTATGCATTTCGTGAGGAAGATTTAAAATATCATCAAACGATTTGAAATCATATAAATCTTATAGAAACATATCGTATGAATATTTCTATACTTTTGTACGTCTAAAGATACCGAACTTGAAATTAGATGAACTTGTTTTGATTTTGTAGGTATCTTTGGACACCATAATATTAGAGATAATAAATAATCCACCTTCTTTCAACTTTGGTTTATACGCTTTAGTATGCACCTTAGGGACGGTGCCATGCATAGTACTACCCATTAAGAATGCAAAGCGAAAACATTCAAAAGATATGAGAAGTTAATTTTGGATTGAAATACAATATAAGAATATATTTTCTTTTATAGACGGACTTAAAGAAATATATTGCCCTAGCTTACATGCAATACAATCTTTAAAAACGCATTGGCAAAAACTGAAAATTTCATCTCTTCTTCCGATAACAGCACCTCGTAGCCCTTATCAAACGAAGTTTAAGTGCCAAAGTGTTTTTGTTGGATTTACCTCCCTGGCCTTATCAATATCGGTGTCATTCCTAAACCTAAAAATACAATTAAAAACCATAAAATCACTTATTTGAAATCAATAAAATAAAAAACATAACATTGTGTAGAAACAAAATAATGTGTTCAATCCCCATACAATGAAGTTCTATTATTCAACCAAATGCAAGAAGATGATTTTTTTAGCTATGATTAAGTTTCAAATTGTGTGGAGTATCAAGGAATGAAAGAAACATATTTAATAATTTTAAGAAGTCAAATATTATTTTACCATTTTCTTGAATAGAACTTTTGGTAAAAAGAAAAAATAATCAGTTATCTTTTAATCTTGTTAAGATATTAGTGATTAATTAATCACACAATTAATTTATATATAACAATTTAATACACATGTTCGATTGATTACTTGCTTCTCTCGATAGTAATTCGTACAAAAGGGACAAAAACTTTGTTAAAACACGTGAGTGGTAGATTTATTACTCATCCAAATGGCATTCCTCATCAAATAGAACAATATTTTAATAAGATTTGTTTTTTGAAAGGTAATACACTAATGTTCATTTTGAGTTGTATACGCTTGGAAATATATCTCGTTGACCAAATTGTTGTTTCTTTATTTAAAATAATTAATTATAGATTGATAAATCTTTAACCTTAAGTAATATTTTCTCAATTTTTTCCCCTAAACGTCTTGCTAATTATCCGATCGTATAGTATTGTTAAATTCGATTAAAAATATAAATAGATACTGCTAATTTTTTGAGTTGCACGTATGTTTAGTGTCTGACATTATTTTCCATTTTTCAATTGGTATTTCCAGTAAAATCAAACTAAATATTTTGGTGGATATATTAACTTCAGTTAAATATATCATCAATTATAAAAATGAATTTGGCTAACACATTAAGAATTATTTTCAAAACAATACAATACAAGTATTCTAATCTTTTTCATTATCCAAAACTACAACATTGACTATATTAGCAAAATAAAATTTAAAATTAATATTACTAAAGCCGGACAATTGTGTCTGAAATAAGAAAACAAAAAAAAAAGATGTACCATGATCATATATCCATAGTAATTAGTAGTTTTTATTTGAATATCATATATGCTACAATAAATTACAATTAACCTTATGCAAAGAAAATAACCATCCTTTTACGGACCTCTTGAGAAGTATGAAAGTAACTTAACAAAAAAAGGTATGAGTCTTTTATTCTTCTAGCACATATTATAATTTTTGTTTAATATAATATTACCTTCAAATTTCAAAATAAAATGATTTTTTTTACACAATAATGACATCTTCATCTTTAAGTGTCCAGGTGTTTGCATTTCAAGCACTGTACGCACCTTTAAACCGCCTCACATGTCACGATGATAAGTTACTTATTTTGAGTTAGCTAATTTAATATAGTTTTTGATGATAATCAAATGTTATTTACAAATTTATTATATCGTATATTAATTTCAGTTGAGAGTTTTCGATGTGCAACCAAAGTAGTTAAATATGTATACGAATTCAAGAGGAAACGCACATGTGGTTTACGGATATTATGTATTATCACATTTAATTCAAAGAGTAACTGAAAAAATTTAACAGTTTTGAGGGTGTTGGGGACCAAGTGTATAATTTATGAGATTTTAATATATTTTATTATTTATTGAGTGCTCATATACGTAGAACAAATATGGTTGTATTATCTGCATTTTGGATTGAAGATATTTATATTAAATTTCTAAGTTTTAAAGAACTATTTGTTTCAAAATAAATCTCATTAAAATAATAACTTACCAATATTTTATGGTTGGTTTGATAACTCAGTTGATGCGAGGATATACTATAAAGAGGCTATATAATATTGTTGTTTGGAAGATATTATTAATTATCCTCTTTATCTAAATTTAACTAATGATTTTCAAAATAAGAATAGCTAAAAATAAACAAAACATAAAACACAAAATATAACTTAAAATATAAATGCAACAAAAATATTTATTAAACTAAAAAAAACGCCATGCGGTTTCACAAGATAGATTATACAATAACTCTTGTATTAGTGCGAGAATTTGGGTTCAATATTGTCGATGTAGGCGGGGCGTTCGACGAAGACGGTAATATGGAAAAACATGAAGATGAAGCTATATTTGATGGTTATGTTTTGTCTTTAGGATCAACAATATTGAAGTGTTCCTCTAATGTAATTGGAGTAGTGTAATATAAGATGATTATAAATAAAAAATGTATAAAATATACTTAAGTTAACATAAAATAATAAGTCCAAAATACATTTGAATAAAATATTGGCTTTATTTAATTGTTTAGGTAAGTTGTATATGTGACATTTGGAAACTTTTGGTATATAATAATAAATTGGAATACATTTTATAATCTTTTCCTAATTTATGAATACAATCCTTGAACAAAACATTGACTTTAAGTATATTGTTAATGGCAAGATTGCTTTTGATATATATTAATATACATGTTGATGTTCTTGATTCTTATTTAATATAGGTTGCGAGATCTACTGATTATGATTTTGTAGTAGAATAATATTGAATTTAGAAACTGAAAATGTAACGCCCGATTTGCAAATATATTTGAAAGTTAGGACTTTTAAGCGTTACTATTTTAATAATTTTACGAGTTGAAATCCAAATTATTATTATTATTTTTATAACAAAATAGGAATCAAGTTTCTCCAAACCGACATTTAATATTCTTTTAAGATCTTAACACTAACAACGAGTAATTCACATAAACACCACGCTCACGGACACAACTTTATCATAAATAAGCGGCGGAAATAGTTTTAACACAAATTTTGACTCACAACTCGACACATTACTTTTACAAAATGTAAATAAGCCCACATTTAATTTAAACATAAAAATTAACGTCTTACATCATAAATAAAACAAAATGAGGATCTTGGAATTATTAAGAAATGGTGGAGCCCATGTCGCCATATATACTTTGCCCTATATCCGAAAATATTAAATAGTGGGGTGAGTGTTTTGCACTACACTCGATGGGTACACTTAAGCGATCGCGTAATTAATTACAAATAGCTTATGTATATCCTTATCGCACTAGTTCTCTAGAGCTAATACGTCATGGCGTGTAGTGAAGTTTATAAAATCATGATGCATATGTCATGTGAAAACATTTTTATGAAAGGTAAATTCATGTACTTGGTGTGAGCAGACACACGCTCCTTGCCGGCGAAATTATGTCTCACACGTTGGCCGGACGTGGACAAAATTATGTCAAATAAGCGACTAGAGTCCGAGAGTGAAGACCAAGACCCGACCGTGTCCATTCATCACATGTTGAATATGTAGAATACATACTAATTGTGAAATCATCGTAAAAATGTGGGATTAAAATCCTCATTCAAACATAGCTTTACATATCATATGTCCATCGTGAAATATAGCATTACATGGCATAACATGAGAGACATAGTCTCCATCATAAGTTGTATATGTAACATGGCTTGAAATTGCGAACATGTGAATTTGCAGGTGAAATCATAGTCATGTAATGCATATCTTTCAGGGCTTAGTATAACATGTCGACTTTGGGGCCATGTTTACTCCAAAAAAAATGCCCTTTTTTTTAAAATATTATTATCTCAATAACTCTCGATACTCGAGATCCCATTTTGTACAAAGTTTTAGACTCGCAAACACTTAGAAAATAAAGCATCATATCATATTCAGAACTATTACAAAACAAGTTTAAACGCACACAACTCCTCAGAAATGGAATTTTTATTTTGTACACGTTTTACTAAATAATTTTGATACTAAAGTCTCTAAATAACAAAAGCCAAATCATAACTAATATTATTCTTACGGAAAATTTTTTGACTCAAAAGACTATCTGAACACAATAAGTAATTTGACTCTACGATTTTGGAATAAATGACCCAAATTCGTGTTTTAAACCAAACAATAACAAGGTCCAAGACCTTGCTCGATACCACTCAACGCCCGATTTGCAAATATATTTGAAAGTTAGGTCTTTTAGGCGTTACTATTTTAGAAAATTTACGAGTTGAAATCAAATTATTATTATTATTTTTATAACAAAATAGGAATCAAGTTTCTCCAAACCGACATTTAATATTCTTTTAAGATCTTAACACTAACAACCAAGAATTCACATAAACATCACGCTCACAGACACAACTTTATCATAAATAAGCGGCGAAATAGTTTTAACACAAATTTTGACTCACAACTCGACACATTACTTTTACAAAATGTAAATAAGCCCACATTTAATTTAAACATAAAAATTAACGTCTTACATCATAAATAAAAGAAAATGAGGATCTTGGAATTATTAAGAAATGGTGGAGCCCATGTCGCCATATATACTTTGCCCAAGATGTCAAAATGTTAAATAGTGGGGTGAGTATTTTGCACGACACTCGATGGGGTACAATTAAGCGGTGCGTAATTAATTACAAATAAGCGAGAGATGCATCATACGTGGCATTTGTATGGATAAGCCGTAACTTTGTAATATGTACGAGCTCATAATGTGAAGTGGTCGTCACCACAACACATAAATATGTAACATGTACGGTACAACCGCAACATGAGATTCATGCAAAACATACTAATCATGATTAATTAAACGATCTACTTGCATTGAATAGCAATAGTACAGGTTAAGTGTAAAGGTAACCCCACATATGTATAGTGTCTTTGAAAATGAGTATGTTGATGGTGTTGATGGTCCTATGGATCCGACTATACTGCTTCTCGCTTCCGCTGCGCCTCTTCCTCTTTCCTTGTCTTTATTTTTCTTCTATTTTCTTTCTTCTAATTCTCTCATTTCTTATTCTCTCGGTACTTACTTCCTTGTCGCTTTATTTTCTTATATGTTTCCTCTATAATTAGGTGTATGTGTGTTTGTATGTTCTTATGTACGCCTATATATAGCTCATATGTTGGCAAGTAAATTAACAACTAAGCTAACCCGATCAACCGACTTTCATTACCCAACACTTGAATATTGGTTGCATGAGTGGTATATGTGTAGCCATGCATGCGTGTGTGAGTGGTAATGCTACAAATATGATTAATCTATTTATAAATTGCATGACTAAGGCAACAAATATGCATGACTAAGGAGAATACGTGGCTTTAGGATAAACTCCATTCCATTTGATGAAAATATTTCTATCATGCTTAACTTTTCTATATATATATATATATATATAATATATATATATAAGAATCGGATATGTCTCTATACTAATATAAGAAACTTAAGAATTAAGCTAACAATATATATATATATAAGCATCGTGTATAATTATCTTCACTATATTAATAAAATAAATCGTATAATGTCATTTTAACATACATTGTCTTTTAACTATTTTTGTCAAACAAGTAGTTTGAGATTTGGGGTATTACAGAAAATGAGCGGGAAGATTTTGGTTCCGGACTTCTACTAGTATATATATATATATATATATATATATAGATGCATGAATAAATAACAATAATAATTGTGAAAAGATATTTTTGCCCACAATAGAAGGCGTGAAACATGCAAGATGTAGGATTGAGACAATATAATTTGTACTGGGTCAAGTCAACTATTTGCTAGTATTTTCGAAGCATATTTTATTTATTGTTGTCTATTATTCTTTCGCAATTAATAGTATCTAGCCTGCTTCTGAATAGGCATTTATGTTTTAGTAAGGCACAATAGACTATTTGGTAGCCATGATATAATTAGAACATTGCAATGATTCATAAATTAATCATTTGTCTTTAATTCTCATTGACTTTTTGGTTATATTTAATGTATATAATTATGGGAAGAGAGATTACATAAAGTATTCCTTCCATTTCTATGTCATTATTCGACAATATTGTTTTATGTTGGTGGAATAAATCCACCTTGTCCTAGTCCTAGTCCTAGAGGTATAACACAAAATAAAAATTGAATTGTTGGAGGTTATTTATGGAGTACATAAATTAATATTGAGACAAGATAATGTGATGATTGAGGAAAGATGAATTTTCAAATATAATAAGCCTACAAACCTTGTTGGAAATTAAACTTGATTTAGCCCAAGTAATATTGGGCTTGGAAGATTAATTCGAGATAAAAGAAAAGAATGAGAGCCCAAACCCAAATGGCCCAGTTCTAGAATATATCTAGAAATGTCTTGAGAAAATATCTTAGATATTATTTGTAGAAAAGTTTGTAGAATGTTCTAGGAAAGTAGATATTTTGGAGGATGATTAGTGTGGATGAATCATAGCCATTAGATCAAATAAATCCTAGCCATTGGTTAGGAAGTTGTACTAGTATAAATAAAAATCTTGATCATTTTGTAACAAGCCAAAATTTGAGAAGAATCAATACAAGCAAATATTTCTCCACCAAAAACTCTCTTACATTTTTAGCATAAATAACCTCCTCCTCCTACAAAGAAAAATAATCCCTCTTCCAACTTCCATTTCTAAATAACCCCTTTTCTTCTAAACTTGAGATAACCCTCCTCCAACAAAGTGGTATCGAGCCACAAGATCACTTGTGGTTTACATAAAAATATGGCAAATAGTGTGGCTTCCTTTCAAGTCCCTATGCTCAACACAAGCAACTATGATAATTGGAGTATCAAGATGAAGGCCCTTTTGGGTGCACATGAAGTTTGGGATATTGTAGAAAAAGGATACGTCGAGCCACAAGACGAGACTACACTATCCCAAACTCAAAAGGATAATTTAAAAGATTCAAGAAAGAGAGACAAGAAAGCTCTCTATCTCATCTACCAAGCTTTGGATGGTGATGGTTTCAAAAAGATCTCAAGTGCAACTACCGCCAGGATGCATGGGAGAAGCTTCAAACATCTCACAAAGGAGCCGAGCAAGTAAAGAAGGTACGTCTCCAAACATTAAGAGGTGAATTTGAAGCTTTACATATGAAAGAGTCCGAATCTATTTCCGACTATTTTTCAAGAGTTTTGGCGGTTTCTAATCAAATGAAAAGAAATGGTGAAAAATTAAGTGATGTGAGAATTATGGAAAAGATACTCCGTTCTTTAAGTCCTAAATTTGAGCATATTGTCGTAATAATTGAGGAAACAAAAAATTTGGAGGAGATGACTATTGATCAATTATTGGGGTCATTACAAGCATATGAAGAAAAACATAAAAAGAAGCAAGATATTGTAGAACAACTTTTTAAAATGCAAGTGAAGGATAAAGAAGAAAGCATGAGCAATGAACGTGGTCAACATGGAAGAGGTCGTTTCCAAGGACGAGGCGGACGAGGCCGTGGTCGTGGACATGCACGAGGAGGTTTTAATAATAATGAAGATAGAAGAGAATACCCAACCAAGTGGGCGCGGAGGAGCAATCCAAGAACAAGGTACGAAAAATCACAAACTAAGTGTTATAATTGTCAAAAATTTGGACACTATGCTTCCGAGTGTAGAGCTCCCAAAAACAAGGTTGAAGAAAAGGCCCACTATGTGGAAAATAAAAACGAAGAAGATGTCAATTTGTTACTAGCATACAAAGGTGGTGATGGAAGACAAGACAACACTTGGTACCTGAAATCTTGGTGCAAGCAACCATATGTGTGGAAGAAGAAGCATGTTTGTGGAGCTTGATGAATCGGTGAGTGGCAATGTTTCTTTTGGAGATGAATCTAAAGTCGATTAAAGGAAAAGGTAAAATTCTAATCCGCTTGAAGAATGGAAGTCATCAATTTATTTCTAATGTCTATTACGTTCCAAATATGAAAAGTAATATCTTGAGTTTGGGACAACTTTTAGAGAAAAGGCTATGACATTCACATGAAAGATCGTAGTCTTTCTATAAGAGATGATAGAAATAATTTAATCACTAAAGTGCCATGTCTAGAAATAGAATGTTCTTGTTAAATATCCGAATGATGTAGCAAAATGTCTCAAAGCTTGCTACAAAGATATATCTTGGCTTTGGCATCTACGATTTGGGCACTTAAATTTTGTCGGATTAGAATTACTATCAAAGAAAGAGATGGTAAGAGGATTACCTTCCATCAATCATCCCGATCAACTATGCGAAGGATGCCTATTGGGAAAACAATTCAGAAAGAGTTTTCCAAATGAATCAAGCTCGAGATCACAGAAGCCCCTGGAGCTCATACACACTGATGTTTGTGGACCAATCAAGCCAAGTTCTCTCGGTAAAAATAATTATTTCCTCCTCTTTATTGATGATTTCTCTAGAAAGACACGGGTATACTTTTTGAAACAGGAAAGTCCGAAGTGTTCAAAGCATTCAAGAAGTTCAAAGCTATGGTGGAAAATGAAAGTGGATGCAAAATCAAGGCAATGCGATCGGATCGTGGAGGAGAATTCACATCTAAGGAGTTCCAAGAATTTTGCGAAGCAAATGGAATCCGGCGTCCCTTGACATCCCAAGATCCCCCAAAAAATGGCGTAGGCGAGAGAAAGAATAGAACAATTCTTGAAATGGCAAGGTGCATGCTCAAAAGGCAAAAGGTCGCCAAAGGAGTTAAGGCTGAAGCGATGGCGTGTGCGGTGTACTGTCAAATCGTTCACCAACCGAAGTGTTTGGGGAAAAACACCACAAGAAGCTTGGAGTGGAAGAAAACCAGGTATCTCTCATCTAAAAGTATTTGGAAGCAAAGCATATGCACATGTACCGGCGAGAGAAGAAGTAAGCTTGATGACAAAAAAAGCGAGACATTCATCTTCATCGGGTATGACTCAAATTCTAAAGGTTATAAGTTATATAATCCAAATACTAAGAAGCTTGTGATAAGTCGTGATGTAGAGTTTGATGAAGAATCGAGTTGGGATTTTGGCTCCCAAAACAACTTCAATTTCTTTCCGGATTTTGAAGAAAAGGAGCCGAGACCAATCGAGCCAACAATAGAAGTTCAGCAAGAGCCAACTACTCCATCCACTTCACAATCAACAGCTGAAGGAGACTCGCCACCATCATTTCTAAATGAAAGAGGCATAACACGTGCAAGGAGTCTAGAAGATCTTTATGAGAACAGGAGAGAATAGATGATATAACACTTTTCTCGTCTACTTGCAGATTGTGAACTGTGACTTTTGAAAAATCGGTCCAAAATAAAAGATGGAGAGATGCTATGGATGAGGAGATACAAGCAATCATGAAGAAGAACGACACGTGGGAGCCGACCTCACTTCCAAAAGGACATAAGGCTATCGGCGTCAAGTGGGTGTACAAAGCAAAGAAGAATGCTAAAGGAGAAATTGAAAGATATAAAGCAAATTTAGTCGCAAAGGCTATAGTCAAAGAGCTGAATCGACTATGACGAGGTATTTGCTCGATCGCTCGCTTGGAAACAATAAGGCTTATCATTTCTTTAGCGGCTCAAAAACAGTGGAAGATTTACCGGATGGACGTAAAGTCGCTTTCTTAAATGGAGTTCTCGAGGAAGAAGTCTACATTGAGCGACCAAAGGGCTATGTGGTGAAGAATGAAGAAGATAAAGTCTTGAAGTCGAAGAAGAAGGCTCTATACGGATTAAAGCAAGCACCAAGGGCATGGAATAGCGGGGATCGATAAATACTTGCAAGAGAATGGGTTCACTAAGTGCCCGCACGAACATGCACTTTATGTCAAGGTCGAAAAAATGATGTTTTGATCGTGTGTTTATATGTGGATGACTTGATCTTCACAGAAATAATCCGGACATGTTTGGAGAGTTCAAGAAAGCAATGATCGAGAGAATTTGAGATGATGATATCGAGGCTTATGGCATATTACCTCGGCGTTGAAGTTAAACAACAAGAAGATGGGATTTTCATCTCGCAAGAAGGCTACGCAAAGGAGATTCTCAAGAGATTCAAGATGGATAACCGCAAGCCTATTAACACACCCGGTGGAGTGCGGGATCAAGCTATCAAAGTATGATGGAGAAGAAAAAGTGGACCCGACATTGTACAAAAGTTTGGTTGGAAGTTTGCGGTATTTGACGTGCACAAGACCCGACATTCTCTATGCCACCAGTCTAATAAGTCGATACATGGAAAATCCAACCACTACTCACATGAAGGCTGCTAAAAGGATTCTTCGCTATCTTAAAGGTACGATCAATTACGGCTTATTTTATTCAACAACTAATGATTATAAACTTGTTGGCTATAGTGATAGCGATTGGTCTGGAGATGTGGATGATCGAAAAAGTACTGCTGGCTTTGTGTTCTTCATGGGAGATACCTCATTCAATTGGATGTCAAAGAAGCAGCCGATAGTCACTCTCTCAACCTGTGAAGGCGAGTACGTAGGCTGCGATGACTTGTGTTTGCCATGCAGTTTGGCTGAGAAATTTGCTGAAGGAACTGGGAATGACACAAGAAGAGCCAACTAAGATTCGTGTCGACAACAAGTCAGCTATGGCATTGGCAAAGAATCCGGTGTTTCATGATCGAAGCAAGCACATTGACACTCGCTACCACTACATACGAGAATGCATATCAAGAAAGGACGTGCAAGTGGAGTATGTGAAGTCTCAGGATCAAATTGCAGACATCTTCACCAAACCGCTCAAGCATGAAGACTTCATACGACTTAGAAGTTTTCTCGGAATGACAAATCAAGTTTAAGGGGGGGTGTTGGAAATTAAACTTGATTTAGCCCAAGTAATATTGGGCTTGGAAGATTAATTTTGAGATAAAAGAAAAGAATGAGAGCCCAAACCCAAATGGCCCAAGTTCTAGAATATATCTAGAAATGTCTTGAGAAAATATCTTAGATATTATTTGTAGAAAAGTTTGTAGAATGTTCTAGGAAAGTAGATATTTTGGAGGATGATTCTAGTGGATGAATTATAGCCATTAGATCAAATAAATCCTAGCCATTGGTTAGGAAGTTGTACTAGTATAAATAGGGGTGTCTTGATCATTTTGTAACAAGCCAAAATTTGAGAAGAATCAATACAAGCAAATATTTCTCCACCAAAAACTCTCTTACATTTTTAGCATAAATAACCTCCTCCTCCTACAAAGAAAAATAATCCCTCTTCCAACTTCCAATTTCTAAATAACCCCTTTCTTCTAAACTTGAGATAACCCTCCTCCAACAAACTGTCCAAGCGTATATTGTGCGATAAATCCCCTCAACGTAACAAGCACTATATTAGATTTTAAAGTCAACATGAACTATATTAAGGATATTATTATCATTAAAGACTAGTATATCGTCCGTACGATGCATGGAGTGTAACATAATAAAGTTTTATATGGTTTTGATATTAAGAAATTGATATATTGTAGGAATGACAATGGGGCGGGGGCAGGGCGATTATCTCAAGACCCAAAATCAGTTTGTCCTTTGAACTAGGGAAGAAATTGCAGGTAATTGATAGATTTTGACCCGTACAAAATACGGTAGAATTTATTATATATTAATTATGATTATGTAATATATTTTTATGAAATATGATGTTAAATATCCAATAATATATTAAAAAATTAGAAAATAAAATAAGAAAAAAGAAAATAAATTGATTATATATTTGAGGCAAGTGTGTACTCTATTACAAATACTTGTTTAGTTGTATAAAACCTTAAATATTATATGTTCACTTAATAATTTTTGATAAATAGATTAATTAGATAAATTGAGACATAGTTGAAATTTATGCCAATAAATTACTATATACGTTAATTTAAAAATAATATATGAGTGTCATTTGGTTTTTCAATAGCATATCATCCTACTCAAATCATGATTATTTGAGAAACTATCTTATAACATAAACGAATGAACAATAATTGTTCTATCATTTGAAATTAACAAATAAATATAGCATAAAAATAGAACACCTAATTATATTTTTATATAATAAGTATTTACTTATTATATATACAAAAATGTATTTACAATATAATATTTACACTATAAAAACACAGCGTTTAGTGACTTTTTTTTTCATTTAGAGGCGTTTATTAGCGTCACAAAGAACATTACCTACGTTTTGAAAGTGTCACTAGTTGTGTTGTTAAATTTGATGTCACGAAAATATTTGTGACACAAGATCTATGCGTAGGTAAATTTCAAATCGTGGCGCTTTTTTATTTAGTGCGTCATTAACATGAATTTAGTGACGCTATTTTATGTCGCGATTACAATAGACCTACAATTTTTTAGTTATAAATTTCCTAACACTAATCAATTATTGTGCCACTTTGAATTAGCAACGGTTTTAATGAAATAGCGTTGTCAAATCCGAGACGCTTTCAAGGATAAGCGTCACTAAATTTATGACGCTTTTGAGGAATGGTGTCATTAAACAAGATACACATCGATAATTAACGTCGTCAAATTAGTTACATGTTTTATGTTTTGTGTCTTTAAATTAGCAATATACTATAAAAAGCGTCCCCAAAATTGACGATAGTTTTACGAATTTCAATCACTAAATTGCTCTACGCTTTGTTAGAATTTGAGTCATTAAATATGACAACACTTTTTATAATGTTTATCATTAAATTGGTTACACTATTCATTTTTTCCATCCTAAATTTGTAATGTTTTTTAATTAGAGGTTACCAAATTGAAAATTATCCCTATACATTAGATTTACGATGTCATTTATAATAAATTCACACAACATTAATAATATCCAAGCGTGAGAACAATAATAAAACTTAAAACAAATAAAAACAAGAATGAATAAATATCCCATTTAATAACCAAAGTCATTAACAAACTCAAAATACGATTACATCAACGCTTGGAAATTGTAAATTCAACATTGACATGGGGAATAATCCAAAGAATGATAATCAAAATGCTTTTAATGCTCTTCGTCGACTGATAGATCTTGTTTCAAACTAACAAGAAACATGATTCAAATACTCTCAAATTCTGAAGAATCACGTATATTCTGCAAAAGAAAAAACACCAAAATAATATCATAAGTGTTAAAATTTATAGGTAAAAGTGAAATTTAATATGAACAGAAATATATATATATATATATAAACATGTGACATCATAGCCCTAAATCGTGAAAATTCCTGATGAAGGAGTCGCATGTCCATTTGAACATTGTTGTTAACTGATTGCAACTCTTCAATCCTCTTCTCATGGTCCTCTTTCAATAGAGCTATTTTACCTTCATAGTCAGGTGTCAATCTTTGCTTCATAATTTGCCTCCATATCAGTTATTTCCTTTTGCATAGCTTCCATTTCATTTGATCTTCTTTCTCTGTAAGGAAAGCTTTGACTATTTACTTGCATAGGCGTCACTCCTAGTCCATATCATTTAACTCTCTCATATTGATCTTCTTTTAAGAGTTCACATAATATTTCATTTTGAACAATATTTACATCTTGATTATGAGAAGCTGAACTACGTTCTGTAAGCATATTGGTAATCATGTCCTATTAATACAATCATCATAGAATCAGTACTTAGGTTATTATAGAATTATAAATCTCATAATTATCAAATATAATAAGATAATGACTTTAACTATTTATAGAAATTACCATGATTTTTTCTGCATCTGGATTCATAAATGTCCCATCTTTTTTTTACACGTTATTCCAAAGAAGTCTACACGTCCAAGCTGTTTTCCATATTTCACTTCCTACAACAATATTATTTAAATTTAAATCAAATTACAAAATAAATTACATTCATCATGTAAAATATTGCTTGATTATGTTAAAAAAATAAAAGGAACACGTCGATACATAAATTTTTCCATTGAAGACATTGGTAAACCTCAAAAAAGCTAATAAAGATATACATGAGACTTGTGGAAATAATATTGCGGACGTTTTATCCAATGATATTTGAATCCACCGAACCGTCTTGCATTATTGTTCGGGCTCTAGCAATAGCTACTAATTCATTCGAACAATTGTTCTTGGTCATTAGTGGCATTTGGGAAAATAAATTAATATGAATTATTTATAACTGTTCATTTATATATAATAGAGGAATTTCCAAATAAAAAAGTACTCACTTGGCTTAAAAGCCATTCCGGAAATTCCTCAATTCCACTTTTGTTCAACCTTTTGTGTAGCTCGATTTGGACAATAAGCTTTATTTGGGCTGCCAAAAATTCACTAAATTTAATCAAACAATTAATATCTCAGATATATTAAAATACAAAATTTAACAACTAGTAAAATATTTATAAATATAAACTCATTTACTGCAGAATAACAAGATATTTGTTCGTAATGAAGTAGCACATATCTATGGGCTTGAGCTAAAGTCATGTCATCAAGAACCACACTTTCTACTTTCCTTATTATTCGTCCGCTACTTGAGAAAAGGAATTGTTCTCTATTGTCGACATGATCGCAATTCCTTTGAGGACAATTAAATGTTGTCTCCACAAAGATCTTTGTGAACAAAAAGTTAAACATTCATTGGCAATATAACCTTCTGCAATGGAACCCTCCAGTTGAGCTCTAACGCACTAGTAATTTCAAAAGCACCAAGTCCCTTCAAAATATATAACACAAAGCAACGTTCATTGCAATTCATCATGCATAGTGATTTGAGATAATTTTGCACAATTTCTTTAAAGTTAAGATTTACAATATGAAACATGGTATTGAAACTAACCTCTCAATAGGATACATCCATCTATACTTTGTCTGGGACCACCAAGCATAGCCTCTTGAGCTAAATATATAATCAAATGAATCATAATTGTGAAAAAAGCTGGGAGGAAAAGTCTTCTCCACGCGACATAATGTGACCACCACATTTGCTTGTAAGTCTTTGAGCTCCTCTAAGTCAAGGATTTTGGAACACAATGATTTAAAAAATGATGACGATTAGAGATAATAGCAACCAAGTGAGGAGGCACTGAAGCTCGTAAATCAATTGGAAGAATATCTTACATCAAAATGTGAGCATCGTGGCTTTTAAGGTTAGAAATCTTATGATCCTTTAGATTTATGCATCTTGATATGTTAGATGCATACCCATCAGGAACCTTCAAAGGTTTAAGCATAGTTAAAAATAAGTCATTTCTTTTGCGGTCATAGTATAGCATGCTTGGGAAAAATGGGGCTTGTTATTAGCACCTATTATAGGATGAAGCTCATGTCTTATACCTAATTCCATCAAATCAAGTTGGGCATTATGGTTATCTTTGCTCTTACCTTCAATATTCTATAAGGTATTAAGGATGTTATCACAAACATTCTTCTCTATATGCATCACATTTAAATCATGACGCAAAAGATTAAAATCCCAATATTTTAGATCAAAAAATACTTCTTTTTCCACACGCGGTGTGTGCCTCACTTTAATGGGGCTTGTTCATTAAGCCCGGACTAGTAATAGAAATTTCAAAATCACTAGTTTCTCCAATGTAATCATCATCAACTTCAAATGCCCCTTCTTTTACATGTACATTAATGGATTGCTCAACGGTGGTCCATCCTGCGCAGTATATCCTTTGACCTTTTACTTGATATTTTTTAGATTTTTCATAAGTGAATTTTAGCCCATGCAATTGACTTAAGATATTAGTACCCGAGAAAGTAGAACGGAGCATATCGCGATTCTTGATGCCATTAAATTCGTCTCATTGAAAGCAAAATTGGTGATTCGGATCTAACGATCTCGATGACCCATATAGCAAAAAACAATTCCATAGGTTAACCATTGAGAATGAGTTAAATCGCATAAGAAGGACAAGCAACACGACCTTTGGTGCTCCAATCGATAAATTAGCATAAGCTTGAAAATCGTTAATGGTCCCCAACAACAAAGTCTTCGTAGATTGAAGTCGACCATTTGATGCATCAAATGCATCCACATCCTCCCATAGTTACTTCAATTCATCGATTGATGGTTGCAAGAAAATATCAATGTCATTTCCGACCCTTTTCCCCAGGGATAACCATTGACAGTATCAAAGAAGATTGTTTTATACAAACCCAAGGCTCTAAGTTATATGGAATCAATAAACCAGGCCAAGTGTTGTATGTCGTGCTCATTGTTCAGAATGGGTTAAACCCATCACTAGCTAGTGCTAGCCTTACATTGCGAGGATTAGAAGAAAATTATAGAAACCTGACATCAAACTCTTTCCACGCTTTTCCATCTGATGGATGGATGATGGTCTGCCTAACTTGAATTCAGCTATGGATTCCAATAAACGTGTTACCAGACCTTCTTTATCGGCGGAGATTGGGTCCGGCCCTCAATTTTCCGTCTTTAGTACCCCATTCCATGTGCCATCTCATAGATGATGAAGTTTTTGAAGAGAAGTACAATCATTTTAGTCTTGGTATTAAAGGAAAGTATTGTAAGACTTTAGCTGCTTTTTTCTTATCTTCTTCATAATTTATTGCTTATTTTTATTATTTTTGTGCACTACCCACCTTGTTGATGAGCACACGTTACAAGTTTCTTGGTTCACATTATCTCCCCAGACAACATACAATCGTTAGGGCAACAGTCGATTTTCTGATATCCATGTCCTAACTCCCTAATAATTATTTTGGCTTCATAATAAGATGACAACAAAGCAACACCATCTGGAAAGGCATTTATTAATAACTCAAGAATCATACTAAATGACTTTACTGACCAACCATATAGACATTTGAGGTGGAATAATCGTAATATGAATGATATCTTAGAAAATTTTGAACAACCACGGTAAAGTTTTTGATCACTTTCTTTCTCTAAATTTTGGTGTCTAATCCTTGCATTATTCACGATGAGATCTTCACCAATAGGTTGCTCCTCATCACCTCGATGTTGGCTTTGATTTGGTGAATCCAAATTAGTCGACTCAACTCTGACACATTTTGCAACTATGTTCATGTGGAACTCCAAGTGCATCTTAGAGAGTCCACTCATTTCATATTCTCCATCAAGATTTGCTTCCGATTTTTTGTAATTGATTCAATAGGGTTGTTTTGATCTTCTCGATGAAGAAAAAATATTTTCACCATGAAACACCCAATGGTTATAACCTTCTTGAAAGTCATACCATACTAAATGCTCATGAACAATGTCTACATCATGTGAAAACCTATTAATACATTTGCGACATGGGCAATAAATTGCTCCATTTACAGATGAATTGTCTTGAGCGAATTTGATAAAATTGGAAACCCCATCGATATATGCTTTGCTTGATCTAAAGCCGCATCCAACTTTTGTCCATTGTAACCTAGAAGAAGAACACGATAATACTCCAATTAAAACTTTATTTCAACTTGCTAAGGCTAAATGAGATAATCTATGTTAGCAATTACGCAAATTCGAATATTAACAATTGTGAATATAAAACAAAAAGGTGAAAAATGGAGTAATTAGATTCAAGTTGTTTTTGGGCATCCTCGTGACACATTTTTTTCGGAATTGAGAGAACAATCTAATACACTTGGTGGGTAAGGAGTGAAAATTTCAGCCATGTACATTCCCAAACTTCCAATCTAGCCGAATTATGAATACACTTCAACGAAATATGTAAAAAAAGGTACAAACATATTAGAGAACCAATTACTCTGAATCAGGGGCGTATCCTTCCCTAAGCATGGGGGGGACTAAATTTTTTTGAAAACTCAATTATTTATATGTATATTTTATTTTAAAATATTAATTTTTAGTACTAAATATTTATTTTTTTATTGATTTACCCCCTCCCCTTCCCAAAAAAAAAATCTTTTAGCCCCCCAAAGTTACAGGTCTAGTTCCGCCCCTGCTCTGAACCAACAATAATTTAAACTAAACCACCAAAGTAACCACATTTAGAAACAAAAATAAAAGTATACTATAAGTTCATCGAAGATAAACGATTAAACTTGGATAACATTATCACTCTTTAATTCTTTGACATGATATTACCACAACAATTTTTATCCAATTAAAATTTGTACGAAAGATCATTTCTTGTAGCCCATCAATGAATATCCAACAATTACAGAGCAAAAATTTACATAAAATTTAGTAAAATCCCCACGACTTTTGCAAATTAGATAATTTCAGAAGTTAACAATACTAATTAATCCACTCCGAGAAAGGCATATAACAGAGACTTCCAGCCATGCCTATCTTGAATTTCAGCACTAAACTACAGAAAATTCATAACTTTTAGCACATAAATAGTTCACTTCATGTTTACCAGGTTTAGAAGTTCCAAGTTGCAACGTGGTTGTCTGGCTGTGTATCGGGTGGAAAGCAACTGCAATACATCGGATTGAAGAGGCAGGCCAGGAACCGAATTAGTTGTGCGCCTCAGGCCTCTTGTGATGAAGTCTTGCTTTTATTGCGTCAATATGATCACGTACATAATAATGCCGATGCGAAGGCGCCAGGAGTAGAGACAATGAGCAAAGAAAAAGTAAAAACGAAAAAGAAACGAGGAAGGGCATAAAGTATAGGAAAATGAATTAAGATAGTTTTTTTGCATTTTCTTAATTAATGACTATTTTTTATTTGTAATAATTAAATAATAAAGTAAATTTAATATTTTTCAAATTTTACAATGCTTAAAAGAAAATGTCATCACTTTAATTCAATCAATGACACTTTAACAAAAGTATCACTAAATTGATGAAGATGCTGACGCTTTTGTGAAAGCGTTATCTACACTGGTGAAAATAACAACACTTTTGTCAAAATATTATTACTTAAATACGCTTTTGTGAAATCATCGTCTATAATGGTGAAAATGCTGACACTTTTGTGAAAATGTCATTAATTAAATGTGCTTTTAAAAAGCATCGTCTATTTTGGTAAAAATGCCGACACTTTCGTGAAAATGTCATTACTTAAATACGATTTTTAAGAATTATCATCTATATTGGTAAAAATGACAACACATTTTTGAAAGTGTCATCACTTAAATATGCTTTTTAAAAAATATCGTCTATATGGGTAAAGATGCCGATATTTTTGTGAAAATGTCATTACTTAAATACGCTTTTTAAAAAGTGTTTTATATTGGTAAAAATGCTGACACTTTTGTGAAAATGTCATTACTTAAATACACTTTTTAAAAAGCGTCGTCTATATTAGCAAAAATTACGACACGCTTTTTAAAGTGTCATTACTTAAATACACTTTTTAAAAAATATCGTCCATATTGGTAAGAATACCGACACTTTTGTGAAAATATCATTACTTAAATACACTTTTTAAAAAGTATCGTCTATATTGGTAGAAATGCCGACACTTTTGTTAAAATACCATTAACTTAAATACGCTTTTTAAAAGTGTCGTCATATTGGTAAAAAAACTGACGCATTTTTTAAAGTGTCATTACTTAAATACGCTTTTTAAAAAGCATCTTTATAAACTTAGTTTTAATTACACTTTTTAGAAGAGTCACTACATAGATGTTTCTATAGATACTTTTTCTTGTAGTGTTAATATATATATATATATATAATATTTAAATAATCTCTTTACAAATCTATATATTGGATTTCAATATTTAAGGAAATATTTATACGTTGGATCATTGTTTTAAATATAATACATGGATACGCACAATTATGTACATATTTGTGTATGTCTAGGATTTCAATATTTGAGGCATTTCATATAATAATTATGTAGTGGGTTATTTTTTGAAAATATAATACATAAATAGTTTTAATTATATATATAACTTATATATTTATTCCTGTTTCTGTAAGATAGTTTTTATTTATAATTTTGTTGTACATATTTGTATTCTATGTTCAGATTTCTGGAGTTGTAGTGTATTGTTTGGATTTTTTTCAAAATTATAATTGGATATTTAGTATTTTCCTGATTTTTGGTAAGAAAAGACACAACCGAATACATAATTGTTCAACAATTTTTGCTAAGGAAATAAACAAGACAAATAATGATTTTGGTACAAATAAATAAATGAATAAATATCAAATTCTTATTCATAATATGCTGAAAAACTTACATTTACTAAACTTTGCATTCATATTACTTTTTTATACATTGATCTTCATTAATATTTAGAGACGAGAATATATAATTGTTAATTTTAAATTAGAAAAGTATAAATTCCATGGAAGTTTGATTTACTGAAACAAAAAAAAATTAATTTTTGAAATTAGGAAAGTATAAAAGTTGTTGTCAAAATATTTTTACCTTAATAATTAAAAATTACCCAAATTATGTTGAGAATGAAAATAAGAAATTATAATATTGTAAATTTGAAAAATATAATTCAACTGTCAAAATAATATTACCTTAATCATTAAAACTTACCCAAAATCTTAGTATTTTTTTATTGCAAGTTGTTGATATTATTAAATTACTATTTTTATTACTTAAACTTTTTTAATAAATAATTAAGCATTTTCCAGATTTAGAAATATGAAATGGGCAGAAAAATTTTAGGTTATTATTTTGAGAGTAGTCTCTCTTTATATATACTAGTTGAGACCTGGTTCAATGCACCGATTGTATATCTATAAAGATTCTATTTTGTATTCTGATATGTGTATTTGCTTAGTAGTTCTATGAACTATGTCATCCTGCATTGTAATAATTTTAAAATAGAGTCATAGAATGAGCGACAAATATTCTTTAATGTTTTTATTGATAGTCAAATGAAAAAAAAATATATCATACATTAAAATTATGAAAAACACATTCAAGTTTATATATGAAACCTGGTTTCTCATAAAATTACACAAGGCGCAACTTCATCATCCGATTGCGTTTTAGTCATATTTAGTCTTTAATAAGTGTGAAGATTGGTGTCATACTTTTCTCGAGTTTAAAAAAGTAAATTCAAATGCGATTTTGTTTTCAAAAGTTGTTTGTATGTATAAATTGAGAATAAATATTTTTGCAAAAGTTGATCGTGTAAAAATAAATAGAAGGTTAACACATATATACATGAGAACTAAATAGAGTAATTAAGTAAATATGAGAAACAAATATAATTTTGGTAACATTATTTATTTTACTAGATTTATATTTTTTGGAGATATTTTTATTTTTGCATAGTTTGTGATATGTATTTTATTTATTACGTTATTAAGCCAATTTTTCCTTTTTCAAAATTTTGTTGTACCTATTTGTATTTTATTATTTGATTTTTTTAATTATTTTGTTCTAGTTTTCAAATATGGTGTTTTCCAAATGTTTGGTTATACTTGACAAGTAAGAATTATAATTGTATAAAGAAAATAAACAAAATAATTATTGATTGTACTAAAAAATATGAAATAAATAATTTTTAAATTCATAATATGCTCAAAATCTTGCCATTTATACATCTATCAAGTAATGTCAAATTCATACTGTCGAAAATAATGATCTCCTAATTTCAATTTCAATATTTGTGTCATGAAATTATTATTCATGTTTTTAAGCCAATTTTTTATTTCAAAATTTTGTTGTACCAATTTGTAAATTTGGTTCGTTTAATTAATTTGTTCTATTTTGAGTTTTTCAACGTCAGTGTTTTAGTTATTTGGTTACACTTGTTCAACAAGAATTATAATCTTGTTAATATATAAGATAAACAAATTAATTATTAATTGTAAACCACTAGCTTGTAGCTCAAGTGGCATCTCTTACCTTTGTAAGGGTGTTGATCGGGATTCGAACCCGGTATCTTTCAGTTTCTTTGAAATTTATTCCCTGCTCTCCAACCAGTATCTCAACTTTTTGAAAAAAAAATTAATTATTAATTGTTATAAAAATGAAATAGGTAAATGTTGGGATAATCAAATTGTCAAAAAAATAAGGATATCCTAATGTCATGTTTTTAATTTATTCTTACTAAAAATATATATATATATATATTTTAAATTAAGAAGTATAGTTCGGCTATCACGATTAATTTTTTTATCAAGTAATATATTTTACATAATATTTCAATATTATTCAAGTTTAGAAACCTAAAATAAACATGTTCTTAAACCCAAAATAAACCGTTTATGGCTTTCATGTGGTTTGTTATTAATTATTCTCCAAAGTATTAAAATAATATTTAATGTTGGATTATAAAAAAATCCACGATTTAGTATTTTGAATTAATTAGATTATATTTGATTTGATTTATATTGTTATATATATTTTTCATTATTTGTAGAGCTCCATATTGACCTCGTGCTCATTAATTATGCCCAAAATATATTATATGCAATGGTAATATAATTGCAATCGATTTGTTATTAATTATTTTCCAAAATATTGAAAATAACATTAATCAATTATAGAAAAAAGTTCGTAATTTAATAAACAAAATTATATGTTGGGATACAAAAATGTCTAAGTTATAAAAAAATTACCAAACTTTTAGAAACTGAATTTACGAGTTCAAAAATAGGACAATTTTGTTTTGTTATTGAATTCTTAAAATTTAGAAATAATGTTTATGGTAGACAACGATTGCCAGAATTATACAAAATCTGCAAATTTAAAACTCAACATTAAATATTGAATTTATGTAACAAAATTTAACAAATTTTATCATTAATCTAGATAGAAATTATGATATAATCCTTTAATAGATTTTATTATTTTTATCAAAATATTTTAGGCGGAAAAATATTTTTAGAAATAGGTTTATTATTATTATTATTATTATTATTATTATTATTATTATTATATAGATTAGATATTATAATTCGTTATCATTATTGCTTGAAAAGGTAAATTGTTGATTTTGAAATTATGCCTAACAATTTTAAAATCCAACGGTGATCTAGCTTAGGTCTGGGCTCTAGCCCAGAGTTTTTCCTTTTTTTTTTTTTTTTTTAAAAGAAGTCCAGAGCTACTTTTTTTTGACTATTAGAAGTCCAGAGCTACTTAAGCGCATATATAAAGTGCAATTTATTTTGTATTATTAATAGTCCAACTCGATTTATTATTCAAATTATTCATATCTAATCCAACCCATATGTGGTTCTTGATTTGTTCTATGTAAGAGCATCTCCAATGGTATTTTTTTAGCCGTTAATAATGCTTGGATAACGTTATTCACCATTGAGGCTGAGTGTTATAACACTCAACCCCCCACCCCAACCCCCATGCGTTCAATTCTTTGAACGCATGCATTAAAACAAATGAAATGGCCCAATATGGGCTCTGCTCTACAAAAGTATTGTTTTCTTTTCTTTAATAATGTAAATATATTAATGTGAATGAGGGGAAAATGGGACCCACGTACAATGAATGTTAATGTTAAAACTAATATGAGGGTTTGTTAATATAAGGAAGGTGTTAATAGGATGAGGATGTGGCAGCTGGACCCCATAAATAAAGTTAAAACCAATGGAGTTCTTTCTTGAAAGATCTCCAACCCAACTTCAAATACCACACTATAACACCAAATTTTACGTAATACTATTCATTTACACCAAATTTGGTGTAATAAATATTACCCATTTGCCCTCCAATTCTCTTCTATTTCAAATTTAAATTCCAATATTGTCCTCATTTTATATATAATTAATTTATATAATATGGTTCTAATAATTAATTAATATTTCTTATAAATAATAATAATTATCAAAAAATTATAATTTAAACTAAAAGATATGCTAATATTAATTGTAATATTAGTTTTTTAATATAATTAATTAAATTAATATTAATTAAATATATTTTTAGTTAATTACATTAATAGTAATAAACTACAAGTAACCGAAATAATTGTATAAATATATAAATTTGCTTACTATAAAATGAGAAAGAAAGAATAAAATATTCATTTGATGCGAGATTTGGTATAATGGGTTGGAGATGGTTTGACAAAATTATACTAAAACACCAAATTTGGTGTAGTTTTTACACCAAATTTGGTGTTATGGGTTGGATATGGTCTAAATCATTTTAAACAATTACTCAATACCCACAACTCAAATTGATTTGTAAATTCGATTATTGATGAATCAAAGCTCGTCAGACACAACTTTGATGAATATTAGACAAAAATTATAAAAATTTATGGTATGAAATTTTTTCATTTTCTAGACCACCCTATCGGTAATTTCTGAATTGCATGATTTAAACTATCGTCACACCCTCATGGATTTGAAAGCAGATTGTTGAATTCTTCTCTTGTATTTTTCCTTCTTTATTTTTTATTTTTGATTAGAAAATTAAGAAGCAATAGTTCAACTTCTGATTGTTTCTTGCTAGTTTCTAGGCAACTCCTTAAATGTACTTTGTGCACTAAACGATGTCGCTGTCACGTATTATCCACGTTATACTACAGGTTTTAAATATTTGTATATGATTATGTCTTTATCAAAACACATTTATTTATAGAATATTTCAATGCATTTATCTTTGACCAGGCAAGGGAGTTTGAACAAAGTTTTGCAGGTTGCAATTAGGTCACGACTTGTCGCAAGTCCACTTATTTATTTATTTTGACAAATTGTATTGAGATCCGAAGCAAGATCGGCAAATTCTACATTAGACAAATAAGAAAAAAAATGAACAATAGTGAGTTGGTAAATGATGTGTTGATCATCTTTGCATTGACAAGGATTTGATGATTTATTGCTCGATTTGTCGAGTTATCTCGGCGATAATTTTACATTAACTCAATTAAAACTAGAGTAGAAAAAATAGTTAAAAAAGCCAAAATCATAACAAAGAGTTTTTTTATTTTTTTTAAAAAAAAGAAAAAGAAAAGGTTATGCTCCTATACTACAAGGTGCATGCAAGTTCGAATGTCAATAGGTCAGGTCTGAGCCGTGTCTACTTGGGCCCGAGACCCGACCCGCTAATAACCATAAGACCCGAGACCCGACCTGCGCCTGGTTAACCTTAGATCTAGACCCGCCGACCCATACACTCGTGTCAAGCGAGTAAGACTCATTGACTCCATTAACTTCATATATTTGACTATATTTGTATAATTTTTATACGAATAGTACTACAAAAATTATGTCAATGTGATATTTATATAATTTTGTAGATACTAAATGAATTATGAAATAAACACCAACAAAAACATATAACTCAAAAGTTTTGAACAACAATATATACACTTTAAATATAAACTAATCAAATGGATCGGGGTCGGGTCCTACTAAATTAATTTGTTACCCGCCCCTCCAGTTCATGTACTATTAAAGTCACCTTCAACTTCTTGTGTATTGAAATGAAATTTAAATTATTGCATACGAATACTGTATGGTCCATCGGCTATAAAAAAGAAGGGGGACTAATCATTTAATTAAACAGCTTACATTCTGCAGGCTTGGGCTTGGAGATGTCAGCCAATGCAAGAAGATGAGGTAGGGAATAATGATGTCATAAATAAAAAAGAGAGAAATGGGTGGTTTAGGAAAAATGAAGTATAACATTGCCATATATTCAACAAATTAATTAAATTCCCAAAAATATAATGAGAAAAAGGGTTTGAACCAACTCACATGCTGTAAAAATTATTAAAGACGGTCCCACAAAGCTGAATGAAATAAATATATATATGTGTGTGTATGTTAACTGAGTCAAAGTAGGAATCATACAATAGGCAAAATTGTCAGAAGATTTGACAATTTGATGCTACAGTACAACTGGCGCATCATTCCTTTATACAAAGGCCAAACCCGTGCTTTTCTTTCTTCCTCTCATTCACCATCATTTGAATAATTTGATGATAAGTCATACAAAGCGGAAAGAGAACAATTAAAATTTTCAAGTATTTTGCAAAATAATTCGTTCAAGAAAACTAGGCCAACATGATATTGCCTCTGAAATTTTTCAAAAAAACGTTATTCAATCATTTTCACTTGTTCAATTATCAATCAATCAAATTATTCTTTTTTAAAAATAAATTATTATCAACTATTATTATTACACAATTATATTACAAATACACTATTTTCTTATTTTTCAAATCATTAATCACATGTAATTACTATTTTACTAAATAAATCATCACATCAATTATCATCATCAAATTTTTATCACACATCCAATCACACATCTAAAAATTACACAACTTTAAAAAATAAATGGATAATTACAAAAAGTGCCCCCGAGGTTTGACCTATTACAAAAACCCAGTTAACTTTCAAAACTACAAAAAGTACCCATGAGGTTTGTATACGTGTTAAAATGAGGGCAAATCAAGTAAAAAATTTACATATTTATAATTTTCAATACTTTTTCTTAATCTGTGTGAAAAATCCAATTAGACTATATAATTGGGACTGGGGGAGTATTTTGGTTTTATTACAAATAGACACAAGTAAAATTTATGGTCTCAAGAATATTGTAGGAGTATTATAAATGTCAATCATAATTTTTGCTTTTATAATTGATAAGGGAATAATATATTTTGAATTGAGACAAGTAATTTTTCTATTTGGAAGTTTTTTCAATAATTTCAATTCTAATTGCTATGTATATTCTTTATAGGTTAGTCTCATATCAGATGGTCTAACGGTCTAATTCATTAGACGGATCCAAATTTCCGACTCGTCAGCCCACTAACAGCCCGCACAAGTACCAATACCACATTCTCTGGCCACTGCTAATACATTTTAGGAGAGTTGCTAATAAATTTTAGAAGGACTACTAATACTTTTCGGAGGAAAAACTAATACTTTTAGGGTGCTACCAAATATTTTTCAAGATGACTAACAAACTTTTTGGGAGAAGAACGATACTTTTATGGGAATCTCGATACTTTTTATAAGGAAAACTATTACTTTTCAAGAGGAATTCTAAAATACATTTAATCAGAACAACATAATACTTTTAAATAAGACTACACGTTTTAGTTGGAATACTAATACTCTTGATGGAAAAAATAAATATTTTTCAAGAGGATTACTGAAAAAACTATTCAAACAGATTACTAATACATTTCATCGTTATTACTAATACTTTTTTGAGGGACTGCTAATATTTTTTAGGAGAAAAAGTTAATTATATTCAGAAGAACTACTAAAATACTCTCCAGAGAACTACTAATACTTTTTTGAGGAACTACTAATACTTTTCGGATGCACTGTCCCAGAATATTACAAACATGCCACTGGTGCATGAAATTACCAAAAAACCCAGGTCGGATTGGATCTGTCTAACAGAAAAGACCTATTAGATGGTCTGACAAGAGTTTTTGTGATTTTTCTTAATAAATAAAAATATATAAAAGAAAGGAAAAAGTCCTGATTACTGACCGTCGTAGCAAAGGAAAGAAAAAAAAAATTAAAATTCAAAAACGGAAATAACAAAAATAACTTAAAAATGCAATTTAAACGAAGGGCGTCTATTTCTAGAAGATCTTGAATGGCAAAGTTAGTTGTTTTTTTAGCACATGCTTGAAATCTTCTTGATGGTCTAATGTGGCGATGGAATATCGGCCCATGATCCACGAGCCACAATTGCCATAGACTTCGGAGCTTTTCTAAAGAATCAAATGAGGAAAACAAAGCGGTGTGGTGGAGAGGTCACCTATCTTTGCCTTTAAAGATTCTTCTTGTTCCTCGTCTTCTTGTTCCTCCTCTTCCGCCATATCGACCACCGTTTTAGTGTCATTGCCATCGCTAAAACTCGCCTTAGAAACTCTCTCCGAGTGAATGCGATGTGTTAAACTCATAATCATTAATAGGCATCTTGTGTGAGATCTGCGTCATAACTCGTTACAAAAGTTTTTGTGATTCTTTATCGGCAAAGTTTGATATAAAACCCTTATTAATTAAAGTCCATACAACATAGTCAAGAAAACTCTCTTGTTTGAAAATTTCTTACCTAACATAACATATATTTCCTGTAAAGGATAACTTCGAAAAAAAAAAAATATCAACGTCAATAATGCAAAAATTGTGATGAATAGTTGATAAAAAAGGTAGAAACTAGAAATAAAATATGGCCTAAAGAAGAAGTCATCACGCAGCACTCAGCAAATGTTCAATATAATGTAAAAAGAATAAATTTTCATGGCTCAAAAAATTCTTCATTTGTTTTTGTTTTCTTCTTTCTCTTCAAATGTGTGATTGGGAATAGTAAAAATAAAAGTACTAACAAATAGCAAATATTGGAATATTTTCTCCATAGTTACAGGCTTTCACTTGTATCTCTCTTCAAACCGTACACAAAGGGACCGTACGCGCGCGCACACACACAAATACATGAAGCCAAACAAGCAACTGAGAAAAAGAAACCAAAGCACAACCAGCTTATGCTTACTTTACTCGTGATGTTTCAGTTTTTCTGAAAGAAAATAAATGTCTCTTCTTTCTGTGTTTTAACAGATTATTTGACTCAATCACTGAATTATAATATCTAGTTAAATTCTTCAAAAACTCTTTACTCTTTTCTCTTTAAAAATTGCATCTTTGAACATAATTTGTTTTTTTTTTTTGGCATATGTCTGTATAATATGTTTGTCGGGTTTTGAGAATTTTTCAATTGAAATTTCTTGAAACCTTCTTGTCGTTTACCTTCAAGAATAAATCTTAGACAAAAAAAATGTCTCTTTTTCTGCATATGCATGTGTAATATGATTGAGAGCTTGTTCAAGATTGTTTGGAAGCTTTAAATGAAAAAAGAAAAATGTCAGAAACAGCAAAAGTTCGTTTAGTTCGTTGTCCAAAATGTGAGAATTTGCTGCCAGAGGTCACCGATTACTCTGTTTATCAGTGTGGTGGTTGTGGTGCTGTGCTAAGAGGTACATTAATTTCTCCTATTTTTTCTCTTGTTGATATTTTAAGGAAATTATGGATATTGGGGATATTACTATCAAGATTTGTGCTTTGTGAAGTATTTATTGGAATAATTTGTTCTTAGGATGTCTATGTACCTGATTCATCCTTAATATGCTGTAGTAAATTTCTTGCTTTTTATTTTTTTTGTTTGTTGACAGTATTTAAAAGGAATTTTTTTGGTGGTAATGCTGGATTATTTGACTTTGATTGATATTAATTTCTTTTTTTTTTGTTACTTTTTTTTTTCTGAATGGTTGACTTATCAGCCAAGAACAAAGGTGTTGACTTGGATACATTCTCAGAGAAGTCTGATGAGGGGATAAATGGAGTTTCTGTAGAGAAGCTTTCTGATAGATATGATAAAATGATGAATGTTTCTGAGAGAAAAATGATGGACACGAGTGATGGTTCTGAGAGTGATGTGAGGTCAAACATTAGTTCTTCGAGCCGAGCCGAGAGGAGGAGGTTTTTGCGTAATAGAGGCGAAAATACAAGAACTAATTTGATAAGTAAAGATGAAAATTGGGATGCTGAGGCTAATATAATCCAAGATAAAAAGTCGGATGAACTCCAACGAGCAAAAGTCGCGCAAGGTTTTGATGATTTTATGATGTATCACCAGAAAAGTGAAATGGAGGGTTTATGGAGGGCTCAGAGAATCGATGCTGAAGTTATGCGACATATGAAAGAGGGCCCGTCAAATCTCGTCTCTAGATCTGGTTATGATTATGAAAATCCGTCCTATGTGGATGGATTCAACAATATTGACTACGTTGGAGAAGATCGAGCTGAGCTCTTGAAAAAGTTGGATGAACTGCAATATCAGCTGAGCCAGTCTGGCAATTTGATCGACAAGGGCAAAGAAAAAGTTCTGCTCGATCGGAAAATGGCGCGCTCAGATCCTTACGAGTCTGAGAATTGGTATTCTGATGCATCATCGGAAATGAATAGGGCGTCGATGCAAAACTCGTATCATGATCCACAAATGAGAAGACCACCACCTTATCAGAATCAATATGCCGAGCCACCTCCCTTGATGCGTAGGCAAGAAATGGGGGCTAATGGTTTTTATCCTCCGCGATATGCTCCAAGTCATGTCCAAGGATATGGGGATCCATCCAGGTCTCACATGCATAGAAGAGATCCATATCAAATATCGCCATCTCATGCGTATAAGTCCGGACCATACATGGATGATGGTATGATGTACATGGATGGTATGGAACCATATCCTCCTAATTTTAGCCGTCATCATCCATCTTGCTCTTGTTACCAATGTCGAAACAAGAGACAAATTCCGCCCCCTATTCAACCAATTGCCTATAGTGATAAATATTCCGATGTCTCAAATGATAGGATTTTTAGTTATCACGATAATCCTAGTTCATTTGGTTCACGAGATTATAACCACCGAATTTCCAACCCTCCTCCTTCAAGATCCCATAATGCTCAATCACACGCCAGATGGCCTAGCGATGTGAATTCAGAAGCGGATGCTTTTATTCGTCGTCGTCCTCCGAGGGTTCATTTAGCCACTGGTGGAAAACATTGCCGCCCTATAGCTGGTGGTGCTCCATTTCTTACGTGCTACAATTGTTTCGAGCTGCTGCTATTGCCAAAGAAAATTCCGACGAACAATAACAAAAAGAAAATGAGCTGCGGAGCATGCTCTACGGTTATTGTTTTTACAGTTTCCAATAAGAACTTAGTTGTTTCATTCGATGTCGAGCCGACGGGTAATTCTGTAAAAGTCGACAAAGCGCGATGTGCTATCTGAAAATGGCCATGGGCATCATCAGAACCAAGTTAGGACAACCTTTTCCTCTGATGATTATGATAATAATTCTGGTTACGATTTCCACTCTATGGATAGAGCTAACAAGTCTACTGAGATGAAAAACCGTCATTCTACGTCTACGTATGCGTCCGAGGTGGAGGATGATATTGAAAGTTTGAGTGCCGCGAGAAGAGATTCCAGCTCGGCTGAGCTGTCGAAAGACGATAAAGGGCCTCGACCTCCTGTAGGCTCGT
Organism: Rehmannia glutinosa; assembly: GCA_016081115.2. Classification (NCBI taxonomy): domain Eukaryota; kingdom Viridiplantae; phylum Streptophyta; class Magnoliopsida; order Lamiales; family Orobanchaceae; genus Rehmannia; species Rehmannia glutinosa. The sequence continues at coordinate 44,112,177 of CM071927.1, forward strand.
CTCTTCAAGATCACTTTGAATATTCGAATAAGTATCATATGGCGAACCGTTCTGGAGAGGGAAACAGAAGTGCACGGTCCGAACAAGACAAGGTTTTCCCAAACAAGAATACCGCTAGGCAGATTTCGAGGAAAGAGTCGTCAGCAACTGAGATTGATTTATCATCGAATGAGTACGCTAACACGGGGACAACCTTTGATTCCACTGAAGCAAGTAGAGAAGGCGATCGTCTAAAAGCCAGTCGAGCAGCCAAGTCGTTTTTTGCTGGCATTCCGGAAATGGGCTTTAATTCAAACAGATCCAATGAAACTTCTGAGCAGGAAAAGGCGAATGTGACTGTTAACGGGCATTTAATACCAGATCGATTGATTAAGAAAGCTGAAAAACTAGCTGGGCCAATTCAACCTGGGAATTACTGGTATGCATTCTCCTAAACTACAGTCGTTTCACTCTAGTACTTGAAAAGGCAATAGGGTGTAAACCATACATTATGATTGTACTGGTATGGGACTGCAAATGAAAATTGATCTTGAAAGTTGCCTTTTATAACACTCTGTATTAAGGTTCAAAGCTGTGCATTTTCATTACTAGAAATAGCCATCTGCACTGCACATGAAATCTGAAAGATATGAGATGGTATAAATATTAATATTGTTTATTAGCAATAAGCATTTTACTTGATCGTGGTTGAAAATACATTAAGAAGATGACCCTTTGAATGTAGAATTTTTATATAGTATTTAGTTATTAGGCTGTAAATAATTGTTTTAATGTTAACAACTTGAAGATGTAGAGTAAGAGATAAGTTCCAATTTACTTATACTTTTACTGTGAACTAAATTTTTTTCTATGTAATGATTGTATATAGTTATTTATTCATTCTCCTGTTATTGTCTCTGCTGCATATTTTCTTTGCTCTCTTTTTCTTTTTTCGTACCCATTGTAATCCTGAAGAAAATGACACTTTAAAAACACAAACTACTTCACAATTATTGCTAGGGATAATTACATTTTGTCCGCCAAACTATCGTGAGCTTTGCACTTTGCCTACTAATTTTTGGAAGTTTCTCTTTCGCATCCCTAACTTTGAACATTTTGCACTTAACACCTGGGGCTGACTCGGACCTATCATGAGTCAACTCGTGTCAACTTTTGGTTGGTTTAGAGGAAAAGTGCAACCAATTGTATAGTCTAGATGGCAGAATATGTATTTTCAGGGCAAAGTGCAAAAAAAGGCTATATGATGGAGGGCAAAGTGCAGTTAACCCTTATTTCTTATTTCTGACGTTTTTATAGTGGATGAAATCGACTAACTCATAAATTTATATCCCATACTTGTAACCATTCAACCATGAAAATTCTCCATTTGGCTCTTCAAATAAACTGCTAATTACTTAACCTTCGTCAACTAGGTATGACTTCCGAGCCGGATTTTGGGGTGCTATTGGAGGTCCTTGTCTTGGCATAATTCCAGTAAGATTTACCTTTTTTCTTTTTTCTGTAGAGCACATTGGCAACTTTGATCTTTCCTCTTTTTAACCCACTAGCTGTTATTTTCTTGCAGCCATTTATAGATGAATTCAATCACCCTATGCCAGAACATTGTGCTGCTGGAAACACACACGTCTTTGTAAATGGTAGAGAACTCAACCAGAAAGATCTAAATTTACTCGGAAGTAGAGGGCTTCCGACAGAAAGAGACAGATCATACATCGTAGAGATCTCTGGCAGAGTTCTAGATGAAGATACTGGCGAGGAGCTAGAAAGCCTCGGCAAACTTGCTCCAACGTGAGTACTTAATTTCTCTCTAAAACTATATTAATGTTCTTACCATTCTTTCATATCTACCATAAAAAGGCGTCAATATAAGTTTTATAGATATATTGGGAGTGTTTGCAATCACTAAAAAATTCTCAGCTTTTGGCTAGAAAAAAATCACATTTTAGTGTTTGCAAATGCCAACTTTTTATTCTGCTTCATTTAATCAGAATCTAAAAGCAAGGGTCGGGTGCTTTAGATTTCGATTCTGCGTCTAGTTTGACTTTTACAAACAAATAAACACTTTTACAATTTTTACACCAAATACTCTCAACATTTTCAACTTTTGATTCTATTTGCAAATAGTATCAACATCTGATTCTCAGTTATTTTTTCTTCTGCTACAACAAATCACTTCTTATAAAAACAGAAGTTTTTGCAAACACTCCCATAATCATACATCCACATAATTTGCAAATCCGAATTTTCTGGAAAATTATCAGCCTAAAGATTTTTGATCCTTTGCCATTGTCACATTATATGTCCTCAGAAAAATTGATGCGTATACATAACTTATTGGTTATCCTTGTTCAAAGTTATTTAATTACAACTACATTTTTGGTGTAAACTCTCTATTCGCTAACTCGAGATTTTTATGACAGTGTGGAGAGGGTGAAGCATGGATTTGGCATGAGACCTCCAAAAGCAGTTGCATTTGCATGAGGACTCAAAGGCTGCCGATAGTATTCTCTAATGCATGAATTCTTCTCGTTTCTTTTTCAGTTGAAAAAGATTAAGAAGAAAGATTTATATTGTTCTTACATGTTTGATTGATTGGTTCAACTGTGAGAAAATGCATATTCTGTGGCCTCACAGAGTTTCAATGTGTATGTATAATCGCTTTCCCTTCCATCTTCGACGTGTAAAAAATAGTTTGTTGTCGTGATTCTTTTTTTTTTTTTTTTTTTTTTTATGGATCCAGGAAACTAGCCTGGAAAAAGAACAGATGAAACATACAAAGTGGTGTTGATATTTATTTTTGGCCAGAAAATGTAATTTTTGTAAAAATTGAGATTTGAAAGTGTATGTGAATCCTTTTGTTTGTAAACTTTGTAGGGATTTGAAGTCTATTGATAGGAATTCTTCTTGTAGGTATATAGGTATATGCTCAGTATGAATGCATGTAAACTTTTTAATTTCACTTAGTTGCAAGGACCTTTGTTGTGGTTTGGGAAAATATAGGGACTATAAATAGTGGAAATAATTATAAAGAATTTGGTTGTTAACTTTAGCCACAGGGACCGTAACATCAAACTTTTTAGTTTCTTGAAATGATGAGATGATTATTCAAAGGAATCATCTTTATGCTTAAGCCACAAATAACCAACCTAGCTAAGAACAATCTAGAATGAGTCATAATTGAAATCATACGCAGTATCAATATTAATGCAAATGCATCGAGTTCTCCTCTTGTTAGGAGTTTAGTTCCCTCGTCTGAGTGTCTTGTTCCCTTTAGGGTCTTAGTTAGGGTTACTCTTCCCCTTAGTTGTCCTCTTTTCCTCCTACCAATCTCCTGCTTTGTCATCTTGTTTACCATCCTTCGGTCCTCTTCCATTCGTCCATCTCCCCACCGGCGTTCATCCCATTGCCATCACCGTCGCCTCCCTTCACCGTTGTTTTTTGGATATCGACTTTCCCCACAGCCCACTCTTACCGTTCTTGCGTGGTCCGCCCGAGAAGAGGTCATGCCTTGATTCGCGCACCCCTACAATGGCCGCCCACTAACATCCCACTAACCCCTATTTTCAGCCCACTAAACACTCCACCAACCCAACTTGTTGCCTGTACATGCACTTTAGACATTGGAAACGATTATGACATCCAAACTTCCCACTAACCCTCCACTAACATATAACTCTTAGTTTTTATTCGTATCTTCACAAACTATTGTCATACTTCCATCTATTTTCCTTTCGATGTGCGGATTATGCCATGCGGATAAAGTAATCCTCCCCTTTCTCCTTTGTCGAGTCTTTGCATCTTCCCTCTTGAAGTGTTAGGTTTTGTAGCCTTCCATAGGTGGCGATAGGGTCTTAGAGAGATCGTGTTCTCTTTTTGTTTCTGAAACCCATTATCATCCCGTGTGAGGTTCATATGCGGAAATATGGCTACGATTTTGAAAAGTTCAAGCGAGATTCATGAAAAAGAAGAGGAATCCATTGAGATTGCAACTTTATCCCAAGAAATCGATAGACTCTCATTCCGCCAATCTCCATGAGTATCTGGTGAACTGGCATCGCGGGCTTGGGAACCAAGCGACGATTCGAATCTAAAGAAACTCATACATACGGAGAAACCAGGGATTATATTTCTTATGGAAACAAAAATAAATTGTAACAGCTTCTCGAATTAACGATCGTTATTTTGGTTATCAAGGTTGCTTTCCAAAGAACTTGTGAAGGTCGGCATAATAATAAGAAGGGTGGCTTATGTGTTTTATGGAATGCCCCATACGATCTCACTCTCTTATCATACTCGAATCATCATGTGTCTTTTTGCGGTTAAGTGTGAAGAGACAATGAAATCGTGGTCCTTTACCTACGGTATTTATGGTTGGTCGAACAACAACAAAAGAAACTCACCGGGATCTTATGAGAACAATTTCACCGGGTCCGGATCATTCGTGGTTGTGCGTTGGGGACTTTAATGAAACTCTTTGGCTTCATGAAAAGCAGGGGGGAACTTGAAATCTTTCCGTTCATGGATCAATTTCGACGGTTCTAGCGCGGATACGGGATTACATGATCTTGGATACACGGAAACCCTTTTACGTGGTCGAATGGTCAAGGAGGAGAGTCCATATTGTGGAGCGGGCCGGATCGAGCGCCGCAATGAAACCTGCGAACATCTATCCCGAGTATAAAGTTCACCATCTCCCGCGATTGCGGTCCCGACCACGCGCCAATCTCTATAAGTGTGACATTGAACGGGCGACAAAATTCACAAAGCCGGGCGAGGAGAAAAAGATATTTCGTTTCGAAAAATATGGCTTGAGCACGAGAAGTGTGAGGAGATTATTACACAAGCATGGCAACACGCCGATGGTGGCGGTTGGTCGGACAAATTACTCAATCAGTAGTCAAGCTCTCTCGGCACGGGATAAAAATGAGTTTGGTAATGTGCGGAAAAAATAGTAGAATTGGAAAAGAAGATTGTCAAGCTTCGTGCATGCCCCCAAACCGAAAAACAGTCATTGAGGAGTGTAAAAACGCAGTTGGAGAATTGGATGAATTAAGAAGATTGGAGGAAATCCTATGGTATCAACGATCTCGGGTGATGTGGCTCGCGATGGCGATAAAAACACCTCTTTTTTTCACCAAAAAGCTACCCATAGGCATAAACGAAATGAGATTACCCGAATAAAGAATAATGAAGATCACTTTGGGTGGATAACGAGCGGGATATTCAAAGGATATTTCGAGTTATTTCATTGAACTTTTCAAATCGACAAGCCAAAAATTTGGACAGGGGTTCTCAACACGGTGCATAACAGGGTATCGAGAGGATATGAATGATCTTCTCTTAGCACCTATACCATGGAGGAAGTCTACAAAGCTTTAATACGATGCATCCCTCTAAGTCTCCGGGGCCAGACGGTATGTCACCTATGTTTTTTCGTAAATTCGGCATGTTCTTAATAATGATTTCACTCATCTTCGCTCTTGATATCCTTAATAATAAAAAAGATCCCTCGGACCGAATCACACATTCATTGTTTTGATCCCCAAAACCAAAAGACCCGAGAGCACTAAAGAATACCGACCAATTAGCTTTATGCAATGTTATTATGCGAGTGGTCTCGAAAACAATCGCTAATAGGTTAAAATTAATTTTACCAAAAATCATTTCGCCAACTCAAAGTGCATTTATTCTGGGCGACTAATAATCGATAATGCAATGGCCGCTTTTGAAATTTTCCACACCATGAAGAATAAAAGAAAAGGAAAAAACGGTCAATGTGCTCTCAAATTGGACATGAGTAAAGCGTGCGATAGAATAGAGTGGTCTTTTGTTAGAGCTATGCTCACAAAAATTGGTTTTAATAGTGATTGGGTCGGTATGGTTATGAGGTGCATTGAATCTGTTTCATACTCTATTCTTATTAATGGATCTCCTACAGACAGATTTAATCCGAAAGGGTCTTCGCCAAGGCGACCCGCTTTCACCGTATTTGTTTCTAGTGTGTGCAGAAGGATTTTCCTCACTTATTCAGGAGGCGGAGAACAACGGGCATGTACATGGTATAAGGGTAGCGAGGCACGCCCCACCGGTGTCTCACCTGTTCTTCGCAGATGACAGTATCCTATTCTTTAGAGCTACTCAGTCAGAAGCAAAAAAGGTGGCTGAATTGATCAAATACTACGAGGAAGCATCGGGGCAAAAAATAAATCTGGAAAAATCTGAACTGACGTGTAGCAGGAATATTGAGGAAAATTCAAAGAAACAAATATGCGAGCTATTGGGCGTTCGAGGAGTGGACAAACACGAGAAGTACTTAGGACTTCCGACGCTCATTGGAAAATCAAAAAAGGAGGTCTTCAGTATTATTTTGGAAAGGGTATCAAATAAACTTAAAGGATGGAAGGAGCGACGCTATCAAGCGCAGAAAAGAAATTCTTATCAAGGCCGTGATACGAGCAATCCCAACGTATACCATGTCATGTTTTCTACTACCAACAACCATTTGCCAAGAGATTGAGAAAATAACGAAAGATTCTGGTGGGGGAGCAATGGGACGGACCGAAAATGCCATTGGACGAGTTGGGACCGATTAGCTACGCCTAAAGCGAAGTGGTGGTTTGGGCTTTCGAGAATTATCATGTTTCAATCACGCAATGCTTGCAAAACAAGTCTGGAGGCTAATGGAGAAGCCAGACTCCCTATCAGGACAGATTTTGAAAGCCAAATATTTCCCGAATAAAGATATTCTTGAGGCGAATATGGGGTACAATCCGAGCTACCTATGGCGGAGCTTAATTGCAACGAAACCAGTTATCTTAGAAGGACTGGCATGGAGAGTGGGAAATGGAACCAAAATAAATGCACTCAAAGAAAGATGGATAGGGGTCAGCGAGGTGGTAAAACCAACAGGGGACAATACAAATTAACTCCTCGATATGTGGGTTTCCGATCTAATCGATTTTAATGAAAAACAATGGGCGTGAACTTAATTCGCAAATTTTTGCTCCATCCGAGGCGAGCAGAATTTTAAGTATGCAATTAAGTCCGCGACTACCGCCAGACAAAAGGATTTGGAGATTCACAAAATCAGGAAGGTTCACCGTCCGTTCGGCATACCACATAGCCGTTTCTCTTCACTCAAGTATCTCCGTAAATGCAACCACGCCCAGCGAAGAAAATCGAGCATGGAAAACCATGTGGCAACTCCGAATCCCTCCTAGAATCAAACATTTTCTTTGGAGAGCTTGCACCGACTCACTACCCACAAAAGCTCAGATGGTTCGACGTCACTTCCAGATTGATCCCCTATGTCAAATATGTGGCGAAGCACTAGAAACGTCTGAACATTTATTCCTTAAATGCGGCGTAATTAAGAAAATTTGGTATGTTTCCCATTGCGATTGGACCTAGATAAAATTGAATTTTCATCCTTCAAAAACTTCATGTGGAGCATAATGGAATCCGACACGAGTGAAGGCATCGAGTCGCTGCTCGGGGTGATGGCGTGGCGAATTTGGTATGCAAGGAATAATTGGGTGTTTAATAATAAACCAATTGATATCATGCATGTACTACAAGGAACTCTAAAGTTCATGCTTGAGGTTCATAATGCCCAACAAAAGGGTGATAAAAAGAAACCTTGCCAACAAAGTTGAAGTTCACCGGAGGCACCACCACAAGGTAGTATTAAACTTAATACGACGCCGCACTTTTTAAGGATGGTACTCTTGGACTTGGCTTTGTCATTAGAGTTTGGGAAGGCGCTGACGATGGCGGGGACAAAAGGCTTAAAATGGAAGGTAATAGCACGTACGTGGAAGGAATTGCTTTAAGCTTCGCCTACGCACATCAATGGAAGGCTGGGTTTTCCAAATTTACGGTGGAGTGCGACAATAAGACTTTGGTCGACGGTATTCAAGGAAAAGACATACGAGAAATTTATGGCGACATAGTGTTTGGACGACATTAAACACTACTCTTTGGAGCGAGCACAATACCAAGATGTGAAGTTTGTACCCCGAACCGCTAATAAACTTGCTTTGATGGCCTGGCTAAGTTTTTGGTTGAAGAAGATGAGTGTATTTGGCTAGAAGAAATCCCAAACTCACTAGAAAGTTGTCGATTATTTGATGTAAGGCATTCGCCTAAACGTTTGGAATATTTATATAAATTTACTTTTCCCTCAAAAAAAAAAAAAAAAAAAAAAAGAAATGATGAGATGATTGGATAAATAATGCTCACACCTCTATGTCATATGGTTGCACCTTAATAAACTTGCACAAAGTGAATAAAGAAAGAGAAACTTGTGAAGCAATCAAAGCACAAAACTTTGAATTAATTTAATCCCCAATTGATTTACTTTCCCCTTTTCCATACAACCATAAAAAGGAACCCAAAATAAAAAGGAACCCACTTTGGCAATAGTCAATATTTGTACAATAAATAATGAACCCTACTATGGTAATTTGCAAGATTTTTTTGATGTGTATATTCATGCACTTGGGCAAGAAAATGGCCAAACGATCAACTCAATCAGAAAATAAAGCTTTTTCTCCCTTGAAGCTTAGCCACCATTACCCTTTCTCTCTCTAACTCATTTTCTCTTCCTTCTCTCTTCTTCCTCAAAAAAAAATCTTCTCTCTTTCCCCCATTCCTCCATTAGAGAGGATGGGGGAATCACTTCATTTAATTTTCTTGCTAGTTTCTTCTAGTTTCCCTTTATGGGAATGGTTTTTCCCCTAGTGGGACTTCAGTCTCCTTTTATGGGAGTGGTTAGTGTCCCTTTGTGGGATTTTTTTCTTTGTTTTTCGTTTCTTTTTCTTCTTTTTTTTTAGATCTGGTAATTTTGGCAACAGATCTGGCCTTTTTGGTTTCAGATCTGGCCATTTTGGTTGTTGTTCGACTGCAAGGGGCGATTTCTCACGCCTTACTGTTGAAGAAAAATATGTAATAGAGTTGGATCCGGGCATAATGAAGAAAAGACGAAGAGATTGTCACAAGATTGAAACTGCTAGCCATTTAATGGAGTTTTAGTTTTTGTCACTTGTAACAAATATTCTCTTTGTTCTTCTTTTTTCCATTCATATGTATTTTCTCTTTGGTATGTTTTTCCCCATTATTGTAGCTTTGTGGTTTGAGAGTTTTAAATGTTGATGTGGATTTGAATTGGTCTAGCCAATTCCCCGCTTGACTCTTCGTATAGTCAATGTGATCCCGAGTCGATTAGCTCCGTTGTATTATCGAAAGTTTGGTTGAGTTCCATTAATGTCCATCGTTCGAAAAAAAAAAAAGATCAACTCAATCATGAAAAGTTAATGTGGGGCCATTTCAAATTTCTGGAGGGGCCTAAGCAAAAGCTTTGGGAAATGAACAAAAGCATGTATATTTGCATGCAATTTTACCAGAACTAATTACCACAAATTTATATATATATATATATATATATATATATATATAAAAACAATATAATTTTGGTTTACTTCGACATCCCAAAATGAAAAAAAGAATCGGACATTGGATAAGGGTAGAACCGCAATCGAACCGAATCAAGCCGAGTTTTTGAGAGTTTGAGCTTGGCTCGTTTATTATCGAATCGAACTGAACTTGAATTTATCGAACATATTGATGGCTGGCGAACTTTCTCGAGCTAAATCGAGCCTAAACGAACATAGTAAATATTAATTATAAATTAAATTATTCTTTAACTTATTACCAAAATAAAATTATATATCTAATAACGCATAATATATTTATTAAAACCTCTTATTTTATTCAAACAAATAAGTTTATTTAAATATTTTTATATTTAATATAAGTAAACGTAAAAATAAAAATTAAAGTCAAATTATTAGTTTAATTTATACGAGGCTACTCACGAGCTTACTAACGAGCCTATTCACGAGCTAACGAACCGAATATCTCTAAGTTTGAGTTTGATTCATTTATTTAATCGAACCACCTTAAATGAACTCAAACAAGCTTTTATCAAATCGAGTTCCGAAGAACTCACGAGCCCTAAATAAGGGGAATATGGGGCCAATTTCCATCATTGATGCGATTCGTTTCTTTAATGCAGTGATTATTTTGCAGCTGTTGTGATACTGATGTTTTGCATCGTGTTACACTTTTTTAAGACCAAAAAAAGGATAGGATGAAACAGGCCAAGGGCCCGAAGGCCCCAAAACAAGCATATGTGCAAAGAATCCCACTCTAGCCTACTTTCTGTAGGGGATGAGATAAAAGGGGATGGGATCTCATGTTCTACTTTCCTTATTCCACTTCTTATTCTATATATTGGATGAATGACACACACAGGCGGAGCAAGAGGGGGCCAACCTGGGCCCTGACCTCCCCTCCCCCCCTAAAAAAAAGTTTTTTTTCCTATGTAATTTTTAAGAACATTTTTTTTAGTTAATATTTACAAGGTTTTTCTTTTGTTTTTCTTATTTGGCCCACCCAGATTTCGTGTATCGGTCTACCCCGAAAAAATTCTTGGCTACGCCATTGATGACACATATACAATTGTGGCATCATGTGACATCATTATTATGTACACAGTTCATTCATCCAATGTAGTGAAATAAAAATAGAACAAGAAATCTTAATCCAGAGAAAAACGATTATAAACAACATATTTTGTTTCGCTCACTACATCTTGACATAGATTCCTTTTTTTAATGTCCAAGAGGTATATATATATATATATATATATATATATATATATATATATAAAGAGAGACTATTCTGATAATAGTAACTCGAAAATTTTCCCGCCATTTGTTATTCTTTGAAAAAGTAATAAAATTCTGTGGAAAAATAAAATGTGATAAATGTATGGGGTTTAATTATTTTTGTAGTCAACTTTCTTTATGTAAATTATTTTTAAAGATATAAAAAATAGAGATATGTAAAATTAGCTTTTCAAATTTGTGTGTGTACTATATTAATTATTATGTTTGTCTTTGTCTTTTCTAAACTTTAATATTTTTCTCATTTTAGATTTGTTTTTGACGTATAATATATATATATATATACATTTAATCATCTTTTTATGGTTTTCAGTTTGATACTCATATTGCGTATATACAATAAAAGAAACATAATAGATAACAATATATCATATATTTACTCATTATTTTATAATGAACTTTAAAAATTATGCATTTGGGCTATTGGACATCAATTTCTACATTCATGTATTTTAACTATTTATGATATATATGTATATTTGTTATATGGGCTTATCACATTTCTTCATGATTTTATAGATTTGTATTTAAGTTGATTAAATTCAATCAAAAAATAATTATTTTAATTGCAGAAAATATCTCAAATATGTATTCAAATATTATTTATATATATACATATTACATATACCCATGTATATGTATATATATATAGCATTATATATATTCAATGTAAGAAGAAACTAAATTTTGGTTTAATATAAAATTATACTCATAATAGTTTTTATATATAGAAAATTAATTTTTATATTTATTAGCGTACTTTTCATGTTAATAGATTATTTTTATATTTATCAATGTACTTTGATATTTAATTTTAAAGTTGTACATTTGGACTATTAGATATGACGTTGTTTGTTTGATATTCTTCTAATATATATATGTAATAGTTTTTATTTTTGAAATATTTCATTTCCCCTAAAATTATGTTTCTAAAATATAAAATATGATTTATGTTTAATTCTTTTAATAATTCTAACAACTTTTCACTTTTTAAATATCTTTGAAAAGTATTGAAATTTGAAATGACTTTATTGTCGATTGTATTGAAAATATAATATATTAAATATTTAGGTTTTCAAAAAAAAAAAAATTTAGCATTCGAGAAATTGGATTTTTTTAACTTTTACTTTTTTATTGTTGATTTATGTATAGACATTTCCGGATCGGGTGCAGGAGCAATCAAAGACATTTCCCCTCTGCGCCTTTTGAATACTTTCCACATACAACTTCCTAGCCATATACTGATCTCCGCCGACCTCACCGACCTCTTCCCCTATGGGGAACTTCATTTTCAAATGGTACACTGACACCACAGCTTGAAAAGCATTCAATGAGGGTCTACCTAACATAGCATTATATGAAGAGGGTGCATCTACTATCAAGAATCGAATCATCCTAGGTTTGCGACGAGGCTCCTTGCCCAAAGAGACGGGTAAAGTAATCATACCTATTGGTTGGATCATTCCTCCTGCAAATCTGACCAACGCTGTGTCCACCGTCTCCATCCCGACCTGGATATCCATCCTCCTGTAGCAATCATAGAATAGGATGTCCGCCGAGCTCCCTGTATCCACAAATACTCGCTGCACATCATAGTTAGAAATCATCGCCGTGATCACAAGAGCATCGCTATGAGGTGTCACGATACCCTTGCTATCCTCCGGCCCAAACTTGATACTTGGCCCTAGACCGACTTGTTCTACTTTCAATTGCTCCTGCACCCGACCCGGAGCTGCTGCCCTCACATAGCTCTTCCGAGCTCTCCTGGAATCTCCTTCCGCCGGCCCTCCAATTATCATCTGGATGACCTCTCGCCGAGGTGGGGCGGAGGTGGAGGTAGCTCTTCTCTTTCCTCTTCCCTCCGTTGATGACCTCTCGCCGAGGTTGGGGCGGAGGTGGAGGTAGCTCTTCTCTTTCCTCTTCCCTCCGCTCCGCTCTCTTTTATAATCTCCTTCTTTTCTCTTTTCTCAATATACACAAACTCCCTGAGATGACCTGCTTGAATGAGCCTCTCGATTTCATCTCTCAGGTGTGTGCACCGATCTATCGTGTGCCCATACTCATTATGGAATCTGCAGAACTCCTTACTCTTCGCTTTACCGGTGCATCCGCATGTGCCTTTGGCCACCTCGGGTCGGGATGCCTCTCAATAGCAACGAGCACCTCGTCCCGAGGTAAAGCCAATGGTGTATACTTCTCATACCTCGATCGTCAACCCATCGCCTCGGACACTTAGTTTTTAAGGGACCCTTTATCCTCCCGATCTTCCTTCCTATCCTTCATTTTTTCTCCCTCTTCCCTTTTCATTTTCCTCGCTTCCTCCAGGTTAATATACCTCTCTCGCCCGAGCTAACAGACTCATCAAAAGTTTTGGCTGGTTCTATCACCAAAGATTCAAAAACTCTCCATCTTTCGGGCCCTGAGCTAGGGCATTAGCCAAAATCTCCTGGACTAGCCGAAGGCACCTCCAACTTAGCCGATAAACCTCTCTCTGTATATAGCTCCGAAGTCCTTCCCTTTCCCCTCGCTTGATGCTAAACAGTCGGGGTGCCTTTTGGTACTTACGACGGCTCGTGAACTCGATTAAGAAATGCCAAATCAAGTCATCAAAATTTTTGATAGAGCACGGAGCAAGTCAAGCTAAACCATTCTTTGAGCTAACTTTGTCGAGTGGTAGGGAAGACTCTACACATCACACCATCCGTGAACCCGTAGCAAGCGCAAAGATTCTCAAACGCAGCAGAGATGATCCCACGGGTCCGTGGTACCATCATACTCAAAACTCGAGCTCGGTAGGAGGATGTGAGCTCATCCGCCATCACTTCATCCGAGAAGGAGTTCCCTTCCGTACTCGTCGAAGCCGCTCCCGGCTCCCAACCCTCCTACTAATATCCCTCACTTCATGATGGAGGTCATCCATCCACTCCGACCAATCCCGATCCTCGGTTGATGTATGTTTCGTCCTCGGCGAATGCACCTCCTCTGCCACCACATGCCGCCTACCTCTCTCACCGACCTCCGGAGGAACCCCAGTGGAGGGACCACGGGGGGGACCACCGGAGGGGGACCACAGCGGAGTTGGTGGCGGAAGCATCTCCTCGGCCGCCTTTCCACCATTTGCTCGACGGCCCTAGTAATGAAACCACCCAACTGCTCAAAGAACATTGGGACCAAATCAACACTCCCACCGCATACATGGCGTTTGTCCGTCTACCCCACCCTCGAAAAACCGCTGCCCCTCCGCCCTCCACCAAAGGTGGCGGAGGCGGAGGCCCCGACGTCTTCTTCCGTAACTCGCCGGAGTATCTCCCAACGATGTACGATTCAGTCTTCCTCCAAATTTCTCCGATATCTTCCATAACCATCACTTGAAGCTCATGTCTCGCTCAATAGTTCCCACAGACGGCGCCACTTGGTTGCTCTCAAAAATGTCCTCCTCTCGCCGATCGACTTCCAAGCTGAACTCCTCCGTGAAACCTGCACAAGGGGGGCCGGAGGGGGGCTCCGGCGTACCCTCTCCGATGCTTAAGTCAGTGACTTGGAAGAGAAGCAAGAGGCAGAAAAATATATTGTAAAAGTAAAGATGAGATTAGGTTTAGAATGAACCTGGACTTGGGCTTTTATACCTTAGCTAGGATTAGGGTTTCCGTAAAATCCGGGATTCCGTTACGATTTGGTGTCAGAGTCATCATTATGTTAGGATCGGATCTTCTAAAAACCCTAATTTTACGCCCTTAAGACCTCGGTTCCAAACTGACCTGAGACACCTCAGGTCATCATGCTGGTGTACTTTTAAATGTCAAGCCTCTTTGCTCATATAGCCGAAATTTGTGATAGATCGGACCATGAAAGAGCATAACCCATCTCCAACAAGTCACCCACCACTCTCGACACTGATCGACCCATTAGACCTTAAGCATGTCGGCCCAATACATTGAGCCTCATCGGATCAGCCCAATGCTCAAGACTTAACAATTCGCCCAATACGTTGAGGCCCATCGGATCGCCCAATGCTCAAGGCTTAACAGTCGGCCCAATACGTTGAGCCTCATCAGTTGGTCCAATGCTCAAGGCTTAATAGGTCGCCCAATACATTGAGCCTCATCGGATCGGTCTAAACTAGGCGGTCACCCCAATCCATATTTTACCCTTATCGGATAGCCACACACACACAAAAACAAGCACAACATAAACTGTAAGTGATTCCATGCATGCAACTGTGAGACAGGGCAACCCTCCATGTTCGAGAAAAGCAAGCTTGCTCAAATCTACAAGACAAACATTTTGAGAAATTAGTGTAAGCAAATATGGGTCGAAACTAGAATCACATATTTGCACATATAAGGTGAATCGAGTATACCTATTTGCAGCGAATTGTCGATCCACTTAGCTAGGATTGAGCCCGTCTACAAGCCTCCTTTTGTTCCATGCAAAAGCCATCTTCAAGCCTTCTCTTTTGTTGAACCCCGGACAATGAACGAACCCGTAGATTAGTTGAACCATGAGCAAACCACGAAGAAGATCACGATCCGCCTTTCTCGTTGGTGTAAATAATTACTAGAATTATTTACTTTGATGTGCACACCTTAAACTCTTGGAGACTTTGATGATGCTCCAAGAAGAAAACCGTTGAGAGAAATTTTTGGAGAGATATTATTCATGTTTGGGACGATATTCTCAAAATTGGACTGATATTGTAAGGAGAGATATCAATATATATCTCAATCCCATATCTCAGTTAAAGTCCTAATAGGAGAGGTTTCTAGATAAACCTCATCTAAATAGGACTCCCTATTATCTCAAATATGGATGCAACCTAATTGCACCCAATATCTCCCACTCATACATATTTGACTCGACTCATTCGAATCACATCCTCATAGTTCTCATTGAAGGAATCATAGGTATACGCAAATGGAAAGGATCCACATGTAAAATACATATGCAATCAATCTTCCTCGTCCAAGAAGAGAATACATGTTAGATCTTCTAAACTATTATCAAGGGGTGTGGCGGCGTGTGGGCGCTCCAAGATCACCTCCGCTTTTCTCTATGTTGTTTCTCCGTTCTATTTTCGGTATCTGTTAGAAGACCGACATCTTATCTTTTTATAGATGTCTCTAACCCTAATAATCGGGCCTGGGTTTTACTTAAGCCTAAGCCCAAGTATTAACAAACCCTACCCTAATATAGAAGTCTATTAATTGTGATATAGACCACACCAATTATCTTGAGCTAGTTTAGGGATCCAATAATATTACTAATCAAGGCTCCTAATAATTGTAAAACAATTATCTAAACCATCTATTCCACTAAAAGCCCGATATTGAACTCCAAGATTAGTAAAAAAATATTAAATATTAAATGTGTATTTCTCCTTCGTAAAAATATCAATAATTAATTGATACAAATTTCTCAATTAATTAATTATTTATTCTCTCGACTTTTAAACAGTTTCTCTAATGGAACAATTGCATTGGCCAGTGACTTTTTACATCCAAGTACCGAAACATATCAAGAGGATATTTTCATACAAATTCCATATTGTCTATTTCATAAATACTGATAATTAATTAATCAAAATTCCCAAACTATCAAGGTGTTGGTTTGTAATAATTAAAACTCACTTACTGATAATTCAAAGAATAACAATTATGTAATTATCTATTTAAAATAAATTCAGGATTAAGAGAAATAACATAACAAATATATCTGGAGATTTAATTCCCTTTAAACAGAAATTTAACCTTTGATTAAATCTCCCTTGATCCAATCAATGTGAATAATTCACACCAATATTTTATAATAATCAAGACAGATTATTTCATAAAATATTGCGGCTAAATAAAGTGCCCAACTTTATTTAACAACTCGTAAACCAATTCATTAATTATGAGAACCTATGATCATGCCTTCGTAGCGTATCCACATGACCATATACTACATAATTAATCCGGACCTTTTCTCGTATAACAATGTGCATATCAAAATGAATAATTTATTTCAGAATAACAAATGGCATAATATAAAATTTGTCTTGCTTGTAGAGCATAAAACTAACAATCTTCCACTTGCTCTGGATGAAGTCCAGGACTCTCTTAAGACCCATAGAATTAACATGCCTCTCAAACACACGTTCAGGCAAACTCTTTGTAAATGGATCCGCTAAGTTTTCCTCTGATGCTATCTTGACAACCATTGTATCTCCTCTTTGAATGAAATCTCGGATCAAGTGGTACTTCCTCTCTATATGTTTCTCTCTTATGAAATCTTGGTTATTTAGATTGTGCTACAACCCCACTATTATCACAATAAAGTGTTATGGGCCGATTTGCACAAGGTATCACCTCGAGATCTATGAAAAACTTTTTTTCCACACGAACTTCCTTTGCGGCTTTCCGACGCAGCCCACATATGCAAACCTTTTCGGTTGTAGAGTCTGCCAAACAAGTTTGTTTGCCACTCCTCCAACAAATGGCTCCACCATATAATGTATAAACATATCCAGATGTCAGAGTCTGTGTAACCAATGGTTTCTACACTCCCACTAGAGTATACCAGCATATAATCTCTCGTTCTCCTAAGATACTTGAGTATATGCTTAATCGCAACCCCGCTCTTCCCTAGGATTTGACCGATATCGCTTACTACTCCCCCATCGCATAGCGGATATCCGTCTAGTACACAACATGGCATACATGAGACTACCTCTGGCGATGCATAAGGTATCCTACTCATGCGTTCTTTCTCTTCATGAGTTTTTGGTGATTGCTCCTTAGAAAGATGAATTCCATGCCCGAAAGGCAATGATGCCTTCTTAGAATTCTCCATGTTGAATTTAGCGAACTTTATCAATATATGAAGCTTGGGATAATGCTAATAACTTATTCTTTCGATCTCGCAAAAGCTTAATGCCAAGAATATAATTAGCTTCTCCCAAGTCCTTCATCTCAAATTGATTGTTCAGCCAACCTTTTACGTCTGATAATACCTCTATATTGTTTCCAATCAAGAGAATATCATCTACGTATAGAACTAGAAAAACTACTATTGCACCTTGAGTTCTCTTATACACACAGGTTCATCAAGACTCTTGAAAAACCAAATGATCTAACAAAATTGATCAAACCTGATATTCCAAGACCTTGATGCTTGCTTTAGCCCATAAATGGACTTATGCAACTTGCAAACCATGTGTTCTTGACCTTTAGCTGTGAATCCATCTGGTTGCCGCATATAAATGTCTTCTTCAAAATTTCCATTTAGAAAAGCTGTTTTGACATCCATCTGCCAAATCTCATAGTCGAGACTTTGCTGCTACGGCTAAGAATATCCGGATATACTTAAGCGAATCGCGGCGAAAAGGTTTCATCATAATCGATGCCATCTTTTTTTAGTATACCCTTTCGCCACCAATCTAGCTTTGAAGGTTTCCACCTTCCCGTCTGATTCCCTCTTTCTCTTGTAGATCCACTTGCACCCAATGGGTTTTACCACTTTAGGTGTTTCTACAAGAGTCCAAACAGAGTTGGAGTACATGGAATCCATCTCTCGATTCATAGCCTTAAGCCATTCCTGAACATCAACGTCCTCCAATGCTTCACTATAACTTGTTGGATCGTCATCATGATCATTAGAGATGGCTTGATAAGATTCACCCAACAAAACAAATCTCGTGGGTTTGCGAATCTGTCTCCCACTACGAGTGAACCGCACTGGTTGTTGTGCATCTATAGGAGGATTCAGGTTTTGTTGTGGGTTATCAATCTCTTCATTATTTTGAACAAGTGGTTCTTGTAATTCTATTGGTTCCATATGTATATCTGCATGTTGTTCAATTGGTTCTTGTGTTTGTTCACCTTGAGGAATGTTTTTCCTTCTTTGAACAATCACAGGAACATGTTGTGGCGCCTCAAGAGTCTTAGGAAGTTCCTGACCTGAAGCAAGTTCCTCAAGAACTACCGTACTCTTGGGTTTGAAATTTTTCACACAGTCATCCTCTAAGAATGTAGCGTGAGTGCTCACAAAAACTTTCTTATCTCATTGGACTATAGAAAATTCCACCTCTTGTTCCTTTAGGGTATCCAATAAACAAGCACACTTTTGTACGAGATTCCATTTTATTCGGCTTCTGTTTTTTAAGACATGTGCCTAACACTCCAAATCAATATGGTTCAAGCTAGGCTTACGCCTTTTCCATAATTCTCGTGGTGTCTTTGGAACAGATTTTGATGGAACTAAGTTCAAAAGATACAAAGCTGTTTCTAAGGCATAGCCCCAAAAGGACACGGGTAATGATGAATAACTGAGTATAGACCTCACCATATCCAAAAGAGTTCTATTTCTTCTTTCAGCTATCCCGTTTACATTTGTGGTGTGCCGGTGACAGCCAGAAACTATCCCCTCTTGAGTCAAATATGACTTGAACTCACTAGATAGGTATTCACCACCTCGATCGGACCAAGTTGTTTGAGATGGACACCTAATTGTTTTTCTTCTCGCCTCGCCTTAAACTCTTGAAACTTATCAAAAGCTTCCGACTTATGGCGCATTAGGTATACATATCCATATCTTGAGTAATCATCAGTGAAAGTAATGAAATACTCATACCCTCATCTAGCATGCACGTTCATTGGTCCACATACATCGGTATGTACCAACTCAAGTTGAACGGTTGCCGACGATTTCCTTGGCCTTAAAAGGCCTTTTGTCATTTTTCCTTCCAAGCGGGATTCACACATTGGTATAAGTTCAAAGACCAGGGAACTTAATTTCCCACTTTTAACCAAACCATGTATCCTATTTGGATTAATATGACCTAATCGCAAATGCCAAAGATATGTTTCGTTTGAAAATTTTCTCTTTTTCAATAGGTGTGTATGTTCATCATCATCCACAGATTCAACAAAAAATATTTCATATGATATAGGACTAAGATAATAACGACCATTCAACAAAGTACCGAGAACAAATAAAAGAAGATTTACTTCTTATTGAAACGAGGAATCAAAGTGAATGTTAAACCATGTTGAATTAAACAACTAATGAAATCAAATTCCTCTTACAACTGCACGAATAAACGATCTTGTAAAAACAAAGTCCTATCATTATCAAAAGATAACTCAACTAAACCAATAGCCATCATCGAGACTCGATCTCCATTTCCTAATGTCAAGCTTCTTTTGTCCTTTGCCACATGACCTACTTTGTTTGAACCACCGCAAAGAGTAACAAACTTGGTTAGTGGCTCTGAATCAATGATCCATTTATCATTGTAATTCTCCACTAAATAGGCCTCAATGACATTCAAATCACCAATATTACCTGGCATTTTGTTCATCTCAGACAATCCTTTTTCCATGACCCTTTTTGCCACATTTGAAGCATTTGCCTTTCGGCTTCTTCATAGCAATTGGGTTGGAAACAGTAGCACGCGCTTTCTTCTTGTTCTTCTTCTTGTTACCACCTTTAGGTTTCCCTTTAGGTTTAACAGAACTCTCAGCTAGATGCACATATTCTGGCTTGACCAGAGATTGTTCAGCACTCTCAAGCTCATGCATCAACTGAGTAGGAGTCAACTTTAGCTTGTTCATATTATAGTTCATTTTGAATCGCTAAAGCTTTCGCGTTGATTCAGGATAATGTCAATCTGCATTTCCTCTTCTAGCTTTGCCCCCATCACTTAGAGATGTGACATCATTGCAAGACAATGATCCCGCACACTCCCGATCATACGAGTGTTCATTAAAGCCCTTATAGCAGCTTGTCTAGCAACACTGCTACTCTTAGCAAACATACCATCGAGAGTCTGGATCATTTCTGCTCCACTCTCGAACTTGTTTATTTTCTCATGCAAGTGACTGGCAACACTGGCAAGAATATAGCAAATGCCAGCCGCATGTTTGCCTTTTGCCATTCCGAATCTTGAGTCTTTATTTGTTCGAGACGCATCACCGCAAGTTTACCAGGCTTAGGGTTGTTAGGACAAATTTGATCTTCTCATATTCGAACAATAAAGAGATTGGTTTTCCATTGACTCGTAGTTTGTTCCATCCATAGGTTTTTGACTCAAAATCATAGCAAGAGGGTTCAAAGATGCCATTTTCTCAAATAAAATATGCACACTAATTAAAATGATAAAACACAATAAACATATTCAAATTATTGCAACAATCATTTAGTCTTCATTATAAACACTCACGTTGGGAAAGTAGTTCACAATAAACTAAATTTGAACATGAAATTAAAAGTGCACTACTAGGTTAGTTTATTAAGAAAGTAGGAAGTTACAAAAAAAACTTTTTGCCCTAATCTCCAAATAAAATTCCCTAGATAATACTTTTACCATCACTCTGATTGTTTCAAAACTTTGAGCCCTTCATAAAATTATCCTGGCCTCGTTGGAAGGGTTAATAATTTTATTCAGGTTGAATGTCATTAACCATTGTTTAATTTCAAAATTATCTTTAATATCTAAGTAATGTCGACGATGGGCCGATCAAACTCATTAAAATTTTGAAATTGTAAAGGTTCATTCTAATAAAATCCAACCATATTTATCCGATGGGGCATCACATTATTATTTTATTAATGAACCCACAATGGAGCTCGTAGGTTTACAATTAGTAAATAATTGAAAACCTTCACCATTCAATATTTTCAAAATAGGGACTCTATTTAATAATTATTAATCTAGATTACAAAAATCATAATAATTATTAATAGAGCATAATTATCAATATGGATTTTGCAATAAATCATGATAATTAGAAAACACATAATAATCACTAAGCGAGATCAAAATCATAATTATTATTATGCAAGTCTCGATTAATATGGCATCACCTATTCTATATGGCATGAAATCACATAATCAATTTTTATCATGTAACTTAAGATCCATGAAGTAAAAATAAAACGTCTCAATACACAGACCGAATGACATAAAAGATAAGACGGCACAAAACGAGTAGTCTGCTTCCATCAAGATACTTTTGCATGCGTGCAAACACCTTTTTTTTATTTTTTAAAATTAAACTAAATGCCCCTTAAAATAAAAAGAGCAAGAAACATTAAAATAATAATTAAAAAAAAAAAAACAAATCATGATACACGCACTAAGCGGACTATGAATCAATGGCGTTTTGTCATAAAGCTTATTCACACCAACGTAGAAATCTCGATCAAGCATTAAGACAAGTTTTATAACCAAATACGTCTAACATGAATCCAAAAAAATTACAACAAATAAAAAATCCGATTATATGAACACGTAATACAGAGAACCTAGATGCCATATATCTAAATCGAATGAAGAAACAATTGGACTTGATTCACATATATATTCACATGCGGCTCGATACCAATTAAAGGAATCATAGGTGTACGCAGCGAAAGGATCCACATGTGAAATACATATGCAAATCAATCTTCCTCGTCCAATAAGAGAAGTTCTAAACTATTCTCAAGGGGTGTGGTGGCATGTGGGCGCTCCAAGATCACCTCCGACTTTTCTCTATGTTGTTTCTCCGTTCTATTTTCTCGTATCTGTTAGAAGACCGACATCTTATCTTTTTATAGATGTCTCTAACCCTAATAGAACGGGCCTGGGTTTTACTTAAGCCTAAGCCCAAGTATTAACAAACCCTACCCTAATATAGAAGTTCATTAATTGTGATATAGGCCACACCAATTATCTTGAGCTAGTTTAGGGATCCAACAATATTATTAATCAAGGCTCCTAATAATTGTAAAACAATTATCTAAACCGTGCTATTCCACTAAAAGCCCGATATTAAACTTCAAGATTAATAAAAAATATTAAATATTAAATGTGTATTTCTCCTTCGTAAAATATCAATAATTAATTGATACAAATTTACTCAATCAATTAATTATTTATTCTCTCGACTTGAACAGTTTCTCTAATGGAACAATTCCATCGACCGGTGACTTTACATCCAAGTACCGAAACATATCAAGAGGATATTTTCATACAAATTCCATATTGTCTATTTCATAAATACGATAATTAATTAATCGAAATTCCCAAACTATCAAGGTGTTGGTTTGTAATAATTAAACCTCACTTATTGATAATTCAAAGAATAACAATTATGTAATTATCTATTTAAAATAAACTCGAGATTAAGAGAAATAACATAACGAATATATCCGGAGATTTAATTCCTTTTAACAGAAATTTAACCTTGATTAAATCTCTCTTGATCCAATCAATGTGAATAATTCACACCAATATTTTATAATAATCAAGACAGTTATTTCATAAAATATTTCAAATAAAGTACCCAACTTTATTTAACAATCGTGAAACCAATTCATTAATTATGAGAACCTATGATCATGCCTTCAGTAGATGTATCCACATGATCGGCTTAATTGCAAAATATGCCCTAACTTTAGGGCATTTGCATTTTAGGACTTTTTCTTTTGGCCTCTGCACATTTGGGATCGTAATTTAAAAAATGTTGCACATTGAGGACACTAGGCAAAATTAGATGTCCTCAATGTGCAATATTTTTTAAATTATAGTCCAAATGTGCAACATTTTTTAAATTGTAGTCCTCAATGTGCAACATTTTTTAAATTACATATCCTCAAAGTGCAACATTTTTTAAATTATAGTCCAAATGTGCGGAGGCCAAAAGAAAAAGTCCTAAAATGCAATGTCCTAAAGTTACAGGGCATATTTTGCAATTGAGCCCCACATGATCATATACTACATAATTAACCCTGACCTTTTCCGTATAACAATGTGCATATCAAAATGAATAATTTATTTCAGAATAACAAATGGCCTAATATAAAATTTGTCTTGCTTCTAGAGCATAAAACTAACACTCATCTCACGTCTCTTCTTTCATACAGGGAATAAGGCGTGCAACCAAGAAAGTAAAGGTGAGAAGAGTTATATTAAGTCATCACCAAATGTGAGAAGAGTTATATTAAGTCATCACCAAACTAACATAACCCTACAATTCAATAACTCGCTATGTACCCCAAACCAAGTGGTCGTACCTAGTCAAGCATCTCTAGATCCCTCAATGAAATAAATGGAGCATGCTTGACTCACTTAAATATATTTCTAGATTCATGACTAGTCAAACACATTTTGACATAATCGCTCGGGCTATGAATCATATAATATAAGTGCGTTACCAACTTAATTCTTCCTTTGGCCGCACATGGCAATTAGCTTGGTCTTGACAGTTTTCCTAGACATGCTCCGACAGGCCGAATCACACATGGCCATTAGATACATGCTAAAGTAGCGTCATCAAGCTTACACCTCATGACATGGTCCAAAGTCCCAAAAGGTACAAGAAAATAATATGGGCTCACCACGGTGACCAAGCGGGGACCATTTAGTCACGTTCTCATAAAGCGGTCGTCTCGGCACATGTAGTATGAATACATGCTATGATGGAGGTCCCACTCAATTTAGGCATGTCACGCCGTAGAAATCTTACAAATCTTAGTCCGATTAAGCTATTCAAGCGCCCGACTTGCGTCTTACTCGTAGTCACTCCCAAAGTGTCATAAGATAGTTCGCACATTCGTCTACAAACAAGCTTTATGAAGTTTGGACATACTTCACAATCGATCAACTCGGATCTTATCTTAACCTCTAGTTAAGGAGACTGTTAATTATACTTATTAACCTTCCTCACTGCTTCTAGCGAAGGTGATCATTCGTAAACCTCCTTATGCGACACAATCTTTTAAGTCTCATCATGCTCGCTCTCTTAGCGCCGGGGTGATTGCACATGTGAGAGGGCCAATCAAAGCCCTGACAACTCACAAGTTCGATGCCAAACACATAACGAGAATCCAACATATCTCATTAATCACAATATATTTTAAAAGGCCATACAATCAATTCTACTTAATCCCTAATGACTCACATGCCTTTGGAGCATATCTCCAAATAAGGCTCGTAAAGGGATGAGCGCCCACACGCTCGTAGAAGTATGCCCGAGAATAATATTAACTATCGCAAAAACTCTTAAGTGAAGTAAAGCCTCAAGTAAATATGTTTGGTCGATTAACCATCCATGTTTGGCGCCCAAACCATACACCAAAGTGGTTTTACTATCACAAAGGCAACAAAATACATCATGGATGTGCGCGCAATGCACATCATTTCAAGATGCCAAATTTGCCTCTAGCAAATCATAGACCAATCGGTTAAGATATTTAAGTATCCATTTATCGGCATCACAATAGCGTATGGATCACTTCGATATCCACTCACAAATCACACTTTGCTAAGTACATGACTTACTGAGTACGCACATCAGTCATTCGACAATGCTTACATAAACTAGCTAGCATTTCTTTTCTTATTCTGAAGATATTGTTTCTTGACTAAGAGTATGATCTTTGACCATGGAGTGTAAAGACAGCCAACACTGAGTGGCGATGTTGGGAAATTTATTGTTTAGATTTTGATGAATGCCATGTAAAACTTAGACTAGAAAGTTGGCACCCCATTTTCCTTGTAATTTGTATTGTAATAGATAGGGCTGTAAGAGCTGAGTTAAGTCAGCTATGCCTGGATATACAAGAAGTTAACTGAAGACTAGAATGAAGACTCACATTTGTGGAGCGGTGAGTATGGCAAGGAAGAGATGTCTAGAACTCGATGAAGAGTATCACCGTGATACTGTGTATGAAGAGTCGATCAAGTCACCAAAGAAGACAAGCCAAGTCCATTGAAGTGACAGACGAGTCTTTCAATAATTGGAGCAGACTCAAGTCACCTGGGGAAAAGACAGCTGCAAAGAGAAGTTAACTGAAAAGAATCCGTTGTACAAAAGTCAAGAATATTACCTAGACAAGTAATACTTCCATGCTGCCATGTCTTAAAGTGCCCAAATCCCTTAAGCGTGCAAAAGGAATATACCAATGGGAAGCACTGCACCTCGTGTCGATCCTCGAAAAGTGGACATTCATTTAATACGAGGAAAGGTCTACATCTCAAGATTGAAGACCAAGAAAAGACAAGCCAACGAACGTAAGTGACTTTTGAAAATCACCTATCTCTTCAACGGGCGATTTTTAAAAGTTCACTATAAAAGGCTGAGGAATCACTTTGAGAAAAGGTTACCTGAACCACGACCTATCAAGCAATTATTAAGAACTGTAACCTGCAATATATTCTCAAGTTATTCAAGCAAAATCCTCAAGCCTAAATCTCGAAGGAAAACGATCCAACACCAAGTCGTGAAGGAAAGACAACTTCAAATCAAAGAGGAAACTTTTGAAGAATCAAAAGGGGTCTACATTCCAAGGAGGATTGTAGAAAGGTTCAAGGTCGAACCAGTCTCAAGTTATTAGAGGGCTTCGTGATCAAATCCAAGAAGCTTGAGCAAGTGAGCTGAAGTAGCAAGGCGTATACGCCCGTGAAGAAGCCGAGTCGGACGAGAAGCCACTTGTTTGACCAAGGCATCTACAGATCGAGTCCCAAAGGATCAAGTCACCAGTGTGATCAAGACTTGTATCCGGACTGATAACCACTTTGTACTTTGATCAATACTTAGTGGATTCCTCCAGAGTTGGAGAAGAGAGAAGTAGAAGAATTACCCCATCTTCGAACCTCTAAAAAATTATTGTGTCATTTACATTTCAAGCATTTTATTTCTCGCATATCACTTTATATCTCACGATAATTTGCTATCCAACCGATAATTAACAAAGTGCTAAAATCAAGTGTTAAAACAAACTTAAACCAAATTCAAGGGTGTTAAGTCTTCCAAAAAAATCTCATCACAACCAAGTTAAGGTTTAGACTAAACAGTTGAGTTATTCTATCAACTCAATCAAGTCTCATGAGTGGCTAACTCTATTTGGTTAACTAACTTAAATGTCCTCAAGGACTTAGTCAGAAATTAACTCAGTATTATTTTAAAAGGACTAAAATCAAAAAGTGGGTAAGGTTTATTCAACCCCCTTCTAAACCTTACTCACACCCTTGGGACCTAAAAGTGGTATCGAGCGGTTGGTTCATTAAGCCGTCCGCACCGGTTAGTTCTTGAACTAGATCTCCAATCTTTCAAAGAAGTTTTTAACACTGCTCTTTCAAAATCCATTTTTTTAAACAAAGAAAGTTATTATCATGGAAGCAAATTTGACACGCATTCCCATGTTCACTATTGAGGAATTTGATGACTGGAGAATTCGTATGCGAGCTCATCTATCTCGCTTTACATGATGAAATATGGCTAGTGATAGAGGATGGGCCACCGCAAATATTGAAAGTGAACACAATCGGCAGCAAGGAGAGTCTGCTGCACAAGGAGAGGAAGTTGTGGCGGCAAGACCAACCCTAGTTGAAAAACCAACGATCGAATGGACCAATGATGACAAAGAGATACAACTTGGATAATGTGGCCAAGGATATTCTCTACAAGACTGGACAAAGCAATGTTCAATAAAGTCAAATCATGCAAAACAACAAAAGAAATCAGGATAAAGTAACTTTAATTTGTGAAGGATCGAGCAAATTAAGGAAAACAAATTATCTGTTGTTGTTCAAAAATTTGAAAACTTTAAAATGCTTGCAGTGAGACAATGGATCACCGGATGCTAGATTTATCAAATCACAAATGAGCTCTCGAACTTAGAAAGGAATACACACGAAGGAAATGTGTATGAAGATACTAAGGAGCCTCCCGGTGAGTGGGAAATGAAAACCATGGCACTAAGGCACTCAATGGACCTATCAAAAATATCCAATCATGAACTATTCTCGGACCTCAAAGCTTATGAATTTGAGCCGAGAAGAAAAGATCAAGAGTAGATCATTGTACCCAAAACAAATGCACTTATAGTCAAGGATGGGAAGAGAGCGAGACCAAAGAAATCATTGACCATGATGAGATTGCTCGATGGTTAAGAGATTTAACAAGTTCTTCAACAAGAACTACAAAAGAAATAAAGGTGAATCCTCCGAAGACATTCGGCTCCCTCCAAGTCATGGGAAGATAGGCCACCAAAGAGAGCTGAGTATCAAAAGGTCGAATATCAAAGAGCTGACAACCCAAGAAATGAGAGAGCTGACCAAAAAGTTGAAAACCTGTGTTGGAATTGCAGACAACCGGGACATTTTGCTATTGACTGTTCATATCCTGTAGTCAATAAATACGAAATGAAGAAGAAAGAAGAGTCTTGAGAAAAAAAGACAAGACAAGAAAAGAAAAAGGCTATGTTGGGTGCGCAGAGACTCCGAGACAACTAAGTCAAAGGAAGAAAGAGACTCGAGAGTAGTAGTGGTGACTACTCAAGTGATTCTGAAGAAGAAGCAATGATCTGTCTAATGGCTAAAGAACAAGATCAAACAGACCAAGAAGATGAGGTAACTCTAACTCATCTCACTCAGATTCTAGTGATAGTGATTGTGACACACACACTTCATCACCCACTGATCTTTATGATTCATTAGGCAAAATGATGAAAGACTTTGAGCACATTAATCCTCACACACACTATTAAATGAGGAAAATAGCCGGTCAAAAGCCAAAACTCACAACTGACTAAGAAGTTCGAGTACTCTAAGTCACATAGCCGATGAGAACAAAGAGTCAAGGCTGAAAATGCTAAACTAGTAGCGAGAAATAGTCTATAGAAAAGAGAAAGAATGATCTCAAAATGTGATCGCTTCATTCACAAAGGCATCTAAATCATTGGATGACCTTATTATGAGCCAAAAGAATGTGGAGATAAGACAGGCATATGATTCAATTCCTTTGCGCACAATCAAACTTCCAGAGTGATTTTGGAAAAAAAGATCTTCAAGTAATTAAACATCTCAAAAATCCAAGACACCAAATCTTGCACACACATTCATTCCAAAGCATAACCACAAACAAACTGGCCTTGGATACAAAGGAAAAGGAAAACAACCATTGAGTATATTGAAAGGACAATCGAGAAGAAATCCAGCAGAGTTCCAAACTCCAAACAAAGTACTCTGTGAAGAAGAAACAGAGCTACCAGAAACCCCAGAAGTTCCATCAAAGGAACACATATGATGGGAATGGTAGAAATTATCCAAGCCAGGCTGATTGGAATAATGTGAAATATCAGCAAAGATCTATGGAAAACAAGCCTAAATGGCAAAGACCTAGACCTCAGCAAAGGTCATTCCAAAGACAAAAGAGCTATCATCAGCACACATATGCACCCAAGCACTACACTCAGAAATATCACAATTACCCAAAGAAGGCAATTGCTAAAACACACACACAGGCATACAGACAAAAGAGACAGATGTATGAACCTAAAGCCCCCAAGCAATTTGCCAAAGTGAATTATGATTATGGCACAGATAGATGGCAACCTCTTAAAGTCAGATCATTTGGCTATAGGTTGGTTGGATCATCTTACAAAGACTATCCCCTCGGGACCTGCATAAATATGGGTACCTAAAAACTAATTTCCTTGATTGCATGTTCAAGGAACAGCTGAGTGCCAAGGAACCTGGTACATGGATAATGGCTGTTCCAGACACAAGACAGGGAACAAGAAAAATCTGTCAAAATTCAAGGAGATTAGAGGTGCAAAAGTCATATTTGGAGGAAATGAAGCTCCAGAAGAAATAAGAGGCATTGGATCCATCAAGAAAAATGGATTAGAAATCACAGATGTTGCATACGTTGAAGGCCTCAACTTCAACCTATTAAGCATCAGTCAACTCTGTGACAAGGGCTATAATGTTGGATTCAATATGGGAGTGTGCCAGATTAAAGACACTGAATCAAATGAAGTAGTGTTGCAAGGATCCAGACAAAAGAACATGTATGTGGTAGATTGGTCGATTGCCACACCAAGCACTTGTCTGCTAGCAATGAGTACAGTAGAAATCAAGTTGGTGTGGCACAAGAAGCTGAGTCACCTGAATTTCAAGATAATTAACAAGCTTGCAAGGAGTCATCTTGTGGAAGGTCTGCCTGACTCAGTGTATAAGAAAGAAAGTGTTTGTGATGCATGCCAAATGGGAAAGCAGATCAAATCATCATTTAAAGAGAAGTCCACCATCTTCAACAAGAATATTGCATCATTGCATATGGACTTATTTGGTCCATTGAGCCACTAGCATAAGTGGAAAGAAATACACCCTAGTGGTGGTGGATGATTACTCAAGATATACATGGACAATTTTCATGTGTAAAAAGAAGGAAACTTTGCGAGAAGTTACCTCGGTGATGAGAAGAGTTCAAAATGAGAAGAGTCAAACCATTATAAAGATAAGGTCGATAGAGGAATCGAGTTTGTCAATGGAATAATAACTCGATATTGTGTTGAAAATGGTATTACTCATGAATTATCTGCAGCAAGGACTCCACAAATAGTGAATGGAGTAAGCGAAAGAAGAAATAGAACTCTCAAGGAAGTCGCAAGGACAATGTTAGTCAAGCCGGATCGCTTAAAAGATTTTGGGTCAAGCCATAAACACGCATGCTATACTCAAAATAGATGCATGATCAATAGACAACTGATAAAGACTCCCTATGAGATTTGGATAGGGAGAAAGCCAAATGTTGCATAATTTAGAATATTTGGATGTAAATGCTTCATCCACAACAATGAAAAGGATAATCTAAAGGCTTTTGATGCTAAAGTGATGAATGTATCTTTTTGGGATACTCAACAAAGCAAAGCCTATAGAGTGCTGAACAAGAGGACAATGGTCACAGAAGAGTCTATCCATGTGGTTTTTGATGAACCAAATGTAAATGGAGAAGATATTCAAGAGTTAGTTGATAAGCTGAATCAGCCAACTATGCAGAAGAGTCCCTATGTTGAAGTCAAGTCGAGTAATCAATCAAGATGAAGATGAGATCGCTTTCAGTCTCAAAGACAATGGAGAATCGCAACTAAGTGATGATGAGATAGTCGCTCAAGACAACACAACAAGCAAGATGATCGAACCCAAATGATTTACTCCAACCTTTGATGTGAGATGGTTGAGAGACCATCCACCGAGCTAGTTA
The DNA here is from genome assembly GCA_016081115.2 of Rehmannia glutinosa. Classification (NCBI taxonomy): domain Eukaryota; kingdom Viridiplantae; phylum Streptophyta; class Magnoliopsida; order Lamiales; family Orobanchaceae; genus Rehmannia; species Rehmannia glutinosa. The sequence goes on from CM071927.1 coordinate 44,142,940, forward strand.
TTGGAGATGTAAGAGATGGTGTATGAACTAGATCCGAGCTCAACAAGAAGCAATGTTCACTTGTTTTATTTCCCAAATAGAGCCAAAAGATGTGTCCCAAGCATTGGATGACACACATTGGATTCAAGCCATGCAAGAAGAACTGAATCAGTTTGAAAGAAACAAAGTATGGGAATTGGTGCAAAGACCAATCCATCAAAATGTTATTGGCACAAAATGGGTGTTCAGAAACAAGATGAATGAGGAAGGTTCTGTGGTAAGGAACAAAGCAAGATTGGTAGCCAAAGGGTATTGCCAAGAAGAAGGAATAGATTTTGATGAAACATTTGCTCCTGTTGCAAGACTAGAAGCAATAAGGATGTTTCTTGCCTATGCTGCACACAAGAACTTCACTGTATATCAAATGGATGTGAAAAGTGCATTCTTAAATGGATTGTTGGAAGAAGAAGTCTATGTTGAGCAACCTCCAGGTTTTGAGCAGAAGACTCTTGGAGATAAGGTGTACAAGCTCAACAAAGCTCTATATGGATTGAAACAGGCACCTAAAGCATGGTATGTGGATGACATCATTTTTGGATCCACAAATAAAGATCTCGTGTGATAATTTCTCAAACCTCATGCAAGGCAAATTTGAAATGAGCATGATGGGAGAGGTGACATTCTTTTTAGGACTTCAAGTTAAACAATTTGAAAGATGGAACCTTCATAAGTCAAACAAAGTATACCGTAGATTTAATGAAGAAATTTGGTATGGAAGAGAAGTCTTCAAAAAAACCAATGAATACATCAATCAAGATGGATATGGAAACAAATGGTAAGCTCTGTGGATCAAACCGGATATAGAGCACTCATTGTCTAATCGCTTATTTAACAAAGAAACCAGGCCGGACATCACCTTTGCGGTAGGTGTATGTGCAAGATTTCAATCGCTCCGAAGGAAAGTCACATGATCAGTAGCTAAGATAATCCTAAGATATCCGAAGGGATGCCAGGAAGTCGGCTTATGGTATCCAAAGGAAGATGGATTCAAGCTTATTGGTTATTCGGACTCGACTATCTTTGGATGTAGAGTTGACAGGAAGAGTACTTCGGTACATGTCAAATGCTTGGAAACATATTGGTTTCCTGGTTCAAATAAGAAGCAAAACTCAATAGCCACATCCACAGTTGAAGCAGTACATAGTCTGCGGACAATCATTGTGCCCAAGTCTTATGGATGAGACAACAATGAGAGATTATGAAATGGAAGAAAAGAGATTCCAATTATGTGTGATAACACAAGTGCTATTGCAATCACTCGTAATCCTGTGTTGCATTCAAGAACAAAGAACATTGATGTCGATATCATTTCATAAGAGATCATGTTGAAAAGAAAGACATCACCTTGAATATATCTCAACCGATAAACAAGTTAGGTGACATATTCACAAAGCCCCTATGTGAATCAAGATTTGAAGAGCTTAAGCATGAGCTAGGGTTAATTGAGCTAAGTCGACACTAAGAAGACTCAATGAGAGGGAATGAACCATAAAAAGATGAAAATAGAGCAAATTTCATATATCACCAAGTGAATCACCAGATCGAAATTCAATTAGATCGAGTTAGTGACAAATTTGAGTCACCATACGAAAGGAGAGAAGAAGAGTTGAGTCATCTCGTAGTGAGTGGTGAGTCATTTATGAGCTAAGGGGCAAAAACACATGTCGTTTTAATAAGCGAAATGTTTTTAAGGATGACGTCGGTAGTAATAATGACGGTGCATCAAAAGTCGCACAATAAGCATATGATTGGTTATAAATGCTACCGCATTAAATGCGAGCAATTAAATGCAAATGAGGCGTGCTAAACTGAGCCGTTGATCTTGATCAATATTTCAAAAACCGAAAACACGCCCTTTCATACCACTTATATACTCTTTCGTTCAGTTTTCTTTCTCTCACTTAAACTGTTTGTAGGTCCCAAGGGGTGTGAGTGTAAGGTTTCGAATGGGGGTTGAATAAACCTTACCAACTTTTCGATTTAGTCCTTTTAAAACGTTCGAGTTAATACTTCACGATTTGAGTCTAGATGGACAACTAAGTTAGTTAATCAACAGAGTTAGCCACTCAACACTGACGAGCCGTTGATAGAATAACTCAAATTGTTTTGACTAGAACTTAACTTGACCGTGATATGTTTTCAAAAAAGACTTAACACCCTTGAATTTGGTTTAAGATTGTTTTAATACTTGGTTTTAGCACCTTTTTGATTATCAATTGACAAAGAAATTTATCAGCAAATATTGAAATAATGTGCGAGAAATTAAAGTCTTTGAAATGTAAATGACACAATAATTTTTTATAGAGGTTCAAGATGGGGTAATTCTTCTAATCCTCTCTTCTCCAACTCCCGGAGGAATCCACCAAGTATTGATCAAGATACAAAGTGGTAATCGGTCCGGATGCAAGTCTTGATCACACAAACACTTGATCCTTTGGGACTCGATCCCGAGATGCCTTGGTCACACACCGCTTCTCATACGACTCATCTTCTTCACAGTAGGCCGCCTTGCTACTACAACTCACTTGCTCAAGCTTCTTGGATTTGATCACGAAGCCCTCCAAAACTTGAGACTGGTTCGACCTTGAACCTTTCTACAATCCTCATTGGAATGTAGACCCCTTGATTCTTCAAATGTTTCCTCTTCAACTCGATTGAAGTCGTCTTTCCTTCACGAGGTAAGTGTTGGATTGATTTCCTTCGTAGTGTAGGCTTGAGGATTGAACTTGAATGATTTGAGAATAGTTTAGGTTCGAGATATTGCTTTTCTTGCTCGTATTTATTTTCGATTGTCAAGGTAACCTTTTCTCAAAGTGATTCCTCGGCCTTTTATATTGTTCTTTTGAAAATTTGCCCGTTGAAGAGATAGGTTAATATTCAAAAGACACTTGTGGTCGCTGGCTTGTCTTGTTGCGCTTCTTGGAATTGACATTTCCTCGTATGAATGATTCTTGACTTTTTCGAGTTCGACACATGTGCGTGCTTCCCATTGGTTTATTCCTTTTGCACACTTCTCGGGGTCGAGCACTTTAAGAAAAGGCGATGGAAGTATTACTTGTTTAAGTAATTCTCTTGACTTACGTAAACGGATCTCTTTCAGGTTGTCTCGACTTGATCGCATTTACTTGACTTCCCCAGGTGACTTCGAGTCAGCTTCCAATCATTGGATGACTCATCTGTCACTTCATCTTGAGACTTGGCTATCTTGAGTTGATTTGATGACACTTCACTCACCGCATCTCACCGCACCTTCATCGAGTTCCCCGTCTTCTCTTCTTGCCACACTCACCGCCTCAATGAGTCTTCCTTTTAGTCTCCGGTTGTCTTCTTGCATGTTCGGCATAGCCGACTTAACTCGTCGACCAGCCCTATCTATTACAATGCAATTTACAACAAAAATGAGGTGCCAACTTTCTATTCTAAGTTTTACATGGCATTCATCAAAATCTAAAAATTAATTTCCCAACAATTTCCCCCTTTTTGATGATGCCAAAACTTAAAACATTCATACAATAATTAAACGAGAAAAGATACGTCATGACAATGTAGAGTCACGGAATGTATGCGTAGAATCAATCTTTTATTGATCATAACATTCTAGTTCTTTACACACTTGTTCGAGTGTATCGAGCTTAAATGTAACTTAATGTAGCCATGCTATTCTATATCTACGCAAGTATAGAAATTATACAAGTTTATTCGATGTACGTAAGACTTACATAAAGATGTATTTACCTAGTAAAATACACGAAGGGGTGGACAAAGAACACTTCATCTCCTTCGCCCTCCTACTTTCCTCTTCTTCACTCTGTCTTCTTCGATCTATTCCTCTTTCTTCTCTTTCTTTCTTTTTTTTCTCATATGATTTCTGGCGCTTTCATCTCTTCTTTTTCTTTCTTGCCTTTTCTTCCCAAAATGAGTTTGTCTTCTATTTTCTTCCTCGATCCTCTTCACATACTCGGCATTGTTCTTGGCTACTTGCAAGTTGGCTACTTCGTCGAATCCAGCCCAATAGATCCCTCCTTTCTTGCCTGGATCTATATATTCAATGTTTTTGGGCGGAGGTCTAGGTCCAAACCTCTTCCTCCACCACGCTTCTTCCTCCGCCTCTTGGCGTGTATTGTCTTGGGGCCTTCTTTTTCCCGGTGAATGAGTGACTAGCAGAGTGATCGCTAGTAGTCTCGTGCTGTCGCCTTCTTCACATAGCTTGAGGCCTTTTTCCCAATACAAATCCCAGCTTGAGCCATGGACATGTTTGCGAAGTAACCTTCGGATGCGGCGTCTTGAATTCATCAACGAGATCTTGGCTCGGTTACGATGTCCAAATGGCATAGGTGTCTCTCGCTTTGGAATGCCTCCATGTCAAGTTTCAAGATATCCATAACTCGGGCATCCATCTTTTCTTCCACCTCTTTCATCCCGACTTCAACTATCTTTCTCTTTTCACCATGGGCACGCAGATGTTGGAGCGGCGAGTCACGGGAAGTTTGCTTTGATGATATCACCAGTGACAAGACCTTGTTGAGGGTTTTAGCAATCATCAAGGTCATATCTTTCGAACCTTTCAACCTTCCCCTCAACATTTTCCCTTCTTCTCTCTTCTTAGTTCCTCACTGTCTTCTCCTTCACAAAATAAGTCCTTCTTCTCGACCGATCCTTTCAACGCCTTTAAGTATTCCTCTTCCCCTTTCTCGCATCATCAAAGGAGAGAGAACCCCTGAAACAAGCTAGCAATCATGAAGTCTAAGCGGTGATAGTTGAGTTATGCTTCGAATCTGGCTGCGGAGTATCTTTGCACGGAATTGAAGCGGGTGGCGTTGGATTCACCACATTGTTACCGCTTCATTTCAGCCATGTGGAGGCTGAATTTCCTCTCCATGTTCTCTCTCTACGCGTAGAGCTCTTTCTTATTAAATTCACACAAAGAACGGTGCATCTCATCAGAACGAGATTCATGCATTCGATCGATGTTCTCTTGCATTCTTGTCTTCATATCAAGATTCTCACCGCTAAACTAGCAATTTATTGAACAATGTCCTGAAATATCGAGCTTGTTCTACACGCATTGTTTGTCAGTTGTTGCCACCATTCCCGATCCTCGACAATTATTCCTCGCAGATCGGCGCAGAAGATTTGCGTCTCTATATCCACCTCATGTCCAAAGTGAGGCCTGGTGCCTCTCCATCTTCTCTATCTCTCGCAAATATGGCCTTGAAAACTTCTCGAACCTCACCACTCTTGTCTCTCACGGCCAAGCTGCGTCAAAGTCAAAAAGTCAAAGTCTCACGGGACGATGGTGTCTGTTGGAATAATGGGATCAGGTTTGTGGAAACGTTCTTGATCTCGAAATGATTCTTCAGGAAGGTCGTACTTCCAGAGAGAAGGAAATGATTCTTCAAACGGATCATCACGGGCAACGGGAATCGCTCAATGACAACTTGTGCTCGTGAAGTTCCCCGGTGGAGTCGATCCTGCTGCAGCCTTGGGGAGCTGCTTGCAGATTACTCTGTTTCACCGTGGTCTCGTTGTGGAGTTGACCCGACTTGCCGAGCCTCACTGTCTTAACAGACCTTCGTCGTCGGTCTCAACCGATTTTTCCATATGAGTTGACGTCCGGCCATATCGAGCGTCATCGGATGATGATGAGATTTGCATGGGTGGCTCATCATCAAAATTAAAGGTTTGGCGAGTAGCCTTAAGGTCGACTTACTCGTGCTTGGGAGAACATCCTCACCGAGTCTTTTGGATGGGCAATAGGGGATGACTCGGCCGTCTTCACCTTCGAGATCCTACAAAGGTTAGATCGAGATTTTCTTAAGAATCGTGAAGAGCACTTATCTTCTTTTCATATGGATCAATGATAGTAGGATGGATGTTCGTGCTTCCGTCTCTTGACCCCGGAAGTCTCAACCTCCCGTCGACCTTTGTTACCTCCTGCAGCCTCATCTCGCGGGACTTGGGATGGGCCCCCTTCGATGTCGTCACTGTCTTGGGGTCTTCGAGGTGGCATCCGCTGGAGTCTCAACTCCATAGATTGCACTTTCATTGCCCGTAGTGTTAACTCCCGGGGGCCGATTCCTTCCTCGTGCCTCGACGCATCGCGCGTCATTGGCATGCGGTCGCGATTGGCACTTCAAATGAGACAGGTTTAACTGCCTGAGCCTCGTCGATGACAACTTGCTGCGTATCCGTTTGTTGTTCCTTCTCCACTTCACCTCCAAGATTCGTTGTGGAGTCATCCGTAGCAACCTCCGGCCTAGCTACGATGGAGGGAGTTTCCCCTCAATCAAGGCGCACACCGGTGTGACTTGGATTTGGGTCACTCGTCTCCGGGACTCCCTACTGTTCCCTTTGAGTATTCAGCCGTTGGGGCAGGTGGTGAGACACCTTCATTAGGGGTAGGCTCGATTGGTGTCCCCACAATCCCGCCATCACCGTTCCTTAACACCTTCGAGTGAGCGGGGGGGAAGTGGTGGCGGAACAATCGTGACAATATGCTTTTCACCACTCCCATCGGATCAATCTCCACCGCAATGTGGAGGACTCCCAGTCCTTCCAATAACCGCTATTCTTTGATGTAGGATCCTAGATTCCCGCATGGCTTGCTGCGCATCTCCAATTCTTCTCGTAGTAGCGGGGTCCGAGATCCTTATCACTCCCAAAGAGAATGTCGGGATGAGGATGTGTATGGTCGATGGTTCCAATAAAGGGACATATATCGGCCTTTTCACGAGCTTGACTTCCTCTCGCGATCTCTGCTTCTCCTCGTATTTGAAGATCTGCAAGATATCTCGTGCGAGTTTTTCTTCATCCGATGCTTGGACCACAGGTGGTTAATCCGAGAAAGTTCAACGATTCGTCTTCTTCTTCATAAATTCCGGTCTTTGGAACTTCCTCGGATCGACTCTTCCACTTCCTCCACTCTCGCAGACGATTTTGGATGTCCGGATATGGTGGGGATAGGATCATTATATCATCATCATCTTTGTCATCTTCTCCTGCTGTCCCTCGTTCTCGGGGATTGAAGGTAGCAAACTTTGGTGCTCCACACTCTCGGCGTCTTCTATTGCGAGGAGGGATACAATCCTATCACCAGGAGAGTTTGCTTTCTCGGATGCTTCTTGTGTCTCGGTTGTTACGATGACAAACCGTGTCTTGATTTGCCTCTGTGATCGAATTCAATGAGACTTGGTCATTTCATCTACAATTTACGAGACTCTACTTCTCCAAATAGCCTCTCAGATCTGTTTCACCGAGCGGTGACTCACATTTAGTTTCTCAAGCTCGGGCGCTTGAAGATTCTTCTTCTTTTAGTCTTTTTCTCGAGGAGCTAGCCGTCTCGACTTATCAGTCCTCCTTTTCTTGATAACTGGAGAAGGTATTTGAGGCTCCTTCTCCTCCGCTCGCGCTGCGGGGCGGGTGACTCGGCTGCGGGCGGTGCATCTTTTGTTTTCTTTTTCTTTGTCTTTGCGGGGGCAGCTTTCTTTTGTAATCTGCAGGGGCCTTCTTCTTCCTCGGGAGAGGATGAGACAAATTGTTTCTTCAGGGTCAATCGATTCCCTCTCACTCGTATTAGCTCTCTTGGCATATGCTCGCTTCGTGCTCCGGAAAGGTTAGACCGAATATTTTCTTGTTGACATGGAACGCCTTTCCATGTCAAAGAGGGACTTCTTTCACTTCCATCATCCAAACCAATCACCAGGCCGTACCCGGGGATCCTCCAAATGAACCATCCTTCTTGAAGGATTTATTCCCAACATTTTGGCGGTATCTTTGTATACAAACTCAGCCCAGATTCACCTTCTTTTCTTCTATGATCGCAGCCATCACGATCAACTTAGTTTTGACAACTGATTAAAGCTTCCAAATTTGATATCAACGCACTTGGCAACAATATCCAGCAGACTTGTGGTAGTCTTCCTTCACAATAGCCTTCTTCTCACCGTAGACAACCTTCGCAGCATAGTCAGGTTTGGCTACTTCCTTCCAAGCAGCAGCCAGGTTAACATCAGCTTCATAAATCTCTCGCACTCCTTCCGCCGCAACGAATATGTTGTTCTCGCGGATCCTTGCGATAATGGTGAATTATTTTCCGTGAACAGAGGACTTGATGCCCTCATCGTGAACTTCAGCGCTCACGTAGAACTGTGCGACCTCTTCCATGTAGGTCATCAGAAACTCCATCGTCAAAAATGGTTTCAGTCCAGACTTTTCCAGCTTCTCTGCTATCTTCTTCACAAGGGTGTTGTCAGACCCCTGTTTGATCATGCCGTCGAAATCCACAGTAGACCCAGTGTGGATTTGCTTTCCCAATTTGACAAAATCGTGAGTAGATGCCATTTCTCGATGTTTCTTGAACGAAACTTTGAAAATGAACTTTGAAGATTTGTAGGGTTTTGAGAGAAAATTTCTTTCTTTGCTTTCGAGAGAGATGAACAGTTTTGGTAAAGTGAGAGAAAATTGGGCAAAACGGTATATGTATGGGTTATGAAAGGACGTGCGGGTGGTTTTTGAAATTTGATCAAGATCAACGGCTTAGATTTTGCACGCCGATTAACATTTAATTTCTCGCATTTAATGCGGCAGCATTTATATCCAATCATAAGCTTGGTATGCAGCTTTTGACTGTACACGTCATAATTATCTTGACATCATTCTTAAAAACACCGCTTAGTAAAAACGATTGCGTTTTTGCCACTTTGCTCATAAATGACTCAAATTATTCCTTAGTTGATTTAACTCTTCTCTCTTTGCACATAGGTACTCTGCTGTCGATTAACTTGACGCAATGATTCTCCGATACGATCGATTCACTTAGGCCGATTCAAAAGTTCATCCCTTTTTTATCTTTTCGTGTTTTATCTCTTTTCTTTGACTCTTACGAGTGTCAACTCACTCAATTAACCCTAATTCATGCTTAAGTTCTTCAAATCTTGATTCACATAATGGCTTTGTGAATATATCAGCTAACCGCTTATCAATTGAGATATATTCGAAGGTGATGTCCTTTTTTCAACATGATCTCTTATGAAGTGATATCGACATCAATGTGCTTTGTTCTTGAGTGCAACACAGATTTTGAGTGATTGCAAGTGCACTTGTGTTATCACACATAATTGGAATTTCTTTTTCTTCAACTTCATAGTCTCTCGCCTACTCTTTTGTCTCATCCATAAGACTTGGGCTGTAAAGCCTTTGCCCTGTTGTGTTATTTTGATCACTCTCTCATCATCACTTAGTCGCATATTTCCCGGTGTCTTTTTGAGACTCGGCTATCTCATCTTCATCCGGGTTTATAATTCCAAATTGACTTCAACATAGGGACTCTTCGCATGGTTGGTGATTCACTTATCGGTGACTCTTCAACGTCTTCTCCATTTACATTGGGTTCATCAAACACCACATGAATGGATTCTTCGTAACCATTGTCCTCTTGTTGAGCACTCGTAGGCTTTGCTTTCAAATGAGTATCCTAAGAAGATACCTTCATCGCTTTAGCATCAAAAGCCTTTAAATTGTCTTTGCCATTGTTGTGTATGAAGCATTTGTATCCAAATATTTTAAAGTATGCAACATTTGGCTTTCTCCCCTCCCAAATCTCATAGGAGTCTTTGTCACCGTCTGTTTATCATGCATTTATTTTGAGTATAGCATCTTTGTGTTTATTGCTTGACCCAAAATCTTTTAGGCAAATTTACTTGGCTAACATGGTCCTTGCTGCTTCTTTGAGAGTCCTATTCCTTCTTTTCGCAACTCCATTTTGCTTTGTGGAGTCCTTCTTTGCCGATAATTCATGACCAATACCATTTTCAACACAATCGAGTTATTATACCATTGACAAACTCCATTCCTCCTCACGATCTTATTTTGATAATGGTTTGACTCTTCTCATTTTGGATTCTCTTCATCAGCTGTGGTAGTTTCTTCAGAGTTTCTTTCTTCTTACACATGAATATTGTCCATGTGTATCTTGAGTAGTCATCTACTACCACCAAGGTGTATTTCTTCCCACTTATACTAGCTGGTTCAACTGGACCAAATAGATCCATATGTAGCAGGTGTAATATTCTTGTTGAGGATGGACATGTCTTTTCTTTGAATGATGATTTGATCTGTTTTCCCATCCGCATGCATCACATACACTTTTCTTCTTGTATATCGAGTCCTGAAGTCCTTCCACAAGATTGCTCCTTGCAAGCTTGTTAATTGTTTTGAAGTTTAGGTGATCCAGCTTCTTGTGCCACAGCCAACTTGATTCTTCTGTGCTTTTTGCTAGCAGACAAGTGCTTGGTGTTGCATTGACCAATCTACCACATGCATGTTCTTTTGTCTCGCATCCTTGCAAAGACTACTTCATTAGATTCGATGTTCTTGATCCGCACACTCCCATATAGAATCCAACATTATAGCCCTTGTCACGAGTTGACTTATGCTTAGTAAGTTGAAATTGAGGCCTTCAACATATGCAACATCCGTAATTTCTAATCCATTTTTCTTGATGGATCCAATGCCTCTTATTTCTCCTGTGAGCTTCATTTCCTCCAAATATGACTTTTGCACCTCTAACCTCCTTGAATTTTGACAGATTTTTCTTGTTTCTGTCATGTGTCCGGAATAGCCACTATCCATGTACCAGTGCCTTGGCACTCACATTCCTTGAACCCGCAATCAAGGAAAATAGGTTTTAGGTACCCATATTTGTCCGGGTCCCGAGGGGTTAGTATTGTAAGATGATCCAACCAACCTATAGCCAAATGATTTGACTCTAAGAGGTTGCCATCTATCATGCCATAATCATAATTAATTTTAGCAAATTGCTTGGGGTTTTAGGTTCATACAAATTTGTCTCTTTTGTCGTATGCCTGTATGTATTTTAGCAATTGCTTTATTTGGGTAGTCGTGATATCTTTGAGGATAGTGTCTCGAGTGCATATGTGTGCTTTGATGATAGCTCTTTTGCCTTTGGAATGGCCTTTCTTTGAGTCTTGGGCCTTTGCCATTTAGGCTTATATTCCATAGATCTTTCTTTGATAGTTCACATTATTCCAATCAGCTTGGCTTGGGTACTTTCTACCATTCCCATCATATGTGTTCCTTTTATAGAACTTCTGGGGCTTTTGGTAGCTCTGTTTCTTCTTTACAGAGTATTTCCTGTTTGGAGTTTGCTGAGGAACTCGGCTGGATTTCTTCTCAATCGTCCTCTCAAAGACACTCAATAGGTCACATTTTCCTTTTCCTTTATAACCAAGGCCGTTTGCTTGTGATTGTGCTTTGGAATAAATGCGTGTGCACCATTTGGAGTTTTGGATTTTTGAGATGATTCATTACTTGAAGATCCTTTTTCCAAAATCACTTTTGGAGCTTGACATAGCACAGAGGAATTAAATCCTAAGCTGTCTTATCTCCATATTCTCTTTGACTCATAATAAGATCATCCAAGGATTTAGATGCCTTAGTGAATGAGGCAATCACATTTTTGAGGTCATTCTCCTCTTTTCTATAGCGAGTTATCTCTGCTATTAACTTAGCATTTTCAAATTTTAGACTTTTATTCTCATCGGCTATGTGACTTAGAGTACTCGGCTCCTTAGTCACCGTGAGTTTTGGCTTTTGAGTAGGTTGTTCTCCTCATTTAGTAGTGTGTGTGAGGATTTAATGTGTTCAAAGTCTTTCATCATTTTGCCTAATAAATCATAAAGATCTGTGGGTGATGAAGTGTGTGTGTCACAATCATCGTCACTAGAATCTGAGTATGATGAGTTAGAGTGTACCTCATCTTCTTGGTCGAAGTTGGTCTTGTTCTTTGGCCATTAGACGGATCAAGGCTTCTTCTTCTTAATCGCTTGAGTAGTCGGCTTCACTACTCTCCGAAATCTGCTTGTGTCTTTTGACTTGATCCTCTCGGCGATCTCTGCAGCCTAACATTGCCTTTTTCTTCTCTTGTCTTCTTTCTCTCAAGACTTTTCTTTCCTCTTCATTCCCGTATTTGTTGACTACAGGATATGGGCATTCAATGACATAGTGACCGGGTTGCTCTAGCGGTTCAAGATAAATTTTCAATCTTTTGATCGAGTTTTTTCCATCCTTGATTGTCGGCTCTTTGATACTCAATCCTTTGATGCTCGTTCTTTTGGGTGGCCTATCTTCCCTTGACTTGGAGGAGCCGAGTGTCTTCGGAGGATTCACCTTTGCCTCTTTTGTAATTCTTGTTGAAGAATTTGTTAAACCTTTTAACCATCGGGGCAATCTCTTCTTGGTCAATGACTTCCTTGACCTCGGCTCTTTTTACCATCCTTAACTATTAGAGCAAATTGTTTTGGGCACAAATTGTCTCCTCTTGGTCTTTTCTTCTCACTCAAATTCGTAGGCTTTGAGATCCGAGAATAGCTCATGGTTGGATGTCTTTGATAGGTCCATGGAGTGTCTCGAGCCATGACTTTCATTTCCCACTCGGATGGGAGACTTCTTAGAATCTTCATACACATTTCCTTCTGTGTATATTCTTTTCCAAGTGCATATAGCTCATTGGTAATTTACGAACCGAGCATCCGGTTGATCCAAGGTTTCTCCTGCAAGCATCTTGAAATTTTCAAATTTAAGTGACAAAGAACAGATAGTTTATTTTCCTTGATTTGCTCGAGCCTTCACAAATGAAGGTTAGCTTGTCCCATTTCTTTTGTCGTTTTGCATGATTTGACTTTGTTGAACATGGGTTTGTCAAGGTTTTGTAAAGAATGTCCTTGGCCACGCGTTGTCCGAGGTTATATCTTTTCCTGTCATCATTTGTCCATTCAAATTATCGGTTTTCAACCATACCGTCCGGGAGCAAGATCCTCTTCTCCTTCACAACGCAGCTCTCCTTGCGCTTTGTTCACTTTTAAGATTTGGAGTGGCCCATCTTCTATCACTATCCACATTTCATCGTGTAATCTTGATAAATGAGCCTGCATACGAATTTTCCAGGTCATCAAATTCCTTAATAGTGAACATAGGGATGCATGTCAAATTTGCTTCCATGATAATAACTTTGTTTGAATAAAAGAGTTTTGAAAGATCAAGTGCTAAAGCAAGCTTTGAAAAATTTGGAGATCTAGTTCAAGAACCGGTCGGAAGGCTCAATGAACCAACCGCTCCGATACCACTTGTAGGTCCCGGGGTGTGAGTGTAAGGTTTAGAAGAGGGGTTGAATAAACCTTACCAACTTTTCGATTTAGTCCTTTTAAAACGTTCGGAGTTAATACTTCACACCGAGTCCTAGATGGATAGCTAAGTTAGTTAACCAAATAGAGTTAGCCACTCAACAGCTGACTCGAGCCGTTGTTGATAGAATAACTCACTGTTTTGACTAAACTTAACTTGACGTGATATGTTTTCAGGAAGACTTAACACCCTTGAATTTGGTTTAAGATTGTTTTAATACTTGGTTTTAGCACCTTTTTGATTATCAATTGGACAACAAATTTATCAAAATATTGAAATAATGTGCGTAAATTAAAGTCTTTGAAATGTAAATGACACAATAAATTTTTATAGAGGTTCGAAGATGGGGTAATTCTTCCAATCCTCTCTTTTCCAACTCCCGGAGGAATCCACCAAGTATTGATCAAGATATACAAAGTGGTAATCACCCAAATGCAAGTCTTGATCACACAAACGACTTGATCCTTTGGGACTCGATCCTGAGATGCCTTGGTCACACAAATTGGCTTCTCGTCATTTCTCGCTTCTTCACAGGCGTGCGCTTTGCTTGCTACACTCACTTGCTCAAGCTTCTTGGATTTGATCACGAAGCCCTCCAAAAACTTGAGACTGGTTCGACCTTGAACCTTTCTACAATCCTCCTTGGAATGTAGACCCCTTGATTCTTCAAATATTTCCTCTTCAACCGATTGAAGTCGTCTTTCCTTCACGAGATAAGTGTTGGATTGATTTCCTTCGTAGTGTAGGCTTGAGGATTGAACTCGAATGATTTGACAATAGTTCAAAGTTCGTATATTACTTTTCTTGCTCATATTTGTTTTGTGATTGTCAAGATAACCTTTTCTCAAAGTGATTCCTCGGCTTTTATAGTGTTCTTTTGAAAATTTGCCCGTTGAATGGATAGGTTAATTTTCAAAAGACATTTGCGATCGTTGGCTTGTCTTGTTGCAGTTCTTGGAATTGACATTTCATCGTATGAATGATTCTTGACTTTTCGTGAGTTCGACACAAAGTGCGGTGCTTCCCATTGGTTTATTCCTTTTGCACGCTTCCTCGGGGTCGAGCACTTTAAGAAAGGCGATATGGAAGTATTACTTGTTTAAGTAATTCTCTTGACTTCTATGCAACGGATCTCTTTCGATTGTCTCGACTTGACGCATTTACTTGACTTCCCAGGTGACTTGAGTCGACTTCCAATCATGGATGACTCATCCGTCACTTCATCTTGAGACTTGGCTATCTTGAGTTGATTTGACCGACACTTCACTCACCGCATCTCGAGATGCACCTTCGCCGAGTTCTGTCTTCTCTTCTTGCCACACTCACCGCCCTCACAATGAGTCTTCCTTTTAGTCTCCGGTTGTCTTCTTGCATGTTCGGGCATAGGCGACTTAACTCAAATTTCGACCAGCCCTATCTATTACAATGCAATTTATAACAAAAATGGGGTGCCAACTTTCTATTCTAAGTTTTACATGGCATTCATCAAAATCTAAAAATTAATTTCCCAACACTGTTCATCTTTCCAAAGCAAGAAAACAAACATCTTTTCTCTCAAAACCCTACCACTCTTCAAAGCAAGTTCGTCAAGTTTCGTTCGGCAAAATCACTAAAATGGCACCAAAGACAGATTTTACTAAGCTCGCAAAGCAAATCCACACCGGATCAACCGTGATTTTGAAGGGATGATTAAACAGGGTTACGATGAAATCCTTGTGAAGAAGATAGCTGATAAGATTGAGAAATCCGGGTTGAAACCCTTTCTCACACTGGAATACCAAATGACGTACGTAGAGGAGGTCACCCAGTTCTTCGTAAACGCTAAGGTGCAGGACAAAGGGATTAAATCCTCTGTCCACCGCAAGGACATTCTAATCACTGCTAAGGACCTTGCGGAGCACTGTTTATTGCTGTCGGAGGGCATGCCGAGATATATGAAGCAGGCGTGGATTTGGTCGCTTTGCATGGAAGGAAGTGGCCAAACCCTACAGTGTCTTTGCAAAAGTTGTCTACACAACGACAAGAAGTCTATTTGAAGGATGACTATCACAAATCGTTGGATATTGTTGCCAAATGTGTAGATATGAAGTTTGGAAGCTTCAATCGCTGTCCAAAACCAAGTTGATCGTCATGGCTGCGATCATGGAGGAGAAAGAAGGTCATCGGGGCGTAATCGTCTTCACACGCAGACTCTACCGAATGTTGCAAATAAGTCCTTCAAGGACGAGGGGTCTTTCGAGGATCCCCGGGCTATGGCCTTGTAATCGCCACTTGATGGAGGTGAAGGGTGTTCCCACTCCGACATGGAAAGTCGTTCCATGTCAACAAGAAAATGTTCCGGCAAACCTTTCGGAGCTCAAAGGAGAGCCTATGCTACGAGGCGGATACCAAATGGCGGGGGAATTAGCGATCTGAAGAAACAAAATGCTATTACTTCCCCTCCCAAGAAGAAAAGCTGCCCATGCAAACAGAAAAGAAGATAGTTGCCCCTGCAATGAAGAAGAAAGACGACTGCACTGCACCCGAGTCACCCGCCCACTGCCGGCCTAGGCGGAGAAGTAACCTCAAATACATTCTCCGACCATCAAGAAGAAGAGGGATCGCCAAGCCAAGAAAGGCAGCTCCTCGACAAAGAAAGATGCACCAGCCCCCGCCAAGGAATGCGAGGAAGCCGTATCCGAACCAAAAATTCCTCGGAAAGGATAAAAAGAAGAAGACTCACCAAGCGCTCGGAGAACTTGAGAAGACAAATGAGTCTCCACTCACCGAAAAAGATCTGCGAGATCGCAAGAAGTGCGATCTCGAAATTATTAATGAAACAAATGACCAAGTCTCATGGGCCGATCGATGACAGAGGCAAATCAAAGACCCAATCGTGGGATGTAATAGCCGAGAACAAAAAGTAGCAAAGAAAGCGGATGTCGATGAGGGCGAAGAGCGGCAGAGTTTGCCACCCTCCATTCCCGAAAAGAAAGGGCAACAGGAGAGGATGAAGATGATGATGTAATCATATGCTCTCCATTGTACCCATACATCCAAAATCGTCTAAGAGCATGGAGGAAACGGAAGCGAGTCATTCTAGGGTGCGGTTTGTGTTAGATAAATGTTTTTATCATGATTTTGATGATTTTGTTCAAATGAGTTTTTAAACCAAAACAATGTCCCTAAATGTTGTCTAAATACTTACGATCGATTTAAAATGTTTTTACTATTTTTGGAGTATTTCTTGGAGTTTATTTTCGATAAAAATTGGACAACACATTTGTTTCAGGCTCGACCGGTCGCCCTATAGGGAAACCCATACCTGAGTTGAGTTTTGAAACAGAAAATGAGTCGTAAGAAAAAAGGGGCGGGCGGCGACCGACCCCTGGGCGGCCTGCACTGGAGTTGGTTTTTTGTTCATCTTCTCTGTTTCGTAATTTCTTCAACTCCAACCGTCACAGTCCTGACTAAGGCGGGCCGCACTTCCCTGCGACCGGTCCCCACCGTAAAAATTCGCAGAATTCAATTTCAATCTTATCTCTGCGCGACCGATCGAACCCCATGTTTATCGCCAAACTATCCGATTGCGTTTTGATATGACTTTTCCCTATTTTGTGGGATTGATTTCTAACAGCTATATTGATCATTTTAAATGGTTTCTTTTGCAGCAAATCACTCCCCAATGAGGAGCCAATGTCTGGAAATGAAAGCCAAGTCCTCTCCTATAAATAGAGGCTTCATTCAAGCAACAAGACACAACACTCTACACAAGCAAAGAGCAATTGAGCAAACACTTTCATATATCTTGTTGTATTAGCCTAAGCACTTTCACTTGCACTTATTTGAGGTCTAGGCTTTCAATTCTTGATTACACTTGTACTCATATTGTATCAATCATTATTGAGTTGTAATCTTGATTTTGGTCATCATTCAACACAAGACATCCTTGTGAGTATTCTTGTGGTAAGAATACACTTGGGTGATCTAGGTGATAGGTGTTTGAAGGTTGTGGTAATCTTCAAAGGTGTTGTAAGAGGGTTGTGGTAATCCTCAAGGTGGTGAAAGAGGGTTGTGGTAATCCTCAAGGTGTTGTATTAATTTGTGGTAAATTAATAAAATCTTTTTTTCTTTTTGAAATCCATCCCGGATATACTGGGGTGGTAGAGGATTAGGCCCTAGGTGGGTTGAACCTCTTTAATCAACGTGTGATATTTATTTTCCGCACTTTGCATTTCATCTTTGCTTAAGTCTTTCAAAAAGAGGGCAATATCTCGAAAAACCGGATAATCTATTCACCCCCTCTAGATTATTGTAGCCACTTGGACTTACAAGTGGTATCGTAGCCAAACTCTTTGGCCACTCATCCCGAGTAAAGAGGAAAGATCCATGGCTACAAATGATGCTCATCTCACCACCGGCGCCTCCACCAACAAGCCACCGCTATTCGATGCCAACAACTACGCATTTTGGAAAGACCGTATGGAGTGCTTCCTACAAGGGTGCGGGTTCGACATTTGGAATGTGGTCATTGAAGGAATTGATCAACCAACAAAGAAATCGGAGGATGGCACCTTGGCTCCTAAACCTTTCAAGGAGTTTGATGAAAACGACAAAAAGCTTTCTCTCTAAACGGTAAAGCCTTAAATATTTTGCATTGTTCTCTTACCGCCACCGAGTACAATCGCATAAGAGGCATAAGGTCAGCACATGAGGTTTGGGAAAAATTGGAGACAATCTATGAAGGGACTAAGAAAGTCAAGCAAGCAAGAAAGACCATGCTTGTTAAAGACTTTGAAAACTTTAACATGTATGAGGGCGAAAGCATCTCCAAGATGGTGGAAAGGCTTGACAATATTGTCACCCTCTTGTGGCCCTCGGTAAAGTCATTTCCGAAGAAGACAAGGTGACCAAGGTATTGAATGATCTTCCCGGCTCATGGTCCGAAAAAGTAACGGCAATCACGGAGGCACAAAATCTTGAGACACTCAAGTTTGACGAGTTTATTGGAAATCTACTCATCTATGAAGTCTATCTCAAGGAGAGGAAAAATTCCAAACCATCCATAAATCAATCGGGTATGCAAATTATTCCTAAAGGTCTTGCTTCTTCTTCTAATAATGCATACTATGATAACGATGATGATGATGAGGAGATGGCCTTACTTGTTCGAAAGTTTGCAAAATTTGTGAACAAAAATAAAACAAGAAAACCAAGAGATAATGCTTGCTTCAAATCACGGAAAACCCGGCACTTCATTGCCGATTACCCAAAGCTCGATGAAGATGAGCAAAGAAAAGGAAGCCTTTCACGAAAAAGAAGGCTTTAAATGCGGAGGTCAAAACATGGGATGAACTACTCGAAACAACCGATGAGGAAGGAGAAACCGAACATGGTCTCATGGCCATAGACGATGAAAATAATGAGGTACGCTCTAATTTTTCTACTTCCTCCATAGTTGATGACTTGCAATGTGATTTTGACGAATTGCAAATTGAGTTTCAAAATTTAATTGTTAAATATAAGAATTTGAAAAAGGAGCATAAGGAGCTTAAGGTTGAAAAAGAAAAATTATTTACAACTTATGAATCTTTAGACAAAGCTCATACTCTTACTCTTACTAGAGTTCATTCTCTTGAAACCAAAAAGGAATTGCTCACAAAAGATATTGAATGTTTGAAAAATGATATGCATCGTTTCAACATAAGCACGGATAAAGTCACTAAAATTTTAGATGCACAAAGAGGTGAGCATTCCAAATTGGGATTTGGTTATAAGCCATTTCAAAGTATTTTTAAGAAAAACAACCAAGGTCCAACTTTTGTACGTGCTAGTAATTCTAATACTCCTACATGTTTTTATTGTGGCAAAATTGGACATTATGCTAATAATTGCAAATTGAAAAATAGCTCTAGACATGTTTGGAGACCCAAAGGTCTCAAGACTAACCCCCATGGACCCCAAAATTATAGGGTACCTAAAAGAAATTCTTTTGTAGGTAATAGGGGCTATAACAACAATGGAAGATTCAAAATGGCTCGTGGACAGCGGATGTTCACGCCATATGACCGGAGGAGAGAACTTTTTAGCAACATCAAACTCCAAGAAGAGGGTATGGTCATGTTCGGGAATGGCAAAGGAAAAATTCTTGGAAATGGAGAAATTGGTAACTCTTCTTTCACTCTTAGTAATGTTCTTTTAGTAGAAGGGCTTAAGTTTAATTTGATAAGTGTTAGCCAACTTTGTGATTCAAATTATGATGTTTCTTTTAATAAAGAAAAATGCCTTATACTTAAAAATGGTGAAATTATTTGTGAAGCAAATAGAAAAGGCAATCTTTACAAAATTTGTACAAGTGATTTGGTTAGTCAAAATGTTTCTTGTTTAGTCGCCAATAATGATTTAACTAGTTTATGGCATAGGCGACTTGGACATGTTGGATACAAAATTTAAAAAATATTTACAAAAATCAACATGTAAAAGGACTACCCAAATTGAATTTTGAAAATCTTGGCTTATGTGACACTTGTCAAAAGAACAAATTAGTTAAAAGTAGTTTTAAGCCCAAAATGAAATTTCCACAACCAAACCCCTACAATTGCTTCACCTTGATTTGTATAGGGATATTGGTACGACTAGTCTAAGTGGAAAACATCACACTTTCGTTATTGTCGATGATTTTTCTAGATATACTTGGGCTCTTTTTCTTACCAATAAAAACGATGCCGTTAATGAGTTTGTTAAGTTGTGTAGACTTATTGAAAATGAAAGGAAGACACTATCAAGTCTATTCGGAGCGATCGAGGTGGAGAATTTGATGGTGAATTTAGAGTATGTTGTGTAACCAAAGGATATGCTCACAATTTTTCGGCTCCAAGGACACCTCAACAAAATGGAGTAGCCGAAAGGAAAAATCGGACATTACAAGATATGAGTCGGTCCATGCTCAATGAATTTTCACTTCAAAATACTTTTGGGCCGAAGCCGTAAGTACCGCTTGCTATGTCATTAATCGAGTTTATATTCGTCCCTAAAATGAATAAAACTCCATATGAACTTTGGAAAGGTAGAACTCCAAATATTAGTTATTTCAAGATATTTGGTTGTAAATGCTTTATTTTGAATACCAAGGACCAATTGGACAAACTTGATCCTAAGGCCGATGAAGGAATATTTATGGGATATTCAACAAAAGCAAAGCATATCGGGTCTACAATAAGACTAGTGGAGTTGTCGAAGAATCCATTCATGTCAAATTCAATGAAGCTTTGGGTGTTGAAAAAATACCCAATGATGAAAGTGATGAAGAGGATATTATTGAACCAATTGTTCAAGTTGATGTTCAACCGCCTACATCAAATGATCAACCGTCCACTTCAATTGGTTCTCAAGAAGATAGAGGTGATATCCTGGATCTTCCCGTTGCATTGAAATTTAAGGAAGATCACCCAAAAGATCTTATTATTGGTGATCCCCTTGACAAAGTGTTGACCCGGAGAAAATTTGCCGAGAAAGCTCTTATTTCTCAAAAGGAGCCTAAAAATGCTGAGGCTATTGTGGATGAGGATTGGTTCCTAGAAATGCAAGAGGAGTTGAATCAATTTGAAAGAAATGATGTATGGGAATTGGTACCTTGTCCTCCTTCTCAAACCATAATTGGTACAAAATGGGTATTCCGGAACAAACTTGATGATCAAGGCAACATTGTTCGAAATAAGGCAAGGTTAGTAGCTCAAGGGTATTGTCAAGAAGAAGGTATTGACTATGATGAAACTTTTGCACCAGTAGCACGTTTAGAAGCAATTCGTATTTTACTTGCCTATTCTTGTTTTTAAAATTTCAAACTTTACCGAATGGATGTAAAATCCGCTTTCTTCAATGGTATTATTCAAGAAGAAGTCTATGTAAAACAACCTCCGGGGTTTGAAAATTTTTCTAGGCCTAATGATGTTTATAAACTTAAAAGGCCTTGTATGGTTTAAAACAAGCACCCCGTGCATGGTATGATAGACTTAGCTCTTTTCTTTTGCAAAATGGTTTTATAAGAGGTAAAGTTGATACAACTCTCTTTGTTTTTGAAAAAGGACAAGATTGTTTACTTGTGCAAATATATGTTGATGATATTATCTTTGGTGCTACTAATGATTCTTTGTGCAAGAAATTTTCTAAGTTGATGCAAGGTGAATTCGAGATGAGTATGATGGGGAGCTTAACTTCTTTCTTGGACTTCAAATTAAGCAATGTCAAGAAGGTATTTATATTTCGAATCAAAGTATACAAAAGAACTTTTGAAAAAGTTCGGCATTGAAGAAGGAAGAACCGTTTCCACCCCCATGTGGCAACAAATGTCAAAATTGACAAAGATGAAAAAGGCAAGTCCGTGGATGAATCAAAGTATCGAGGTATGATTGGTAGTTTACTTTATTTAACCGCTAGTAGACCGGACTTTCTTCATGCCGTATGCATATGCGCTCGTTTTCAAAGCAATCCCAAAGAATCTCATATGAGTGCCGTTAAAAGGATTTTTCGATATTTGAAAGGCACTATTCAATATGGTTTATTTTATCCAAAGAATGAAATTTTTTCTCTTAAAGGTTATAGTGATTCGGACTATGCGGAAATATTGATGATCGGAAAAGTACTTCCGATCATGTCCATTTTTAGGCGATTGCCTAGTTTCTTGGTTTTCAAAGAAGCAAAACGTGTTTCTCTTTCAACGGCCGGCCGAATATATTTTCGCCGCCTTTTGTTGTACACAACTTCTTTGGATAAAACAAACCTTAGCAGATTACAAATGCTCTTTTGAAAACGTACCTATATTTTGTGATAATATATCCACTATAAATATTGCTCAAAACCCGTTCATCATAACCGCACTAAACATATTGAGATTCGACATCACTTTCTAAGGGATTGTGTTTCAAAACGAAAAATTGAGATATCTTTTGTACCATCTCAAGATCAATTAGCGGATATTTTCACAAAACCGCTATCTTCCGAGACTTTTGCATTGATACGAGCTCGGCTAGGCATAATTCATATTGAATGAGACTTACGTTTGCATTTTGCATGTTTTAAAACTTAGGGGCGAAAAATTGGATTTTGGTTGAAAAATCGGATTTTCTTAAAAATAATAAGACAGTGGGCTAAACGGGTTGAGGGCAACCGTCGCCCCAACGTCGACCAGTCGTCCTCAACCTCGACCGGTCGCCTAAGCCATAATTTGGATTAAAACGGTTCTGTCTTCAGCATTCGCCATTTTAACATATTTTGACCATTTTTCGTCCCCTTTGCCAAATTCACACATATTTCATTCAAAACTGATTTTCATGCATTCCATTCACAACCTGGACATTATATAGCTCGTTTATTATCATCATCGCTCATCTTTACCGATCAAATGGTAAGAATTATACTTCCTCTACTCAATTGGGTTGAACCCTTGAGTTTTTGGCTTCCTTGTAAATTTTTTGATGTAATTGTCGTATGATCATGATGAGCTTGGTTGTTATGTTGTAATATATGATGTTTGACTTGAATTGGTGTTGAAATTTTTTGGCTTGAATCTTTTACAAGGGTTATATACAACTTCTTTTAATTTTCACACCCACTAAGTGTTCGATGAAATGTCGCAATGAAAATTTCAACTTCTACATGATTCTCTTGCTTCCAAAAGTCTCCAATATTTATTGAGATCATGTTTTGGCAAATAAAACGAGCGTATGAACTCTTAAAGATACATTTCTCCCATTTTCCTTGGATTTTTAAGCTTAAATTGATCAACGGTTGGTAGACCGTCCCTTTGGCGCACTTTGATATAATTGTATGATGTTTTTATCATCCTAACATTCTTTTTGATGATTCCAAAGGGGGAGAAACAGGAAATTGGCTCGTTAAGCCAAAAGAAGCTAAGTAAAGCTCCCAATAAAAAGACTATGGCTTCCTAAAGCCAAGAATACCTAGTCCATGGCTTATATTATGGACTCAATTGTAAAAGATTATAAGTATTGTGACAGGCGGAGCTTCTTTGCCTATGATGTTTATAGGCATCTTATATAAGCTTGTTATAGCTTGTGCTTCTAGCTTATGTAATATCTCTTTGTGATATGCTCATAGATAGGGGGAGCTTTGTTTGAAATATTTTCAACAGATAGTTCACTCGAAAAACCGGAAAATTTATTTGTTTTTCAAAATTGTCCTCGAGTAAATTATTTTGGTTTGTAATCATCAAAAAGGGGGAGTTTGTTAGATAAATGTTTTTATCATGATTTTGATGATTTTGTTCAAATGAGTTTTTAAACCAAAACAATGTCCCTAAATGTTGTCTAAATACTTCCGATCGATTTAAAATGTTTTTACTATTTTTTGGAGTATTTATTGGAGTTTATTTTCGATAAAAAATTGGACAACACATTTGTTTTTCAGAACTCGACCGGTCGCCCTATAGGGCAACCCATACCGGCGGACCAGGTACACAGGAGTTGGTTTTTTGGTTCAGTCTTCTCTGTTTCGTAATTTCTTCAACTCCAACCGGTCACAGCTAAGGGCGACCGGTCGCACCCCCCTGCGACCGGTCCCCCTGTGTAAAAATTCGCAGAATTCAATTTCAATCTTATCTCTGCGCGACCGGTCGAACCCCATGTTTATCAGCAAACTATCCGTTGCGTTTTCAGACAGCTTTTCCCTATTTTGTGGGATTGATTTCTAACAGCTATATTGATCATTTTAAATGGTTTCTTTTGCAGCAAATCACTCCCCAAGGAGGAGCCAATGTCTGGAAATGAAAGCCAAGTCCTCTCCTATAAATAGAGGCTTCATTCAAGCAACAAGACACAACACTCTACACAAGCAAAGAGCAATTGAGCAAACACTTTCATATATCTTGTTGTATTAGCCTAAGCACTTTCACTTGCACTTATTTGAGGTCTAGGCTTTCAATTCTTGATTACACTTGTACTCATATTGTATCAATCATTATTGAGTTGTAATCTTGATTTTGGTCATCATTCAACACAAGACATCCTTGTGAGTATTCTTGTGGTAAGAATACACTTGGGTGATCTAGGTGATAGGTGTTTGAAGGTTGTGGTAATCTTCAAAGGTGTTGTAAGAGGGTTGTGGTAATCCTCAAGGTGGTGAAAGAGGGTTGTGGTAATCCTTAAGGTGTTGTATTAATTTGTGGTAAATTAATAAAATCTTTTTTTTTGAAATCCATCCCGGATATCTTTGGGGTGGTAGAGATTAGGCCACTAGGTGGGTTGAACCTCTTTAAATCAATGTGTGATATTTATTTTCCGCACTTTGCATTTCATCGTGCTTAAGTCTTTCGAAAAATAGGGCAATACGAAAAACCGGGATAATCTATTCACCCCCCCTCTAGTTTATTGTAGCCACTTGGACTTACAGTTTGAACACCCAGAGTTTATTGATGAGGAAGAGCAACTCTTGAGGTTTCTCGAAGTTGATACTGTGTTGCAAGTCCTGGATGAGGACAAGCTGTATTAACATCTTTGCAAATTCGGAAGGAAAATGAACAGCAGCAAGAAGCGATTGAGGAAGCAGAGGCGCGTGAGAAAGCCAGCATTTGTCCTCTCACTGGAACCAGCGACCATACTCATCCTCATCTCGACGTGCTTTCAGACAGTGATGAGGACATGGACCCTATTGCTGCACAAGAAAAGTTGGACATGCAGCAAGCCATGCGGGAATCCACGTTGATGCATGAGCAACAGCTGACGGAAGGACCAGGAGAGTCTTCCAAATCACAGCTGGAAATTGATCCGCTGGGAGTGGTACAACAGATTGCTACTGTTATTGCTGCAACCACTTCCCCAGTTCACTCAGAAGACGGATCTAAGGGATTTGGCGATGACACTGGGAATTTGGGCACCCAAGTTGAGCCAACCCCTGTTGAAGGTGTCTTACCACTTACCCCCATGGCTGAACACTCATTTGACAAAGCCGGGAGTTTGGAGCAGAGTGACCCCAACATAAGCGACTCAGCTGGTGCGCCAGCTGAGGGGGAAACTCACTCCACTGCAGGTAGGTCGGAGGATGCTGCAAATGACTCCACCATGCAGAAAGGAGGCGAAGTGGAGAAGGAAAAACAAAATTAACAACAGCAAGCTGTCAACGGCTCTCGGACGGTTGAGTCTGTCTGGTGAAGTGCCAATAGCTCTGCCGCAGTGAGGACGCTGGTCGAGCACGAGGATGGATGGATCTGCCCGGAGTTAACACTGGGCAATGAAAGTGCAATCCACGGAGTTGAGACTCCTGTGGATACCACCGAGAAGACCTAAGACAGGTTGAGTATGTCGAAGGGAATGTCCAGCCTTGCTTTGCAGTTGAGACCTGGGGAGGTAATGAAGGCCTGAGGGAGGTTGAGACTTCCCTAGGTAAAGAGGCAGAAACACAGAACATCCCTCCTGTTCACATTGATGATTCTGAGAAGGAGATAAGTGTTTGATAAATGGTTTTATCATGATTTTGATGATTTTGTTTTTACACCAAAACAATGTTTTTAAAGGTTGTCTAAATACTCCTAAATGATTTAAAATGGTTTTTAATATTTCCGAGTATTTCTTCAAGTTTATTTTACGAAAAATTGGACACTGCTTTTAATGATTTTATGTCAAAATGTTTTACATCAAAACAATGTCCCTGAATGTTGTCCTAATACTACCGATCGGTTTAAAATGTTTTTACTATTTTTTGGAGTATTTCTTGAAGTTTATTTTCGATATAAAATTGGACAACACTTATGTTTCGTGCTCGACCGGCCGCCCTATAGGGAAACCCGTGACTGAAGATGATTTTGAAACAGAAATGAGACGGAAGAAAAATCAAGAGGTCGACCACTCACCCGGCGTCGACCGGTCCGGTCGGCCGGTACCTGCAAGTTTGGTTTTGAAACGAGAACTTGATTTCTCTAAAACCTTTAAGGGGGACCGGTTGATGTTAGGGATGACCGGTCGAGGTACACGTCGACCGTCGCCCTCCCTATGTAAAAATTGCTGTGTTTTCGTTTCAAACTTCTATTTTTGTGACGACCGGTCGCCCTATGCTTTGACAACAAAAATATGACCGTTTGACAATGAGACATATTTCCTTAAAATGTGGGATTGATTTCTAACACTATATTCTTGATTTTAATTGTATTTTTCTGAGATTTTCAATCCCCAATAGGAGCCTATGCTCGATCAATCATCTCCTATAAATAGAGGAAGTTTTGGAGCAACCAACACAACAATTGAGATACACCACAACAAGATACACTTCAAGCAAATATTTGTTCTTCATTGTTATTATTCTTGTTGTAATTTAGCCTAGCTTATCACTTTCACATCCTTGAGGTCTAGGCTATTCTTGATTACACTTTGCTCTCAAATTGTAATATTCATTATTAAGTTGTAATCTTGATTTTTGGTTATCATTCTACACAAGATATCCTTGTGAGTGTTCTTGTGGTAAGAACACGCTTGGATGATCTAGGTGATAGGTGCAAGAAGATTGTGGTGATCTTCTTATTGAGGTGTTGAAGAATTTGGTATTCTTCAAGATTGAAGATTGTGGTAATCTTCACAAGGTGCCGTTGAAGGAAGATTGTGGTGATCTTCAAAGGGAGATTGTGGTAATCTCCAAAGGTGGTGTTGAAGAAGAGTGTGATGCTCTTCAAGGTGTTGTAAGTTGAGTTTGTATTAATTTTGGTAATTAATAAAATTCTTTTACTTTTTGAAATCCATCCCTGATATCTTTGGGAGGTAGAGGATTAGGCCCTAGGTGGGTTGAACCTCTTTAAATCGATGTGTGTTGTTTACATTCCGCGCTTTATTATTATCTTTGAGCATTCGGTTTGAAAAAGAGGGTAAAATCGAAAAGATGGAGATAATCTATTCACCCCCTCTAGATTATCGTAGCCGCTTGGACTTACAAGTGGTATCAAAGCCAAACTCTTTGGCAAGCTCGTTTCACATCGCGAGTGAAGAGAAACGTCGTCGACTCTGAACGAAGCTCATCTTACCGGCACCTCCACCACCAAGCCACCACTATTTGATTCCAAAAATTACACATTTTGGAAAGAAAGAATGGAATGCTATTTACAAGGTTGCGGGTTCGATATTTGGAACATCGTCATCAATGGAGAATCCATTCCGATGAAAAACACACCACACACCCTCCAATGGCCTCAAAGAGCTAAATGATGAAGAGAAGAAAATCATCTACCTAAACGGTAAAGCTCTCAATATTTTGTATTGTTCACTTACTAATTTGGAATATGAACATATTATAGAAATTCGATCGGCTCATGGAGTATGGCAAAAATTAGAAGCCATTCATGAAGTATGCAAATAATAGGAGCAACTCAAAAGCATCTACTTCTCAAAGGGATACAATGTCAAATCTAAGGAACAAGCCGCTTACAACTTCCAACTATGAAGAAGTTGAACATTGTCTCATGGGCATCAAAGAAGAAAAAGAGGTATGTCTTAAACATTCTACTTCTTATGATATTATCATTCAAAATGATTATAGTGATTTACAAAATGATTTTGATGATCTTCAAAATGAATTCCAAAATTTACTTGTTAAGTACAAAAATTTGAAAAAGGAATTCAATGTGTTGAAAAATGAAAAGGATAGCTTATTTATTTCCTATGAATCACTTTCATGTGCTCACACCACCACACTTGACAAGGTTAGAAACCTTGAGAAACAAAATAGTACTCTTGTTGAGAATTTGAATGGCATGAAAAATGATTTATTAAAATGCAACTTGACTACCAATAAAAAGACCAATATTGTTGATGTTCATAATTGTGATATAGGACTTGATCATAAGCCTAATGTTGTTAATCATATGAAAAAGAATCAAGTCCCTATATATTTTGGTCATTATCCTTCTAAAATTGTTACTTGTTTTTATTGCGGTAAAAAGGATCATACGGCTAATTCTTGTCGGGCTAGAAATAGCTCCAATTATTCTTGGAGACCTAAAAGTCTCAAAGCTAATCCTAAAGGACCCAAACACTTGAGGGTACCACAAAATAATGTTGTATTAGGTACCCGACGAAATAATGATCGGAGAAAAGTTATACCGCCAAGAAGACATCAAATGACCGCGTCATTTGATCAAAGAAGGAGAAAACATTTTCAACAAAGCCAATTTCCAAGAAGAGAATATAATCAAAAATGGGAAGAACACAATCCTTGGAAATGGCAAAAACATCATCAACAAAGTGACTTCTCAAGGGGAAGATATCATCAACAATGGGAAAGACACAACCCATGGAAACGCGTAATTGGTAAATCGTATCTCCCCATTTAAATATGCATTTTATTTTATTTCTATGCATGTTTTTATTTGTGTCTTAATTGCAAAATGAGTTTTCATGTATTTAATTTTAAATTAAGGTCTTCAAAACTTATTTGTATTTTTAAAACCTTTTGAAAAAGGAGACCTTACATGTTGTTTTTAAAACTCTTGTGCATTTTTGTAGACTAAAGTGTATTATCATCTCTTATGGATTTTTATGGCATGAGCTTACTTGTGATATCTCTTAGCCTACACTTTTATCATTATGACTTGTGCTAGATTTGTTTTAAGAATTGTGTAGGATTTACATATCTTCACAAATGACCATTTATGTCATTACTTGTCAAGAAAGGCATAAATTATCAAGGTGCGTTTACTTGTGTTATTCTTACTCTTATAGACTCGATATATGTATTGCCATGTACCTATGTGCTTGTTTTTCATAGTATTTCATACAAGTGCCATTAAGAGGATTTTTAGATTCTTTGAAAGGCACTATTCGATATTTGATTGCACATATTTGCTTTGTCAACTCTTGTTCAAATATTTCTTTTAAAAGAGGTCTCAACTATATGCTATCGGATTCTCAAATTTCAAAAGAGACCTTTTTTTAGCTTTCTTAAGCTTATTTGAACTTGCATGATTTATTAGACTCTTGATGATCTTCTAAATGCATAGTATGTGTTTCTTGCTTGATGGTCTATATATATAGTGTCTATTTGTACTATGCTCTTATGCAAGATATTTTTGTGATTGATGATTGAGGCATGTTTTTACACTTGGGATTTTTTTCTTGCTTATATAAGTGATGCCGTTAATGAGTTTGTTAAGTTGTGTAGATGAGAAATGAAGTACTCCAAATATTAGTTACCTCAAAATATTTCGATGTAAATGTTCTTTTATGAACACCTTAGATCAATTGGATGCCCTATGATGATAGTGATGAAGAACACAAAAAGGGCATTCGGAACAAACTTGATGACCAAGGCAACATTGGTCGAACTAAGGCGAGGTTAGTAGCTCGAAGGTATTTTCAAGAAGAAGGTAATTGATTTTGATGTAACATTTGCACTCATAGCACATTTAGTAGTTATTTGCATTTTACTTGCCCATTCTTGTTTTAAGAAAATTTCAAGCTTTACCAAATGGATGTTAAATCCAATTTTCTCAATGGTTTTATTCAAGAAGAAGTCTATGTAAAACAACCTCCGGGGTTTAGAATTTTTCTAGGCCAAATGATTTTTATAAAAGGCCTTGAATGGTTTAAAACAAGTACCCCATGTATGGTATGATAGACTTAGCTATTTTTGCTAAATGATTTTACAAGAGGTAAAGTTGATACTACTCTCTTTTTTTTTTTTTTTTTTTTTAAAAAAAAAAGCAAGATTGTTTACTTGTGCATATTTATGAGAATATATTTGGTGCTACTAATGAATATTTGTGCAAGATATGTTTTTCTAAGTTGATACTAGGTGAGCTTGAGATGAGCATGATGGGGAGCTCAATTTCTTGCTTGGACTACAAATTATTCAATGCCAAGAAGATGGTTATATTTCAAAAGAACTCTTGAATGAGTTAAGCATTGAAGAAAGAAGAACCATCTCAACCTATATGGCTAAAGATTGACAAAGGTTGAGAAAGGCATATCGACCGACAAACAAATTCGAGGTATGTTTTCTTGTATTATTCCTATAGACTCGACATTCCATATGCCTTATGTCTATATGCTCGACTTCAAAAACTATCCCAACGAATCTCATTAAAGTGCCGTTAAAAGAAACTTTCAAATATTTGTAAGGCACTTCTTCTTATGACTTGTTCATCCAAAGCTTTAAAATGTTCTTATTTTTTGGGATAACAAGTCCGGTGAAAATTATTCAAAATATAGTTCGTCATAATCGAACTAAACATATTGAGATTCAAAAACTTTCTAAGGGATTGCGTTTTTAGCAAAAACTTTAGATGTGTTTAAATCCGTCTCAAAGTTAACTCGCGGACATTTGTTCATTTACAAAAAGTATTTTATCTCATTTCGAGCTTGATTATGACATAATGTATATTGAATGAGGTCTACGTTTGCATTTTGC
Source organism: Rehmannia glutinosa (assembly GCA_016081115.2). Lineage (NCBI taxonomy): Eukaryota > Viridiplantae > Streptophyta > Magnoliopsida > Lamiales > Orobanchaceae > Rehmannia > Rehmannia glutinosa. The sequence goes on from CM071927.1 coordinate 44,173,558, forward strand.
ACGTTTTTAAAACTTAGGGGTGAAAAATCGGATTTTTGGATCAAACTTGATTTTTCAAACGGAGAACCAAAAACAGTGGGCTGCTAGGGCAAGAGGGCGACCGGTCGCCCACCAGCTCGACCGATCGCCCATGCCCTGGACCGGTCCCCTAAGGGATATTTTGGTTAAAAATGGTTCTGTTTCCAGACTTGTCCTTTTGACTTTTTGGTTCATTTTTCGTCCCTTTGCAAATTTCACACACAATTCACTTCAAATGAGTTTTGATGCATGAATTATATATTTTGGGGACTACCTAGCTCGATTATCATCGTTGATTCTCATCTTTACCGATTGAATGGTAAGAATTTCACTCTCTTTAGCTCAATTGGGTTGAACCCTTGAGTTTGTGACTTATATGTATTTTTTTGATGCAATTCATATATTTTTGTAATGAGCTTATTGATTGGTGATGAAAAACTTGGCTTGATTTCATTTACAAGGGCTATATATATATATCTTTCTCAATTTCGACGCCCGCCAAGTATTCGATAAAACATTTCAATGAAAAATTCATCATCTACATGATATTCTCGATTTCAAAGTCTTATATATTTATAGAGATCATGTTTTGCTTATCAAATGATACTTCATAAGCTTCTACAAGTCATATAATTTGACTCTTCCCTCCTATTTGGTTTAAAAGCTTCAATGTTCAAAATAGCTCGATACATCGGTTTAGTTGCGCACTTTGATATGAATAAATGATGTATTTATCATGCTAACATTCTTTTTGATGATTCCAAAGGGGGAGAAACAGGTTATAAGCTCTTTAGCTCAAAGAAGCTAAGATAAGCTTAACGAAAAGAAGCTATAAGCTATGGCTTCATATAGCCATAAGTTGTGGATCATATTTAGTCCACTTGGTGCATTATGGTTATGTATGAATCATGGTCCATTGGTTGTAGTATGGACTTATATACGGTTCTAATGATGTCTCTTTGACAGGGGGAGCTTTTAAGTTTTTGATACTTAAGCTCAATATCGAAAAGCTAAGATTTTAGCTTATGTTGAAGTTGCTTCTATATTACTCTTGTTGTGCATATTGATAGGGGGAGCATTTGCTATATGTGTTTTGAATATCTCTACTCCCATCCTTGTGTTTATACTGCGCGGAATGTTGTCGTTCTCAACGGATATTTAGTTTTGACCGGAAAACTTGTTTTGTTTTCAAAATCGCCTCTCAAAATTGTTTTGTTTTCAAAATCGGCCTTGTTAAATTGTTTTGGTTTGTAATCATCAAAAAGGGGGAGATTGTTTGATAAATGGTTTTATCATGATTTTGATGATTTTGTTTTTACACCAAAACAATGTTTTTAAAGGTTGTCCAAATACTTCTAAATGATTTAAAATGGTTTTTAATATTTCCTGAGTATTTCTTCAAGTTTATTTTCGACAAAATTGGACAACGCTTTTAATGATTTTATGTCAAAATATTTTTACATCAAAACAATGTCCTGAATGTTGTCCTCATACTCCCGATCGTTTAAAATGTTTTTACTATTTTTCGGAGTATTTCTTGAAGTTTATTTTCGATATAAAATTGGACAACACTTATGTTTCGAGCTCGACCATACGCCCCATAGGGCAACCCGCACAAGATGATTATTGAAACAGAAAATGAGACGGAAGAAAAATCAAGCGGTCGGCCAGTGCCCTGGGCGTCGGCCGTCGCCCGGGGTCGACCTTGATTTTCTCTAAAACCTTTGAGGGGACCGGTTGATGAAAGGACGACGACCGAGGTCGAGGTACGTCGACCGTCGCCCTATGTAAAAATTATTGTGTTTCATTTCAAACTTCTATTTAAATGCGGCCGTCGCCTATGCTTTGACAACAAAATATGACCGTTTGACAAACAGACATATTTCCTTAAAATGTGGGATTGATTTCTAACAGCTATATTCTTGATTTTAATTGTATTTTTCTGTAGATTTTCAATCCCCAAGAGGAGCCTATGCTTGATCAATCATCTCCTATAAATAGAGGAAGTTTTGGAGCAACCAACACAACAATTGAGATACAACACAACAAGATACACTTCAAGGAAATATTTGTTCTTCATTGTTATTATTCTTTGTTGTAATTTAGCCTAGCTTATCACTTTCACATCCTTGAGGTCTAGGATATTCTTGATTACACTTTGCACTCAAATTGTAATATTCATTATTGAGTTGTAATCTTGATTTTTGGTTATCATTCAACACAAGATATCTTTGTGAGTGTTCTTATGGTAAGAACACACTTGGATGATCTAGGTGATAGGTGCAAGAAGATTGTGGTGATCTTCTTATTGAGGTGTTGAAGAATTTTGTATTCTTTAAGATTGAAGATTGTGGTAATCTTCACAAGGTGCCGTTAAAGGAAGATTGTGGTGATCTTCAAAGGGAGATTGTGGTAATCTCCAAAGGTGGTGTTGAAGAAGAGTGTGATGCTCTTCAAGGTGTTGTAAGTTGAGTTTGTATTAATTTTGGTAATTAATAAAATTCTTTTCTTTTTGAAATCCATCCCTGGATATCTTGGGGTGGTAGAGGATTAGGCCTAGGTGGGTTGAACCTCTTTAAATCGGCGTGTGTTGTTTACATTCCGCACCTTTATTATTATCTTTGAGCATTCGGTTTGAAAAAGTGGGTAAAATCGAAAAGATGGAGATAATCTATTCACCCCCCCTCTAGATTATCGTAGCCGTTTGGACTTACAATAAGTGCCCTTCATGATTCCCAAGACAACCCCGACATATCTTTTATGGGATCTCAAGTCAAGATGAAGCCGAGTCCTCTCCTCGCCGCAAATCAAAAGACTTCGGTGAGGATGTTTTTCCTAGTACGAGTAAGCCGGACTTCAAGGCGCCGCTTTCGACAAACGTTCAATTTTGATGATGAGCAAAACCTTCAAGTCTCATCATTTTCCGATGACGCTGCGATACGGCCGAGGAACAACTCAAAAGGACAAACCGGCTAAGACCGAAGAAGTTTAAGGCATACCGAGGCTCGGCCACCGGTCAATACCATGAAAGGCCCCACTGAATCACGATCAATCGCGCGAGGCTTCGAGGCTTCGCAGAGAGACCACATCGCGCACAATATCTCAAGTGCGAGACGATGCTTATGGAGAAGTATTTCCTTTCTCTCATGAACTGGCCATGCTTGAAGAAGAAATCGCAAGAGAACAGAGGCTCTACACCGTCCCAAGAAGACCCTATAATCCCTACCGATTCAATTGTGCCAGTTGATTTCAATTTTGATGCGAGTGGCGGCAATGACTCAAGTCGATAACTAAGATGCGTGAAATCTTCAAGAAAATCTATGAAGAGATTGAGAAGATTGAACGGCACCAAGCCTCTCTCGACATGCGCCCGGACAACAAAGATGCCACTCTCACAAAGAAACTTGAGAGGAGTGGTGGTCGATAAGGGAATAGTCTCAACAAAGAGAGTGCCATGCGTCTCGAGCAAGTTTGCTACTTCAAGGCACTATACAAATGAATCTTTGGTATGGAGTATCGACAATGCCGACATGAAGGCGAGGATGCGAGGCCTATATGGAGAGATTGCATGCCTCCCATACAATCGAAATGGAGTTCTTTGCGTGAATTTCATCGTAAAGAACTTGGCAGCGTCGAGGAAAACATGAATAACAAATTCAATCTTCTTATGGCTGAAATGAAACCGGTAGTAGCCAGAGTCCAAAGCCACCCGCTCGGAAATTCCGAACAAAGATACTCCGCAGCCGGACTCAAGCACAATTCACTATCGCCAGACTAGACTTCATGCTTGTTTGGTATGTTCCCAGGGTTCCTCTCTCCATTGATGATGCCAAAAAGGGGGAATAGGAATACCGAGAAGATGCTTAAGGGGACGGTTTGTGAGAAGGAAAAGGAAAAACAACTATCACAGAGAAAGAAAGATACTGTTGTTGAGAAGAGCAAAGAAAAGGGAAAATCTGTGAGGGGGAAAGGTCAAAAGATATGACCTTAATGCTTGTTGAAACCCCTCGGCAAGGTCACGTCACGGTGACATCATCGGTAACTTCCTCAGAATCTCTGCGCTCTATCACTCACAGTGCCTATGTCTCATAAGAAAACGATTGTAGAAGCGAGAGATGGAGGATTTTGACAAAAGAACGGATGCCCGTGTTGAAGAGATGTTAAAGCAATTTGGAGGCATTCCGGCAGAAAGATACATATGCCATTTCGGGGCGTCGGAAATGAGCCTAGATTAGTTGATGAATTCAAAACGCTCGAATCCGAAGGATACTTGAGAACATGTCCATGGCCCAAGCCTGGGACTTGTCTTGGGAAAAGGCCTTAAGTTGTGCGAAGAAGGTGACAAACAATGGACTACTAGCATCACTCTGCTGGAAAGAAGACTCGATACAATACACGCCCGAGAGGAAGAGGTTTCGAGACCTAGATCTCTACCCAAAAACATTGAATACATAAATCCAGGAAAGAAAGGAGGGATCTATTGGGCTGGTATGACGAAGTGGCCAATATGGAAGTGGCTAGGAAGAATGCTGAGTATGTCAAAAGAATTGAAGAAGAAAATAAAAGACAAGATCAGTTGTGGGAAGAAAGGCAAGAAAGAAAGAGAAGAGACGATCTTTGCAAAGAGAGCATGCGAGAAAAAGAAAGCAAAAAGAAGAAAAGAAGAGAAAGAGAGCAGAGGACGACAGAGCTGAAGAAGAAAGAAGGAGGCAGCGAAGGCGATGAAGTGTTGTTGTCCACCCCTTCATGTATTTTACTATTGTAAATGCATATGTATGTAAGTCTTAGACGTTGAATAAGAAATCTGTAATTTCTACATTTTTTTGATATAGCATGTTATGTTTGCTCATATACACTTTGTAAACAAATTGTGTAAAGGACAAGAATGTTATTATCAATTAAAGATTGATTCTACGCATACATTCTCTCATTACTACATTGTATGTATGTATCTTTGATGCTTACATTTTGTATGTATGTTTTAAGTTTTGGCATCATCAAAAAGGAGGGAAATTGTTGGGAAATTTATTGTTTAGATTTTGATGAATGCCATGTAAAACTTAGACTAGAAAGTTGGCACCCCATTTTCCTTGTAATTTGTATTGTAATAGATAGGGCTGTAAGAGCTGAGTTAAGTCAGCTATGCCTGGATATACAAGAAGTCAACTGAAGACTAGAATGAAGACTCCGCTGTGGAGCAGCTGAGTATGGCAAGGAAGAGATGTCTAGAACTCGACTGAAGGAGTATCAGCTGTGATACAGCTGTGTGAAGAGTCAGTCAAGTCAGCCAAAGAATACAAGCCAAGTCAAGTTGAAGTGACAGACGAGTCTTTCGATCATTGGAGCAGACTCAAGTCACCTGGGGAAAAGGCAGCTGCAAAGAGGAGTTAACTGAAAAGAATTCGTTGCACAAAAGTCAAGAATATTACCTAAACAAGTAATACTTCCATGCTGCCATGTCTTAAAGTGCCCAGTCCCAGAAGTGTGCAAAAGGAATAAACCAATGGGAAGCACTGCACCTCGTGTCAGATCCTGAAAAGCTGGACATTAATTTAATACGAGAAAAGGTATACATCTCAAGATTGAAGACCAAGAAAAGATAAGCCAACGAACACAAGTGACTTTTGAAAATCAGCCTATCTCTTCAACGGGCAGATTTTTAAAAGTTCACTATAAAAGGCTGAGGAATCACTTTGAGAAAAAGGTTACCTGAACCACGAACTATCAAGAAATTATTAAGAACTGTGACCTGCAATATATTCTCAAGTTATTCAAGCAAAATCCTCAAGCCTAAATCTCGAAGGAAATCGATCCAACACCAAGTCATGAAGGAAAGACAACTTCAAACTGTTGAAGAGGAAACTTTTGAAGAATCAAAAGGGGTCTACATTCCAAGGAGGATTGTAGAAATGTTCAAGGTCGAACCAGTCTCAAGTTATTGGAGGGCTTCGTGATCAAATCCAAGAAGCTTGAGCAAGTGAGTCAAGTAGCAAGGAAGTCGCCCGTGAAGAAACCGAGTCGGACGAGAAGCCGATTGTGTGACCAAGGCATCTCCGCATCGAGTCCCAAAGGATCAAGTCATTTGTGTGATCAAGATTTGTATCTAGACCGATAACCACTTTGTACTTTAATCAATACTTAGTGGATTCCTCCAGGAGTTGGAGAAGAGAGCAAAGAGAAGAATTACCCCATCTTGAACCTCTATAAAAATTATTGTGTCATTTACATTTCAGCATTTTATTTCTCGCATATCACTTTATATCTCACGATAATTTGCTATCCAACTGATAATTAACAAAGTGTTAAAATCAAGTGTTAAAACAAACTTAAACCAAATTCAAGTGTGTTAAGTCTTCCAATAAAATCTCATCACAACCAAGTTAAGGTTCGGACTAAACAACTCGAGTTATTCTATCAACAACTCAATCGAAGTCCGTTGAGTGGCTAACTCTATTTGGTTAACTAAATTAAATGTCCCTCAAGGAGTTAGCTGTGAAATTAACTCTGTATTATTTTAAAAGGACTAAAATCGAAAAGTTGGTAAGGTTTATTCAACCTCCCCCTTCTAAACCTTACTCACACCCCCGGGACCTACAAAGATATAACTCCATGTCCTTTCCAGTCATCACATTTATGTCATATACAATGAGATACAACTCTTACATATGTTCAGTGAATTAATTGACCATCGTAGGCCTATCAAAATGATAGCTCGATGAAATCAATGATGACTCAAGTCACAACTAGAGCTTCTTGATCAACAATCAATGCGCTCTTACTCCACTTCTTGAATTCATTGGGTGATCCACATAGATCTCCTTATTCAACTTTCATTGAACTATGTCAACATCAATCATCCAGGACAAACCTAGACGAAAATGGCAATAATAGATAACATATCAAACGAATTGAGGCAATCTCACCACTTACGGAAAACATCTCAAAAAATTTACGCTCTTCTACAAAGTAAACATTTCGTCCTTAGTCGAGTTACACATGTGTTAATCAACTTATCTATATTGCACTTGACCTTCCAAAACCACATGTTTCAAATGGTCTTGCATCTAGCACGAATATTAACAAGCTCTTAGACTTTATTCTTAGTCATTCGACTCATTTTTTCCTTCGCAATAACTATCCACTTAGGGCATCAAGTGAAGTTGCATATTTTATCGACTCATCAACATCCACAAAAGTAATTATGTAGGATACCCACTCAATCTCATATAGATGATGGGAATATTTTATATTCACTCCTTTTACTCGTGGAATTTGAGAATCCTTTGCGTGTGAGACACTAGCACCCACTGACTTAGTGTCGCTCCTACTATCCCGATTACTAGATGAGTATGAAATACAACATCCTCTCTAGAGAAATGAGCGCCTCTTAAGGATCTTGCAACTCTCATAGTTTTAAGATCTCTTTTGACCTCACATGTGCTCCAGAAATCCCTTTGAGGGGAAACCTAAATCGTGCGACTTGATTCTCCACTTGAGAACACATATGCTCGAACTTACACAAGCATAGACCCACTAATTTGGGCTTGTTACCAAATTAAAGCTCGTAAAGGTTGAAGAATCATTTGGAGACACATATTTTATGATGTAGGCAGAACAAAACACACAAATCAATTTGCGCCATCATAATTCTAACCATTTTGACGTGATTGTCCCTTCTTTGCAAACTCATATAGCTTGCAAAGTATTTAGAACCATCATTCAACTTGCAACTTTATTCCCTTCAACTCGTGTGCCCAAACTAATTAAACACACTATTCCCGCTCCCCTATTAGCACATCTACATCTTTAAGAATCGCTCAAAGCAATTTGGCGCGTCTAACTAATGAGATCGAAAATGTACTAACTTATAGCGTAAGTAGCAATGGAAGAAAATACAATGCAGTAATTTTGTGTCTCACACTCATAAGTCTGCACTCAATTTAGTGGACTTAGCTTTAAAAGAAAAAATAGTTAGCTTTCATTCTTCCAAAGAGGCTTATCCCGCTTGAAAAAATTATGCGAGAGGAGATTGACCTTAGCGAGTTAGACAATAAAGCCTCCTCCAGCTAATACAAATCGTCCTCATAACCTCACATACCATGATATCATTAGAAGATCTAAAAGAAATACTATCTAAAGACAAGCATCACAAAGAAAAGATAGACAAGTCTTCTCACTCAACAAATATCTTACAAGTGCATTTATCCGAGTAAGACTATATCGACATATCAAGTTGTTCACACCAATCGTTGAGCTTGAGATGACTCTTTTTAGCCTCCTCTTGTGCGCTCTATAGCCGCACAACCCGATAATAGTCATACACATTTGCTCAATCTCAAAACCACATGCTAAGTCAACCAATATCTACAACCCACCCATGGAAAGATTGGAAATATTAGCAAAAAAATAAGAGAGCAAATAAATAGTCAAACTTCATCTCAATACAACTACGAGCGAAGATACTAATTTCATAAGTGCACTTAATATTTGTTGATACTTAATTGTCTCATTCAATAAGGTGACACGACTTATTGTCACTTTATGGATCAATACATGGTTCTAGTTTTAGTTTTTGCTCTCGTCAAGCTACATTATGCTTGTTCCAACATTCACCCGTTGGTTTATGTCGATCGACAAGCGACAAGTGCACTCACTTGTGTATTTCTCAACTTTTTATAATCAACCTCTACATAGGCGATTTTCATTAATAATAACACAAGTTACTAATATCATTAATTCAACTCAAGTAGCGAATTTGGATAACTAGAGTATTTACTTGGGAGTAAGCTCATATTCCAAAAATAGAGCTTAAACTCTTTTATTAAATTTGCAGCTTAAACAAATTAAAGAACAAAATTAATTCTTGATCCATAAGTATATCATCGGCATCTCAACTGCGATTATTTCGGTAATTATGTTCTTACATTTGCGGCTTAACCAAAAAAAGAGCAAATTCTTTCTTTAATCCACAAAATATATTGTCTGCGTCTAAGTCGCGACAATACTGAATACTTTGTCTATTTTCATGCTAAATTGGCTAAACTAAAGTTGGTGAGTTTGGTCTAAACACATTTCAATAAATTGCGCAAATAATTAGGTCTCGATCTAAAAATTTTATTCGATCCAAGTAATATTTATTATTTTTTTCCAATGTTGTAAAAAGTGCTAGGCGCTCGCTAGGCGGTAGACTGGGGCCTAGCGCCTAGCCGGAGCCTAGGCGGGGTTAGGCGGGACTTGGGCGGGATTAGGCGGGCCTAATTGGGAAAAAAATCGTAGGCGGACAAGGGGGCCTAGCGCCTAGGCGGGGATTAATCGGGTCTAGGCGAGGATTTTTACAACGAGTTTTTTTCAATGCAATGAGATCGAAAATTTACCACCAATGCTAGTAATCATCTCCCACCAAATTGAATATCACAATAAAAGTTACTAATCCATTAATAAAATTATCGATGTCCATAAATAAATCATGCATGCAACCATGTGATATAAGTAATTACGAAAAAAATAGCCCTTATGGGCGACATTGGCATATGGTGCATCATGTTGAGATAATTTGGACATATGGTGGTAATACAAAAATATCCTCGTAAAATTGATGTTACATAGCCTCCAAAAATGGCTCAATAAATACATGTCTAAAAAAATACATAGCCTACTACATCAATCTAGAAAAAGTAAAAGCAATAAATGAGGATATTGAATTACCAACATTATTAAAAATTAACTCCCACAAATAATATTAATATAAAACAAGAAACATATATATACATGAGCACCCGTATGTTAATTCATTCCCCAACGCATGATAATTCATATCACATCAACAAGATTAATTGCAAGACAAAACAATTGCATACACATAAGCAATTAATAAAGCATGCAACTCGTTAATTAAAAATCGCATAGAATATTTTTGCTTGCACCTTAATGCGCAATATATATATATATATATATATATATATATATATTTTTTTACGCGCTTATGCGAAAAAAATTCCATACACCAATGTGCAAAAAGTAATTTTCCCATGCATCATATCACAATGCACAAAAATATTAATTTGTTGCAAGCATCTTAATGCGCAAAAATAAATTTTCTTTCATGCAACTAATGCAAAAAAAATATATATCACTGCTATATATGTGCAAAAAACTATTATTCATGCATCATATTGCACAATAATGATTTTGCCAGCATTCCCATGCGCAAAAATAATTTTTTCAAGCACTAAATTACGCAAAATATTTTTACATGCATTAATACTATAACAAAAATAAATGCACAAAAAATAATTTTGCAAGCGTCCCAACGCGCAAAAAAAACTAACTTTCATATATATCATCATGCAAGAAAAATCTGTTGTCCAGGTTCTATAAAAACATGTATGTGCCATCAACAATATCAAAAAAAAAAAAAAAAAAAAAAAGATAAGTGGCTAATGGCTAAAAACAACATAACAACTAAAAGGTTAAATGTTCAAACCCATTTTAAACCAACAACCCCTCAATTTTTATTAAATGAATGGCAGCCCATATGCGTCATCTGCCACGTGCTAGTCAATATGCTCACTGGTATCTAAATAGCGCCATGTGAGCGGCTATATTAGTGACATGTTGCAGCCACATCGCGCAAGTGTCGCCACATTAGCATAGGAAATTGTCCCGTAAAACATAAATAAATTGCACCTAAACGAATAAAAATCAACATTTCCATCCCGCAGGCCTCGCCGTGCATGAGTAGGAAAAGGGAAAATTCAATCAAACATGCAATCTCACGTTTTCCATAAGCAGACTTTTGTGTTTTTCTCTAAAAACTATGAATCGCCATAACTTATTTGTTTGTCATCCGTTTTTCATGCATAATATATCAAATTAATCGTCTTTTCGAGATTTTCAATTTTACACTAATACTCGCATGCATAAAAACAAATAAACAGATTCGAATATTTAAAAATAAAAATCAAATCGCATGTACCATCAAACTCAAGCAAATCAAATAAGCGAGATCGAGCCCTAATGGCTCGATACCACCGCAAGCAAATATGGGTCGAAACTAGAATCACATATTTGCACATATAAGGTGGATCGAGTATACCTATTTGCGTGAAATTGTCGATCCACTTAGCCAGGATTGAGCCCGTCTACAAGCCTCCTTTTGTTCCATGCAAAAGCCATCTTCAAGCCTTCTCTTTGGTTGGAACCCTGACAACGAACGAACCCGTAGATTGGTTGAATCATGAGCAAATCACGAACAAGATCACGATCCGTCTTTCGTTGGTGTAAATAATTACTAGAATTATTTACTTTGATGTGCACACCTTAAATCTTTGGTGTAACGCCCGATTTTACAAAATAAAAATTGTCCGAGTTTTATGCAAAACGTTATTATAAAAACATGAGTTTTAACAAAATAACTTAATAAAACTGAAACATTTAACTATAGATAAATACCAGTCACATTACAATTTAAAAATTATCAAAATATTCCAAGACATAAAATAAAATTATTCAAATTCCAAAATTTAATTTGGTCTTCATCCATCACTGACGTATCTTCACCTCACTCCTTAATCTGAAAAATTATAACAAAAATGAAGGAGTGAGTTTCCACTTGCTCAGTAGGGACCAACTTTTGTCAATACATAATAAATCATATAACCATAAACACTTATAATAAAACATGTAATTTTCCTCTGTAATTTCCTCTGTGATTTTCTCTGATTGGTCAGTTAATAAATTTAGTACGACGGACTTAACCCGAATATCAACTTCGATCCGGACCTATTTACGGTCCCCCGACTAGTTTCTCTCATATCATATATAAATGTAAATACTCACATGAAACATTATATAAAGACAAGAATTAAAAATCCCTACCTCAACTGATATATCTCATTATTCCTTGAAATGAATAAAATTATTCTAATCCTCTTGATTCTCCATTCCTACACAAATTATAAAATTATAATAAATAAATTTTTAATAAATTTGGATGGTTTAGAAAAGAAAATTGACTTATTGAAAATAATCGGAATTTGGATTTTTGGGCTTGAAAAACTAATAACAAGGTTTGGGTCAAAATCCTCAATTGAGCCATTTTAAAATACTTAAATATTTTATTTTTTTTAAGAAAAAAAACAAAACTAAATCCTATCTTACTCCTAAACTCACGCACCCCTCCCCCATTCTTTCTCTTTTCCTTTTTTTTTCTTTTCTTTCTTCTTATTTTTCTCTCCTCACGCTTTGTTTAACTTTCTCTTTTTCTTCTTCTTTTTTTTTTTCCTCTTTTCTTCGCCTCTCACCCTCAACGCACACACCAAAATTTCTCCACACCGTCGAGCGGACTCACGAAGTCCGACATCAAGAGTGATAGACGGTGCTCACCGCTGATGGGTGGGCGTACGATTCCACTTCCCCTTTTCTTTTCCCACTATTTTGTTTTTCTGTATATTATGGCTAAATTGATTTTTGGTTTTTAAAATTGGGTTCTTTCTGGCAATGGTGGAAAAAGATGAAACAGAAATTGATTTTTAAAGAATTTACCCCCAAAATCGAGAGATTTGTTGAAAACTTTGATGATGAAAAGTTTGATTTATATACTTAGTATGTTGGTGAATATTGATGATGGAATTTAAGAAATCTTACGTTAAAAAAACATCTGTCTCTCCATCTCTTTTCATTAAATCAAAAAACTCTTCATCTCTTTTTATTAAATATGAATCTTTATATATTCATAAAGGCGATATATGTTTTAATTAGCAAATTTATTGAAAATAAAATATAATTATAATTATATAAATATGAAAAAAAATTAAATGGTTATAAACCCTAATTAAAATTTCTACCCCAAATTATAGAATTAGGGATTTGAATCCCCAATTGTAAACTCTAATTGAAATTTTACCCTAATTTTGTGGAAATTACATCCTACTCCCCTTAAAATTAATTTCGTCCTCGAAATTCGTTCACTTCTTGGATAATAAAATTCGGGTACTTGACACGTATCTTTTCTTCTCACTCCCAGGTGGCTTCAATTCTGCCATGGCGTCTCCATTGAACCTTGATTAACGCTACATCTTTATTTCTCAGTTTGTGGATCTTGCGCACTAAAATCGACTTTGGCCCTTCCTCGTATGTCAAGTCTGTAAGTCCAAGCGGCTACGATAATCTAGAGAGGGGTGAATAGATTATCTCCATTTTCTCGATTATGCCCTCTTTTTCGAATCAAACAAGCCAAGACAAGTATGAAGGTGCGGGAAGTAAATAACACGCGTCAATTTATAGAGGTTCAACCCACCTAGGGCCTAATCCTCTACCAACCCAAGTATCTCTGGGAGGGATTTCAAAAAGAAAAAAATTATTAATTACCACAATTAATACAACATCACCTTACAACACCTCTTTGGAGATTACCACAATCTCTTTGAAGATTACCACAATCCTCAACGACACCTTGTAAAGATTACCACAATCTTCCGACTTGAAAAATACCAAATTCTTCAACACCTCAAAGAGCACCACACTCTTCATTAAGAAGATTACCACAATCTTCTTGCACCTATCACCTAGATCATCCAAGTGTGTTCTTACCACAAGAACACTCACAAGGATATCTTGTGTTGAATGATGACCACAAATTCAAGATTACAACTCGATAATGAATAATACAATTTTGAGTGCAAGTGTAATCAAGAAATAAAGCCTAGACCTCAAGATGTGAAAGTGTAAGACCTTAAGCTATTACAACAAGAATATAGACAATGAAAGAACAAGTATTTGCTTTGAGTGTATCTTGTTGTGTTGTATCTCAATTGTTTGTTTTGTTGCTCCAAAATTTCCTCTATTTATAGGAGATGATTGATCATGGATAGGCTCCTCTTGGGGATTGAAAATCTACAGAAAAATACAATTAAAATCAAGAATATAGTGGTTAGAAATCAATCCCACAAATTAAGAAAGAGTTGTCTGCTGTCAACGACTAGAATTTCGCTGTCAAAACGGTAGGGCGACCGGTCGCGCTCTTATACAGAAAATAAATAAAACTGGAAAACAAGCCATCTGGACCGGTCAGGGTGGGGTCCGACCGCCGACACCTGTCCGACCGTCGACCCCTGGGGACCGGTCCAGGTCATATTATATCATTACGAGAGAGGTTTCTCTCATCCCGTACCGATCAACGCAAGGTCGACCGATCGACCTCCTCAAAAATCCTCCGTCTCTTTTTCTATTTCAAAACTCAACTCCAGTGCACGGGTTGCCCTATAGAGCGACCGGTTGAACACGAGACAAGAAGTGTTATCCAATTTTTATCGAAAATAAACTTCAAGAAATCTGCGAAAAATTAGTAAAAACGTTTTAAAGCGATCGGGAGTATTTGGACAATATTTTCAATTATTGTTTTGGTGTAAAAACACTTTAAAATAAAATCATCAAAATCATGATAAAAACATTTATCAAACAATCTCTCCTTTTGATGATTACAAACCAAAACAATTTTAAGAAATTTTAAGAGGTCGATTTTGAAATCAAAAATGATTTTCCCGTAAAAGATAACTAGCCGTTTGCCGCAACAAAAATATACAAACAAAATAGCCTCAAGGAAAGGAGTAAAGATTTTCAAGATATTTTTGCAAAAGATCCCCTATCAACATGCACATGAAGATACGTAAATAAGCAACCATACAAAAGCTACAATGTAACCAAAAGAATCACGAGCTTAGAAGCTCCCACTGTCAAAGACAACCATAAAATAAGTATCACAAGTCCAAGATATATCTAATGGACTAGTTTATATCCAAAGCTTTTGGCTTAAAAGAACCATAGCTTATAGCTTCTTTCGTGAGCTTATTTTAGCTTCTTTGAACTAATGAGCTTATAACCTGTTTCTCCCACTTTGGAATCATAAAAAAGAATGTTAGCACGATAAAAACATCATATTATCATATCAAAGTGCGCAATTTAACCGATCTATCGAGCTATTAATCATTAAGCTTTAAAAAATCCAAAAGCTAAGGAAATAGTTGATCAAATGACTTATAAGAGATTGTAAAAAGCTTGTTTGATTTGCAAAACATGATCTCTAAAAATATAGAAGCCTTTTGAAATTGCGAGAATCATGTGGGTGATGAACTTTCCTTTGAAACATTTTATCGAACACTTGGCGGGCATCAAATAATAAAGAAGATGTATATAGCCCTTTGTAAAATTAGCCAAGCCAAAATTTTCATCACCAAATTGCATTATAACATCATTCAACCAACAACATAAACATCTCATAGATACATGAATATCATCAAAATATCAAGATATGAACATATTCTCAAGGGTTCAACCCAATTGAGATAAATCTATCCAACTACACAGTATAATCAAGGCATTACAAATACCACCAAGCAAAAAATGAAAGAAGCACTTTTACCATCAAGTCTTCACCAACCTAAACATCAACAATACCATCATGCCAAAGTAAGAGTATTTTTACCATCAAATACTCCATCAAAACCATAGTCAATAAGAACCATAAGCATTCATATGCTACTAGCACTCTTGCTAGTTCATCCCCTTAGAAAAGCAAACAATCAAATTTCATTAGCACAATAGGAGAAATAGTCAAAATAGTTCACTACAACATAAGAAGAAAAGACATGAAAATAAAGCAAGAACGAGCAATAAAGTCATCAATCTTCGTCGGAAGAGAAGCACGCATTAGGGACGAGATCTTTGATGAACTTCTTCAATTTTCCAACCGACTTCTTCAACTTAGAATTTTCTTGGCTTAAGGCCTCATAACAAGCATCATGATAGAGCCTTTGTTCGTCGAGTTGGGCTTGAAAAGATCCCCGAGAAGTTTAGTCACCGGTATTACCCTCCGGATTGCCTTGTTCTTCACCCGAAGCCAATCTTTCGCTTCTCATCATCAAATATATCATCGGGATTTTGGGACGAAGATCCTTGGTGTCTCCCTCTTGCCGTCTTTGTAGGGCGTATAGGCATACTATTACACATTCGAACAATTTGCAAAATATTGTCGATGACAAAGTCATCATGAATCAATTCGAATTAAACTCGATGACGGTAAACCCAAATGCAAGAGAAGTTTGCAAATCCATTTCCCATAGCAAACTTCTTAGTCCCTTGCGTAATCGACTCAATGACGCATTGAATTAAAATTGCACCAAAATTAAGCAATTCCCTTTTGCGGTTTTGTATGTCAAGAAGAAATCCATATTGCTCGGCAATTTTACTGATTTTCCACGAATGCAATAAGCTACAATTGTAGAAATAATTCTATGCTCAAGAGTCATAGACAACAAGGAATACTTCGCCACACACCCAAATAAATCTTAAGTTCTTCCAACGAGATACCAAACACATCATCATTCCAATGTGTGTATCCAAAGTAATCCCATCCTCCTTCCCGAACATGCAATAACCGACAAATATCATTCGGAGTCCATCTAAAGTGACGACCTTTAACAAATGAATTCATGGCAACGGGCTTTCTTTGATCTTCATACTCAATCCATAAATTCGCATAAAAATATAAAATCACACTATCATCATATAAAACAAATGGATGCTCCCATAAATACATCCACCCTTGATGCTCAAAGAATTCCTTAATAGTCGGATAATCACCCGAAAAAGTGCCAAACTGACATGTCTTTGTACGCCCAATCGACTTACTACCCAAGTCCAAATTATCAAAATACCATTCCGCGTATTTATTGATAAAATTAAACACATTTCCGGAATGAGGAGCTTGAGGAATAAAAGATTTCTTACTTTTGGCCCAACGACAATTGTTGAGTGAGATAGTGCCGCGGAGCTTTGCAATTTGGGCCCGAGTAAGTTGGGGATTTTGATTATCATCGTGTTCTTGAGCTACGTTCTTTTGGGTAGCTCTAATTTCGCGTTGTTCGACCTCTTCTTGGCGATTACCCGAAGTACCCTCTCTGGCCCTTCTATGCTTGGGATTGGGATTTCGATCGGTAGAATTCCTTGGAGGAGCCATAGATATGAGATTCTTACAAAATAGAGGTGATTAGCAACAAAAATCACAAGATTTGGTGAAGAATAGAGATTTCTAGAGAAAGGGGCAAAAATCGGCCGCTTAAGGGTTTTGGAGTTTTGTTTAGTAAATGAAGCGGATGGGTTTTTAAAACAACAAAACATACAGGGCGACCTGGTCGGAGAGTTGTTCAACCTGGTCGACATGCGGGCGACGGCCGACCCTCCTTTTACCGTCCCTATGTAATTTTACAAGTTTCAAAGTTTTCCAAAATCTGATTTTTCACCCCAATAGTTTTAAAAACTTGCAAAGAAGGCAAACATGGACTATATCCAATATTTATGAGCCAAGAAATGTAATAGACTCGGATTAAAACAAGATTATGTACGAGTGCCCTTTTTGAAAAAATTGATAAAACCATTTAATGGCACTAAAGAGATACTATGAAATATCTTGAAAATCATGCACATGATTATATGACATGAAGCATATCGAGTTAAAAATAATATGAGTGAACGTACCTCGATGTTTTAAGCATCTCTGGATGAATTATGAGTAGATAACCAATGAAGAAGAGATATATATCCTACACAATTCTTAAACAGACTTGCACAAACATTATGATACAAGTGTAGGCTAAGGCAATAAGAGATATCACAAGTATGCTTATGCTATATAAAACCATAAGAGATAATAAAACACCTTAGTCTAAGTAAATGCACAAGAGTTTTAAAGACAACATGCAAGGTCCTCTTTTTCAAAAGATTTTTAAAACACAAAAATTTATTGAGGACCTTAAATTTAAAAACGAATATTTGAAAACTCAAAGGCACAAATAAAAACATGCATAATAACAAAATAAAATGTATATTTAAATAGGGAGATACGGTTTACCAATTACGCCATTTCCATGGGTTGTGTCTTTCCCATTGTTGATGGTATTTTCCTCTTTGAAAATCATCTTGTTGATGATAGCTTCTCTAATTGCTCAATTTCCAAGGATTATGTCCTTCGCATTGTTGATAGTGTCTTTCTCTTGGAAATTCATTATGATGTTGTCTTCTCCTTTGATCAAATGAGACGGTCATTTGATGTCTTCTTGCGGTATGAATTTTCTTTGATTGTTATTCCGCTAGGTACCTAATATGACATTGTTTTGTGGTACCCTCAAGTGTTTGAGTCCTTTGGGATTAGCTTTGATACTTTTAGGTCTCCAATAATAATTACAAATATTTCTAGCCCGACAAGAATTAGTCGTGTGACCCTTTTTACCGCAATAAAAGCAAGTAAGAATTCTAGAAGTATAATAATCAACATGCTTAGAGACTTGACCCTTTTTCATATGATTAACAACATTAGGCTTATGGTCAAGTCCTTGTTTCAATTTATCACAATCATGAACATCAACAATTTTGGTCATTTTATCGGTACTCAAGTTGAATTTTAATAAATCCTTTTTCATGCAATTAATATCCTCAACAAGAGTACTATTTTCCTTTTCAAGGATTCTAACCTTATCAAGTGTGGTTGTGTGAGCACATGAAAGTGATTCATATGAAGTAAATAAACTATCCTTATCATTTTTCAAAACATTGAATTCCTTTTTCAAATTTTTGTATTTAACAAGCAAGCTTTGGAATTCATTTTGAAGCTCATCAAAATTATTTTGCAAATCACCATAATCATTGTGTAATTCATTATCATAGGAAGTAGAGGGTTTAGAGCATACCTCATTTTCTTCTTGAAGCCCATAAGACATTGTTCGTCTTCTTCATCGTCGGAAGTTGTAAAAGCTCATCCCATGTTATGGGATTTGGTGTTGTATCCATTTGAGAGGTAGATGCTTTTATGTTGCTCTTTTCATTTACATATACTTCATAGATAGCTTATAATTTTTCCCATGCTTCGTGTGCCGATCGTGTGAGACCCCATATTTTTCAATCGTGACGACGACGCGTTCGCAGTATTATTATTATTATTATTATTTTTTTCTTTTTCCGATATTGTATTAAATATTCCGATAATTTATTTTTATATTTACTATTTATTTTGCGATTCGTATTATGATCGGTTATCTATTTCATCTTAAATGATCGTTGAAAACTATCTACTAGTAAATTAGTATTTTAAAAATACAATACATTTGTCTTGAAAAATCATTTAGTAAACATTATATTTTCGAAACAATAGTACTTGAGATTTACCTTATACAAAAATACAACTTTTATGTTGAAATAGCAAGTGTCTCATACTTGATTTTGTCAACTTACTTATTACTTGATTTAACTAATTTATACTTGAAATTGTTTTTATTTTAGGGTGTTTGTTAATGACACTTATTTTCACTTCTTTAACCATTGTCGATTTCTTTCGACTTTTAACATGGGCTTTCAACCGATTCAACTTGTTCTTGAGCGACTAGCTAATAAAACTCTTTTAGCATAATTTATTTACTTTTATTTTAAAATTCGAAATTTAAAGTTTATATATTTTCAAAATAATTTTATAATTTAATTAATTGCTTAATTGGTATTTTTGGCTTGTACTATTTTGACTATTTTACCGCGTCACTTTGATGGGTAAATATTAATAATAAATATATTTCGTATTTAATTTTATTTTATTACTTGTGATCATGATCATTTACTAATTCTATTCGCATTTATGATCACTTGATTGATCATTATTACTATTTTTGTATTTATTAGTCACCTTAGAATTTTAAGAGACTATTTATTTTAGAGACTTTTACCTTATAGAATTAAGAATTTGATTTAGATTAAGTGATTTTGAGAGTTATAAGTGATTAAGGAAATCACTAATTAAACTGAGATTGATACTATTCATCTATTATCATCGAATTTGGAAAAACAATATATGGAATTACCAAATTGCCCCTAGGTGGACGGCCATAATGGGATTTTTGGAATAGAAATATCATCCAACTCTTGTACACTTACACCTTATATTAGTCATCTTGTTTATAATTACACCATTAATTCCAACATTATACACACCATCTTATACTACAATTTTATATCATTAAATTTCCCCAACTTATTCTATTCTTCCAACATTCTCCTTAATTTTCTCCCAACCCATACTTTGACCAATTCCTTTGTCTCCATGCAAGAGACAACATTCAAGCCTTGAAAAATTTCTCATCTCTCTCTCCTAAAACTCACGGCCATTAGGCCATTTTTGTGCCAAAAATTCATCTCATTTTATCACCAACATATTCAAGTCTTGCAACTTTTCTCCTCTCTCTCTCTAAAATCCTCCAACTTCTCTCTACTTTTTCTTCTTCTTATTTCTTAAACACTAAGCAAAATTTCAAGAATTCTTCATATTTCCTTCATAAAATTCAAACCTACTAAACCAAAGGTAAGGAATTTCTTCTTTCAATTCATTTTGATATCATTTAGCTCATCCATTTTCACTTCTTAACTTAAGCTTTGAATTTTATTTGAGGTATATTTAGAAGACCTTGAAGATTAGAGCTTGACAACATTTTTGAAGAAGGACTTCAAACTTGAAGAACAACTAGTAGAGAAATTTGGACTACAAGGTAAGAATTGAGTACTAGACCCCTTCTTTCCTCTTCTTTCTAATTTTTTCAAATTTTAACACCCCTTTTTCATTTTTGAGAAATAGGGGTTGACCTTAGGTGATTTTGGAGTTGAGCCAAAATTTCCAATTTTTAAGCTTCAACTAGTCTCCAAACACCTACTACACAAGGTAAAGTGTAGTCATTCTCATTTCCTTATTTCCTTCTTTTCTTCTTAATTTTTCTCTCATTTTTCTAACTTCAAATTTTTGATATTTTTTTGAATTAGGGGCTGACCTAAGAAGACTCATCCAAAAAATTGTGAAATTATCCTTTTATTTCACAATTTCCAATTTTAAGGTGGGTGGAAAAATATTTTCCAACTATTAGGTGTTTTATTAAAATGCATGTAGAAAATTTGATCATGAGCCTTGAGATATATATAATGTATGTATTGCATGTCAATTTTATGTATCAAATCATGAAAATTCTCAAGAGTTGCTCAAAATTACTATTTATTGAATTTTAGGTGCATGCATGTGCAATTTAATGTTTTATTTGATGAATTCTTGTATGTATTGGACATGCATGTGTATGATCTTTAAAATCCATGTTTTGGATGCCTTATAACCTGGAAAAGTCGAGCATAATTGATTAAACTTCAATTTTGGACTTAAAAATGTAAAAATGGAAAGTTGGTGGACTAAACTGCAAGAAAATAAAAGTTAAAGGACCCCTCTGCAATTTTTGAAAATTGGGACTGTACTCAGGTTCAAAAATGACTTGTTGACATTTTAATAAGTTTTAAGAGTTTTTAGATAAATAAAATCAACCTTTAAAAGCCCAAGGACTAGATTGTAAAATTTTGAAAGTTTAAGGGCTACTTTGCAAATTTAAAAACTGTACCAGAATTTAACTTTAAATTTTGAAATTTTTACTATTAAGGTACTGGAAATGACACATTTTAAATGTATACCAAAAATTCAAGTGTTTAGGGCTTGGAAAGTAAATTTTCTAAAATTGAGGGACTAATGTGTAAAATAATAAACTTGAGGACCCAAATGAAATTTCCAGGACTTATGCAGCCCATGCATCTGGAAATACTAACTTAACTATAACTTAATTATATTTTGGACCCAAGGTTCAAATTTCATAACAATTGGACCCCTAAAAGCCTTAAAGGCAATTATTTCAAAATGGGACAAAAATGATATTTTCAAAAGTTAAAGGACCTACACTTATTTCTTTTAAAAACTGCTTTTGTCCCAATATTCTACCAACCTTAGTGATATTTTTCAACTGGAATCACATTAAAAGCCCTTCCGGTTTGTGAGTTCCGATTATTTCAAACTTAAGGTCCGAATTGGCAATTTTTACAAATTTGGGGCCAATGTGAGAATTTTATAAAAACTCGACCTCAAAACTTTAAAAACCTGAATCTCCGGGAAATTTGGAGAATTTAGGAACTGACCTCATAATTTTTCAAGATCGGTATATTTATTTATTCAATTTTTAACCCCAAAAGTGTTAGTTTTTACAAAACGGGGCTAAATTGAAATTTTTCTTTTATAAAGAACCTAACTCAAATTATTTTCTCTTTTACTAAAATAGCCCTGGACCCTATGACTTGGAGATTTAATTAAAATATTTTATTTTCCCAAAAACCTTTAACTTATCGGATCAATTTGACTGATTAATACCCGATCGCGGGCGACTTCCCTCGCCTTGCGATTTTGAATCTATAACGGACTTATGTTCCACCTAATCTTTCAAGATATCGAAGATTGCTTATCCTTCCGATAATCATCTTCATCCAAAAACTCCACCAACGCCAAAATTGCCCTCGCGTTATTCAAAATTTTTCTGAATCGCTTCCTGAATCAATAATACTGATCATTGCTGGTTGTTTTTGTACTTGTATTTACTTTCCTACCTGAGTCAACTTGGTGTGTCAAGCTCACATCGGAATGGATACGTCGGGGATAGAACCGGCAGCTCTCATTTTGCCGCTATTCCACTCTTCCTACCCCATCGTCCCTAATCCATGAATCGAGGACGAGTGTCCAAGGGAAGCGGGTCGTAGTATTTGAGGTATAATCATGATTATGACAGATCCGAGCCTTGCAAGCTCCACTCGCTGTGGATTTTGTCTTTGCCTATGGAGCGATAAGGTGACCGGTCTTGACCATCTCGCTGGGAGTTACAAGGAAGAAACGAAGGAATCGCTTGTCCGATCCACACGATTCCGGAGTTATAGGACCCGTTTGGTTGGCGCTACAAATCCGTGACGCAACCGCAACTTGTTTTGCATTGGTTGGCGCTACAAATTCATACGCAACCATTATTTGCCTTGCATGAGATTGGCGTTACATTTCCGTACGCAATCTACTGTCTTAATCGAATCACATAGTGCTGTGTGACCATGAATCTGTTTTCTTGAATCAGTATAAGTATATTACTTAAATATATTTATCACGACGCTTATGGATCGTGTGTGAATTCATGCATCATACTCACGCGTTTTCATATAATCTGTTTTCTCGCATTAACTATATATATCGCCACACTTGCACACGATCACCCCATCCACCGAGATTTATGTCTCATCCCCACCGTTTTCTAACCTTTAGATGGGGACTATGTTGGAGATGTCGAACCGCCCGATTGATGACCCTCGCCCGCCTTTGTCGATCTTGCACCTTTTTACCGATGATTGTTCTTATTTCATGTACTTTTACCGATGTTGAACTTCCATTTATCCTGCTACTCTTTTCTCTCTTTGATCAATTTAAGGGCGTAGGACCCTTTTACGTTTAAGAATTGGTCATTGTACTTTACCTTATGTTTTAGTTTGGCTGTAAACTTATTCAAGTTATTATGTCGGATGTATTTGGATGTTGATTGGACCTTAAGATGTAATTCGTACTTTATTTATTTTATTTCCATTTGCTTTAGACTATGTTTCACTTGGGATTGTTGTATCATATGTCTAGATTGTTGGGTTTATTTCTATTTAAGTGGTGGATCGTCGTCGCGTCCCATCCGGGCGTGACGGATCGAACTCCTACAATATGATCATATACCGAAGTGGTAAGTGAACAATAAATAATATTGAGAGCTTTACCGTTTAATGAGATGATTTTCTTCTCTTCATCATTGAGCTCCTTGAGGACTTTGGAGGTGTGAGGTGTTTCTTTCATCGGATTAGATTCTCCATTGATGACCGTGTCCCAAATATCGAACCCGCAACTTTGTAAATAGCATTCCATTCTTTCCTTCCAAAATGCATATTTTTTGGAGTCAAATAATGGTGGCTTGTTGGTGGAGGCGCCGAAGGTAGACTTCATTCGTAGCCATCGATCGTTCCTCTTTACTCGCGATGTGGAACGAGCTTGCCAAAGAGTTTGGCTTTGATACCACTTGTAAGTCAAGCGGCTACGATAATCTAGAGGGGGTGAATAGATTATCTCCATTTTCTCGATTATGCCATCTTTTTCGAATCAAACAAGCCAAGACAAGTATGAAGGTGCGGGAAGTAAATAACACGCGTCGATTTATAGAGGTTCAACCCACCTAGTATCTCCAGGATGGTTTTCAAAAAGAAAAAATGATTTTATTTATTACCACAATTAATACAACATCACCTTACAACACCTCTTTGAAGATTACCACAATCTCTCTTGAAGATTACCACAATCCTCAACGGCACCTTGTGCAGATTACCACAATCTTTCGACTTGAAGAATACCAAATTCTTCAACACCTCAAAGAGCACCACACTCTTCAATAAGAAGATTACCACAATATTCTTGCACCTATCACCTAGATCATCCAAGTGTGTTCTTACCACAAGAATACTCACAAGGATATCTTGTGTTGAATGATGACCACAAATTCAAGATTACAACTCGATAATGAATAATACAATTTTGAGTGCAAGTGTAATCAAAAAAATAAATCCTAGACCTCAAGATGTGAAAGTGTAAGACCTTAGGCTATTACAACAAGAATATAGACAATGAAAGAACAAGTATTTGCTTTGAGTGTATCTTGTTGTGTTGTATCTCAATTGGTTGTCTTGATGCTCCAAAACTTCCTCTATTTATAGGAGATGATTGATCATGGATAGGCTCCTCTTTGGGATTGAAAATCTACAAAAAATACAATTAAAATCAAGAATATAGCTGTTAGAAATCAATCCCACAAATTAAGAAAGAGTTGTCTCATTGTCAACGGCTAGAATTTGTTGTCAAAAACGGTAGGGCGACCGGTCGCGCTCTTATACGAGAATAGAAATAAAATCGAAAACAAGCCATCGATCGGGTCGGGGTGGGGTCCGACTGCCGACACCCTATCCGATCGGTCGACCCCTAGGGGACCGGTCCAGTCACATTCTATCATTACAGAGGGTTTCTCTCATCCCAGTACCGATCGACATCAAGGTCAACCGTCGACCTCCTCAAAAAAATCCTCCTTCTCTTTTTCTGTTTCAAAATTCAACTCCAGGTACGGGTTGCCCTATAGAGCGACCGGTTGAACACGAGACAGAAGTGTTGTCCAATTTTTATCGAAAATAAACTTCAAGAAATACTCCAAAAAATCATCAAAATCATGATTAAAACATTTACCAAACAAAGTCTTTGTTAATTTCTAAATCCTTATAGTTCACGATGTGACTTGGATCGTGAACATATTTTCTCAGCATCGAAACATGAAAACCATTATGTACACTTGACAAACTTGGTGGTAATGCCAATTGATAAGCCAAATCTCCAACACGAGTAAGGATTTCAAACGGTCCAATATATCTTGGCTTCAATTTTCCTTTTTCACCAAAACGGATAACACCCTTTATAGAGCCACTTTTAAAAACACTTTTTCTCCTTCTTTGAATTGTATATGCTTTCTCCTTCACAAGATATGACTTTTGTCTATCTTGAGCCATTCGATTTGCTCTTGTATTTTGGCTATCTTTTCTACTGATCTCTGAATCGAGATCCGGCCCCAAAACTTTCTTCTCACCAACCTCGTTCCAATCTAATGGCAATCTACATTTTCGCCCGTACAATGCTTCATATGGAGTCATCCCAATTGTCGCTTGATAGCTATTGTTATAAGCGAACTCCACTAAAGGCAGTAAAGTCTCCCAGTTACTCCTCAAATCGAGCACATAAGCTCTCAACATATCTTCTAATATATGTATGGTCCTTTCAGACTATCCATCTGTCTGTGGATGATAAGTTGTGCTGAATTTCAATCTTTTGCCTATTGCACTTTGCAGACTTCTCCAGAATTTTGATGTAAATCTTGTATCTCTGTCTGATACAATAGACACCGGCACTCCATGTAATTTCACGATCTCCCTCATGTAGATTTGAGCATATTGTTCCATAGTATACGTCATTTTGACTGGTAGAAAATAAGCCGACTTAGTCAACCGATCTACTATAACCCAAACAGCCTTATTTCCTTTAATTGATCTCGGAAGTCCAACCACAAAATCCATTGTTATATGTTCGCATTTCCATTCTGGGATTTCAAGTGGTTTTAGCAAACCAGAGGGTCTTTGTTGCTCGGCCTTCACTTGTTGACAAGTCAAACATTTCTCAACAAAATTTCCAATATCTCTCTTCATATTTCTCAACCAAAATATTCCATTTAGATCTTGGTACATCTTTGTACCCCCAGGATGAGCCGTGTACGGCGTACAATGAGCTTCTTCAAGAATTTCCTTTCTAAGTTCCTCTTCTTTAGGAACACGTAATCTCCCTTCATAAGTTAAGACACCTTCATCTTAAGAGAAACCCTTAACAAGACCTTTTTTTGGGCTCGTTCTTTCATTTTGTTCGAAATTTATCCAGAGGTTGAGCTTCCTTAATTCTCTCCTTTAAAGTAGGTTGCACCACTAAAAATGTCAATATCACTTCCGAACTTCTTGGTGGTACGACTACCTCAATCCTCATTCGGAAAAGTCCTTCACTAGTTTTTCTTGTTCGGTTATTAAACTTGATATTTCTCCTTTGGTTTTACGACTTAGAGCATCAAAGAACTACATTAGCTTTCCTAGGATGGTAGTTGATGGTACAATCGTAATCTTTAACCAATTCTAGCCATCTCCTCTGCCTCATGTTCAACTCTTTTTCGAGTAAACAGGTATTTTAAGCTTTTGTGGTCGATGAAAGTTCCATACCTTCCTCCATACAAATAATGCCTCCAAATCTTTAAGGCATGAACCACAAAGCACTAGTTCCAAATCATTTGTAGGGTAATTCAATTCATGTGGCTTCAGATTGCCTTGAGGCGTAGGCAACCACTTTGCCATGTTGCTCAATGCGTATCCCAATCCTTGTTTATATGCGTCACTATAAATGACAAATTCCATAGAAGGGTCGAATTGTCAAAACAGTGCGAGGTCAATCTCTGTTTCAATTCTTGAAAACTTTCCTCGCATTTCTCTGTCCAAATAAATTTTTCCCCTTTTCAAGTCAGTCGGGTCATGGGTCTAGCTATTTTTTAAAATCCTTCGATAAATCTTCGATAATACCTGCTAAACCGAAAATCTGCGAACTTCACTCGCATTCTTAGGAGCCCTCCATTCATTGGGATCGCTTCGACTTTAGTTGGATCTACTTCAATTCCTTGAGCAAGTAATCACATGCCCAAGAAATACAACTCGATTAATCTAAAATTCGCACTTCTTAAACTTTACATACAACTTTTCTCTGCGAAGTGTCTCCAACACTATTCTCAAATGTTCTTTATGTTGTTCCTCATTCTTAGAATACACCATGTCATCTATAAAGACTATGACAAATTGATCCAAAAATGGATGGAACACTCGATTCATCAAGTCCATAAACACCTTGCTGTGCGTTACTCAATCCGAAAGGCATTACAACAAATTCATAATGCCCATAACGAGTTCTAAAGGCCGTCTTCGGAATATCACTTTCCTTAACTCTCAATTGGTGATATCCGGATCTCAAGTCAATCTTAGAAAAAGTACTAGCACCCCTTAATTGATCAAATAAGTCCTCAATTCTTGGTAATGGGTACTTATTCTTCACGGTGATTTGATTAAGTTCCCTATAATCGATACATATCCTAAGTGACCCGTCTTTCTTTTTGACAAAAAGGACTGGTGCTCCCACGGAGAAACACTAGGTCGAATAAATATCTAAGAGCTCTTGTATTTGCACTTTTAGTTCTTGCAACTCTTTTGGTGCCATCCGGTAAGGTGCCTTAGATACTGGCGCTGATACAGGTGCCAAATCAACTGAAAACTCAACTTGTCTATCTGGTGGAATTCCTGGCAATTCCTCTAGAAATACATCCAAAAATTCATAGACAATAGGTACATCTAAAGGTGACGTCTCCGTCATCGAGGTACCACTCAAGTTTACCAGATAACCTTGGCAATTTTCTTTTCTCAGCATTTTCAATGCTTTCATTGTCATTATAACTTTAGGCATATACTTAGACTTAACACCATAAAATTTTATTTTATCATTATCAGGCAGTCTAAGTGTTATTTCCTTCTCGACACTTAATGTCGGCGTTGTACTTGCTAAGCCAATCCATGCCTAAAACTAAATCAAAATCCTTCATTCCAATAACATATAAATCAGCTTCCAAATATTTTCCCCCTATATCCAAATTTACACCTTTATCCATGGAATCAGTAGTTATTGAATTCCCAGAAGGTAAACTAACTTCAAGATATTCATCTGCTTTATCATTCTTATATCCAATTATGGCATGAAATTTAGCAGATATAAATGAGTGTGACGCACCAGTGTCAAATAGTGCTAAAGTAGGTATTCCTGATACGGTTAACATACATGTCATCACACCTGGTTCTGGTCTGCTTCCTCTTGGGTCAAAGCATACATCTGAGCTCTTCCACCACTAGTCTGGCCATTTACATCCCGGACATCTTTCAAAAGAGGACAATTAAAGGTTGTATGTCCTGGCTTCTTACATTTAAAATATTTTCTTTGCCCAGCCAGACATTCACCATAATGGTTTTTCTTGCAATTAGGACATAGCGGCCTATTATTTTAAGTATTTGGGTGAACATTCCCATCAGTCTTTGCCTGCTTATTCTGATTTACATTATTATTTTGTTTTGTCCCATCCCACTTCCGCTTTTCAAGATACCATAACCGATTTCTGACCGTCGTCATCCTCAACCAGGCTTGCCTCTATTTTCTTGTGCCATTTTCACCATCTCAGCGTATTCCAAATCGCCCTGAGTAGACAATATACTAGACAATTGCGATCGTAATCCCCTCCTAAACCTCAATGCCTTCTTTATATTAGTATCAACCAAATCCGGCACAAACCGACTCAGTTGGTTGAATTCTCGTTCATACTCAGTCACAGTCTTGTTTCTTTGTTTGAAGTTCAGAAATTTTGTCTCTTTCTGATCACGATAAGATCGCGGGAAGAACTTGCCCATGATAACCTCCTTGAACTCATTCCAAGTCAATGCATCTCATTCCTCTTCGGTTCTAGTTCTCCAATATCCTTCCCACCAATGATCAGCATCCTCAATTAGCTGAAAGGTGGCACATGTGACTCTTTGCTCATCAGTGCATCCAATGAGTCGGAAAACTCTTTCTAAAGATCGGAACCATTCCTCCACAGCAGCTGGACCATCACGTCGGTTGAATGTAGGTGGACGATAATGGTGAAACTGTTCCAAAGTCCTCGTGTTGTTATTATTGTTATTATTTTGCACTACCCTCAGGAATTCGGCAAGTACATCGCCGACAGGAGCATTGGCTTGATTTCCAGCATTAGCTTGATTTTCATTGTTGGCTTGATTACCATTCTCATTTATATTTGTTTCCTGCTTTCGATTCGGGGAGCCATAATCCTACAAGTATACATAATGTTTAACTAAAGTAATAATCGAATATTGAGTCTTACTACAAACACAATATAAGAAAAATGATCGTAGACAAATAATAGTAGACAAAATATTAGATTTTCATTCATAATATTACTTCAACCCTTCAACAAGGATTTATTTGGATTAGTAGAAAAATAAAGCGATTTTGAATTAAACAACTCAAAAGTTAAGCCCTCTTCCTCATTTCCATCCTCATTTGGATCCTCCTCTTCATCTTCTTTCATGGCCTTAGTTACATGGTCAATCCACTTTGCAAATAATCTAGTAGTCATTGCCCCATAGTCAATCTTGAGTGTGTAGTATTGTGCGTCATACTTTACCATCGTTCCACACAAATATTCACCTCACCCTTCCATTTGGGTGGCGGCGAATCAATCAACCACCTGCGTGTAGCACCATGCGATCCAGCACCACTCATAAAATGCACATCATGCCGTTTCGATGCATTTTTACCACATAGGTTCCTATGTTATCGCCATCTTCGATTTTGTAATTAAGGTAATTAGTTAGCTCGTTCGAGATATTGTTAATTCTCCAATCGCGCACTCTTTTTCTAGCAGTGTGTCTTGGTGGCGACATCTATATTTGTAGACATATTAGTTAAACATCAATAATGTTTTTACAAAGCATAAATTATTATCTAACGAATGACATAAAATCGTATGATTTACATATGGAAACATGTATTACAAATTGGCATATAAAAAAATTAAATGGCATGAAATAAAATGGTATAATAAAATAAAATATTCCAAGACATAAAATAAAATTATCAAATTCCAAGACATAAAATAAAATTATTCAAATTCCAAAATTTAATTTGGTCTTCATCCATCAATGGCGTATCTTGACCGGCTCCTTAATCTGAAAAATTATAAAAAATGAAGGGGTGAGCTTCCACTTGCTCGTAGGGACCAACTTTTGTCAATACATAATAAATCATACAACATAAACACTTATAGTAGAACATGTAATTTTCCTCTATAATTTCCTCTGTGATTTTCTCTGGTAGCCGTTAATAAATTTAGTACATGGTTTAACCCGAAGATAAACTTCGATCTCGGACCTATTTACGGTCCCGACTAGTTCCTCTCGCATATCATATATAAATGTAAATACTAACATGAAACATTATATAAAGACAAGAATTTAAAATCCCTACTTCAACTCGATATCTTATTCCTTGAAATGAATAAAATTATTCCAATCCTCTTGATTCTCGATTCCTACACAAATTATAAAATTATAATTAATAAATTTTTAATAAATTTGGAGGGTTTAGAAAAGAAAATTGACTTATTGAAAATAATTAGGAATTTGGATTTTGGGCTTGAAAAACTAATAACAAGATTTGGGTCAAAATCCCCAATTGAGCTTTTTTAAAATACTTAAATATTTTCTTTTTAAAAAAAAAAACAAAACTAAATCCTATCTTACTCCTAAACTCACTAAGCAACCCCGCCCCCATTCTTTCTCTCTCTTTTTTTTTTTTTTCTTTTCTTTCTCTTCTTCTTTTCTCTCCTCACACCTGTATCTTCTTTCTCTTTTCTTCTTTTTTTTCTTTTTTTCTTCCTCTTTTCTTCACCTCTCACCCTCAAAGCACACATCAAACTTTCTCCACACCGTCGAAAGCGGGACTACGGCCCCTTTGGAGAGTGATAGGCGATGGTCACGGGCAGGCGTGGTGGGCATACGATTCTAGCCTCCCCTTTTCTTTTCCCACTATTTTATTTTTACGTATATTATGGCTAAATTGATTTTTGATTTTTAAAATTGGGTGCTTTAAACGTGGTGGAAAAAGATGAAACATAAATTGATTTTTAAAGAATTTACCCGCAAAATCGAGATTTGTTGAAAACTTTGATGATAAAAAGTTTGATTTATATACTGAGTATGTTGGTGAAGATTGGTGATGGAATTTAAGAAATCTTACGTTCGCCTCTCCATCTCTTTTAATTAAATCAAAAACTCTTCATCTCTTTTTATTAAATATGAATCTTTATATATTCATAACTTATATATGTTTTAATTAGCAAATTTATTGAAAATAAAATATAATTATAATTATATAAATATGAAAAAAAATGGTTATAAACCCTAATTAAAATTTCTACCTCAAATTATAAAATTAGGGATTTGAATCCCAATTTACACTTGGAGACTTTGGTGATGCTCCAAGAAGAAAACCATAGAGAGATATTTTTGGAGAGAGATTATTCATGTAGGGGACGATATTCTCAAAAATTGGGTGATATTGTAGGGAGAGATATTAATACATATCTCAATCTCATATCTTAGTTAAAGTCCTAATATGAGAGGTTTCTAGATAAACCTCATCTAAATAGGACTCCCTATTATCTCAAATATGGATGCAACCTAATTGCACGCAATAATTAGAAAAATTAGGCTGCGATTAGATGTCAATGAGAATCCATTTTTGTTCCACCGAGAATTTTTTTCGACTAAATATGCGATTGTTTATGAGAATATTCGAAAATATATTATTCTCTCACTTTCACTTTTTCTCATTTTTTCTCTTATCAATCACATCTACACATTTTTCACAAAAAAACTAATCATTATTACACATTCTCCCATAAATTTCACTAGTCATCTACTCACACATTTCTAACTATCAATCACATTAAATCATTATTTTACTATTTTTAAATCAAATCAACTCCCATCATTACTTTTTCATCTCACATCCAATCACACTTTCAAAATTCAACTTTTTTTTCCAAAAAATTTTTCACCACTATTCTCTACCAAAATGAAAATTTTCAAAATGAAAACATATCCAATCGCGCCCAATTTTGCGAGTATCTCAGGATACAATGTATCAATAGCTTAAATGTGCAGCTTTCTTTTATGTCCAGTGAACTGCAAACGGTGGTATATGATGATAAAAAATGAACATGAGGCATATCATTACCATTCTTTACATCACATAACAGTATTTTGGATCAGAGACTATCAACAATGGCACTTTCTAATTATGCACCAATTTATCATAAAACAAAAGTTTATCGTCATTGGGTCACTGTACAATTGAGGGTCCAGTAGAAGTTTTACAGTCACACTATATTTGAACCTAGAACACAAAAATATACTCAAAATGAGTAAAACAACTCCAACGGGCGAAATAAAAAATCAGCTTATGAATTCAAACAACTACTGTGTAATCAAGCTATAAATTCCAACAATAGTAGCACCGTACAGATATTCTTTAGACTATCCGAAACAAAACCCTGTGAAATTCGTGAAAGAAACAAAATTAAACTCCTCTGAAAAATTACAACAGATAAACCTAGATGCTGAAGTTCCATCGAGAGAGACGTTCTGGAGTGTTTAGGGAGAAAATCCCCACTCCCCAGTGACGGAGCCGACCATCATCTACCGCTTTGTACGATGTAGATCGGGCGCCAACGCTGCCAAATCGAACTCCGAAAAGAAGAGCCCCTGCCACACCGTGTTCACACAATGCACCGCGCATAGCTTTGACTCTTGTACTTCGCGGTACAACGTTCCCCCATTGTTGGCTCCTTCTCGTTCTTCTGTGTTACTATCCATTTAATAATTTGCCTCTCTCTCACTGTAAAACCCTAATTATCGTATATAAGATTTGTGTTGGTTTGTGTTGAAATTTCACAATTTTGAGGCTTTCAATCAGTTACGAGTTCAGTTATGTTTTGGTGGTGAAGAAGGAAAAAAGAAAATTAATAAGTGAATTGCTCTGCTTTTTAATTGAAACCACTCGCCAGTCAAAGGAATTTAGTACAACTGCCCCTTTAGTTGCCTAAAATTTCACTTGTACCATTAGAGTGTCTATAGTTTCACCAATAGCTCGCAGTAGAGCCGACATATGGGTCGGACCGGGCTGGACCGATCTGAGCCATTGGGATTTTGAAAAAAAATCGAGTCGAGTCGTGTAGCCGATTTTGGCCGGGCCACGGAAATGCATGGCTCAACCCAGTTCATGTGTGCATTTTATACACAGAAACTATCAGGCCGGGCTAACCCTAGCCCACAGCCAATTGGGCCGGGCCAAGTAGGCCCGATTTGTTTTAGGCCTAAAAAATCATTGTCCAGTCTAGCCCAAAAATCACTTGAAAATATTTAATAGTCCCTCTAAAAAGTAGTATTTTTTTTCAATTAAAAGTTTTAGCCACACCGTGAAACGTATTAGTAGTTCTCCGAAAAATATTAGTTTTTCCTGCAAAATGTTTAGTAATTCATTTGAAAAGTATTTTTTCTAATAAAAAGTATTAATAGCTCCACCGATAAGTATAAGTAGGTCCCCTAAAAAGTATTAAACATTCTCTTTGGGTAGCTAGTCTTTGGATTCGCGGTCGAGTAGATCCATTAGGTTGGATCGGTTAGTTAGACCGTCTAACAAGAGACTACCTATTATTTTAATAGACAAATAATTTTTTGTTTTGTTTTATTAGTAAGAAAACATCTTTAGACAACGCTGTAAATAACAGTTGTCTTTGGACCGAAAAAATTGTTGTCTATCAAAATATTTACGCTAATGGACAACGGTTTACAAAACTGTTGTCGTGCGCCTAAAAATTTATTATCTTTGAAAAGAAATGACGCTAGTGGACAACGGCTTTGTAAATCGTTATTAGGCCCAAACAAACTGTTTTCTTTACTAAAAATTCCGCTAATAGACAACGAGTAAATAACCGTTGTATTAGGCCCAAAACCCTGTTGTCTTTACATAAATGTCCGCCACACAACGATTATAATAATAACGTTGTTATACTACCAAAGACAACGATTTAACAAATGACCGTTGTCTTTTGAGTGTTGTCTTGTATCATTTTTCTTGTAGTTTATGAACTCTTTCTTGTTCTATCAAGAGGGGTTATTGTGAGGTTCTATAGAACCCGAGCTATTAACCCGTTGGAGGGCTACGTGATCAAGTCCAAAGATTTGCGGGAAGCGAGTAGCGGGACAACCGTCTTA
Organism: Rehmannia glutinosa; assembly: GCA_016081115.2. Classification (NCBI taxonomy): domain Eukaryota; kingdom Viridiplantae; phylum Streptophyta; class Magnoliopsida; order Lamiales; family Orobanchaceae; genus Rehmannia; species Rehmannia glutinosa. The sequence goes on from CM071927.1 coordinate 44,208,025, forward strand.
TGAAGAAGCCGAGTCCCGGAGCGGCGGTGTGTGAGTAACTACTTTATAACCAAGTCAAGTTACCTATTGGATTCCTCCGGAGTTGGAGAAGAGTGGACTAAAGGAATTACCCCATCCTCGAACCACTATAAAAACCGCTTGTGTCTATTTACTTTTCAAAGGCACTTTATTTCTTGCATTATTTTCATATATGCTAATAAGTTAAAATTGCTTAAGTCTCCTAATAATAACATTGCTAAAACAAGTGTGTTGAAACGTCTAAAAACTCTAAGGGGTGAAAGTCTTCCATTTGGTAAAACCAAGTCAATCAGTATTTCTAAGTGTTAGTGAAAATAACTAAGTTATACTATCAAGACTCATTTCGTCAGTCATTGAGTAGGTAACTTTGTTGTAAGCCAACCTGGTTGTCCCTCAAAGACTTAGGCGACTTGAGTTTAACTCAAAATTGTTTAAAAGGACTAAAATTGAAAGGTTGGTGAGTTTATTCAACCCCTTTAAACTTTACACATCACCCTCGGACTACTACACTTATAGATAAACATATTCACTAAATAGATACGATTCACATTCACAAAATTTATTATCAACCAATTTTATTGTATTTAAAGAGGGGTTTAATGGTTTATAAAATTTTATTTTTACATTGTATAATGGTATGATTTATATCAAATTAATTGAATTTATATTTTAATTATTTATTGAAATTCTAAACTTTTACAACTAGTGAAAATTATTATTGTAAAAATACACTTCGTGCATCGCATACGATCTGAAAATACCAAATATGCATGAGAACCCGAATAAAACATAATAATTATAAAATCAAATAGCACAATACAAATCTCCACAAAAAAATTTGAAAAAATTCAAAATTGACTTAATAAAGTGAATAAATATTATACATGGTAAAATCAAAGATAAATGAAAAATATTTCCAAAAAAATAAATATAATAAAATCAATATTATTGGCAAAACTATGTTTTGTTGTCTACTATTTCCTTAATTATTGTATTTAGTTCTTCTATTATCCTATATACGCGTGTTAACTTTTCGTTTATTATATAATCAGCTTTTGCAAAAGTCTTTACCCCAAATTACACATACAAAACAACTTTAGAAAATAAATTTTCATTTGAATTTATAGCTACTACAACATTGAAAAAAAATTATACACCAACTTTTACACTTATTAAGAATCTAAACATTTAGACGATGAATGTATGAAAAATTAGTTTTCAAAGATCAAACACTAATGCATAGTCTTGAATGTATTTTTTATGATTATGAAATATGATACTTTTTTCTTTTTTTTACATAAATCAATAAAAAACATTCAATAGTATTAATTTTCCTATATCAAAATTATTATAATGTACAAGATAAAGTTTGTAGAACTGTTATGAAAATGTACACGTCACCGTACAAAATGGAGGCCTCACAAATATACACTCGTATATCGCACGGGTAAAACACTAGTATATATAAAGAGAGACTATTCTCACACTAGTAACCATAAAATTTTCCCGCCTATTTTTCATTCCTATAAAAGTAATAAAGTCTGGAAAAAGGATAAAAAAATATTTGTAATTTTATGATTTCTAAATTTATCTGTTGTATTCATTGATTTTCTAATGTGCACTACATTAATTATTATATTTATCTTTTTATTTTCTTTTAAAATTTAATAACATTTTCGTTTGTGATTAGTTTTTGTTATGTGATATATCAAATTATTCATCTTTTAAGATTTTCGTTTGATGCTCATATTGCATATATAAACTAAAAATATAATAAAAAAATAGATATATCTATTCAAAAATTTATTTTGTAGTGGATTTTAAAAATTATGCATTCGGGCTATTGAGAAATTTATATATTCATATATTTTGATTATTGCAATTTCTTATTTTGGTAAGTTTTGATTTTTAATGTAAAATTATTTTGACTACAACTTTTATACTTTCCTAATTTAAAATAAATAATTTTATATTTTCATCTCTAATGAAGATCAATGTATAAAAAAATACTTTTCTAAAGTTTTAATTCATTGTTGGATGTTTAACATAATATTTTGTGACAATAAATTGAATTAGTATAATAATAATAATAATAATAATAATAATAATTTAATAAATCTTAAATTATTTTGTTCAGGTCAAGACATATCATCCTGCAACTATTCATTCAGTTCAATGGACATGGTCGGCATGGGCCTTGAGATACCCCATGTCCCGCTCCATTACCATTCATATAATATATTAATATTTTAATATCAAAATTATATAATACTTTATTATATTATACTACGTGCATCGCACGGCGATATACTAGTATATATAATATTAAAATGGTTTTATATAAATGAAAATATCGAGAGGATCCACATTTTCTTATATCTAAGCAACCTTATCATACTTGGAGAAATTGGGTAGTACTCTTTATTTTATTTGATATGATTAATTAACTGCAATAAAACATGTAAATGGTTGGAAGTAGCCTCAAATTGGACATCACTTTTATTTCAACTGATTTTTGGTGGGTGAAGGTATTAAAAACGCCTCATGCTATAGTAAAGATTATTGCTCAAAATATAAAAAAATGATTTTTAATGAATTTCTTTTATTTAAATTCGTTATTTAACCCTAATTAAGGAAATTAAATGTGCTTCAAGATTGTTAACCAAGTAAATCAGAAATAATTGCTGTAAGAATTTCAATAATATAATAGGCTAAAATAAAGTTACGGGTGAAAATAGCACAAGTGACATTGTGACAACTTAAAAAAGTAGATTATATAAGTGGGAAATAATTAATTAATAACGCAATAAATAAGCAGATAACATTTGCATAACAAACAACTACCACCATCTTTATTCATTTGTACATTTCTCAACCCGTCTGATTTTATCTTTCAGCCCCTCATACCAACAGGACATATAAGTTCAGTTAGTTGCCGATAAAAATACATATATTTCTCTTCTTTTTTTCTTTTTTTTGGGGGCGTGTGATAGAGACCCTTAAATCTTAATCATCTTTATTTATTTTTTTTATATATTAATTAAAATCTGATCAGTGGGAAGGAAAAAAAATGAAATTATTCTGTGGCAATATTCACGGGAAAACTTTTTCATCAGTGTTAGTGAAATTTGCAGTGTGTTTTCTGTTATTGGGTGTGGCATATCGGCTATTTTCTTCAAATTTTGTACAATTTTCACCTGTTGGGGTTTCTGATAATGAGGCTGCATTTACTATGGACAAGACTTTGCCGCCTGATGTTCCGGTGAATCTTGATAATTACAGTATTTCTCAAAATGGTGAGTGAATTTTTTCCCCTTTTTCTTTTTTCCTGGATCCATGCATGATTTGTGCTGCCCTTTTCTTTGTTCTCATGCTTTTTGTGCGTTATGTCCGGGTTCAGAGGTAAAACAAGGGGATAATTACCTATACTACCCTTGAAGTTTGCTTAATTATTAAAAAGAAAAAAAGAGTTATCTTCAAAATTACAAATACGTTTAGGCATGTACATGTACCCCGTGAGTTTGTATTTGACTATTAGGTGCAATTTGTAAAATCGGAACATTACATGTCAAGGGATTTGTAATTTTAAAAGATTATTGGGTTATTTTGTAATTAAGCTAAACCGCAAGAGTATTATTTTTGTAACTATCCCCGTTGTATATATTTCTAATAGTGGGTAATGGAGTATGTTTATGAAAACGAAATCGAATTTTGTTTAGGCTAGACACATCTTAAAGATGCTTTCTTTAAGGTATTAATTCCTCCCACTATGGTGTAAATGGTTCTCAAGGAATTAACCTACGGGATACAAAGCCTATTTCACAAAAATTCCAAGATTACACTTCTTAGAATTTTTCAGGAGTATAAATCACAAGGTGTAATTAAAATAACAACAATAGAAAGTAGGAAAGAAATAATCTCGTAGGAATTTTATGGAATAAAATTTCCATCTCTTTTCTCCATCTTCTCTCTTTTCTCTATAGAATAACTTGAAGTTATTTATAGATTTTCACGGGTTACGTTGAACATCGCGTCCCTTCTCAACGGATGGAAGTTATTCATCCAAAGGTTGCATCTATTCATTGCAATCCTTCCCAATTGATGTCTTCACATGAAAAGATACACCTTTTCATCTCATAATATTTATTTTCCATATTATTTATTTCTTTCCTCCTTTCATATATTATATAAAATATAATGTATAATATATGCATAAATGAATGCCTAGCTAAATGATGTTATGACATGATATGCAATAAATGCAATACACTATATTATATGTAAATATACAACAATCCCCCACTAATTTACATATAATATATAAAAATAAATACAACTTGTTTTACACAGTGAATACCCACAAAGTGGACGAGCCTTTAACTTTATGGTTGAATATGTAACACTAGGAAAACATATTCTCACTATGTACGATTCATGCTCCTTTTTATTCTTGGCAGCACCGTTGTAATGGGCCTTGTCTTTGAATCCTGGTTTTCACAAGTACTTTCCAGATTTTACCGAGTAATCCATAAGAAGGCCTCTCACTTCTCTACTTGTATAGGTAGACTTATCAAGAATGTCCATAACGCATTCCACGATGCTATAAGTCTATTAAGGATTTTAAATCCAGCCTACTCTTGTTATGGTATATAAAGTGCATAGATCAGATACGAGACTTTCAAAATAGTGTCACCCCCACTATTTTAAGATATGCACTTGAAATGTATCCCAGTTTCCATTTCGCCAATGTCTAATATTGAATTGCCTTTTTAACTCTCATACATAAGGTGACAAATGTGTGACTTGTACCTTAAGATAGAGTTGGTTTCAATCAAGACATTATTATAATCGGTAAGAGTCTCATATCTCTCACGATCTTTGTGATCCTTTCACCGATTAGGATTTTGTTAGTGGATCAACTAACATTATAACTCGTAGGAGATACTCAAATACAATCTTCCTTTTTCTTAATCATACTTGATATGATTATGCCTCATAGCAATATGTTTGCTATGGATTAAAATTCTCTCATTCTTTGTATTGTAAATCACAACTTGATTATCACAATACAAAGTAGATACAAGGAATCTTTCTAAGAAACCTTACAAGCCGCACAATGTATCTACTCGCAGAAACATTGTTATATACTCATATTCCGTATTATAAAGCAACACAAGTTTGCCTCTTTCATAAATCCAAACGACTATGACACCATCAACAATAAACAACCAACCACTAGTTAACTTAGAGTCAATCATATTAGTTGTTCAATTTGCATCACTATAGCACTCTCAACACTAACTTTAGTAAAAACACAATTTTCTACTTTGTTACTCTTAAAATCAAATTCTCTAGTTGAACAACTTGTGTACAAACTTTCACTTAAACTTTATTTTGAAATAAAGTCTACAAACTAAATAAGGCTCAAAACACAATTTTAATTAAGTCAAAAACATCCAAATTTAGACTTAAACCTAAAATTAATCCAAAACTTCAACTTAAGCCTAAATAACAATTTATTAACAATAAATACCATAAGAAAATGGTTTAAACTCATAAAGTCTCGAACAGTAAATAAATTGCAAATAGGCCGCAAGGAAATTTTTAAATTCTAGAGAAACCTCAAACCAATGTTGAATTATAATAGAACCCAATACTTCCTTAAATATCAGATTAACCCCAAAAACACAAAAAGTTGACAAAAAGCCATCTCCTTCAAATGACCAAAATCCCGTCGGTCTCAACCAATTCTACACCATCTCCCATCGCCAACACACACCATAACTACCGTTCGCACTGTCGGTCAAGGCCGTCACAGTTTCCTGTCCAGCCCGACGCCGTCAAGACCAACCAACACAGACCACCGCCATCTCGTCCCCGTGAGAGAAAGCACACGGAAAAAGAAGCCACGTTGCCCTTTTTCTTTGCTCGCCTCTGCCGCAGTCAAGATCTGCCGACAACCAGAGGCCACGGTTCATGATGTGCATCTGCAATCTGCCGCTTGCTTGCGCGACGATGGTGTCGATCATGGTCGACGATAATGGAAGGTTGTCCCACTATGATTTTTTTTTTTTTCAAATTTGAAATTTCTCAGTATGATCAAATAACGTCAAAAAATAAAACGTCTCTTAGATGATCGGCGTGAAGAGAGAACCAGAAAAATGTGACGTTTCTGAGTTTGCAATTTGAATTTTCTGATTTTTTTTTTATAAATCAAAAATTCAAAAATAAACTATGTTCACTCAGGAAGGATTCATATATGTTTTCAAATAACAGAAGGAATCAAAACACCATAAATTTAAGATTCCCAAGAATTTCCATAATATTGCTCAGTACTAAAATTGCAGAATCAAAATATCAAGCAATTTTAATTTCTAAACTAAACATAATTATAAGATATATAATCCATAATTGCAAGAACATATCAGTCAATTCCAGAATTACTCAACTATGACACTAACTGAATTCATCCGAAAAATTCAATCTGGATAAATAACAATCCGAATATGCTCACGTATTGAAATAAATTTCAATCTCAATAATTTCTAAAGCATACCTGAATCCACATATAATTCTTCTGTTTTTATGATTTTTCAAGCTTTCACGTCTGCTTCTTCTTTCTGCATACATGCCAGCAACTTTCGCTTTCAAGCTTTTCTGACAATATACTCCATTATAGGATAACTTAATACCTTAAAATTGTTGTATATAATTCTCGAATAGTGGGTAATGGAGTATGTTTATGAAAACGAAATCGAATTTTGTTTAGGCTAGACACATCTTAAAGATGCTTTCTTTAAGGTATTAATTCCTCCCACTATGGTGTAAATGATTCTCAATGAATTAACCTCCAGGATACAAAGCCTATTTCACAAAAATTCCAAGATTACACTTCTTAGAATTTTTCAGGAGCATAAATCACAAGGTGTAATTAAAATAACAACAATAGAAAGTAGGAAAGAAATAATCTCGTAGGAATTTTATGGAATAAAATTTCCATCTCTTTTCTCCATCTTCTCTCTTTTCTCTATAGAATAACTTGAAGTTATTTATAGATTTTCAAGGGTTACGTTGAACAGTCGCGTCCTTCTCAACGGATGGAAGTTATTCATCCAAAGGTTGCATCTATTCATTGCAATCCTTCCCAATGGATGTCTTCACATGAAAAGACACACATTTTCATCTCATAATATTTATTTTCCATATTATTTATTTCTTTCCTCCTTTCATATAATATATAAAATATACTATATAATATATGCATTAAATGAATGCCTAGCTAAATGATGTTATGACATGAGATACAATAAATGCAATACACTATATTATATGTAAATATACAACAATCCCCCAAAAAATCAATCTTTGTTAATTTCTAATACATGACTAAAAAGATGAATTTAGTATCTTCATTGGGGTGCTAAAGGTAATTTAATTTATTATTGATTTATTGCATGAAAGCAAATTCTTTACTCTTGAGCATTTCTACTATTGATCAATTAAATCTTAATCTGTTCAAATTTAGAGGTGCCTTGAGTTCTTCTAAATATGCATTTTGAGAAGTGATGTTAGTTTTTGCCTTTTTTTTTGGGGTTCATTTTTATGAATATTTATCTACTTTTATTTTTATTTTTTTGAATTATGAGTCTAAAATGTGTTCAATTATATGCTACTGGATTGAGTTTAGACTTATAACAATGTATCTTTTTTTTTCACGTGTCTGTTACAGAAAACTGTAATTTATTTGTAGGAGATTGGGTTCCAGACTCTAATGGTCCACTATACACTAACATTACCTGCAATTCAATAGAAGCTCCTCAAAATTGCATGAAGAATGGAAGGCCAGATTCAGATTATGTTTACTGGAGATGGAGGCCTAGGGACTGTGATTTGCCTAAGCTTGATCCAAATAAATTTCTTAAGATAATGAGGATAAATCACTAGCCTTTATCGGTGATTCAATCATGCGTAATCACGTCCAATCCTTGCTTTGCATTCTCTCTCAGGTACAACTTGTAGCTTTCAACATTGCGATTTATCGTATTTGACAAGTTTAACTTATTCTTCATGTCTAAGCTGATAAATATGATGTGATTTGAGGGTCCTATATGTCTACTGCACCTGTTAATTGTAAATTAGAAGGTCAATAATCATGATATCTTTGTTTTTGCGTTTGTGGTTAAGATTAAGAGATTATGTTTGAATTATCTAATGTCAAAATTCATCTAAAACCATGCATATCAATATGAATTCTTAGAATTATTTGCTTTTCCTCATCTTCATCACTCCACTATTAGATCGAGTTTGTTGCACTTTGGCTTGCTAGTACGGTTTACCTGGTGGTGACGTGGTTTCCGGCTATTCTCATCCAAGCCCGAGGGTTTACCAGTGTGCACTCCAAAAAAAATAATGGTGAATATTGATAACATCAACTTCAAGTTTCAACTAATGATAGCCCCCAACACCCCTTTCCCACCTTAATGGGCCTAGATTAAACTTAAAAGTTGAAACTTAAGTTGATTTAGCTGTCATTAATGATTTGAGTTCTCTTATATTTTTGAAGTTCTAAAGCTAGAATCCAAGACTTTGCATGGTGAGAGTCGAGAAAGTGAGTAAAGTTACTTCGTGTTTTGGAGTGATCGAAAATTTTATAGTATTACTTACAAATAACACTTAAGGTTCAGTTTAATTACCGAAAAACCATCTACCTTTCAAAACGAAAAAAAAAGACACCTTGAGATTTGTTTCTTTTTATAAATTCATCAACCAGATGGGGTATTTATTAAGTAAATATAAACCTCATGGAGTATTTGTAATACCTTAAGGGGTATTTGTGATTTTGAAAGATAACTAAACTTTCTTTTTGGTTATTTGGCTAAACCTTAGGGTAGTTTTTGTGATTTACCTAAATTTGGTACTTTCATTGATCTGCTACAACTTGGCTTCGTTTATTTGGTGACGATGTCAAGATGGTGAATTAGTAGCTACTGTGTGCAGGTTGAGCAAGCTATTGAAGTCTACCACGACAAGCCATACAAAAACCGAAGATGGTCTTTCCCGTCCCATCACTTCACCGTCTCAGTCGTATGGTCTCCTTTCCTCACAAAAGCCTCTACTTTCGAGGACGATAATGGCGTTTCATCGGGTTTGATCCAGCTCCGTCTCGATGAGCCAGGCATAGTGTGGACAAAACAATACGATAATTTCGGTTATGTAGTAATCGGTGGAGGGAAATGGTTTCTCAAATCTGCAATCTACTATGAGAACAGCTCTATCGTCGGCTGCCACAATTGCCATGACAAGAACATAACAGAGCTAGGTTTTGAGCACGCCTATCGTAAAGCACTAAACGCAACACTGAAATTTGTCTCTAAATCGAAGCACAAGGCGTATGTGTTCTTCAGAACTACGACTCCAGATCACTTTGAGAACGGAGAATGGAACACGGGCGGCTATTGTAACAGGACGAGACCATTCAAGGTGGGCGAGATTGAGATCGACGAAATAGATGAGATTATGCGAAATATTGAGCTTGAGGAATTCAAGAGGGCAGCAACAGACGGAGCGATGAGTCTGAAAGTGTTCGACACGACGGTGCTTTCGCTGTTGAGACCATACGGTCATCCGGGAGTTTACAGGCGTTTTCATCCGTATGATGGGAAAGATAAGGATGCAAAGATTCAGAATGACTGTTTACACTGGTGTTTGCCAGGCCCTATAGACTCTTGGAATGACTTGATGATGGAAATGCTTATCAAACATCCAAGATAAACTTTTCTCTTCTTATTTCCCCCCTTTTTTAACTGAAGTCAAAATAACTGTTCCCTGCACCAAGATTGGGGAATCATGTGAAGAAGAGATTTAGAGCTATAGATTTTAATAACTAATAATATAATAGAGCTCACAACTCTAAGGGCCCATTTGGATGGAGGGATTTGAAAATGAATGGATTTCAATGTCATTGGATTTGAAATCCACTTCTTGTTTGGATGATGTGAATTTGTGTAAGGATTTCAAATCCATCGAAAATTTTGATAAAAAAATTTAGAAGCTCCATTTATTTTCTTAATTGATATTTAATAGATAAGAATAAAAGATATAATCTTATTATTTTGTAATTAATTATAATTTTACACACTAAGGTTGCATTTGGATGGGAGGATTTGGTTTTGGGGAGGGGATTTAGGGAATGATTTCAAATGATTCCAAATAGGAAGGATTTGAAATCCTCCAAAATCACTCCAAAAATAGCTTCCAAGGATTTAAAATCCATTATAAAATGACTCCATCCAAACAACCTCAATGAATTTCTTATTAGGGGTTTTAAAATTCATAGCTCAAATCCTTCTATCCAAATGAAGCCTAAATAAAACTATGAAATATGCAACTTTTATTATGTCCGAATATGTGTGTGATGATAATGCGTGTGCATATGTGAGGAGAGTATGTATGAGTGTGAGGGTGTGTGTGTGTGTGTAAATGTATGTGCGGTGTGTGTGTAAATGTGTGTAGTGTGTGTAATGTGTGTAAATGTGTGTGCGATGTGTGTGTAAATGTGTGCGGTGTGTGTAAAAGTGTGCGGAGATATGTGTGCGATATGTGTAAGTGTGTGTAGTGTGTGCGATGTGTGTGTAGTGTGTGTAAATATGTGCAATGTGTGTAGTGTATGTAAATGTATGTGTAGTGTGTGTAAATGTGTGCGGTGTGTGTAAATGTGTGCAATATGTGTATGAATATGCAAGTGAGCATAAAGGGAAAAAAAAAAGAATAGATTTCAAATGACTAGGTTTTGGGAGGGATTTGAAATCCTTTGAAAATGAACTAAAATTTAAAGAAGGATTTGAAATCCATTTATTTGGATTTATATGCCAAACATGGTGTGGATTTAGCTAAGGATTTCAAATCTCTCCTCCCAAATCCCCCCATCCAAATGTACCCTAAGGTTGCATTTGGATGGGGATTTGATTTGAGAGAGAATTTAGGAAATGATTTCAAATGACTCCAAATAGGAAGGATTTGAAATCCCCCAAAATTTAAAAATAGCTTCCAATGATTTGAAATCCATTATACAACGACTCCATCCAAACAACCTCAATGGATTTCTTATTATGGATTTAAAATTTATAGCTCAAATCCTTCCATCCAAATGAAGCTTAAGGGAATTCTAAAGAATTTGAAATCCAATCCATTAAAATTCGAAGGGATAAATGATAATTACAAAAACCACGAGGTTTAGCTTAATTACAAAATATTGCTCCTTGTTTAAAGTGTTACAAACACCTTTTAATGATTGTATTTATTTACCTGACAAATAACTCTCCCTCATCTTGAGGGTGCAATTTGTAAAAGAAAACAAATGTTAAGGGTGTATTTGTAATTGTGAAAGATAACTGGATTTTTTTATTAAACTAAACTCTAGGGTAGTTTTTGTAAGTAACCTAATTTGAAATTATCAAATTATTAAAAAAATCCAATAAATATAAGGATAATTACAAAAACACCCCTAAGGTTTTGGCTAATTACAGAAAAACCAGAGTTCTTTGAAAATTACAAAAACCCCGTCTTACATTTTTCCCGGTGATTTTCGAAAACATTCAAAAAACCTCAACATTTGCAAAAATATTACAGTTGCCTTAAGACAAAACGTAACCTGAAGGGATTTTTTGTAATTTTGAAACATGTCTGGGTATTTTTGTAATCAACCCAAACCTCAGGGGTGTTTTTGTAAGTATCCCTTAAATTTATAATCATGTAACTTCCAAATCTATATATCAACCCAACTTCATCCCCATGTTAGCCAAAAGTATTATTACAAAGAACACAGAGTAAGGTAAATGAAAAGATAATTAGCCACACAAAAACAATGACGAAGTGATACATCATGGTGGCAAAACATATGAAACTCAAATGGTTCTTGAAGTCTATTTTATTTGACTAAACATTTTGCAGCAGACATATCCAAACAGAAACCTCAGCCAAGCTAAGATAACAGTTACGGTGCACGCGTTCGTCTTCTACTTAGTTGAAGTTGCCGTCTCTTGCTTCCTCTGATCAGTCTTGCGTAACCAATCCTGCATGATAGGAGCAGGAAACCAATTGTCAGATGGGGGGTGCAACAGTCCCAAAAGGTGTTTAATCACTTACAGAGCTTAATGAAACAAGCCATTAAGCAACCACAGGAAGGACAGGTCATTATCAGAAATTAACAATGAGAAAAATGTCAGCCTGAAAGCATATAACAACAATTAAAACTTAATATTTGACATGACCAGGTTTTATGATTAGATGATGGGAGGGTGAATGACCTCACTTCATAAACACAACTGTGAACTCCTCTAAGGTATCTTTGTCTACAGAAAACTAAAAATAAAATCCTCGAAAATATTCTCCTATTAATTGTATAAATACAAAAAGTACCCTTGGGTTAAATCTAATGACAAATAAATCCAATTATCTTTCAAAATTACAAATACGCCCTTGACATTTGTTTCTGTAACAAATTGCACCCTCAACAAGATATTTTTAAGCTTTGTAATACCTTGAGGGGGAATTTGTAATTTGAAAGATAATGTTAAGGATCGTTTTGCGCAAGTATATCGACAACGAGAAAAGCTGAATGATGGAGTGCAGGATCGAGGAGCTGAGCTGTGGTTGCAGATTAATCCAGTTGATATTTTCTAGTTGTTATTTTCAGTTGGAATGTAATTAAGTGTTTTAATTATTTTAGTTGTTATTTGAGTTGGGCTTGAGGCCCGTAAGGTGGTAGGTTATTTAAACAGCAGGGTTATGAGAGGATTATTACAGACAGTGAATTGTAATTGCGGCTTAAAACTGGACGGGTTTTCCCGGGTTCTTTCGTTATCGTATTTCTTGTTTGCAAAGTTACTGTTCTATCGCTTTCTTCTGTGTATTGTGTACCCTTGACTCTATCAAATTGGTCCGACCTTCGGCGCTCTCTGCTTCATGCCCGCTACACGCATGGAATCCCGAGTCGATAAGATAGAGAAGGGTGTTGAGGATCTTTGGGCGGAGTTTGCCAAAATCCAGCCCAAATTGTCGAAACTGGATCGCATCGAGGATATGTTGGAAACGTTGCTGCGCGATAAGGGCCCTCCGATAATTGCTGGTGGTGACGAGGGTTCCTCTCTTTCTGCCGCGCGTCCGAAGCCTTTGCTGGCTGCCCAAGCTGAATCTGCTTTCGTCACACGCCGTCTTGCAATCCCACCATTCCGTGGCGATGACCCTGTCTCATGGTTATCTCGTGCCGATCAATATTTCCGCGTCCATCACATCGATGACTCCTCGAAAGTTGAACTCGCTTTAATCGCCATGGAGGGGGCGGCGTTGCACTGGGTGCTTGGCCGCCAACCATTGCTATCCGGGAAACAATTTTCGGCTGAACTCCTTCGCCGTTATGGCGATCACCCCAGTGCTAATCCGTTTGAGTCTCTCGCAGCCACCACACAAATAGGGTCAGTTGATGAGTACGTCGACGTGTTTATTTCACGCAGTGCCCATGTCCACGGGCTCTCTGATTCACATTGCTTGGGCATTTTTCTCAACGGATTACGTGATGATATTCGCGTCCGCACTCGTTCTAATGATGCGGCTAATTTGTTCGACACCATCCATCTAGCCCGCGAAATCGAGCGCGAAATCCAGGCCACCAGGGAATTCGCGTTGGGAGCACACCCAACCGCCCCTGTCTTCCACTTTTGTTCTTGGCACTTCCAGTTTTCGCACGGGCGCACCGCCACCCGTCCCCAATCCACGCCGCAGTCCCCCAACGGCCCACCTCCAGTGCCAAGTCAGCCCCTGGCCGTTCTGCCCCTGCTTCGCGGACAATGGCGACCGGTTGCGTCGTCTGGTTCCGCCCGACAGGCCAGAGGCACTCGCCAAATGTCCCACGCGGAGTATTTGGACCTCAAAGCCAAAAGGTTATGTTTTAAATGTCGGAACCATACCATCCCTTGCATAATTGTCCGGGCAAATTTTTACGTGTCATGAATGTTATTTGCGGACGATATAGTTTTAATTGATGAAACAAGGGAAGGAGTAAATGCAAAATTGGAAGTTTGGAGAGAAGCACTAGAATCAAAAGGTTTTACTATAAGTAGGGCTAAAAACAGCAGAATACATGGAATGCCACTTTAGTAAAAACAACAGAACAATGAGACGAAGGTTAAAATTGATGAACATGAAGTGAGTATAACAAAGAGTTTTAAATACTTAGGATCTATAATTGAAGAGAACGGAGAAATCAATAAAGATGTCACACATAGGATCCAAAGCGGGTTGGAATAAATGGAGGAGTGCATTTGCTATCCTTTGTGACCGTAAAATACCATTAAAATTGAAAGGAAAATTTTATAAAACGGCCATAAGGCCCGCAATGCTTTATGGAGCGAATGTTGGGCGACTAAATATGAACACGAACAAAAAATGAGGGTAGCGAGAGATGAGAATGCTAAGATGGATGTGCGGACACACTAGATTAGACGAATAAGAAATGAACACATTAGAAACAAAGTGGGAGTAGCACCAATAGACGAGAAAATTAGAGAAACACGATTAAGATGGTTTGGACATGTTTATAGGAGACCTTTAGATGCACCCGTGCGACGTTTAGAAGGTAGAGAATCACTCACACAAATCAAAAGAGGAAGAGGTAGCCTAAAAAGACTTGGAAAGAAGCTATTAAACATGACATGTTATACCTAGAAATAAACGAAAATATGGCTTATGACCGTAAACGAAGGCGCGATATGATCCGTATAGCCGACCCCCACGTAGTGGGATTAAGGCGCTTAGTTTGTTGTTGTTGTTGTTGTATGAATGTGGCGGACGGGGACAAGGGTGACCCACCGGGGCGTTGACCGCATCACCGCCGACGGGCGAGGAGTCCGCCCGACCCCACGTTGCAACAATTAGAGCTATCACCCCTCGCCGGGGTTTTGATGGTCCCCGTCTTATGAAGGTGCTAGCCACCATCCGAATCAACGTCCGAGTCCCGATTGATAAGCGGTGCGATCCATCATTTTATTTCACACCACCGCCCGCTTGGTTTACCAATCATGTGTCCTTTTCTATGCATGTTCGCTGGGTGATGGCCAACAAAAAAATATATTGGGGTCCGTAGTGGTGTCCTCTTGCTCGATTCGGTTCAATTCGAATCGATTGTTTTGTCTTCCCAACGGGTGGAATGGATATGATTTTGGGGTGTCCTGGCTTGCGACACTAAAGGCGATGTACGAGCGAATTGGGCAAAGATGTCCATGGATTTTTCTGGTCGATGGAAAATTAATCTCACTTTGGGGCGACCCGCCCTCGCTCGGAAGGAGATATCCGCTAGCATTCAAAAATTATCGGCGTGGCGGTTGTTTGGGTTTTATAGGCTACTCGGGTAAGCGAATCCACACCCGAGGACATGCCAAACAGAGCCCACCGTGATACCAAATTTACTACACAGATTTTGAAGGAGTTTTCAAGGGGTTTTCAACAAAATTCGACCGCCACCACGCCGTTTTACGGATCACGATTCCACTCGCCCAGGCACTAACCCATTCCCGTACGCCCTTATCGCTACGCGGCACCCGGAAAAATGAGATAGAAAGATTGGTGGTGGAAATGCTCATCGCCGAATTATCCAACCTAGTTGTAGCCCGTTCTCGAGCCCAATTGCTAGTCCGTAAGAAGGATGGGAGTTGGTGTTTCGTAGATTACGAATTAAATAAGCACACTGCGGTGCGATAAATATCCCATTCCGTTATACAGAAATGCTTTAGATGAACTTCATGGAGCGTCGTGGTTCGACAAAGCGATCTCGATCAGGGTACCATCGAAGAATGTGTTGCCCCGCAGGATATTCCTAAACCGCCGTTTTTAGCACTTTTCGGTCACTATGAGTTTCTAGTTGTGTCGTTCGACCGACTAATGCACCCGCCACCTTTCGTGCCACAATGAATGATTTATTTCGTCCTTATCTTCGTAAATTCGTGTTGGTTTTCTTTGACGACATATTGATTTATAGAATCACTTGGGCGAGATCACCTAAGACACTTGCGCCGTATTACAACTTCGGGACAACTCCTTCGTGGTTAACCAAAGAAAATGTTCTCTAGTCGTGGGAAGTTGAATATTTGGGGCATATCGTTTCAGCGACGGAGTGAGAATGGACCCAAAAGATTTCTCGCGATACTCCAATGGCCGATTCCTACTATCGTACGTGGAGTCCGGGATTTCTAGGATTAACGGGCTATTACAGATGTTTTATTAAGGAGTACGGAAAAATTGCGAAGCCGTTGATCGATTTACTTAAAAAGACATGCCAAAGACAATGAAGTGGTCGACGGAGGCGTTAAACGCCTTCCGGCCCTACAAAGAGGCTATCACGTCCGCATTCGCCGGTGCTCGCGATGCCGGGATTTCTCTCGACCATTTGTGATTGAATGTGATGCATCCTGGTCGGGATCTAGGTGCGGATTAATGCAATCTGGCCGTCGATTCGCATTCTTTTAGCAAGTCACTATCGGCCAAATTTGGCCAAATCAACTTATGAGAAAGAGTTGATGGGTTTGGTGTTGGTCGTACAACATTGACGACCATATTTAATGGGCGACGATTTGTGGTTCACTCGATCAACGTAGCCTATGCTATTTATTACGCCAACACATAACCACGCCGCACAACAAAACCAAGGTTGCCAAGTTGCTCGGTATGATTTTGATATTGAGTATAAATCGGGGTTTTGAATAGACGGCGACACGCTCTCCGCCAAAGTGTGAGGACGGCGACCGGCAACAATATCGCCGCCTGAGTGGGTTGATTGGGCAACTCTTCGTAGAGATGTGTGAGCCGACGATCGGTTGGGTGAAATTATACGGGACTTAGAGGCGGGCAAACACGCATGAGGGCCTTACACTATGATTAATGGGACCTTATTTTATAAGGAACGTGTGGTTTTACCAAAGAATTCTCCCTGGATTAAGAAATTTTTGGAGGAATTCCATGCGACGCCACGGGTGGACACTCGGGTGCATTTCGTGACATATCGTCGATTAGCGACAAATTTATATTGGCCTGGTATGATCGTCAGGTTACCCAATTCATGGTGGAATGTTTGGTGTGTCAAAGAAACAAGTATGATACACGCTCCCCGGTACGCTACTCCAACCTTTGCCATTCCATCACGGGTATGGGAAGATATTAGTATGGACTTCATTCACGGGACTACCACGCTCATCCCGCATGCAGTTGTGTTCTAGTGGTAGTGGATCGCTTTGTCGAAATATTCACATTTTTGGAAATTTGAAACACCCATTTACGGCAAAAACAATGAAGACCATATTTGCCCGGGAAATAGTTCGAAATCATGGAATTCCACGGTCTATTGTGTCTAACAATGATTCGGTGTTTGTTAGTTCATTTTGGTCTTAATTATTCAAAGCGGTGGGTAGAAAGTCGAAAATGAGTTCCGCTATCATCCGGAGACAGACGGCAAACAGAGGTAATGAACCGTTGTTTGGAGACCTATTTGCGTGTTTTGTCGAGCAATGTACCAAGAGATGGAATGTATGGTTACCCTGGGTTGAATATTGTTTTAATACGGGGTTTCACTGCATTAGGATGCACCCCTTTCGAGGTCGTCTCTCTCGCCGACCCCGCCAACTATTCGGCGGGTTTTACACGGTGAGATATAGGGATGGCAACGGGCGGGTTTGGCCGAACCCGTGACCCGCCCCGCCAAGGAGAAGTAAGACCGGGACCCGCCCCCGCCCGCCTCAAAACCACGGCTGGGGCTGATCTGACCCACTAGACCCCAAATATATTTTTTAAATTATAATAATTTATATTTTTTTATTTGTGGCCAAATTTTCAAAAGTAATCAAATGCCATAGATTAAAAAATAAATAAATATAATTATGCAACTTATTATAACTATTTTTTTTAGAATTGGCTACTATTAAGATTTTTTAAAAAACAAATACTATTAGTATACTACATAGTACTCAACTAATACTTAAAATAAATATTCAAAGTAGAATATTACAAGATATTATATTAGTAAATTAAACTTTAAAAGTAAATAATATTATAATAGTACTCAACTAATATTTTTAAACATATAACACTCAAATTTAAAAGTAAATAATGCAAAAATATTTTAATATATATTTAAAAATTTAATAAAAATTAACATGCGGGCGGGTCCTATAGGCCCCGACCCATTTATCCGGAATCTGGGCAGACCCATCGAGGCGGGTTTAATGCGGGCGGGTTTTGACCCGCCCCATTGCCATCCCTAGTGAGATACGAGTTAAGGTTGTTGGATGAATTAATGGAAAGGAATGAAATGTTGGCGCTCTTACGATCTCATTTGGAGCGTGCTCATCTTCTGATGACCTGGCAACGAACAAACATCGCCGGATGTTCGGTTTGCGATTGGGGATATGGTTTTCTTGAAATTGCAACCTCTTCGTCGAGGGTACAGCCATGGTGAGACAATCTAATGCCAAACTTGCGGTCGATATTATGGTCCCTTCGAAATTACTAGTAAGGTGGGGCGGTCGCATATCGTCTTATGTTGCCACCTTCGCGTGTCCATCCGGTGTTTCATGTTTCTCAACCGAAGGCGATGGCGGGAAGTCATGGTGTCACTTGCCGCACTACTCCCCGGAGTTGCTTTGGTTGAGGAGCCCACCTGAGCCTGGCTATTGTGGATTCACGTGAGTTGCGGCGGGATGGTTCGAAAGCGCGCCGCAGTTTTTGGTTAAATGGCATGATCGCGGAGTGGTAGAAGCCGTGTGGGTGGATGAATCGGATTTTCGGGCGCTTTCCTCGATTAGTCTACCTTTCATGGTATATAGAGAGTTCGAACCGCGCGAGGACAAGGTTTGTTTCGCACGGGGAGAGTTGTTAAGGATCATTTTGCGCAAGTATATCGACGACGAGAAAAGCCGAATGATGGAGTGCGAGGATCGAGGAGCTATGGTTGCGATTAATTCGATTGATATTTTCTAGTTGTTATTTTCGATTGGAATGTAATTAAGTGTTTTAATTATTTTAGTTGTTATTTGAGTTGGGCTTGAGGCCCATAAGGTGGTAGTTATTTAAATAGCAGTGTTAGGGTTATGAGAGGATTATTACAGACAGTGAATTGTAATTGAGGCTTAAAGCTATACGGGTTTTCCCTTTCTTTCGTTATCGTATTTCTTGTTTGCAAAGTTATTGTTCTATCGCTTTCTTTTGTGTATTGTGTACCCTTGACTCTATTAGATAACACGAGTTTTTTGTAATTAGACCCTTAACTATATTCCTATACAAGACAGTGCCCAGGTTTTTTAGCCATTCCTCACACTCTAAAATGTTTTTTTATCCATTTTTCTGAAACACATGTTTTTTAGCCATTTTGACACGTGATAACCCAAAATTGCCCCTTAAGCCATTATACACCATTTCGAGTCACACACACCCCCATAACTCAGCAGAAGTAACTTGACTAAATTCGGACCAAAAATTGATTCCGGCGACTAGCAAACATGGCTTCGACGGTATCAGCGGCGCAACAACTAATTCTCAACACTTTATTCAATTCGTATAATGTCATATTTTCTTGTTAATTTAGTTAGTTTATAGTTGTTTAGGTTATAATTTGTTGTTAGATTTGTAGAATTTGTAGGTATAGACAATTTTGGTTTAGTTTGAAAAACTCGATGCTTCATTAATGGTGGTAGTGGGTGAATGAGGAAGACGACGAGGGTTTCCATTGCGTAACTCGATATCCATTTACATAACTCGATATCGAGTTAAGATCTGGTTCGAGTTACATATTGAGTTAAATGTAACTGGATATTCAGTCACATAACTCAATATGTTTGTTTTGTCCAGACTTCAAACTCATTGTCTGATGTGTATCCACACATCTGTAAAACATCATTTTGTTCATTTTTGGCAGGCCTGGGAATGGAGACGGGGCACACCGCAAATTGGAAGGAAAAGCTTAATACGTACACGAAGTTCCAGCTAATATCCTACATATCGAATGAGCTGACGGCCGCCGTAATATTATAACTTAATCCGAAATAATTACATACTAAAATGTCTAAATGATGAGCTAGGGATAGGATAAAATGTTTACATTTTTTCAAAATTTCGTAGAACTGTCGTTAATATTGGCCAACAACAACAACAACAAACGAAGCCTTAATCCCACTATGTGGGGTCGGCTATACCGATCATATCACGCCATCGTTAATATTGCCGTTAATATTGGCCGACCGGAAAATTTTAAACAAATCAAGGAGAGAACAAGATAGATCCGAGACAGATAAGTGAATGAGAGAAAGAGAGAGAGCCAACTCAACAACTCAAAATAATATGCTAGAAGGGTATGAATGTCATTTGCTTTTTCAAAATAGCTAAAAAACATTTGTTTTTAAAAGATGGTTAGTTTTCATTTTGTCATCATGGAAGTGGCCATTTTTGCCCATTTCCACAAAACATCTTTCAGAGTAGTTAATTACCACTGAAAATGTATTTATTTCAAATCATCAAAGTGAGTAATGATTTGGTCAGTAAATTCTTAAACTACCCCACAGAAGCCTTGTCTTTGGAAATAATGTGCTTCTAATACAAGCTTCCCTTAACTGAATGCATATTCAACTAAAGTTGATTGCAGCCAAATCTCTAGTCAGAAATTTAGAACCATCATCAGCAATAGATAGTTTACGTTGTAAAAACCTCATCTAAGCACATCAATGTTGCACATTACTTGCAAAGGAAAAACTCAAATGACACCAAAAGAACCAGAAACCTGATCAGAAGAAGAAGTTACAGAAGTATCCTGAGATATTTCATATTTTCCAAAAAGAAAAAACAAATTGTTACACTTCACTTAGGGCTCATTTAAGACACTAGATCAAAGTACAGAATTGTTTGCCAACCCAATTTGGAACAGCGTATGAGCTTCTAGGAAATATCAACCAAAATGTCACAGCTTTCCATCAAAAAAATGTAGTAGATCAAATTTTCCAAAAATTAATAATACTAGAATATTTTTCTAAAATCAATTTTACAACAGTGTGGTAAATACAACCAAGCGTGTTGGCAAAGGTAACATATCGTGTACATATCCAAGAAATTGACCACTTTCTCTCCAAATCAAGCATAAATTGAATCAAAAGTCAAAATCAGGAATATAACAATTTGCATCCTGAAGATTAAATCTATGGTATAAATCCATCTAATAATTTTTAAAAGATGAGAAATTACTCGATTTTGTTCTTCCGATCAAAATATAACCATATAAAACAACAAAACAAATATATTTGTAGAAAACCCATAACTTAACAGAAACTGAATATAACAAACACGAGACAGAACATAGCGATTTAATCATTAAAAAAGAATTAAGCAAAATATATATGGGGAAAAAAAAAGAAATCTAACATTTTCAACGAAGAGGAGGTCGGCAACGACGACAGTCCCGACTATTCCGGCGAGAATGGCAGCCGGGCCGGTCAGCAAACTCCATTTTCTGTGTATCATTTTTCTTCCAATTTATCTTCTCTCTAGCTCTCGATTTCGGTATTATGTGATTTACTCTTGTGTATATATGGGACGGGCTTCTTGGGTTCTCGGTGGGCTTCAAAGTAGATCAACTTGCCGAATCGTCGGTTCTGACCCGTAGTTTATTGGGTTGGGTTGAACGTCAAGAATTTGGGCCTGAATATAAACTTTCTTGGGGAAATTACATAAAATAACCTCTTTTTGGTAAACATACCACATGTCTGCTTCTATCACTTTTGTATCTATTTTTCTCCTTTTGTACCTATTTTTTTTTTTTTTTTTTTACGCTCATGCATATTTTCTGATTATTTTTTTTTTTTCATTTATTGCTTTATATGTTATATATGTTGTTTCAATGTTGTTTAAATTTGTTTTAGGGATGGCAATGGGGCGGGACGGGTCGGCTATTACCCATGCCCGCCCCGTGCCTAGAACGGGGCGGGGCGGCGTGACCCATTCTGCCCCGTTTTGAATTAAATTAAATTAAAAAAATGAAAAAAAATATACATTTATAAAATATTATTTACAAAATCTATTATTATCAATTTATAAATATTAAATATAATATAAGAATGCATAAAAATTATATTGTAATATATATTATATATGTAAAATATATATTAAAATATACTTTTAAAATTAAAATTATAGGCGGGGCGGGGCGGGTACCCGTGGGGCGGAAGTGAGACCCAGACCCGCCCCACCCCGCCCCGTGGTACGGGTCGGGGCGACCCAAACGGGGCGGGCCAGGGCGGGTACCCATGGGTCGGGTCAAAATTGTCATCCCTAATTTGTTTATTTGTTGTTTCTATGTTGTTTCTTTGTTGTTTCGATGTTTCAAAACAACTATTACCTATTTTTTATGCTATTTTTTGTTCAAGTATTATTTTGTACATTATTTTTATTGTTTTGGTGTTGTTCTATAGTATTTTTAATCTTGTTCTAATAATTTTTTTTGTTGTTTCCATATAGTGTTCAATGTGTAAATATAATTTTTACTTATTTTTTTAAGCTCTTTTTATTCATGTGGTGTTTTAAATATTTTTACGTTGTTTTTACGGGGTTATTTTCATACCGTCTTTAATGTTGTTCCGATGTTTCTTTGTTGTTTCCATGTAGTTTTTGATGTTTAAATATAATTTTTACCTATTTTTAACTCTTTTTGCCCATATGGTGTTTTCTATATTCTTCCTGTTGTTTCCATGTTTTTATGTTTTCATGCATTAGATCAAAACTTGAATTGTATTTTTTATTCATGTTGTTTCTATAATATTTTTGATTTGTTTGGTTTTAATATGTGCTGTTTTATAATTATATTTCTTGATTTTTATAAGACTTTGAGTATAAAATGGATTATTTAACGAGGGAAAATTTAATTTTTCACCGAAATTTTATTAAAAAGAAACATGTTTGAAACATGTTAGAAACAATCTTGAAACAAAGCGTAAAAAGTCCAAAAATTTTGGCGGGAGCGTAAAGTTGTGTAAAAAGGGCGAGCGTAAATTTGGGTAAAATAGTACCGAGAAGCGTAAAGATTAACATTGTCTCAAAAAGTGGGGCATTTATGTCAATTCCCCTTCTTGGGGAAATTACATAAAATACCCTCTTTCTAGTAAACATACCACAAAATACGCTCCTATTACTTTTGTACCTATTTTTTTTTTTTACGCTCCCGCATGTTTTTTTTATTATTTTTACGTTTTTTTCATTTTTTTGTTCTTGTATTGCTTTACATGTTATTTCGATGTTGTTTAAATTTGTTTTTTTTTTGTTGTTTCGATGTTTCAAAATAACTTTTGCCTATCTCTTATGATGTTTTTTGTTCATGTATTTTTACGTACATTGTTTCTATTGTTTTTACGTATTGTTCTATAATATTTTTAATATTGTTTTAATAATTTTATTTCCATGTAGTGTTCAATGTGTAAATACAATTTTTACCTATTTTAAGCTCTTTTTATTCATGTTGGTGTTTTTAATACTTTTTACGTTGTCTCTGGGTTGTTTCCATACCATTTTTTATGTTGTTCGATGTTTATTTGTTCTTTCCTCGTAGTTTTGATGTTTAAATACAATTTTTACCTATTTTAACTCTTTTTGCTCATATGGTGTTTTTATATTGTTTCTGTTCGTTTCTATATTATTTTTTGGTTGTTTCTATGTTTATTATGTTTTCATTCATAGGATCAAAAACGGAATTGTCTTTTTTATTCATGTTGTTTCTATACAATTTTTAATTTATTTAGTTTTAGTATGTGTTGTTTTATGTGTATATTTCTTGATTTTTTTATAAGGTCTCTAGTATAAAATGGATTATTTAACGGGGCGAAATTTATTTTTCACTGAAATTTTATTGAAAGAAACATCTTTGAAACATATTTGAAACAATCTTGAAACAACGTAAAAAGTCCGAGAAATTTTGGGGAGCATAAATTTTGTATTAAAAAAAGGACGGGAGCGTTGTCAAAATAATATCTTAATTTAAAATATATAAGTTAGGAACTCCTTTTACAAATAGCTCATAGCATTGTAGCAATTTGCTTAGTTCGGGAGATCAAAATGTATAAGCATTTTTCTTGAGATTTTATCAAATACTTTAAGAGATCTAATAAACTTTCAAATATCTAATAAACTCAGCCAAAAACCCTCTTAATATTTTATTTCTTATATTTGAAAAATAAGAGAAATATTGGGAGCAAAAATGATATTTAATTATTTAATATATAATTCAATTATATATTACTACGCGACCCATAGGATGATTTCTCCTACGCGCCCACATGGCCCATCTCCCAGGTATAAAAAGGTCTCTCCTATTCATTTGTAAGTTAATTAAATCATAATTACTACGCATTTAATTCAGTATTTGATTACTGTTTATTCTCTCTCAATCACCATGCTGACTTGAGCGTCAGAGGGGCCTCCCTGGGTAACCTGTAGGTCCCAATAGGTGATCAGTAAAGTTTAGAGGTGGGGAAGGAGTTTAATAAACTTTATCAACTTTTCGATTTTAGTCCTTTTAAGATTTTCAGAGTTGACTCAAGTCAGTTATGTCCTTGAGGGACAGCTAGGTTGGCTCACACAACAAAGTTACCCACTCAACAGACTCGACTAAGTTGTTGATAGTATAACTTAGTTGTTTTCAGCTAACACTTTAAAGAGCAGTTGACTTGATTTTTAATAGCGGAAGATTTTCACCCTTAGATTTTAAATACGTTTTTCAACACTTGTTTTTAGCAGGGTTATTATCAGCAGACTTAAGCAATTTAACTATCGTGAGATATAAAGATAGTGCAAGAATGTAAGTGCGGTTAAAGTAAATAGACATAATTAATTTATAGTGGTTCGAGGTTGGGGTAATTCCTCTAATCCACTCTTCTCCAACCCCGGAGGAATCCACTAAGTAACTTGACTTGGTTACAAAGTAGTAAAACGCTACGTGTAATTAATATTGATGAAGCATGTTAAGATAATAGTCCTAGGATTGCTTTGTGATTGATTGAACTTCGTGAAGTTTGACGATTTACAATAATTAGATATTTTAGTTTAATAATTTTAGGGTTAATTAGATACACTTCTTATTTTACAATCGCTTCAATAAAATTGGACTACGAGATTTTCTATACTTTATGTGTTTCAGATCAATCCCTACGGCATACGACATTGCTTGCCACTATCAATAAACTACATCGTACACTTGCGGTTTAGCGTAAAAGATTTTAGCGATCAAGCATTGGAAGAAAAAGTGAGTGTGTGGGCTGGTACGACCCGCGTGGGCCAAAAAATTATATCTGCGACCAATAATGATTAATAATATTGGATAATTAATTAAATAAATTTGAAATTAAATAATGTGTAACGTAATTGAAATAAGAATAATTGGAAAGAATTTTGTCTCCAAAATAACCCTCCATCTCCTGGGCTATGGAAGGCATACGGAGCTAAGAAATATTTGAATTCGGTGTTTGGTGGAAGACACAAAAAAAATTTTGTGGGGAGTTAAGAGTGAAGTGAACACAAACATGGAGTAGCGGAGAGATGAATGGGAGGAGATGAGTGAGGAAGATATCCTCAAGAGGGCTCACGAGGCGACCTCGGGCGCGAGAAGCCGCCTCTCTCAAGGGCCCCCAGTCGTCTCTCAAGGGATGTTTCTCGTCCCGCTTCGTTCTTCTTCGTGCGGGGTTTTTCTTCTCTCGGGATTTTCGTGCATTTCGAAATGAGTTTAGGATCTCGAGTTCCATTCTCATTGTTCCGTGGTTTGGAGAGTTTACGACCTCAGATCTTGTTCCATAACTTATTTGTTCTTGGTGAGATTTACTTTTTCTGATACGTTTGTCACCTTTGTGAGGCTTGGTGATACTCTTTTAGTGAGTCGCATATTTCTTGTTTTTTCCCACATGTTAGTATTTTTGCGTTTACTTGTTGCATATTTGAATGGTGATTGTTGATGGGGACTTGTTATGTTTCTTGGTGAGCGAGTCCCTCCTTGAGAGGTGAGAGAGTACTTACCTAGTTCTAGGAGTGCGGCCACATCCGGAACGCGAGAGGGGGCACTACTTCCTCGGGAGCGCCTGGAGGAAAATCTATTTCCCCGGATTGTTTGGTTAGAGTCTTGAGAGGCTACCTCCTAAATCACGGGTAGGGCGCTTCCATGAATGCCTTGGAAGAAGGTCTTCACAACTTCATTTGGAAGAACATCATCTACCGGTTTGGGATCCCTCAAGCACTAGTATCTAATAATGGAACTACGTTACATTGGGAATTTTTTTAGATTTTGATGAATGCCATGTAAAACTTAGAATAGAAAGTTGGCACCCCATTTTTGTTGTAAATTGCATTGTAATAGATAGGGTGGGTCGAGTGAGTCAAGTCACCATGCCCGAACATGCAAGAAGATAACGGGAGACTTGATGGAAGACTCATTGCGAGGCGGTGAGTGTGGCAAAGAAGAGAAGATAGGAACTCGACCGGTGCAAACAGATACAACCGAAAGTGAAGTATCGGTCAAGTCAACTCAAGACAACCAAGTCTCAAGTTCAAGTGACGGAAGTCATCCAATGATTGGAAGGCGACTCAAGTCACCTGGGAAGTTAAGAAAATGCAAATCAAGTCGAGATAATCGAAAGAGATCCGTTGCACGTAAGTCAAGGAAATTACTTAAATAAGTAATACTTCCATACTGCCTTTCTTAAAGTGCTCAGTCCCAGAAGCGTGCAAAAGGAATAAACCAATGGGAAACACCGCACTGTGTCGAACTCGAAAAGTCAAGAATCATTCATACGAGGAAATGTCAATTCCAAGGATCGCAACAAGACAAGCCAACGACCACAAGTGTCTTTTAAAAATAAGCCTATCTCTTCAACGGGCGAGTTTTGAAAGATTTTTGAAAGATCACTATAAAAGGCTGAGGAATCACTCTAAGATAAGGTAACCTGAACCACGAACATTCAAGCTAACATTAGAACTGTAACCAAAAATTACTCTCAAGTCATTCAAATTCAATCCTCAAGCCTACATTACGAAGGAAATCAATCCAACACTCACTGTGAAGGAAAGACGACTTCAATCGGTTGAAGAGGAAACATTTGAAGAATCAAGGGGTCTACATTCCACGGAGGATTGTAAGAAGGTTCAAGGTCGAACCGGTCTCAAGTTTTGGAGGGCTTCGTGATCAAATCCAAGAAGCTTGAGCAAGTGGGTTGTAGTAGCAAGCGAACTTCCCCCCGTGAAGAAGCCGAGTCGCACGAGAAGCTTGATTGTGTGACCAAGGCATCTCCGGGGCCCGAGTCCCAAAGGATCAAGTCACCGCGTGATCAAGACTTGTATCTGGATCAAGTAACCACTTTGTATATTTATCAATACTTAGTGGATTCCTCCAGGGAGTTGGAGAAGAGAGGAGTAGAAGAATTACCCCATCTTCGAACCTCTATAAAAACTTATTGTGTCATTTACATTTCAAAGACTTTAATTTCTACATATTATTTTAATATCTGTGATAAATTTGCTATCCAATTGATAATCAACAAAGTGCTAAAAACCGAGTATTAAAACAAACTTAACCAAATTCAAGGGTGTTAAGTCTTCCAAAAAATATATCACATTGAGTTAAGTCTTTATTCAAAACAAATTTGAGTTATTCTATCAATGGCTCGATCAGTCTGTTGAGCAACTAACTCTGTGATTAACTAACTTAGCTGTCCATCAAGGACTCACCGTGAAATATTAACTTTGAACCTTTTGAAAGAACTAAATCGAAAAGTTGGTAAGGTTTATTCAACCCCTTCTAAACCTTACACTCACACCCCCTTGGGACCTACATGTTCCAAGGAGCCAAGTGACGCGTGGTGCAAAAGGAGAAGAATATCAAGTAGTTCTTTACATCGATTGGGAATCCACGAGCCAATGGACAAGCAAAAGTGACTAAATGCACTATACTTCATCACATAAAGACAAGGTTGGGAGAAACCAAGGAAGTGGGGTCACGACTTCCGGAAGGAGTCATATCATTCGACCGATTGTCTCTATTTAATAAAAAGATCCGATATCGCTCTCAATGCTCTACTCTCTTCCGAGAGCAATCTATAGTTGTTAATCGGAACATCTCACCCTCCCTTCACCTGGGTTGAGACGTGACCTCTTCTCCTTATTTTCATTAGGTCACTCACTCGCCTACATGTGAGAGAAGAGTGATTTGAATTACATTTAATTAAAGGTGACTTCACTCGCTTCCTTTGGAAATGGAAAAAGAGTCGAATTGATAGTCATCGCTTTTTCTTTCGACCGGCATTATCACATCGAAAATAATAGGGGATCTCCAACAATTTGTAATGCTTGACATGGAGATGTGTAATTAGGGATGGCAACAGGCGGGCCTGGATGGGTTTGGCCAAACTCGAGACCCGCCCACGAAGAAAAAATTTTGGGCCCGAGACCCGTCCCACCCCGCATTGAGACCCATCCCGCCCGCATTGGATCCGCAACCCGGTTGGACCCACCGGACCCGCCAAGAGAACAATAAATTGCTTGGTCGACATTTGGGTACTACTTTTGACCCGTGTTTCAATAATCTTGTCCAAAATGTCTTTTGTAACTTTAATATAATATTAATCAATCATCATTGGAGGCCCCATTATAATTCACAACCAACAAAAATCTGAATTTCATCACTATCTGCTACATGAAATACATCAGCATAACTGAACTATTTAGAATAATAAATTACTCTTGAACCATAAAAAACCACCCAGCTTCACTCTCCATTCTGGTCCGTCTTGTTGCACACTTACGGCGGATGCGTGACGACCTAAAAATTAAATAAATTTATTTAAGTTAAATATCCGGGTGGGTCCGGGAGGATCCATAAGGACCCGTTACCCCCCGACCCGGCGGTTTTTCTAAAGCGGGTCTTCAACTCCGCTCCGGACCCATTTGACCGGGTTTAAACCCACCCCAAATGGGACGAGTTTAATGCGGGGCCGGGTTTTGACCCACCTTATTGCCATCCCTATGTGTAATCGTTGTGTGTTCTTGGCATGGGTAACAATGCCTTGCTAAAGTTTTGGCACCCTTCAAAAGGGTTTGTCAAAAATAGCATTGTCTCAAGGTCTTCATAGCCAATGCCCTTCCTCCTAAGTGGTTGCCACAACTTTCTTCATGAATTTCTCTATGTATACGTATGTAGTGGGCCTCTTTAGGAGCCAAGCACTTCAAGCAAGATTGAGAGAACCCTTTTATGAAGCGATGCTTGGTTCTCGACTTTTGGGCATCTTGGGGAGTCGGGATGACTTCTCTCTCCAAATACGGAATGATCTCGTCTTTCCATGAAAGAGTTTGTTGCACGGTGTTGAGTACTTTGTCCTCTAACTTCTATAGATTTGGGTGACTTGACACTAGGAGGGTGATAACTCTACTGCTGATGGCGGCCATCAAACTAGCCAAAAGGGTTGCTAGGGATCTGTGTGACCACGGACTTTTTGAATCAACTCATCAGTTACTTTATAGCGTGAGAAACTTAATCATCTTCTCCGCCATGGATTCGAAAGTTCCATATACTTGGTTGGCCACGAGTTGGGAGTCACTAAAAACGGCGAGCCTGGATCCGGCGACGAGGGCTAGTATTCCTCCTATCATCAAAGCTTCATACTCTGCCTCGTTGTTAAAAGTGGGGAATTCGACTTGACTACATAATGCAATTGATCTCCCTGTCCAGCACAATTCCTGCTCCATTATCCAAGTGGTGGATGAGCCATCTATGTATAATTTCCATATGGAGGGCTGGTCATCTGTCATTGCTCCATTCATCTCCACCAAGAAGTCAGCTAATACTTGAGCTCTGATGGTGGGTCGAGGTTGGAACTTGATTCCATGTCTACTAAGCTCCACTGCCCACTTTATCATTCTTCCTGAGGCGGGAATGCTGGTTAGCACTATGATCGGGTGAGATTAGAAGTAAAGCATGACCTTTCGGTACAAGTGACTAATGTCATTGATAACTTTTAGTGAGTCTCCGTATCCATGAGGACTTTGCTGATGTAGTATATTAATTGAATGTATGGTTTCCCTCCGATATTAATTGAACGCATAGATTTTCCCCAAATGGGTTTGAATTACTGAATATTGGGATTTTCCTAACTAACTGAATGCAATCTTTCCCCCTACATGTTTGAAATATTGAATGCAGGGTTTTCCCTAACTAACTGAATATAAGATTTTCTCTAATTAATTGAATGTGAATGTCATTGAAAACTTCCGCCCGATTGTTATGAGCAATTTTCTATTCAAGATCATTATGAAGATATTGGCTACGCATTTGGGTTCGATTATTGCAGTCTATTTATCTCCGACACAGTTTGGTTTTATCCCCGGAAGGCAGATTCATGATTGTATTGCCATGGTCTCTGAAGGGTTCAACGTTTTGCAGGGTCGCACGGATTCGAATATGATCTTGAAAATTGATATCCGAAAGGCATTTGACACATTGAGGTGGGATTTCTTATTATACGTCTTGCGCCGTTTCGGTTTCTCAGATGTTTTTGTTCATTGGGTTGAGGTGGTTCTTCGGTCGTCTAGGATATCAGTGCTGTTGAATGGGACGTCGGTAGGTTACTTTCCCTGTTTCAAAGGAGTCAGACAAGGGGATCCTCTATCCCCGTTATTATTTTGCATTGCAGAAGAGGTTCTGAGTCGGTTTATTGAAGTGGCGATGGATCATCTTGGTTATTTCCTTTCACGGCGCCCAGGGATATTACCTTTCCATCATCCATCTTATACGCGGATGATATTGTTATTATGTGTGGGGCTTCGCCTACCAATGCCCAGGTCTTGCTTCAGATTCTCACTCTTTATGCAGATATCTCGGGTCAAGTGTTTAATCCACAGAAATCCAAAGTTTACTTTGGTTCGCCAGTTTCGTCATATGTCCGTGGGAGGGTGCAACACATTTTGGGGATTCACCCAGGGACGTTCCCTACAGTGTATTTAGGCGCTCCAATATTCAAGGGCGCTCCTAAGGTTGCGGATTTTTTTGTCTTTGATAAGATAATCCTTAAATTCCGAAGATGGAAAGGTTCGTCTCTTTCCCTTGCTGGTAGGGTTTGTCTTGTTAACTCGGTGATTACTAGCTCTTTTGTGCACACCATGATGGTTTATAAATGGCCTGCTATGCTGCTCAAGCAAATGGAAAGAGCCATGTGCAACTTCATTTGGACGGGGGATGTGAATACTAAGGGAAAGGTGGTGGTCAATTGGAATAGGTGTTGCACGCCTAGGAACGATGGGGAACTGGGCGTGCGCTCGATTGTGGTTGCCAACACGGCTTTCTTGATGAAATTGGGTTGGAAGGTTTTGAACTCGGATTCGGTGGTCTACGAATCCTTAGACAACGTTATTTCACAAGGGATGGGAGATCCTGGTCCTTTATTCCTTCTTCAATTTGGGGATTAAACCCTGCATTTCGATTGCTTGGATGATGCTCGTTGGATCCCGGTGCTAATTCCGAGGTATTATTCTCGATTGATAATTGGTTGGGCTACTCTATAGCGCATGCATTGGCATCCCAGAGGACTATAGATACTTATTTTATCAACGCATTTCTGACTACTTATATGATGGGTCCTAGCACTTTACCTTCTCTTTCGTGGAGGCCTATTTGGAGCTGGTCCGTGCCATTGTGCGCGTCCCAATTGCGCCTGATTCCTGGGATACACGTGTTTGGTTGAACTCGGAGAATGGTTTTGTTACCTCGAAGGCGGCTTATAATCATATACGTCCCCAGCGCACGACAGTAAAGTGGGGTTCTTGGATTTGGTCGCAGCATATCCCGGAACGGAGATCGGTGGTAGCATGGCAGGTTGTACACAACCAACTGGCTGTCCAGGATTCTTTACGAGCTAGGGGAAGTTTTATTGGCCCCTTGGTTTGTGTTCTTTGTAGGGAATCGAAAGAATCGGTTAATCATTTATTTGTCTCTTGTGTTTTTGCAGGAGCTATCTGGCGATGGATCTTTCATTCATTCCAAGTTCACCCTTTTGAGACATATAGTTTCAATGAGTTATTGGTGCGGTTAATGTCTTTTCATTTCAGTGACCAGGTTACTTTCCTTTGGCGTGTGGCTATACTTTCCTGCATATGGCTCATATGGCACATCCGAAATGAGCTGATTTTTCAATACAAAATCTGGACACTGGAGGCGGCGATCATTCATCTACAAGTACTCATTGTAGAATCATCTTCTTTGGATCGGGGATGCATGCACAATGACCAACAAGACCTGTTTATCTTGCGCAAACTGCGAGTTCCTGGAAGAGCTAGACAAACATCGAAGATTGTGGAGGTTCATTGGCAAAAACCCCTCCCGGGTTGGATCAAGGTTAACACGGATGGCAGTGCTTCAGGGGCGCCGGGCAATCTCACAGCATCCGGAGTCTTCCGGAATTGTAGAGGTTTCTTTCGAGGGTGCTTTGTTCATCATTGTGGTTCAGGATACGCGTTTGAAGCTGAATCGGTCGCAGCTAATGTGGGCGATTCAGTATGCCTTTGCGAAAGGTTGGACACAACTTTGGCTGGAATCAGACTCGATGTATGTGGTGAATCTGCTGGAGAAAAGATCAACGGAGGTCCCGTGGCGCCATCTTAGTTATTGGCGCCACACCCTGCATCTTCTCAGATACATGGATCTCGTAGTCTCTCATATTTTTCGGGAAGGCAATAGGATTGCGGACATGCTGAGCAAGAAGACGGAGTGCGGCACATGGTGGGGCGTCCCGCCCATAGAGCTTCTACACTACCTCACTGATGACTATGTTGGTCAATCCAACTATAGGTTTGTTACTTAGTGCGCCACTGCTTCAGGTTTCTTTTCCCATTTTTGGGGCGCCTTTTCTTTCCTGGGGGGTACTCTTTTTCCTTCCAAGGGTTTTTCCCACAAGGGTGGGTTTTACCTTGGAAGGTTTTAACGAGGCCCCAACCATTCAGCCATTTGGTCGGCTTGTGACCATTTCATTTGGTTTTTTGACATTATTTCCGACTTAATTTTGGTTACCCTGATCGACTGTGATCGGACAACTCTCTTTTTCATTTTTATATATATAATCGAACTTATTCAAAAAAAGTTTTTTTTTCAAAGTTGAATTTATTTTTATTAGAATTTTTATTAGAATGTTGAACAGCGTTCTTTCTTGATATGGATGTTTTTGGATTAGTTGTTATTTCAATTATTTGAGTTTATTTCTCTTTGCGTATTGAAGGAAGTAAAGTTTGATTTTTTAACCCACATTTTTTAGCTTATTAAAGTATTTTATTATATTAATTATTTTTATGCATTTAAATTCAAGAAATCTAGATAGGCGCTACAAAATATGTCTATCCATTTTAGGAACGCCATTTGTATATTTGCACCTCATGTTAGGTATGAACTAGATGTGACCCCGTGTAATGTATTGACTATATATTTAATTTGAGGCTTTCATTTTGTATTATGATATCTGCATTTTCCTAATAGTTCTATTAATTAAATTTCCATGCAATGTAATAATTTTAAAATAGCATCAAGACAATAAACGAAAAATATAATTTGATATTTTTTTATTAATGAAGTCAAAATATTATATATCATACCTTAGACTCATGAAAAAATACATTCAAGACTATATCATTGTCATCGTACATAAATAAATATAATGATATGCATGGATATATGTAATATATATGATAAATGGATACATATTTTGAGATATATTCTTTAATAAAAATAAGTATTTTTAATTAAATTTAATCAACTTAAATACAATTCTATATAATTATATATAAACCCAAATAATAACTATACATATATCAAAAATAGCCAAAATACATGAATATACAAATTGATATCCATTAGCCCGACTGTATAATATTCAAAGCCTGTTACAAAAAAAAACTCTGAGTAAATATATTTTATATTTTATTTATTATGTTTAATTTTATTTTATAAGTGAATATGAGTATCTAATTGAAGATAGTAAAAAGATGATTAATTTGATATATTATAAGACAAAAATCGATCATAAATAAAAAAAAATAAAAAGAAAAAGATAATTAATGTACTATACACACAAATTTGGAAAGCTAATTTTTATATAATCTAATTAAGGAACCTTAAAAGTTGACTACCAAAAACTGATATTTCAATAGTAATCAACATTTCTGTATTGATCAAATTTCTAATTTCTTTTTATAGTATTGTGAAATTGGCGGGAATTTTTTTGTAATACTATTTATAGAGACCTCTTTTTTTACATATACTAGATGAGATCCCCGTATAATGCACGGACTGTATATTTGTGAGGCCTCCATTTCATAATGTGACATATGCATTTTTCTAATAGTTCTATGATTTTTCTCCTCCATTGTAACAATTTTAAAACAAAGATGAAAAATACACTCAATACTATGTATTTGTGTTTGACCTTTGAAAATTGATTTTTCATAAACCCGCTCAAGGCACAACTTCATCGTCATTGCATTCTAGTCATTTTTAGATATTTAATAAGTGTGAAAATTACAATTTTATAAGTTAAATATCAAAATACATTGATAAATATAAAAAATATTTGCTATTAATATGAAAAATATATTAATAAATATAAAAATTAATCTTCTATATATAAAAAACTATTATGAATATAATTTGATATTAAGTAAAAATTTAATTTCGTCTTACATTGTTATAAATATTGATATGTATGGATATGTGTAATATTTATGATATTTTAATATATATAGAGAGATTTTATTCAATTAAATAAGTATATTTAATTGAATTTAATTGACATTAATACAATTATATATTTATGAAAAAATGGCCTACGCCCAAATAACAATTATACATATATCTCAAATAGCCGAGTATATGAATATTTAAATTGATGCCCAATGGATGCATAATTTCTAAAGCCCATGACGAAATAAAATTTTGAGTAAACATATTTTATATTTTTATTTACTATGTTTTTTTTAATTTACATTCAATATGAGTGTCAAACTGAAGTTCATAAAAAAATTAATTAATTTGATATATTGTATGTTAAACGGATCAAAAACGAAATATTTTTAATTATTTTTTAAAAATATAATAATTAATTTTGTACACGCTCAAATTTGGAAAACATGTTTTTATATAATTCTAATTAATGCACCTAAAAAGTTGACTGATACCAAAACTACAATTTCAAAAATAAATCTTTTCTTTATCGCGAGAAATTTTAATTACTTTATATAGTAAATGAGCGGAAAATTTCTTGAGAGACTTCTTATATATAGATATATAGATTTGTATATTACTTGATCGATGGCTAGACTACAATAATTTTATACTATCTAATTAATTATGCATATTGATTATTAAGTGTTGTCTATATTACTTATGGAATTGTTACATTGAGTTAGAACTCCAAAATTAAGGCCATGTATGGATATGTTTTCAAACGCAATTTCCATTTTTCAACTATTCCAAAAATGGATTTATGTTTGTTTGGGAAGTTCTTAATGGAAATAAAGTCATTTTCAATTTTCACATTTTTGTGGAAAGATTCTTTTGAAACACAACCAAACAAATTTTCTCCACAATTATACAAATCTATGTGAAAATACACTTCAAAATTAATAACCAAACAACTTTTACAATAATCACGCAAATCTATGTTGAAAATACACTTTAGAAAACTATAACAAAACATATTTTCATTTTCAAACATAAAATTGAATAACTAATCAAACACATTCTCAATTCTCACATGAAGACCAATAAAGTTTGAAAATTCATTAATGTTAGATCATTAATAATAGATCTAAATTAATGTTAATAGACATTACTTTTAAAATTTAAGATGATATATAATAAATTGGCCCATTGAGAAGGGGAGAGGAGAGAGAGAAGAGAAATCTATGGGTGACAATTCGGGTCATTGAGTCGGGTTCGTGTTTGGTTTTGGGTTGATTGCGGATTATATTTAAAATACATCAAAAATTGATAAAAATTTAAAATAATTATGTTTTAGACAAATCTTAACATCGTATCGATTTGTATTAGTCATTTTTATATTGAGATTTCTCGTGTTTATGTTCATATTTCTCTCAATAATTTTGGGTCGATTTCACGCCGAATTACCATGTCGTGTAAGAATGTAAGGATTGTCACCCCTAAAAAAATGGTTCATTGAATTTGGTTCTTTGCAATTCTCCGTCTCCACTACTATATGGAAAGTTGGGTTTGGTGGATTAAAAAGCAGAAAGGTGGGCAATGATAGATCAAAAAGAAAAGGTACAATGACACAATGCTGACATCAGCATTGACATCACCCGATGTTGAATAATTATACTTTGATTCATTTACTTCTAGAAGGGACTCTCCTGCCCAGTATGCTTTCGCCAGAGTGTACTAATTCTTGGTCTGTTCCCGAGACACGCATTTCTCATGTGGGCCCACATGTAAAAATGCCGAAAAATAAAATAATTATGTATTTTTATATAAAATTTTAACCCAATGTTGACTGTGATACTAGCACGGGTGGAAGGCGCGGCGGTGTGTGTTTAATGTGGAAAGATATGATTAGCTTTAGATTACTATCAGATTCTTCCAACCACATTGATGGTGTTGTGACAGAGAATGATAAAAGTTGGCGTTTTAGCGGAGTTTATGGATGGCCGGAAGACCGTAATAAACAACTTACTTGGGACTTGATTAGGCATCTTGCAGAATTTGGGCATAATGAATGGCTGTGCGTGGGGGATTTTAACGAGATACTATACAATTTTGAAAAGATTGGCGGCAGATTAAAAGAGGACACCAAGCTTGAAGCTTTTCACAATGCTATGCACGAAGCACACCTAGAAGACTTGGGCTATGAAGACTACTCATATACCTGGACAAATGGCCAAGAAGGAGAGGCTAACATTCAGGAACGACTGGACCGTTGTTTGGGAACAGACGGATGGATCAACCTATTCCCCGACTACAAAGTGCAGCACCTGGTGAGAGTAGGCTCTGATCATTGTCCAATCTTAATTTATTGGACAAATAATAAAAACACCAGAGGCAGAGGACGTAGAAAACGACGGAGGATTTTTCGCTTCGAAACAATGTGGCTCCTTGACGAATCCTGCAAGACGACAGTCCGTGAATCATGGGGCGCACTTAATAATGGGGTCTCATCCAACCCAGAATTATTACAGCAGAAAATTAAACAGTGTGGAATAAGCTTAAGTGCATGGGAGCAGACCCACTTTGGACATGTAAACACACAAATTCAAGAAATTGAAGGAAAGCTTCAGGATGCAAACTTGAAGATGAACATAAATGAGAGAAAAAGGCTTGAGGATACACTGGGAAGGCTACACCAAAAACAGGAAAAAATGTGGCAACAACGGTCCAGAGCCGATTGGATGAAAGAGGGTGATAAAAATACCGCGTTCTTCCATAGAACTGCTACTGGTCGAAAAACGAGGAACACGATCGAAAGGATTCAAGATAGCAATGGCCAGTGGGTGGACGAAGATGATAGGATCGAACTGTTTTTACAAATTTCTTCACTGAGCTCTTCTCGACTGAACCCGGGCTGATCATGGACAGAGCCATCGATGCACTTGAGGAGAAAATGACAGGCGAAATGAATGACAAACTATCCAAACCCTTCACAAAAGAGGAAGTAACGGCTGCGCTCTCCCAAATGCACCCAACAAAATCCCCCGGGCCAGACGGTATGCCTGCTATCTTTTTTCAGAAATTTTGGCCGCTTGTTCAATCTGATATTTTCTCAGTAGTTCTTAATGTTTTAAATGGTACCGTCTCACCAGCCTCCATTAACCATACATATATTGTCCTTATCCCAAAAAAGAAGAATCCAGAGACAGTAATGGATTTTAGGCCTATTAGTTTGTGCAATGTGATCTTCAAAATTATTACAAAAACTATAGCTAATAGGCTTAAATTTCTATTACCTGACCTTATCTCGACCACCCAATCTGCTTTTGTCCCGGGCCGACTCATTACTGATAACGCTCTTTTAGCTTTTGAAACTTTCCACTCGATGAAAAGAAATTTAACTAAAAATCGTGGATCTTTCGCCTCAAATTAGATATGAGCAAAGCCTATGATAGGGTCGAATGGATTTTCTTGCAAAAGGTTATGTTGAAAATGGGTATTTGCAATTCTTTTGTTGATCTAATTATGAAGTGCATATCGACTGTTTCTTTTTCTATTCTTCTTAATGGTCAACCTGGAAAGGTGTTTCACCCCACCCGAGGGCTCCGACAAGGAGACCCGTTATCGCCATATCTTTTCCTTTTCTGTGCAGAAGCCTTCTCATCCATGATTCGAAAGTCGGAAAAGATGGGATTGATTCACGGGATTAGAGTATGCAAACGAGCACCAACCATCACACACCTTTTTTTCGCGGATGACAGCATCATCTTCGGGAGAGCGAACGAAAAAGAATTGGAGTGCATTGCTAATATTTTAAGAAACTACGAAGAGGCATCGGGGCAACGCATCAATCTTACCAAATCAGCCATTTCTTTTAGCAAGGGGGTGGACCAAAGGCGTAAGGCTGTTTTAACGGAAAAAATTGGAGTACCTGGTGTGGATAAGCATGCAATTTACCTTGGCCTACCAACAGTGATTGGGAAATCAAAACAGGAAATTTTCCGGGCTATTATTGATAGAGTTCGAAAAAAGATGAAAAATTGGAAATGCAATACTCTTTCGCTGGCTGGAAAGCTAATCCTCATAAAGTCCGTGGCACAGGCTATTCCCTCATATATTATGAGCACTTTTCTTCTCCCCCATAATATTTGCAAAAAATTAAACTCGATTATTAGCAACTTTTGGTGGGGCCAGATTAATGAGGAGAGACGCACTCATTGGGTTTCTTGGGACCGACTCTGTCGTTCAAAAAGAGAGGGAGGTTTGGGTTTTAGGGATATACAATGTTTCAACGAGGCAATGCTCGCCAAACAAGGATGGAGACTGATAACGGACGAAAAATCGCTCCTAGCTACAATCCTAAAGGCGAGATACTTCCCTAATAATTCGTTTCTAGACGCAACAATTGGCCATAATCCCATCTCATACTTGGAGAAGCATTATTGCGGGTAGGAACGTTTTAGAGAAGGGACTTCGCTGGAATATTAGAGACGGAAAAACTGTTCGCATTTGGCGGGACCCCTGGATCCCTGAGCAACCTGGATTTAAGCCGCTCACCACTAACCCGGGACCTTTGGGTAACAGGAGGGTGGCTGAACTAATAAGAGAGGACGCCCCTTTTTGGAATCAATCGCTGCTCCAAGAAATGTTCTGTCAAAGTGACATAAAGAGTATTCTGACCATTCCATTACGTCTAAACAGGAAACCGGACCGACTTGTGTGGAATTACTCCAAAGACGGAGTATATAAGGTGCGATCTGGATACCACATTGCAAAAATCATCAAGGAATGCAAGAAAAACAACACCTCCACATCTGGTACTGATCAAAGGATTTGGGAATGGGTATGGAAACTAGATATTCCCCCAAAAATAATTTTATTTATGTGGAGGTGTATTAAAGGTATTCTACCCACAAAGCAAGCTCTGAATAAAAGAGGGATCGACATCGACCCCCGTTGTACTCGATGTGGGACTGAATTTGAGACAATGGAGCATGCACTGATAGAATGCCCGTGGGCTTCCTTTTTTTTGGGCGACGGCAGGCCGTTCGATTCCTGGATTCCACACCAAGGGCTCCAAGGGACGATAGAAGATTGGATTCAATCAATGGCGAAGCAAGGGGACCGAGAATCACATGGCTTGTTTGCAACACTCCTTTGGAC
The DNA here is from genome assembly GCA_016081115.2 of Rehmannia glutinosa. NCBI lineage: Eukaryota > Viridiplantae > Streptophyta > Magnoliopsida > Lamiales > Orobanchaceae > Rehmannia > Rehmannia glutinosa. The sequence goes on from CM071927.1 coordinate 44,247,950, forward strand.
GGCATGGTACGCGAGGAATAAAGCTACACATAACTTCAAGGAGCTAGACCACCAATGGTGTTTCTTTTTGCGAGAGATGGTGACCGAACATAAAGAGGCCAAAAATATGCAGTACTTAACAAAAAAGGGAGTTTGTGGCATCTTGGATGAAACCAAGGGGCGACCTGGTAAAAATGAACGCGGACGCATCGATTGTACCAGTGCGGGAACGAATTGGTGTCATTATTCGTGACTCAAATGGCAAGATCATTACTAGTCTTTCGCGGTTTTCCCGACGAAATGAGCATTGAAATAAGCTGAAGCCATGGCATGTAGAGAAGGGGTACATCTCGGCTCACACATTGGGAATTAAGAAGTCAGGCTATGGAATCGGATAATTTGGCCATCTATAACAAAATCCGCACAAAGAACAATTGATTTCTCTTACTCCTAAAATATTGTCGCTGATATTTTAGATTTTATTCCGTTGTTTGATGTGTTCGAACCTAGTTTTGTTAAGCGTCACGGGTATCTTTGTGGCGCACTTGTTAGCGCAATATGCTTTTTCCATTTCTTCTCACGAAACATACATTGGAATTGTACTTGACCATGTGCTCGGGGTCATTGAGTTGGAGGCTTCCTGTTTTGTGACGGTTTGAATGAATGATATGCTACTTTTCTCAAAAAAAAAAAAAAAAAAATTTAATTGACAAATTTAAAGAATAATTTCAAAATAATAAAAATAAATTCATTGAAATTTGTGTGGACAATTTTATACGACAAATTAAAATCTTTCCGAGAGGGGAAAAGGATAAAGACAACATATCAAATCACAACATATATGCTAATTATGTATCCTACATATATTTATCTTGTGACATTGTCACAAAATAATTTGCAACTTCATTGGTTTATTGACCCATTACACCAAATAAATATTTTATTTTTTTCTTCATTTTACAATAACCAAATTTATTTATTTATACAATTATTTTATATACTTATATTTTATTATTGTTAAAGTAATTAACTATAAACTTTCATTTAATTAATATTACATTAATTAAGTATATTAAAAATTAATATTAAAATTAATATTAGCATTTCTTTTAGTTTACATTATAATTATTTATTATTTATTAAAATTTATAGAAAATGTTAATTAATTATTAAAATCATGTTATATAAATTAATTATATATAAAATGAGGATAAACTTAGAATTTAAATTTGAAAGTAGAAGGGAATTTGATGGCAATGTGGGATATTGCATTACACCAAATTTGGGGTATATGAATAGTTTTACATCAAATCTAGTGTAGTGATAATTTGGTGTGTAGTTTAGAGTTGGGTTGGAGAGTGATTTTTGCATATTTGGTGTAATAAGGTGGGATTTGAAGTTGAGTTGAAGATGCTTTCTTACAAAGTAGGAAGAGTTGAGGTATTAGATATTAGTGAACTGGTTAAAGACCACGATGCCCAGACCAAAGGTCTAAAGTTTGAATTTCACCAATCCCTCTCCTCTCAGCAGACATAAATTTATAGTAATGCGATATTGACTAATTTATGATGGAAATAATCACATTCCATAAAAAATGGCGCCATCTATGTTATTTACCTATGGCATCTTGAAATCATCATCAAGAATTGGGAATATCCTCCCTTATTCTGGCATGATTCATTTAACAAGATTCAATTATTAACCGATACCCATCATTCCTTGATGATTCGAAAATTGAAACGTAAATCATTCTAGATTCGGGATTAGTCGATGCTATCCACTTAGGTAGCTACCCAAGTGGGTTCTATGGCCACGGTTCCGGTTCCAAAACCGCCGATTTTCGATTCCTCATTTTGGAGTAACCGAACAAACTCCTGTTGTCTCACGTTCCGATTCCAAAACCGAAACCGAAGCGGTTACTGGTTACAGTTTGGAACCCTGATTCCTCCACGTTCTAGTTCTAGTTTTAACCTTAGGAACCATTTGTTTATCTCTTAATAATTTTTTGATTTTTTAAAATGGTTTATCAATTTCGATTAAAAAAGAAAAATAAAAAAACTTGGAATTAATATTCAATTAAGTTTTGTACTTGATATTAATAATAATATTAAACTCGTATATATATATACACTATTAGAGTATGGAGGAATCAAAGTTCACGTAGTTAAGCTTAAAACATTTGGTTTAAAATGTGTCTTATGTAATTATTAATATAAAACATCATAATAAACATTTAACATTTCTTCCAAATATGTTTACTAAAACATATAAAAATCATTGGTTTTAACCTTGAAGCGCGCTTTAATTGCGGGTTCCACGAAGATTCATCGACGGTTAAAAACGTGGTTCTATGATTTTTGAGACTAAGAAATGAACAGGAACCGACCTACATGGTTCCGGTTTCGATTTTAGAACCACCACGACCATGATTTTGGTTTTGATTTGGAACCCGATTTTGGTTCCATTTGGCCACACTTGATGTGTGTGTGTGTATATATATATATATATATATATATATATATTAGTGTAGGTCTAAGTACATCGTTCATGTGTCCATTTTTATAAAATGAATCAAATATCCATATAGTGAGTCCCGAGTGTGTGTCATTGGAGATCACAATATTTTCAAATTTTCATTTGATATCATGCATACAATAATGATATATATTATCTTATACACGCCAATTATATTTTTATTTTAAAAATTTGATGTAGGGTTAGTCACGGTATTAGAACCGCGGTTCGAATTCTTTCAAAATGAGGAACCAGAACCAGAGTTGTTGCTTCATGGTTCCAGTTCCAAAATCGAAACTGATAGTTTATGTTCCAAACCAGAACCCGATTCCTTCACGGTTTAATCGAAACTATTTTTTTCTCTTTTGATAATTTTTGATTTTTTTAAAAAATAATTTAAAATTTAAGTTACAACAAAAGGAAAAAAAGGAATTGAACTTAATATTCACAATAATATTAAATTTTGGACTTAATATTAATATAATATTAAGTTGCCTACTAGAGTTGTTAAGGTCAGGTCAGACAAGCCCACATGTGCTAGAGGAAAAATTGAGTTGGACCGGACTGGGCCAAATCGTGATCGAGTCGCTATATTTGTAGCCCAGCCTAACCTAACACATGAAAGTACATATAAAAAACCGGGTTGATCGGGTCGGGCCTGTGTTTTCAGGCCAAATAGGCCTGATTCATTTCGTACCTCTAAAAATGAAGCCAACTCGAACTTTTACAGGGCTGGCCCATGGGGCAGACACATTTTGACAGCTCTACTGCCTATGTATCCTCTTAAGGTATAGAGGAATCAAAGTTCACGTAGCTTGTTTACAACATTTGGTTTAAGACGTGTTTCATGCGGATACTAATATAAAACATCAAATAAGCACTTAACATTTCGTGCTGATTATTACAATGGTACAGAATCGGAATGCCTTCAAAATGGCAAATTACAGAAAAGCAGGAAGATTACAAGGAGAAGAACTAGCTATTACAACTTCTCTAATAGAACTTTCAGAAAGCCGAGTCGAGAAGAATCTCTTTCCGCAAAGTAATTACATCCCGGCTAGTGCTCACGGTCTGACGTATTGCTTCCATAGATGAAACGGCTTACGTCTTCTGTGTAGTAGCACCACTAATACAGAAGATCATTCGAACTAGAAAATGTTGAAGACTGGTTGCTGGACTCTATGTGTAGAATGCAGAAAATTGCTTTTTGATGTATCAGAAATTCTCTGAATTTTTCTGTGTAAAATCTGCAATGCACAACAATGAAATTTATAGTCAACCAACACCCGCAGGAGATAACAAAAAGTAGTGGGCATTAATCCAATTGTAACCCAGATGTTACACCCCACTTCTGATATAATGCAAAAGTAGTGGACTCTCTTGAGATGACCATTCTTTGTAGGAGTTACTAACTCCAACGCTTGCCGCAATTTGGACACCTACAATGTCCATATTCATTGGCTCCAACAATCAACAATCAAATGAATCAATCGGGCCAAACCCATTTTCGAGTGGTAAAACTTTAGTGGGCTCGGACTGGGCCCAAAGGGCCAGCCGCCCCAAACATCCCATGCCCATGCCCAGAAGCCCGGCCGGGCGGCGAGAGCGCGCGCGCGTGTGTGACCCTCTTGTGATCTTTCACTTGTGTTATAGTTTATACAACAAATAACACCTTCTAGTAAATAAACTAGGATAAACAATTATTTGTATTCCGTGTGGGATAAGGCAAAAGCATTTCATCTCTCTTTACACAATCTTTACATAATGCCCATTTATGTGGCTACCTTCGTGTATTAATTTCTCACTCACCGAAATTTGATTTTGAGAAATAAAAAATATGAACATTTACTCGAACGTAGATTAGTAATATATAATTTAATTCCTCCGGACTTAAATATTTAGCTCACAGAATATTTGGTTAAAGTCGGTCAACACCCACTTTATCAAAACCAAAATTTCCAACAATCCCCCACATGAGTGAAAATTAATGTATGCATGAATGCGCGAGACATGCAAACCATCCTCAAGAGACAATATTGCATTCGGAAAGGTAGCTTATGGCTTTGAACCTTCACGTAGTCAATACCATTGGGTACACAAGCGGCTTAGTGGACACAACCTTGAACTATTCATCCACGGTGTATACCAAGTCAACAATATTAACACAATAAAGTCTCAACACTTTCTGTTCTCACGTTTTGTGTCCGTTTAGAAGCCATGGAACCTCTTTGAATTCATAAGTGTTACTTTGAAGTGGCTGCACCTCTCACTTATATAGGTAATCTCCTGTCCGGAGTATCTTTGCCATACTCAACCTCAACGAGATGTAGGAATCATTAAAAGTCAAATGACTTAGCCTCACCACAACTTTGCGGTGTTTCAACACTTGGTATTGCTCTCTAGGGATGGGTTATAACATTGTCTCCAAGTGTTACAATATAACCTTCATAGTTTAGTTTTCCCATTGAACCAAGTTTTTGGGATCTCCGGTCATCATGTTTGGGTTACCACTATGTTGGTTATTTTACTTTGTGGACTTTAAGCCCATTCCTCTAGCAATTTACTCAATTGATCTCGATTCAAACCTTTTGTCAAAGGATCTCCCAAATTGTCTTTTGACTTTACGTAGTTAATTGACATCACACCATTTGAGATCAACTGTCTAATCGGTGTTGTGTCTCCGAAGCGAATATGTCGAGACTTACCGTATACATATTGCTCTGCTCTTCCTATAGACGCTTGACTATCACAATGAATCATCACGGAAGGCACATGCTTTTTCCAACATGGAATGTCTTCCAAGACATTTTGAAGCCACTCCGCTTCTTCACTAGCTTTATCAAAAGTTATAAACTCGATTCCATGTGGATCGAGCTATACATATTTGTTTCATGGACTTCCACAATACCGCACCACCTCTAATGATGAATATATATCCACTAGTGGAATAATAATCTTTTGAATCAAAATCCAACTAGCATCACTATACCCTTCAAGTGCAAAAATGGATATCTTGAGTAGTATAGCCCATAATCTAAGGTATACTTCAAGTATTTTAACACCTGTTAACGCTTTCCAATGCTCATGGCTTGGATTGCTCGTGAACCTACTCAACATATTTACTGACGTAGAGCCCAGTGCGGGCGTGTACAATTTGTGATGTACATCGAATCGCCTATTATACGTGAGATTCCATTTGAGCAATCAAGTTTACCTTTATTAGCAACCCGGTTTACACTTAAATCAATGGGCGTCTTTGACGGTGAATCGTCAAAGGCATTGAATTTCTTGAGCACTTTCTCCACATAGTGGGATTGTGACAAGATAATTCCATTAGAGTTCTCACGGCGATTTTTATCCCGAGGATTACATCGGCCAATCCCCATATCCTTCATGTCAAAGTTTCTCTTTAACATTCTTCTAGTCTCCATGATAGTATCATGACTCACGCCCATGATTAACAAATCGTCTACGTATAGACAAACTATGACAAATGCTTCCGATGTCCCTTTGACATATACGCATTTATCACACTCGTTGATTTTAAATCCATTTGCCAACATCGTATTGTCAAACTTAAGATGCCATTGTTTTGGAGCTTGTTTCATCCGTACAAGGATCTTATTAACTTGCACACCTTCTTTTCTTGACCGGGTGCAACAAACCCTTCATGTTGTTCCATGTAGATTTCAACATCTATCTCTCCATTCGAAACGCGTCTTGACATCCACCGATGAATCTCTAGATTGTGCAAAGCGTGAATCGCGAGAAGCACCGAATAGATGCAATCCTCGTTCTTCGGAGAATAGGTATCAAAGAAGTCATATCCTTATTTTTGCTTAAAGCCTTTGGCCACAAGCCAAGCTTTATATTTATCAATAGTTCCATCTCGCTCTATATTTCTTCTTTAGGATCAATTTACATCCTAAAGGTTTATGACCAAGGGGAGATCAACCAACTCCCAGTATGGTTCTCTGAGAATGGACTCGATTTCACTATTGATAGCTTAACTTGCCGAGCGGAGCATCTGGACTACTTAGAGCCTCTCTAATCGAGTTTGGCTCACCATCTAACATAAATGTTATGTAATCGGCCTAAAAGACTTAGCCGTCTTAGACCTCTTCTTGCATCTCGATTCTTCACTAATTGGTGTTGAACCACTTACGATTTGTGAGTTCTTTTATTAGTACTCACTTCTAACTTTTCTCTAGAAGGGTAGACATCCTCAAAGAATACAACATTCCTTGATTCGATTATGGTACCTTGATCATTTAAGGATTTTCGACTTACGTATCATAAACCTATATGCACTACTTTGGTATGCATATCCCACAAAGACACAATCAACTGTCTTTGGTCCAGTTTTAACTTGTTTTGGTTTAGGTATTGCTACCTTAGCCAAACACCCCCACACTTTAAGGTATTTATAAGAAGGCTTACGATTTTTCACAATTCGTAAGGTGTCTTATCTTTCCCTTTAAGTGGTATTTTATTCAATATATGGTTGGGTTAAAAATGACTTCCCCACATATTATGGGGTAATCCTAACTTATCAACATGGCATTCATCATCTCTTTTAGAGTCCGATTTTTATGCGTTCGAGAACACCATTAGACTGTGGTGAATATGGTGTTATTGTTTGATGAATTATGCCCGACTGGGTACATAGTTCTTCAAATGGTGCAACATATTCGCCACCTCTATCACTCCGAATTATTTTAATCCGTCTGCCAAGTTGATTTTCAACATCATTCTTATAATTCTTAAAAGCTTCTAATGCTTCATCTTTGCTTTTTAACAAGTATAAGTAGCAAAACCTTGTGCAATTATCAATAAATGTGATGAAATATTTTTTACCACCTTTAGTTTCCACAAATTTTAGATCACACACATCAGTATGTATCAACTCTAAAGGTGAAGTGCTCCTTTCAACCGAATGAAATGGTAATTTAGCCATTTTAGCTTCAACACAAATTTCACGTTTTCTTTGTGAGTTTAGTTCGTAAATTAATTAATTCTAAATTTACCAATCTTTTTATAGCATTGATTTACATGTCCTAATCTAATATGCCATAAATTAGAGCACTCAACAATATAAAACAAGATTCATTCTTATTCATATTCTCGCCAAAATGGCGTCAAATCGATACATTCATTTTGAGCAGTCCTTTGTCTAGATAACCCCTACCAAGGAACTGTCCAAATTTGCTAAGTACAAACTTTTCGGACTCAAAACTAGTCTAAACCTATGGTTGACCAAAGTGAACCAGAACCGGATTTTTGTAGATGTCAGGGACATGCAGACATCTCTTTCGGCTTCAACTCATTTCCCGAAGTAAGCTTTAGCACCACCGTTCCAATGCCAAAGAACATCGGAAGAGGCGTGATTCCCCATATGGAGCTTCCTTCCCCGTCGATGGGATGTAAGAAGAAATGCATCCTGATCGAATGCAGGACATGGCAAGTGGCACCTGTATCCACAAACTATTCTTTCGGTTATCCATCAAATTGGCTTCAAACACCACCACCGACATGTCAACATCTCATCAGTTCCTTTCTTCAACCACATTAGTATTGGGATCATGCGTTTTGTTTTCTTTTTCTTTGGTTGGCGGCGTCTTTTGCTATATGGTTCGGTTTGCCACAATTGTAGCAAGCTCACCGAATTTTCTAGTTGCGGTTTCTTGCCTTTATCGTTAGGCCTTTTCTTCGGATTACTTGACGAGCGTGCTCCATCAAGTTGGCTTTTGACTCCATAGGGACAAGCTTGGACTTAGAGTCAATCCTCCTATTGTCTTCCCAATTATGAGTTTGTGATCGGATCCTCTAGTCCCATCTCCTTTCGCTTATGTTTGAGATAATTCTTGAAATCCCTCAAACTTGGGGCAATTTCTCAATCAGGCGGTCACTTGGAATGCTTTCGACAAAGCCATTCCCTCGACAGTGATTTCATGTAGGATCAACTGGAACTTCTGAACTTGTTCCATCACGGTTTTAGAATCAACCATCACAAAATCCAAGAACTTACCGACAACAAATTTTTTTGTCTTGGCATCCTCGGTTTTGTACTTCTTCTCCAAAGAATCCCACATTCTTTGGAGGATTTCACAAAGACAATACACACACTGTAAAGTGCATCACTAAGTCCGTTTAGGACATAATTACGGCACAGAAATCACCCTGGCCCCATGCATCAAACGCAGCTGCGTTTTTCGAAAGATTCGTTTCGTTCTCGGCAACAACGGGAGCGTCTCGGTCGATATTTCGCCAAACTCGGGGTAGTCGGGTAAAACAATATTTTTCTGCGCCTCTTGAAGTCGAAACCCATGAATTTTTGGGTTTCTCGAAGCGGGAGGGATGATTGGGGTTCTACTTGAGCTTGCCATCGTGAAGTTCATAATTGCTTTGCGTTTGTTGATTACAATGGTACAGAATCGGAAATGCCTTCAAAATGGCAAATTACGTAAACAGATTACAAGGAAAAGAACTAGCTATTACAACTTCTCCAATAGAACTTTCGAATGCCGAGTCGAGAAGAATCTCTTTCCGCAAAGTAATTACGTCATTAGTGCTCACGGCCTCGACGTATTGCTTCCAAAGATGAATCGACTTACGCCTTACGTGTAGTAGCACCACTAATACTGAAGCTCATTCAACTAGAAAATGTTAAAGATCGGTTCTTTGGACTCTATGTGTAGAATGTAGAAAATTGCTTTTTGATGTATCGAAAATTCTCTCGAATTTTTATGTAAAATCTGCAATGCACAACAATGAATTTATAGTTAAGACCCGGCAGGAGATAACAAAAATAGTGGGCATTAATCCAATTATAACATCCCAAATGTTACACCCCACTCTTGCATGACATAAAGTAGTGGGCTCTCTTCAGATGACCATTATTGTAGGAGTTACTTACTCAGCGGTTGCACGAATCGGACACCTACAATGTCCCGTTTCATTGGCTCCAACGATCACTTGATAAGTCAAGCCTTTCCGAGTAGCAAAACTTTAGTGGACGTGGACGAGCCGAGCCCGGGCCGTGCCAGGCGGCGGCGCGTGTGGCCCACTTCAGTGATCATCCACTTGTGTTATAGTTTATACAACATATAACACCTTCTAGTAAATAAACTAGGATAAACAATGATTTGTATTCCATGTGGGATAAGGCAAAAGCCTTTCATCTCCCTTTACATAATCTTTACATAATGCCCATTTATGTGGCTATCTTCGTGTATTAATTTCTCACTCATCGAAATTCGGTTTTGAGAAATCAAAAATACTACGAACATCTACTCGGAACGTAGATTAATAATATATAATTTAATTCCTCCGAATTAAATATTTAGCCACCGAATATTTGGTCAAATTCGAATTAGACACCCACTTTATCAAAACCAAAATTTCCAACATCTTCTAGCATATTTTCTTGAAAAATAAATATAATCGGTTTTAACCTTAAACCCGACAATTTTAATTCTTTGGATTACGCCTTCCATGGTTTTTGACAACAAGGAAGTGTAATTGGAACCGGCCTACACGGTTCATGTTCCGACTTCAGAACCAGGTTCATGTCAATGGTTCCGGTTCGATTACGGTTTGGAACTTGGTTTTGATTCATTTGGAACCGTCGACCACGATTTCGATTCGATTTGGAACCCGATGTTTTATTTGGCCACCCTAATATGATGAAATACTGAAAAAAAAAGCGAAAAAAAAAGGATCATGAGCGTACAAGGTAGCATACGATAGAGTGATACAATACATGCGTAATCATTTTTTAGAATCAATTCCTAGAATATTATTATGATTTCTTTTAGGAAACAAACATCCTCCAATTCAAATGAGCCAGCCAGCCAGCTGCAGTCCCCACCCCACCCCCACCCCAATTAATAATTTGATATTCTATATATACACAATATATACGCCCACCACTTTTCTCAACTTACTCACCTCTCATCATTCACCCCAAAAAGTGCCTCCCCATAATTGTCCAATCTTTGAAACCCTTTTTTTCTTCATCCATGGAGGCCACCCCACCCCACATCGCCATTCTCCCTTCCCCAGGCATGGGCCACCTAATCCCCTTGGTAGAATTCGCCAAGAGACTCCACCACCACCACCATTTTTCCACCACTCTCATCATCCCCACCGACGGCCCTCTCTCCGCCGCCCAAAATACCTTCCTCTCCGCCCTCCCCTCCGCCATCGATTACATCCTCCTTCCGCCCGTCAGCTTCGACGATTTGCCGGCGGACGTCAAAATCGAGACGCGTATTTCGCTCTCCATAACCCGTTCCCTGCCGTCACTTCACGACGCCGTTAAATCGCTTCATGAGAGCAAAAACCTCTCCGCTTTTGTGGTCGATCTTTTCGGCACTGATGGGTTTGAAGTCGCTTTTCAACACAAAATCCCTCCGTACGTTTTTTTCTGTTCTACTGCTATGGCTCTGTCTCTGTTTCTTTACTTGCCCAAATTGGACGAAACGGTGTCGTGTGAGTATAGGGATGTGACCGAGAAGTTGCGGATCCCGGGTTGTATCCCGATACATGGAAAGGATTTGTTAGACCCGGTTCAGGATAGGAAGAACGATGCCTATAAATGGGTTCTTCATCATACGAACAAGTATAAATTGGCTGAGGGTATTTTGGTAAATAGTTTTAAAGAACTGGAACCTAGTGCCATTGAAGCTTTGCAGGTAAAGGAAAATGGTAAACCAATTGTTTATCCAATTGGGCCTTTGGTTCAAATGGGCTCATCAAAATCTGAGGTTGATGGGTCATGTGTCTGTTTGAAGTGGTTGGATGAGCAGCCCAGTGCCTCTGTTTTGTATGTTTCTTTTGGTAGTGGTGGGACCTTATCACATGATCAGATAATTGAGCTTGCACTAGGTTTGGAAATGAGTGAGCAAAGGTTTTTATGGGTTGTTAGATGCCCAAATAGCACAACTTCCAATGCTACATTTTTTAATATTCAGAATTCTGATGACCCATTGGCTTATTTGCCACAAGGGTTTCTAGAGAGGACCCGGGGCCGGGGCCTTGTGGTGCCCTGTGGGCTCCACAGGCGAAAATCTTGGCCCACGAGTCGTTAAGCGCGTTTCTAACACATTGTGGTTGGAATTCGATTCTCGAAAGTGTTGTCAATGGGGTGCCGATGATTGTCTGGCCACTTTATGCGGAACAGCGAATGAATGCGGTAATGCTGCATGAGGATGTGAAAGTGGCCTTGAGGCCTCAAGTCGGAGAAAATGGGTTGGTGGGGAGAGTGGAAATCGCGAATGTTGTTAAGTGTTTGATGGAAGGAGAAGAAGGTAAAAGTATTCGTAGTCGAATGAGGGATCTCAAGGATGCTGCTGCAAAGGTACTTGGTGAAAATGGTTCTTCTACAAAATTACTAGCTGAATTGGCTACCAAATGGAAGAGTAATAACACTTCTATTTGAACTTGAACGATATTTTCCAATAATTTTATATTTTGTCTATTTATTTTTGTAAAGTATGTGAAATTGTCCACCATAAATTATGCACGTACACGTGCGTAATGTATGAGCACATCATGCACGATGCACGTGTATATTTTTTATTTTTATTTTTATTTTATCTTATCTCTTTGGTAGATAGATTTATTATGATATTTTGCTTTATCTTTTGGCTTTTCAACGTAGGGCACGACCACATGTTTGTATTGGCTAATGTATGATTGTGGTTTGTTTGTAATTAATGGAGAATATCCGATTGTGCAACAATAACTTTGTTGTGATTCAATTTGTACTATTGGCTTATATAAATGTAGCCATTATGCAATTGTGAAATGTTAGGTGGGCGTGGGATTGGTACATCAAAGAAATTAAATAGTAAGAAGAAACTCATCCCCGTCACATCATATACAGGAGAGTGCCCAATAATTGAAATACAATGGAGTGGGAGGGTATTAAGAATAGGCAAAATTATTTTTTAGTCCTCTGCCTGGCGCGCCACCCGGAGATTTAGTCGCTTTTTTTTCTCGACATTGAGTTTAGTCCTTTAAATGGACAAAATTGGACTTTTAGTCGCATTCATAACATAACAAGTAAATGTTCTGCTAATGGATTTTCTTTAATTCAAACTTTAAATAAATTTTAAAAAATAATAAAATATTATCCATGATAAAAAAAATGAGTTTTAATTTTATATTTTTAATTTTTATTTGAAATGTGTGTGAAGCCCCGATTTTTCCGAGCTATTAATTGATCCTTATTATCGTTTATACTTTTGATCGACTATTTTACCGCGTCATTTTGACGGGTAATTTTTAATAATACATATATTTTGTACTTTATTTCATTTTATTTAATTACTTGTGATCATGATCTTTATTAATTCTATTTTGCATTTATGATCACTTGGTTGATCATTATTACTATTTTTGTATTTATTAGTCACCTTAGAATTTTAAGAGACTATTTATTTTAGAGACTTTTACCTTATAGAATTAAGAATTTGATTTAGATTAAGTGATCATGAGACTTATAAGTGATCAAGGAAATCACTAATTATTTTGGAGATTGATATATTTCATCTATTATCATCAAATTTGGGACAAAAAAATATATGTAATTACCATATTGCCTTAGTATGGACGACCAACATGGATATTTTTGGAATAAAAATATCATCCAACTCTTGTCACCTACACCTTATATTAGTCATCTTGTGTATAGTTATACCATTAATTCAAACATTATACACATCATCTCTTATATTATTCTTTAATAATATTTTTTGCCAACATGTTGGAAGTCTTCCAACATTCCATTCAAACCAAGTCTTTGCACATACCTTTGACCCTCAAATTGTCTCCCATGCATGAGGCAAAATCAAGACACAATTTGAACAAAATTCCTCCCCCTCACTCATCATAGTGGACGGCCAAATGGCCATTTTTGTGTCAAAATTCATCTCATTTTTCATCTAACACATTTACTCTCAAGCAAAACTTCTCCTCCTTCTCTCTAAAAAAACTCCCAACTTCTCTCTATTCTTCCTTTCACTTTCTTCTTCAATACTTAGAAAAATTTCAACATTTTCATCCTTATACTCCATAAAATCGAACACCCCCTACAAGGTAAGAAATTTTATCTTCAATCCATTTTTGATATCACATTGTTCATCTCTTCCACCTTCTTAACTTAAGTTTGAATTTGGTTTGGAGGTACATTTAGAAGACTTTGAAGATTAGAGCTTGACAACACTTTTGAAGAAGGACTTCAAACTTGAAGAACAACTAGTAGAACAATTTGGACTACAAGGTAAGAATTAAGTCTTGCACCTTCCTTCCTACTCTTTTTATTTTTTTCAAATTTTAACACCCCTTTTTCATTTTTGAGAAATAGGGGCTGACTTTAGATGATTTTGGAGTTGAACCAAAATTTCCAATTTTTAAGCTTCAACTAGTCTCCAAACACCTACTACACAAGGTAAAGTGTAGTCCTTCTCATTTCCTTAATTCCTTCTTTTTCTCCTTAATTTTTCTCTCATTTTTCTAACTTCAAATTTTTGATATTTTTTTTTTTTGAATTAGGGGCTGACCTAAGAAGCTTCATCCAAAATTGGGAAATTATCCTTTTATTTCACAATTTTCAATTTTAAGGTGGGTGGAAAAATATTTTCCAACTATTAGGTGTTTTATTAAAATGCATGTAGAAAATTGATCATGAGCCTTGAGATATATATAATCTATGTATTGCATGTCAATTTTATGTATCAAGTCATGAAAATTCTCAAGAGTTGCTCAAATTTGCTATTTATTGAATTTTAGGTGCATGCATGTGCAATTTAATATTTTAATTGGTGAATTCTTGTATGTATTAGACATGCATGTGTATGATCTTTAAAATATATATTTTGGATGCCTTACAACCTGGAAAAGTCGAGCATAATTGATTAAATTTCAATTTTGGACTTAAAAATGTAAAAATGGAAAGTTGGTGGACTAAATTGCAAGAAAATGAAAGTTAAAGGACCCCTCTGCAAATTTCGAAATTTGGGACTGTACTCAGGTTCAAAAATGACTTTTGGACATTTTAATAAAGTTTTAAGAGTTTTAAGATAAATAAAATCAACCTTTAAAAGCCCAAGGACTAGATTGTAAAATTTTGAAAGTTTAAGGGCTACTTTGCAATTTTTAAAACTGTACCAGACCTAAACTTTAAAATTTGAAATTTTTACTCTTAAGGTACTGGGAATTTCATATTTTAAAAGTATTCCAAAAATCCAAGTGGTTAGGGCTTGGAAAGTAATTTTACAAAAATTGAGGGACTAATGTGTAAAATACTAAACTTGAGGACCCAAATGAAATTTCCAGGACTTATGCAGCCCATGCACCTGGAAATACTAACTTAACTATAACTTAATTATATTTTGGACCCAAGGTTCAAATTTCATGACAATTGGACCCCTAAAAGCCTTAAAGGCAATTATTTCAAAATAGGACAAAAATGATATTTTCAAAAGTTAAAGGACCTACACATATTTATTTTAAAAACTGCTTTTGTCCCAATATCCCACTAACCTTAATGATATTTTACAAATGGAATCACATTAAAAGCCCTTCCGGTTTGTGAGTTCCGATTATTTTAAACTTAAGGTCCGAATTGACAATTTTTACAAATTTGGGGCCAATGTGAGAATTTTACAAAATCTCGACCTCAAAATTTTAAAAACCTGAATCTCTGGACAATTTGGAGAATTTAGGAACTGACCTCTTAATTTTTCAAGGTCGGGATATTTATTTATTCAATTTTTAACCCCAAAAGTGTTGGTTTTTACAAAACGGGGCTAAATTACAATTTTTCTTTTATAAAGGACCTAACTCAAATTATTTTCTCTTTTACTAAAATAGCCCTGGATCCTCTGACTTGGAGATTTAATTAAAGTATTACTTTCCCAAAAACCATCGACTTATCGGATCAATTTGACCGATTAATACCCGATCGCGGAGCGACTTCCTCGCCTTGCGATTTTGAATCTATAACGGGACCTATGTTCCACCTAATCTTTCAAGATATCGAAGGTTGCTTATCCTTCCGATAATCATCTTCATCCAAAACTCCACCAACGCCAAAATCGCTGCTCGCGAATTTTCAAAAAAAATTCATGAATCGCTTCCAATCAATAATACTCATTGCTGTTGGTTGATGCTGTACTTGTATTTACTTTCTGCCTGAGTCAACTTGGTGTGTCGAGCTCACAATCGGAATGGATACATCGGGGATGGAACCGGCAGCTCGGCTTATTCCACTCTTCCTACCCCATCGTCTTAATCCCGAATCGAGGGACGGAGTTTGTCCAAGGAAAGCGGGTCGTAGTACTTAAGGTATAATCATGATTATGACAGATCCGAGCCTTGCAAGCTCCACTGTGGATTTTGTCTTTGCTATGGAGCGATAAGGTGCTTCCGTCTTGGACCATCCCGCCTGGGGAGTTACAAGGAAGAACGAAGGAATCGCTTTCCCGATCCACACGATTCCGGAGTTATCGAACCCGTTTGGTTGGCGCTACAAATCCGTACGCAACCGCTACTTGTTTTGCATTGGTTGGCGTTACATTTCCGTGACGCAACCATTATTTGCCTTGCATGGGATTAGCGCTACATTTCCGTAGGCAATCCTACTGTCTTGACCGAATCACATAGTGCTCGTGTGACCATAAATGTTTTCTCAAATCGTATAAGTATATTACTTAAATATTTTTATCACGACGCTTGTGAATCGTGTGTGAATTCATGCATCATACTCACGCTTTTCATATAATCAAGTTTTCTCATTAACTATATTGCGCCACACTTGCACACGATCACCCCATCCATTGAGATTTGTCTCATCCCCACCTTTTTCTAACCTTAGATGAGAATTTCGTTGAAGAAGCGGGCCGGCTCTGGATTGAGACCTTGTACTCTGCGTGTTGGATTCATTCTTGTTGTTGATTGGACTCTTTTCTTATGTTGTTGTCGGACTTTTGTATTTCTATCCATTCCGGTTTGTAACCGAAGGGCGTAGGACCCTTTGACTTTAAGTTGCTATATTTTGTTGATTTTCGGGTTGTAATATGGATTATGGATCGTAGACTGTAGTTGTATTCGTACTTGTTATTTTTATTTCCGCTGCTATTTAGACTCTGTTTCATTGGGTTCTCGTTGATATTTGTCTGGACTGTTGGTTATTGTATTTAAGTTGTGGATCGTTCGTCGCATCCCGTTTGGGGCGTGACAGTTAGAGTGGTATCAGAGCTCGGCTAGTAAGATGGAAACTTACACCGAGCTGACCCAGGATAGGACCCTCGGTTTGTGTTTTGGGTAGTACCGCGACTTGACCAATTAAGTGTGAAATCGATTTCAAATTGGCATAGAACCGTCTTATTGATATTTGAACTAAGTTAGAACGCATATTTTGAGATTTCATAGTCATACTTGTCTTGACTTAGTTGCTTCTTGATGATTTTCCTTATTTGTTCTTTCCTTATTCTCATCTTATCTTTCCTCTACCTTTGACTGATCCGCCTTAGTTTTGGTGTGATCGGGATGGAGCCGACCCCGCCTTCATGGTGGGATGTTTTCCATGCCCGTGTTGAGCGGGAATATTACCGGGCACTGATGATTCACTGACACCGGGAGAGTGATCGCGCGACCACAGAGCTAGCCCAGGAGCGCCAACGTAATAGGGACTGACTCAGCGCTTGGCGATGAGCCAAGATGAGAAAAGCGAATCGACCACTGTCATCAAGGACCGAGATAACACCATAAGAGCGCGGGAGGACCAAATCAGAGTATCCAGGGAGCGCCTGGATAACATGCGAGAAGATGAAAAGGGCAAGTGACGGCCGCCAGAAATGAGAAATTGACGCCCGCCTATCCCGCGACACCGTCCGAGCGCTTGAGGAGACCCTCATCAAGCGAGATGACATCATAGAGGACCTTACACAGGCCCTAGCTCGGAGAGACGCCGCACTAGAGGCTGCTTTGGCGGCAGCCAATGTTCAGCCGTTGCCACCGCCCGAGGTGGAACCCATACCGACGCGAGGAGGATCCCGAGGAGGATCCGATCAACATTGGAGCCGGAGGCACTCGAGGCTGCTCCACTCGATGAGGCTTAGGGATTCGAGCGGTGGTTGGACTTCGTGGATTGGCCGAAGTTGGCGCCACCTCGGCCCGACCCAGCCGATTATGGACATAGCGGCGCGCGATGATGGCGATCTCACCGATTAATTAGGCGATTGTTAGTTTGTACTTCATTGTTGTAGTCGCGTATTCGATGATGTACCTTACTTTCTTTTGTACTAGATTCGAGATGTATTTTGGGTTCCGATGTATCGACTTAGTATTTTCTTTGTTGTACTTTGGGTGTATTCAAGTTTTACATTAATGGATATACCTTTTGCTATTTATTCGATGTCTTTGTGTTGATGTTACTTTCCTGCGATATTACTTGCTTTACGCGAATAATTATTGTATTCATTTACTCGTGAATCGCAACTAACGCTTCAAGATACGTAATGGCCGAACATCGAGGACGTGGGAGACCTCGTCGCGTCCCCGAGGAGTTGATGATGTACCCGGGGGACCGGTACCCTCTCCGAATTACCACCGCCTCCTCCACCTCGGCCGAGAGACAATTTGACCGCACAAGCCTTACAAAGAAATCTGGTTTTTATGAGGCAACAATGCGCAGAGCCTCAACCCCGTGCTCCCGGACACGCAAGAGAGGCGAACGATCGCACGCTGGAGCGATTTGCGATTCGACCCACCAGCCTTCTTGGGAGAGCCGGACGATTTGAAAGCAGAAGAATGGGTAGAGAAGTTGGAGAATATCTTCAATGCTCTTCAATACTCCGACGAGCAGAGAGTCACACTCGCCGTATTTCGTCTGGAATCGGCTGCTAGAGACTGGTGGAGGGCAAGGAGAGATGGGAACAGGGGACCGGGTAGTCGAACATGGGGAAATTTCTTGGCTGAGTTCAATGAACAAGATATTCTACAGGTTGTGAAAGAAGCGCGCCGAGATGAATTCCATAGATTGAGGCAAGGGAACCTGACTGTAGCTCAGTACGAGTCCGAATTTCACCGATTGTCCAAGTATGCTCTAGGGACAATCAGTACCGAAGAGGATAAGCTTTACAAGTTCACTCGAGGATTGAAACTGGAACTTCAGAAACAGTTCGATCGTTGAACCGACAACCTATTCAACCGCCGCGGTAAAGCGACTCTCCGCATTGAGTCGAGATCGAACCGTATTGGGCCAGATTCAACAGAACAGGCCATCGAACAGTCTTAAGAGGACAACTGTTGGACAACCATCTAAACCGTCTGCTAAGTTTCAGAAGGGACCAGTTAACAAAACAGATAAAGGAAATGGACCAGTACAAGGAAAGCCGGGTCAAGTGTGTGCACATTGCCGAAACGACATACTTTGCCAACGATCATTGGCGTAAGCAAGGTGTTTGCTGCGCTTGTGGTAGTAATCCGCACCAACCGCAAGATTGCCGGAAGTACAATGGCCAATGACCGAACCAAACAGACGCACCCACGAGGCGGAAATGGCCAGGAAATCGGGCAAGGATGCCCGCTCGAGCTTTGCACTAGCCTGGACGGAGGCTCGGGAGGCAACAGATGTGGTGGAAGGTACACTTCTAGTATCTAACCACTATGCTAAAATATTGTTCGACCCTGGATCAACGCATTCATTTGTTGCACCGCATTTTGTACACAAACCGCATGCATGCATGGAACATATGCCTATATGTTTAGAAGTGTCAACTCCTATGGGTGCAAGTCGGATAACATATATTATCTATAATGCATGCAAAGTTAAGATTGCTTTGAGATAAACTTTCCGCCGATTTGATCTTACTACCTATATCCGAATACGTGTTATTGGGAATGAATCAAGGTTATCTCGCACACCATACACAAATGGACTGCCATAACAAGTCCATTAAGCTATGTGAACCCGGAAAACCCGAAGTGGAAATTTCGGGAAGGGCACGAGTTAAGATTGCCCCAATCATTTCTCGCAATGAAAGCGAGGAGGGCGATCACTAGAGGGGCTCAAGGTACTTGGCGTTTGTAATTAACAAACCTAAGGTTGAGACATAAATCAACCAAGTACCTGTGAGTGTCGGAATATACGGATGTATTTCCACAAGAACTCACCACCTCCCTCCCGGGATAGGAAGTCGAGTTCACCATCGAGGTGTTGCCGAGGGGACTGCCGCCCCGATCGCTTAACACCGTATAGAATGGCTCCTCTTGAGTTACAAGAGTTGAAAACGCAATTACGTAAACCGATGGATGTGGGATTTATCCGACCGAGTGCGTCTCGGGGGAGCACTGTCTTTGTTCGTCAAAAGAAGGATGGTACATTAAGACTATGTATAGATTATCGTGGTCTTAATAGCGTGACCATCAAGAACAAATATCCCCTCCCGAGGATAGATTTAACTATTTGATCAACTTCAAGGAGCGACGATGTACTCGAAGTTTGACTTACAACAAGGATATTACCAATCAAGATCCGCGAGGAAGACATTTCAAAATCGCATTTCAAACCCGATATGGACACTACGAGTTTGTAGTAATGCCTTTGGTCTAACGAATGCACCAAAGAACATTTATGGACCTGATGCATCGAGTCTAAATGTCATATCCGAAGAAGACAAGGTCACTAAGGTTCTAAATGTTCTCCTCGGTTCATGGTCGAAAAAGGTGACGGCAATCACGGAAGCTCAAAATCTCGAAACTCTCAAGTTTGATGAGCTCATTTGAAATCTCCTCATCTACGAAGTATATCTTAAAGAGAGGGAAAATTCCAAACCATCCACCTCTCAATCGGGTATGCAAATTATTCTTAAAGGCTTAGCATCTTGTTCAAATAATTCATATTATGCTAGTGATGAAGATGATGAGGAGAGGCGGACTCTTGTCTCGAAAATTTGCCGAGTTAAGTAAATAAAAATATGGCAAGAAAGTTAAGAGACAACTCATGCTTCAAATGCGGAAACCCGGGTACTACATAGTCGATTGCACGAAATTAGCGGAGGAGGAACAAAAGAATAAAATGCATTTTCCTAAAGAAGAAAGCTCTTAATGCGGAAGCAAAAACATGGGATGAGCTCCTAGCCACATCCGACGAGCGAGGAAGAAGAAGCCGAACATGGTCTTATAGCAATAGACGATGAAATCAATGAGGTGCGCTCTAATTCTTCATCATCTTCTTTAGTTGATGAATTACAATGTGATTATGACGAATTACAAAATGAATTTAGAGATATAATTTGCTAATACAAACTTTTAAAAAAGGAGTTTAAAGAGCTCAAATTGAAAAAAACTATTTACTTCTTATGAATCTCTTGACCGAGCTCATTCTATTACCCTTGCTAAAATGCATACTCTTGATTTCGAAAAACAAATGCTCACAAAAGAGATTGAAAATTTAAAAAAGGATGTGCATCGTTTTAATTTAAGCACGTATAAGGTTACAAAAATTCTTGATACATAAAGAAGTAAGCATTCAAAATTAGGAATCGGTTATAAACCTTTTCAAAATGTTTATAAGAAAAATGACCAATGTCCAACTTTTATACGTCTTTAGTAGTCATAATGTTATTACTTGTTTTTATTGTGGTAAAAATGGACACTATGCCAATGATTGTAAATTGAAAAATAGCTTTAGTCATTTTTGGAGACCCAAAGATCTCAAGACTAACCCCCATGGACCCCAAAATTATAGGGTACCTAAAAATAATTCATTTGTAGGTGCTAGGGGCTATAACCATTTCGGAAGATTCAAAATGGCTCGTGGACAGCGGGTGTTCACGCCACATGACCGGAATGAGAGAACTTTTTACCAACATCAAGCTCCAATAAGAAGGCATGGTTATGTTTGGGAATGGCAAGGGCAGGATTCTTGGAAATGGAGAAATTTGTAACTCTTCTCTCTCTCTTAGTAATGTCTTATTAGTTGAAGGGCTTAAGTTTAATTTGATAAGTGTTAGCCAACTTTGTGATTCAAATTACAATGTTACTTTAAATAAAGAAAAATGCCTTATTCTAAAAAATGATAAAATTATTTGTGAAGCAAATAGAAAAGACAAGCTTTATAAAATTTGGACAAGTGATTTGGTTAGTCAAAATATTTCTTTTCTTATCGCCAATAATGATTTAACTAGCTTATGGCATAGGCGAATGGACATGTTGGATACAAAAATTGCAAAATATTTACTAAAACCAACATGTAAAAGGATTACGCAAATTAAGTTTTGAAAATCTTGGCTTTTGTGATACTTATCAAAAGAACAAATTAGTTAAAAGTAGTTTTAAGCCCAAAAATAAAATTTCCACCACCAAGCCTCTATAATTACTTCATCTTGATTTGCATGGGGATATTGGTACGACTAGTTTAAGTAGAAAATATTACACTTTTGTTATAGTCGATGATTATTCCCGATATACTTGGGCTATTTTTCTTGCTAATAAAAGTGATCTTTGTTAATGAGTTTGCTAAGTTGTATAGACTTATTGAAAATGAAAAAGAAGATACTATTAAGTCTATTCGAAGTGATTGAGGCAGTGAATTTGCTGGTGAATTTAGAGTCTTGTGTGAAACCAAGGGATATGCTCACAATTGTTCGGTTCCGAGAACACCACAACAAAATGGAGTAGCCGAAAGGAAGAATAGAACTCTTCAAGAAATGAGTCGGTCAATGCTCAATGAATTTTCACTTCCAAAATATTTTTGGGCCAAAGCCGTAAGTACCACATGTTATGTTATTAATCGAGTACACCTTCGTCCTAAGTTAAATAAAACACCGTATGAGCTTTGGAAAGGAAAAACTCCAAATATTAGTTACTTTAAAATATTTGGGTGTAAGTGTTTTATTTTGAATACCAAGGATCAATTGGACAAACTTGATCTTAAGGCCGATGAAGGAATATTTATGGGGTCAACCAAGAGCAAAGCATATCGGGTTTATAATAAGACTAGCATGGTAGTTGAAGAATCTATTCATATCAAATTCAATGAAGTCTCGGTGTTGAAAGGATACCCAATGATGAAAGTGATGAAGAAGATGATATTGAACCAATTGTTCCAAATGATGCTTAAAATGATCAACCTTCCACATTAAATGATCAACCTTCAACTTCAAATGTTCCACAAGAAGACAAAGGTGATAACTCGGATCTTCCAGTTGTTCTAAAATTTAAAGGATATCATCCAAAGGATCTCATAATTGGGGACCCTCTAGACAAAGCATGACTAGAAGGAAATTTGGCGAGAAAGCTTTTATTTCTCAAAAAGAGCCAAAAAATGCAAAAGAAGCAATTGAAGATGAGGATTGATTTTTAGAAATGCAAGAGGAGTTGAATCAATTCGAACGAAATGATGTTTGAGAATTGGTACCTTGTCCTCCATCACAAACAATTATTGGTACAAAATGGTTATTTTGAATAAACTCGATGACCAAGCAACATAGTTCAAACAAGGCAATGTCAAAGCTCAAGGGTATTCTCAATAAGAAGGTATTGATTATGATGAAACTTTTGCACCGTAGACGTTTAGAAGCTATTCGTATTTTACTTGCCTATTCTTATTTAAAAAATTTCAAGCTTTACCAAATGGATGTTAAATCCGCTTTTCTAAATGACTTTAATCAAGCGAAAGACTATGTAAAACAACCTCCGGGTTTAAAAATTTTCAAGGCCAAATGATGTTTACAAACTTAAAAGGCCTTATATGGTTTAAAACAAGCAACCCGACCATGGTATGATAGACTTAGCTCTTTTCTTTTGAAAAATGAATTTACAAGAGGTAAAGTTGATACTACTCTTTTTGTTTTCGAAAAAGGGCAAGATTTCTTATTAGTTCAAATTTATGTTGATGATATTATATTTGGTGCTACTAATGATTCTCTTTGCAAGAAATTTTCCAAGTTGATGTGAATTTAAGATGAGTATGATTGGGGAGCTCAATTTCTTCCTTGGACTCCAAATAAAGCAATGCCAAGAAGGCATTTATATATCACAATCAAAGTATACAAAAGAACTTCTAAAGAAGTTCGGAATTGAAGAAGGAAGAACCGTCACTACTCCAATGGCAACCAACGTCAAGCTTGACAAGGATGAAAAAGACAAGTCGGATGATGAATCAAAATATCGGGGTATGATTGGTAGTTTACTTTACTTAACCACAAGTAGACCCGATATTCTTCATGCCGTATGCCTATATGCTCGTTTTCAAAGCAATCCCAAGAATCTCACATGAGTGCCATTAAAAGAATTTTTTGATATTTGAAAGGCACTATTTCATATGACTTTTTTTATCCAAAGAACTGAAAATTTTCTCTTAAAGGCTATAGTGATTCTAACTATGCGGGATATATTGATGATCGCAAGAGCACCTCCGGATCATGTCAATTTTAGGCGATTGACTCATATCCTGGTTTTCGAAAAAGCAAAATTGTGTATCTTTATCAACGGCCGAAGCCGAATACATTTCTGCGGCCTTTTGTTGTACATAACTCCTTTGGATGAAACAAACCTTAGCGGATTACAAATGTTCTTTTAAAAATGTCCCTATATTTTATGATAACACGTCCACTATAAATATTGCTCAAAATCTGGTTCATCATAACCGAACAAAACATATTGAGGTTCGTCATAATTTTCTAAGGGATTGCGTTTTCAAATGAAAAATTGAGATGTGTTTCATTCCGTCTTAAGATCAACTCGTGGATATTTTTACAAAACCTTTAACGACGACGAGTCTTTTGCGTCAATTCAAGCTCGTTTAGGCATAATGCATATCGAATAAGGTCTATGATTGCATTTTGTGCATTTTTAAAACTTAGGGAGAAAAATCGGATTTTTAAATCAAAATGATAAGGGTCTTTTTATGCACGTTTTATGTGTATATTTGACTAGAATTCGAGTTATTTTATTGTTAGTATTGTAAATTTTTGATTGTACATAGTTCATATTACTCCAAGTGCTTTTATTGATGTAGATTGACCATTCGGGGCTAATTTTGGTGAATTTCGGACCATGGATTCATGTCAAATCATACCGGGAGTTTAAGGATGCGTAAACGCGCTCGAAATTCCAAGCCAAACGCGCGTCATTTTGGGGCCTTTTTGGTCCAACATGGCCAGGGGTGTCGGCAACACGGCCATGTTGAAGGAGATCAAAAGAGGAGAAAAAAACGCACAAAAAAGTTCCGAACACGGCTGGCCAGTCGTATAACACGGCCGTGTTGTCCAACACGGCCGTGTCGTCGCCTATTTTCAACATTTTTTATGCAAAGACGCCGGCCGTGGCCGTCTTTAACATGGCCGTGTCGGGCCACTTTCGCACACTTTTTCTTTGCGGAATTTGGGGAAAACTCACCAACCAATCCATTTTGGCCACTTTTGTACACCTTTAACACCCTATTTTGCTTAAACATGTCTCCATGTCCCCTCCTCATCAATTGAATACAAGAATTCACCAACCAACAAGGAAAATGGGGTGATTGTTTAATAAAAGAGAGTACTATCATTGTATTGGTTGCTTGCCTAAAAGCGAGGTTGAAGTTGGGAGAGGCATTCATTAGATACTAAGGAAATATTCATTGTATTCTTTTCATTAAGTAGAATTGGGATCAAGGGGTCTTGGAGGAGAAAGCTTGGGGCAATATTGGAGAAGAAGGCTTGGAGCAACATCATCAATCAAGAAAGAACTCAATTGAGATTTTGAGAAAGATAAGTACACCATGTCTACAATACTTAAATCTTCTTGTGTAATTTATTCTTTGGTCAAAATCATGTGTAGCTAAACTCCTAGTGTTTGAATGTAATGAACTCTAGAATGGATTTGTGATTAAGGAGTGTATGTTTTTAATAAAATCTTCATATTTTGTGTAATTCACTTATATTATGCTTCGTTCATTCGAATTGATATATGCGCAATATTGATTTGAAGTTTATTTTTATCCGGAAATCGAGAGATTCATGGTGAAATAGAACCTATATAAGTGAAAAGAGTTGCATGCAATCCTAGATATAGACGACATAAATCTTCCGGATTAGGGTCAAACCTAATATGGGAATTCACAAATCGTTATAATGTTTGTCTTGGGGTTTTAACTAGAAAGAGATTTCATTAATCAACTTGAGATTAGAAGTTTTTCGCCTTGAGAAAGGGTTTAACTTAAATTGGGAATTTCTACGGTCCACAAGACATGAGATTTTATTAAAAGACGTTGTTTTTTGCTTAAGGGCTTACGGTTGTATTTTTAACTTGTCAAATCACAAAAACATTCTAGAGGGATTTACATTCAAACACATTTCTATCTCTTGATTTCTTATTTTACAAATCTTCCTTCATTTTTACAATTTATAATTTGTTTTCCTTTTTCATCAAACAAAAACTCTGAAAATTGTTAGATTAAATAACAAAAAGACGGTAATTATTAGTACTTACAATCCTCGTGGGAATGACACTCGGTACTCAATAATCTATACTATAAAATGATAGGTGCACTTGCCTACGGTTTTAAAGGTAGCTTTTGAGCCATCAAGTTTTTGGCGCCGTTGCCGGGGATTGTAATATTAAGAACGCTTTATTTTTGTTAATTTAATCATTTTTTTATTTTTTATTTTTTTACCATTATCTCTCTTTTTATCTATCTTTGTAAGTCTTGGTTTATACTTATCCTCTTTGTTTACCGCAGTGTGTATGCCTACTTTCGTCGCCGAATTTGGAAGCGCGACACCGCCGGTAGCAACACGAGAGGAAAGTACTAACACAGACCCACGAAGAGGATACTAACAAACGTAAAGATTTCGTCATGGAGGATGAACAATGAACTATGTATGACTATGCCAAACCATCCATGGACGGCACGTCATCTAGCATCGTAAGGCCCATTTGTTGCCGCCAATAATTTTGAAATCAAACCTAATGTCATTCAAATGGTGCAACAATTCGTTCAATTCGACGGCCTACCGGCGAAGATCCGATAATCATATCGCAAATTTCCTCGAAATTTGCGATACATTCAAAATCAATGGGGTCTCGATGATGCCATCCGTTTACGCCTATTCCCATTTACTCTTCGGGACGGGCTAAACAATGGCTAAATACTTTGCCAAAGGAACGATTACAACGTGGAACATCATGGCGAAAAGTTCCTTTTGAAATATTTTCCGCCCGGCCAAAAATCGCACGATTGAGGAATGAAATCTCTTCATTCACTCAAGAAGATGGCGAGACCTTGTACGACACTTGGGAGAGATTCAAAGAATTGTTGCGGAAATGCCCACATCATGGTCTTCCTATTTGGATGCAAGTCCAAAATTTTACAATGGGCTACTCTCATCAACAAGGCAAATGATTGATCGCGGCTACGGGGAAACGTTGAACAATAAAACACCCGAAGCTTCGCCCAAGATCTCATAGAAGGAATGGCCATGAATGGCTATCAATGGCAATCCGTGACGAGGTAAACCTAACGAGCAGTGGGTGTCTATAATGCGGATGCAAAGGTTACACTACCGCACATGTCGAAGCTTTGACCCAAAAGATCGACGATCTAGCGGCTCCTAAACCACCACCACCGCATGTTTTATCTTGTGAAACTTGCGGAGGATTGCATAATCATCGGATCCCATACACAATACCTCACAACATGCTAATTACGTTGGGAATCAAGGCGAAATTACCCAAGTAATCCTTACAAAGAACACATATAATCCTGGGTGGCGACAACATCCTAATTTTGGTTGGGAAATCAAAGCCAACCACGACCTAATCCCAATCCCGATCTACACACGTCTCCTGGATTTCACCAAATCAAGGTAAGCCTAACTTGGAAGATCTTATAACAAAGTTTGTGCAATCAACGGATCCCCGATTCCAAAGGCGGTGGAAACATCCTTGAGAAATCAAGAGGCATCTATCCATAACTGGGAAAACCAAATAGGCCGATTGCGAAGATGATTTCGAAAGGCCACAAGGAAGTTTGCCGGGTAACACCGAGCCAAACCCAAGGGAGCACGTAAAGGCAATCACCATCGTTTTCCACATGAGCATGATTATGCCAACGCCACCATGCGAGAAATATGTGGAGGGCGACAAACACGAAGAAAAGCCCATGAAAAAGGTAGTCGCCGAATACAAGCCCAAGATCCCTTACTGAGTCTAACCGAAGAAGATAGAAGGGAGGACAAATTTGGTAAGTACCTTAATTCTTTCAAACAATTACATGCCAATATTCCATTTGTTGACCCTCCTTCAAAGCATGTTAGGGATCTTAATGACATCATTCCTAGTGAAAATAAGCTTAACAAATTATCAAATGTGCAATTGAATGATAAATGTCCTTCCAATGAACTACCACAAAAATTCAATGATCCAGAAACTTTATTATTCCTTGCACAATTGATGGTTTACTGTTGATAGGGCACTAGCCGACTTGGGAGCTAGTATCAATGTGATGTCTTATGAAACATTTAAGCATGCAGGATTAGGTGAACTTAAACCTATTAGGATGGACATTCAATTAGCCGATAAATCGATTAAACATCTAGAGGTATTATTCATGATGTGTTAGTCAAGATTGACAAATTCGTGTTTCGATCGATTTCGTTATTCTTGACATGCATGATAATTTAGAAGTTCCCTTAATTCTAGGGCGTCCCTTTTTGGCTACCGCTAGATCTCTCATTGATGTGCATGATGGAAAGCTTACTTTGAGAGTAGGGGGTGAACAAGTTATCTTTAAAATTCCTTTGAGAAATCCTATAAATGATACTTGTTTTCCTATAAACTTGGTTGAGACAAGGATAAATGATTCTTTGCTTGATATGTCTTCTAATAAATCCTTGAAAGTATGTGATGTTCAATATGCAAAAGTTTCCCACAGATAAATCCCATTTTGAGAATAACATGCGTAAAAATAGGACCATGAAGGTCTATTGTTCGAAAATCGATACGGGTGGCGATGTTGTTCAAAGAGATAAAATTTTTCATAAGTTCAAGGCTCCGCCCGATTAAATCTTCACATTTAGGTGAAATGGTCAAGCTATACGACGTTAAGCGCTACCCGGGAGGCAACCCGATGTTTGTGTGCAATTGTTTTCATTCATTTTTTTTATTTTCTTTCAAAATAATCACAAGTCCTTAGAGTCATTTTCAAATCATAAAAAAAAACTCTTGAGCTTGTTCTTGGTTGTCCTAATTGGGAATATTTGAGATTTCACGGTATTCGAGTTGTGTGTTGCTTAACTTTGATTAGGTATGAAGATGCCGTTGAAGACCCCGTGCAAAACAACCCAATGATCGCTCAACATCGATTCCACTATTGTAGTAAGGTCGTATTTTTCTTTTTCCACCTCTTTTATATCATTCTAATTTCTTTGCTTTTTGAGTGTTTGGTGTGTGTTTGTCCATTTCATTCTTTCACATTGAGGATAATGTGAATCTTAAAAGTTGGAGGTGGGTACAATAACATTTTCGGGATGCTTGTGTGTTTGTTTTCAAAAGATGTGATTTTTTTTTACAAATTAAATGTTTGCTAGTCAATAACTTGCCCAATTATACCTATATTAACTTGTTAATTTGTGTTTTTAGTGTGAAGCAATTGATTGTCTAGGATAGATTGACGTGGATGCGGGCTAAATTTTGACGAGATTTCCAACACCATAAATACTTGATGTGTTAAGGCATTTACGATGATACTTAGTGCTATGAACGTCCGAGAACTCATGATTTAGTAGTGGTTGACTAGTTGTTAAACCATGCTTATGAATAAAAAAAGAAAAAAAAAAAAAAAAAAAAGAGGACCAATCGAGGTTATACTCTCTATTTGTTGTTGCTTAGTAACTAGGAGCATTCATGAGCCCCATGTTTGTCTTTTTACGTAAAACGGCGACACGAATATGAGTATGGGGAACCACCTAGGAGTGTTTGAACAGAAATTCAAAATATAAACCTAGTAGAAGCATGTCTCGAAAGGTCCCGAGAAAAAAAAAAAAGAGAACGAAAAAAAGGAGAATGAATACTCCTTGACTTCTCATTCCAATAAAGTTCAAGAATCTTGGTTATATGACTAGTAGGCTAACTACAATGATCTATTGAATTCTTGTATTTTCATGGCGTTATTGAATTGAAGTTGTTCATAACTATCGTATTTGTGGAGTGATGATTTCAAGTCGAATAATGTCTGCCGATATTACGGTCTTTCTTGACAATAGATCGCTTTGCAAAACTATGTTTTTAATGAATGGTTAATTTGGGTTGAGAAGCCAAGAACTTGATTTGCTTGTGTTCAATGTGTTGAAAAAAAAATCATCTTTGTATGTTGTGATTTATTGAATCCCTCTTTTTGATATAATGTTTTGCTTGAGGACAAGCAAAGTTCAAAGTTGGAGGTGGTTTGATAAGGTCTTTTTATGCACGTTTATGTGTATATTTGAGTAGAATTCGAGTTATTTTATTGTTAGTATTGTAAATTTTTGATTGTACATAGTTCATATTACTCCAAGTACTTTTATTGATGTAGATTGACCATTCGGGGCTAATTTTGGTGAATTTCGGACCGTGGATTCATGTCAAATCATACCGGGAGTTTAAGGATGCGGAAACGCTCGAAATTCCAAGTCAAACGCGTCATTTTGGGGCCTTTTTGGTCCAACACGACCAGGGGTGTCGGGCAACACGGCCATGTTGAATGGGATCAAAAGAGGAGAAAAAACCGCACAAAACAGGCCCGAACACGGCCTGGCCGTGTCGTACAACACGGCCGTGTCGGCCTATTTTCAACATTTTTTGTGCGACGGCCTGGCCTGAACATGGCCGTGTCGGGCCACTTTCGGACACTTTTTCTTTGCGGAATTTGGGGAAAACTCACCAACTAATCCATATTGGCCACTTTTGTACACCTTTAACACCCTATTTTGCTGAAACATGTCTCCATGTCCCCTCCTCATCACTTGAATACAAGAATTCACCAACCAACAAGGAAAATGGGGTGATTGTTTAATAAAAAGAGAGTACTCATCATTGTATTGGATGCCTATAAAAGCCAAGGGTTGAAGTTGGGAGAGGCATTCATTAGATACTCGAGAAATATTCATTGTATTCATTTCATTAAGTAGAATTGGGATCAAGGGGTCTTGGAGGAGAAAGCTTGGGGCAATATGGAGAAGAAGGCTTGGAGCAACATCATCAATCAAGAAAGAACTCAATTGAGATTTTGAGAAAGATAAGTACACCATGTCTACAATACTTAAATCTTCTTGTGTAATTTATTCTTTGGTCAAAATCATGTGTAGCTAAACTCCTAGTGTTTGAATGTAATGAACTCTAGAATGGATTTGTGATTAAGGAGTGTATGTTTTTAATAAAATCTTCATATTTTGTGTGATTCACTTATATTATGCTTCGTTCATTCGAATTGATATATGCGCAATATTGATTTGAAGTTTATTTTTTATCCAGAAATCGAGAGATTCATGGTGAAATAGAACCTATATAAGTGAAAAGAGTTGCATGCAATCCTAGATATAGGGACGACATAAATCTTCCGGATTAGGGTCAAACCTAATATGGGAATTCACAAATCGTTATAATGTTGTCTTGGGGTTTTTAACTAGAAAGAGATTTCAGTTAATCAACTTGAGATTAGAAGTTTTTCGCCTTGAGAAAGGGTTTAACTTAAATTGGTTTTTGCTAAGGGCTTACGGTTGTATTTTTAACTTGTCAAATCACAAAAACATTCTAGGGGATTTACATTCAAACACATTTCTATCTCTTGATTTCTTATTTTACAAATCTTCCTTCATTTTTACAATTTATAATTTGTTTTCCTTTTTCATCAAACAAAAACTCAAAATTGTTAGATTAAATAACAAAAAGACGGTAATTATTAGTACTTACAATCCTCGTGGGCATGACACTCGGTACTCAATAATCTATACTATAAAATGATAGGTGCACTTGCCTACGGTTTTAAAGGTAGCTTTTGAGCCATCACAAAATTTGGACAGAACCTAAAAAGAGCTCCGAGGGGACCGATGAAGGGGGTCGACCACCACCTGGACCGATTGAGCAGCCCCTCAACCTGTCGACCTGGCCTATATTTTGGTTAAATTTGGTTCTGTCCTAGACTTGGTTCATTTGACTCGTTCTTCGTCCCTTTCGCACCCCTTTGCAAATATCACACCCAATTCAATCAAAATGATTTCTTTCTTGTAAATTCTATATTATTGGACTTATATTATTGATATATCATCATCATTACTTGACTTCTCCGAAAGTTTAATTCCATTTTTTAATCTCAATTGAGTTGAACCCTTGAGAAAGTGCTTTTACTTGGACATTTTGATGAATTTGTTGTATCATTGTGTTGGTATTATTGATTGATAATGGAATATGATTATAGAACGGTGATTGGTGAGGAAATTTTGGGCATGATTACATTTACAAGTGTTATATACATCTTCGTTTTATTCTACGCACGCCAAGTCAGTGTTCGACAAAATATTTCAATAAAACTTTCGTCCCTTACATGATTCTCTTGATTTCAAAAGTCTTATATATTTACAGAGATCATGTTTTGTTAATCAAGTGAGCTTTTACAAACCATCTTCTCAAATTTTTCCTTTTTAATTGGAATTTTAAGCTTTATGCTCAAAAGCTCGACAATTCGATTAAAATGCGCACTTTGGTATATTTTTATGATGTTTTTATCGTGCTAACATTCTTTTAGATGATTCCGAAGGGGGATAAACATGAAATACGCACATAAGCTCAAAGAAGCTAGAAAAAGTACGCAAAAAAAGCTATAAGTTGTGGATAAAAAAGCCAAAAGCCGAGGATAAAACTTAGTCTTATAGATGCATAATGGACTTTATACATGACTAGTGATTTGTTTTTGACAGGGGGAGCTTCTAAGCTCTTGATATTCAAGCTCAAAGTGTAAAAGCTGAGCTTTTAGCTTTTAGTTGTTTGCTTCTATACTTACTCTTATTGTGCATGTTGATAGAGGGAGCTTTTATAAAATACTTTTGCTCCCATCTTTATGATTCTTATTCATGAAAAGTGTCGCTCAAAATCGATAGTTAATTTTTGACAGGAAACACTTGTTTTGTTTTCAAAATCGATCGCTTAGAATTGTTTTGGTTTGTAATCATAAAAAAAAAGAGAGTTTGTTAGATAAATATTTTTATCACAATTTTGATAATTTTATTTAACTGAGTTTTTCACCAAACAATGTCCCTAAATGTTGTCCAAATACTCCTAATCGATTTAAAATATTTTTACTAATTTTTCGGAGTATTTCTTGAAATTTATTTTTAACAAAAATTGGACAACACCGAAAGTTTGATTTACAAACAAAAAAAGAGACGAAAGGATTTTTCATTGAGGCTCGACCAGGTTGACCAAGAGATCGACCGGTCCCCTGAAGAAACAAAATCAAAACAGCATAACGTGTGTCTCACAAAACCAGGTTGCCCAACCGGTCCAAGCAAGGGCCGACCATTCGAACCCCCGGTCGACCTGGCCAAGCCTCGTTAAACCGGTCCACCACTAGTTTTCAAGTTAAATTCGAATTTCTGTATTAGATTCAAGCAGTCGACCTAAAGTTTTATCAGCAAACTATCCATTGCGCAATAGATAACTTTTCATGATTTTAAGGGATTGATTTCTAACAGCTATAATCTCCATTTGATTTGCAATTTTTTACAGATTTTAATCTCCAAGAAGGAGCATATGTCTGAAAATCAAATCCAAGACCTCTCCTATAAATAGATGAAGGATTGAAGCAACAAGACATAACAACACAAGTTATTCAAATACAAACAAACTTCTTGTTCTTCACTTTCATATTCTTTTTGTGTTTAGCCTAAGTCTTTGACTTGCACGTCTTGAGTACTAGGCTTGATTCTTGATTACACTTGCACTTCAAAATTGTATACTTCAATCGAGTTGTAATCTTGAATTTTTTTCAATCATCCAAAATAAGACATCCTTGTTAAGTGTTCTTGTGGTAAGAGCACACTTGGGTGATTTTAGGTGTTGAAGAGTGTGGTACTCTTCATTGGTGTAAGAAGATTGTTGTAATCTTCATAGGTGGTGTTGTAAGAAGAGTGAGGTGCTCTTCAAGGTGAAGGTGTAATAGTTTGGTATCTATTAATAAATTTGTTTTTTTATCGAAATTCACTTCGGATATACCGGGGTGGTAAAGAATTAGACCTTAGGTGAGTTGAATCTCTATAAATCATCGGCTGTTGTTTACTTTCCCGCACTTTCATTCTTGCTATCATTCTTATATTTGAAAAAGAGGGCAAAAATCGAAAAATCGGCATAATCTATTCACCCCCTCTAGATTATCGTAGCCACTTGGACTAATATAAATAGCATTTTTCTTTATCTAATCAATATTAAAATAATTTAGATGTATTTGAGTATTTTTTATTTTATCCAAATATTTTATGTTTTTATTATAATTACTTTTAGATTTATTTTAATACTTTTTAAATTTTATCCGATGATATAAAGACTTATCAAATAAAATTTAGATTTATTTTATTATTTTAAGCCTTTATTTCATAATTTGTTTATTTATTTATATTATTTTATGCATCTTGGATAGTTTTAGATTTAATAAATATTTTATAGATTTTATATGCTTTTTATTTTATTTTATTTTATTTATTTATATTAATATTTTTAATTTTTTATTTGGTCAATCTTATCTAATATATTTAGATTTATTTTTTATAATTTTTATCATTAAATAATTTCTAAATTTTGTTTCTTAGGATTTTTTTAAGTAGTAATATTTTCATTTATATAATATATTTAAACTACTACATTTATATAAAATATTAACATTTATGTACATATAATATAATAAAATTTAATGATATTTTATACAATTACAAAATTTAGCTAAGATCTAAATAATTATTAAATTTTATTTATTAGTTTTCATATTCTTAAATAGCTTTTAGATTTTATTTTTATTATCTTATATTTAGATTATTTTTATATTTTACTATAAATAAGATATTATTCTAAGTTGGTAAGTATTAAATTCCAATTTATAGAAATGAAGATTTATTTTTTAAATTAAGAAAATATAAAATTGGCAACCAATTAAAATATTAAATCAACATTACATGCACACCATATTGACAAAAACATTAAAACCTACCAAAATTAAAATAAGATACACAATTTACCAAGATTCTCACTGTTATTTATTACATCCAGATTTTGTCTATATATAATACAAACCTTAATTACCTAAATTAAAAAATTTACCATAAAATTATAATACTATATATAACATATAGTTTAGGTGGGAAAGTTTTTGTAATACTATTTATAGCGACTTATATATATATACATATATATATGATTTGGTTCAAATGGGACACACCTCCTTATATGAGACGGTGGGGACTAATCCAAACCATTAAATTTTTTTGATTAATGGTGTAGATTTAATGACTAGAAAAATAAATTAAAGACCTAAATTGATAATTATAAGGGTAAAATAGACAATATATATGATATTGAAAACGCCATAAACATTTCCCTACAAAATAGGGATTTGATTAGCCACCTAATCAATAAAAAACGTGGGGAGGATCAATCACAGATTGGTCATTATCTTCTCATTCAACGTTAAAAATCCTCCATTATTGAAAGCCTGCGGAAAATTAAAAATCACAAAACAAAATTCCTCAAACACATGAATCCCAATCCAGGCCATTCTACAATGGAAAACAATGCGAGTGATGCTGAAAGTGATGAATTCCTTCAACAATTTGACGAACAAGGTATTCCTATTACTAATTATCTGTTCTTTTTGAGAAAATTACCTGGTTCGATAAAGAATTTGATACATACCATTTACCAAGTATTTTAATTTTTTCCATGTTCTCCACTCATGCTTTAGGATAAAGGTGACCTCAATAAAAACAATTAATTTGGAGAAATTCAAATCCTTTTTTTTTCGCTCTCTTATATTCTTGTTTCTAATTTCTCCATTTACAAATATAATTAACGTATCACTTGATATATATTATATTTCAAATTAGTCTAAAAATAGTGTATATATCTTGTAAATTGTAACTATGTTTTGTATTCTTCGTAATTCTAGTAACGCTCAAATTATTTGATCATAAAAATAATCACTTTGCAGGTTTAAATGATTTATTTAGTATGAATATAAATGCTAATCGTATCAATGAACACGTAAATGACAGCCCCCCGGTTGATTTTTTTATGATATACGTTGTATACTTATGTTAAAATAATCGTATACATAATACTTATGTTAAAATAATCGTATACTTATGTTAAAATAATTGTATACATACTAATTGTTTATCGTATCAATTTAAATGCTAATTGTATCAGTGAACACGTAAAATGATAACCCCCTGTTGATATTTTTTTTATAATATAGTTGTATACTTATGTTAAAATAACTGTATACATACTATTTGTTTGTTGTATCAGGTAACAACGTTTATCCTACCAAAAAAATAGCTGAATCATGTGAAAAAGGAGTGGGTGGGAGTCGTGGTGAAAGCCGAATCCAAAGTCAAGAGGAGATGCGATCAAGGCAAGAACCAAGTTAAAACGACGATGTGGTTCATGTGGAGAAGTAACAACCCATAATAGCTGAACATGCCCCAAACAAATCCAAATCATGATCAAAAGACTGTTCATTTTTTTATTATTGGGACAACTAGTTCATAATACTATGTATTTTTTTTTTTCTTGAATGAGGCCTAAGTATTTTTTTAATGATGTCTGATTAATTGTTTTATTGAGTATACAACACTGCTTTAGAATTCAATCATGTCGCAAAAAATACATAAAAAGAAGTATATCTATACAATAGGTAGCTTTCTTATGGCGAGTGGCAGTCTGTCCTGCATCTGGCTCATTTGGCATATCTGGAATGAGTTGGTTTTTCACAACAAATTATGGACGGTGGATGCGGCTATTCTTCATCTCCGAGTTCTTATCATTGAATCATCTTCATTAGACCGGACCGCATGTACAATTACAAAAATACCTTCTCATCTTTCGCAGTTACGGGTTCCTTGGCGGGCTGACAAGCCCCGAAGATTGTGGAAGTTAATTGGCAAAAATCCCTTCCGGTTGGATCAAGGTGAATACGGAAGACAGGTCTGTGGGGCGCTGGGAAACCTAATCGCTTCCGGTCTTGAAATTGCGAGATTTCTTTCGGGGTGCTTTGTGAATAGTTGTGGTGCGGTTTATGCGTTCAAAGCCGAGTTGGTGGCAACAATGTGGGCGATCCATTATGCATTTAGTAAGGGATGGACACAACTTTGGTGAGCTCGGATTCGATATATATGGTGAACTTGATTGATAAGAGATCCGTGGAGGTCCCATGGCGCCACCTTAGCAAGTGGCGTTACGCCTTCACCTAATCTCCCGGATGGATTTGGTGGTCTCACATATTTTTGGGAAGTCAATCGGGTGGCCTTCGTGGCGCGTCCCGCTTTGAAAGATCTTGCGCTTTTCTCACTGATGACTATGTTGGCGACCCAATTATAGGTTTGTTAGCTAATGCGTCCGAGATTCTATTTTGTATGTTTGGATGCCTTTTTCCTATTATGGGGGGTACTCTTTTTCCTGCCAAGGGTTTTCCCCACAAAAGTGGATTTTACCTTGGGAGGTTTTAACGAGGCCCCAACCATTCAGCCATTTAGTCGGCTTGTGACCATTTCGATTTTGTTTCGTTCTTTTTTCACGCTTACTTCTTTGGCTACCTGATCAACCTGTGATCAGGATGACTCTCGTTTTTCATTTATATATATATATATATTCCAATTCATTAAAAAAATACAGTAAAATTAACTTAATCATACAATTCGAATTATACATAATGTATATATCTATACAATAATGTTGCTACATCTCCACAAAATTAATTATATAACAAAAATGGCATAAATATACGTATAAAAGGTTATATCTATACAATAAATTTAACTATAACATATAATTCAAACTAATTAGATAACAAAAATGTCATAAATATACGGATAAAGGTTATATCTATACAAGAAATTTAACTATATCATATAATTCGAAACTAATTATACAACAAAAATGACATAAATATACAGATAAAGGTTAAATCTATACAGTAAATTTAACTATATCATACAATTCGAAATTATAAAAGACGTGTATTTTGAAAGGATATAACTTCCCCTTAAACATAGAACTGAAAAAAAGTAAAATAAAACTTACCATCTACAAATGAAATATGAAGAGACGTGTATTTTTGAAAGGATACAACTCCCCTTAAACATAGGAACCGAAAAAGGTAAAATAAAACTTACCTTCTACACTCAAATATAAAAGACATATTTACCCTTAATAAAAAATTCGAAAATAATATAAATTACCAATTTCAACTCATGCATTAACTAATTGCCTAAAATAATGGAATTAATCAATCATCTAAAATATCAATCAAACGGTTATAATAAATCCTCACCTGTCTCATATAAGGGGTGTCCCATTTATAAATAAATATATATATATGTATATATATATATATATATATATATATATATAGGGGGGGTTATATAGGACCCCTATTATATGAGTACGCGAGGACTGATCCAAGCCGTAAATAAATTAATTTCAATGACCGAGATTAATCCCGCTTATTTGTGATAAATCATTCAAAACAACGAAAGGAGGGTAGATTAGTCCATATAATGATAAGTTATGGTAGCTAAATCTAGTAAATCCCACTAAAATATGATGAGTTACAATCAAAGTCCACCAAATCTATTATTGAAATAAATCGTCCACTTCATTTCACCTTTCTCCACCGTTCTTCAGAATCGAGATAGTCTCCCAATTCATCGAAAATTCGTCATTTGCAAACAATGAATCAAGAAAGAAAAGAATGGATGACACATATGAAGAAAGCTTCAATACTAATGAAGAACAAGGTAACACTTTTTCTTGCCTTCAAATTGTTTTCATTGTCCATTTTTTACTGAATCCCCCTAAAATTTGATTCGTAATTTTTCTCTAAAATCAATGATTCGATCAATCATTTTCATTTTTTTTTAATTATTACCCAACAATATGCTTATGCGTGTCTGTAATATTGCTTATGCCTTGAAAACAACATGCTTACAAATGTGAACTTCTTGGTAGTCCAGAAAAGGACATATCTTCATCCCATTTTTTTGTGTGTGTATGTTTACCCAGTGAGTTGCTTATTCGTTATGATAAATGTGCTTTCAATTGCCTATAAATGTGCTTATGAGTACCAACATACTTTCGAACACCTAAAATTTAGTTCCTCGTCCACGTTTTTTCTTCATATTAACCCAGAAAGTTGCTTATTCGTATCCATAATATTGCTTATTTGTGAATACTAATATGCTTATAATTATGAACATATAGTCAAAGCATGAAATTTAATTCTTCGTCCCCATTTTTTTTTCTTTAAAAACGTATATGGTATGATCGAAAATGCATTTTTTATGTGCTTGAATTGCTTGCTGTCATGAATAAAACATGTTGCTCACATTTGTTCGGTGTTATAGCCGATCAGGTTAATTGATCATTATTTAGGTTGTATGAACTGAAATTATTTGATTACGACGCCGTTTGTTCTGATCCTGTGCTTTGCTTATATATGAGTATAAAATTGCTTATAATAATTGACCATTATGCTAACGCGTTTTCAAAATCTTGCTTAATTATTTCTTTTGTTGAGACAATTGTAATTGCAAGTGTTCCGCAGCAACGGATTGAAATAACAACGGATTCGTCTCCGAATTGGATACCAGAATGTGATGAACATCTGACTCCAAAAGAAGGGATAAATTTTGATAGTGTCAAAGAGCGTAATACAATTCTACAAGGATTATGGGCGTACCACCGGATTTGATGTGAGAATTAGTACAACCAAACGCTTCCACGTGGTATAATACACATGCAATATGTAGTCTCATGAAGAAGCGAGCTAAATGATGACGAAGTCTCACAAGTGAGACACAAAAACCGACAAGGGTGGGATGCAAGGCGCCCGCGTGTTCCAAGCCACCAACTGGTTCTTACACAAGAAAAAAGTTTTGAAATCCGCACACGCATTCATTGACGCTCGGGGGTGTACTGACACTTTCTAAAGGCGAATAGGAATTTAAATTTGGCTCACCAAAAATTCATCCTAAGTCATAAAAGCAAACATTGGGCCAGCGAAAACTTATCGACTGTATAAGGCGATGGTTGGAGGGTATTCGAATGTAGGCGCACTGCCAATCGACTTTAAAAATTTCAAGAGAGAGCTGAAAGCTTACGTCTGTGGAGCCGATGCACAGCTTATTATAGATAAGTTTTTGAAAAAGATTGAAGTTTGTCCAAATACAACATTCAACTATGACGTTGATGAAAACAACCAACTTACACGATTATTTTGGGCTGATCCAATGTGCAAGCAAAACTACAGAATGTTCGGGGATGTTATATCTTTTGATGCAACATACAACACTAACAGGTACGGGTGCAATCCCAACAGAATTCATGCTCCTTCCTCTTTTTTTAAATGAGTCCACAATAATGCATAACAAAAAAGAAAAGACTGCTTATGAGTTGCTTTCATACTGCATAAGAAGATATATAATTTTACGAAGAAAATGACCATTTCGTTACATCATTTATTGATGTGTGGATATGCATACGAATTTAATATAAGCTGCTTATATATTAGTAGAATGTTGCTTATGTATTATAAAAAAATTGCATGCGTCTGAACTTGAAAGAAATTTCTTATTTTGGGAAAAAAGGAGACTGACTTGTCACAACAAACATAGGTACAAAATGGTTTTCGCGCCATTCACTGGTGTGGACAACCATAGAAGATGTGTTACATTCGCGTCTGGGTTACTTCTGAAGGAAGATGAAGAATCGTATGTCTGGCTATTCGAAAATTTCTTAAAGGCAATGGGGCATGAGCCAACATACATAGTTACTGATCAAGATCCCGCAATGAAAAATGCTATTAAAAAGGTTTTCAAGAACAGTATTCACCGACTATGTATGTGGCATATCATGGAAAAGGTTGGTGCGAAGGTGGGGCATACTTTGCTTAAGGACTAGGAATTCATGGAAAGATTGAATCGCATTGTTTGGAGTAACTACATCGAACCTCCAGAATTTGAGGAGAGATGGGCACAGTTGATGAATGATTACCAGCTGACTTCGCATTCATGGTTCGCACATATGTTTGAAATTAGAAAATCGTGGATCCCCGCTTATTTTAAAAATGTGCAGTTGAGCGGATTACTCAGAACCACGTCAAGATCGGAAAGTGCTAACAGCTGGTTCGGGAGTTTCACCAACCCACAAGTTAGTCTAGTGGAATTTTTCATGCACTACGATAGAACTATAGAAGCTCAGAGACATGCCGTAGACAAACTGAACAACGAGATAGAATCCAGCTTGCCCAAATGCAAAACACAATTAGAAATTGAGAAACATGCATCAGTTGTGTATACTAGAACAGTGTTTTCTGCTGTGAGCGCCGAAATCGAATCATCTTGTTACAAGTGCGTGACAATGGAAATCAACAACGGGGCTGACACCTGCACTTATAAAATCAAGGACGTGGAAATAGGAGTCTTTACAGTGGTTTCGTATATAAATGACGATATGATGGAATGCAGTTGCAAAATGTTTCAGCGTATCGGGCTTGTATGTCATCACAATTTCTCGTTACTAAAAGAGGCCGATAAAATCCTAGCCAAATATATTCACAAAAGATGGGCGAAAAATGCATCCATGCTACGGTGTCAAAACAATGGTTCGTTGAACAATTTCGAATCAGATATGCAGTGTGATACAACGATCCAACAGATTTGGTCTGACATTCACTATTGTTTGATTCTATCAAATGATGACAAGTCCAAGATTGAATCCCTGTCAAGGATCATAAAAGATCATTAAGAACAATTGCTGAAGGATCAACAAACTGATTCCCGTTCGGTGAACAAACAAACATTGATCGAAGGATTCATTGGGGACAAAACCCAGCTAGGTGTTGTAGTGTTGCCGCCAACACAGGCCAAAAATAAGGGGAGCGGCAGTCGAGTCAAAAGCCGAACGTGCGACAGAAAATGAAGAGACGTTGTGGGAAATGCGGAGAAATAGGTTCGCACAATAGCAGAACGTGCGACAAGTAGTTGATGTTTTTTTTTGGAGTGCATGTTTGAGACTGCTTATTAAAGCATTTGATACTGCTTATTTATTCATATTTTATCGCTTATTTTTTTAGGTTTATTTTAGATTCTGTACTTATTTGTTTCATATACCTAAAATTTGTTCCTTGAAACTAAAAAAAAGGGCATGTGCTCGATAATAAATATTGTGACTGCCTGTTTAATTTTTTTACCTTGCACTTTGATTATTTACTAACAATATAAAATAACATGATATACATGCTTACAAAAATATTAAAATCTGCTTGCACAACATTTGAATCATGCTTAAACACATTTGAATACTGCTATATAGTATGCGATACTTGATAAGTTATTATATTTGAAATAGTGCTAACAAGACAATTGATTTCTGCTTGCGCAACGTTTGAATTCTGCTTACGAAACATTTGTATACTTGAAAAAGTTAAAACATTCGAATATTGCTTACAGTGCAGTTGATTTCTGCTGACAAAGAAGAAGAACACTGCTTAAAAAATATTTGAAGTAATGCTAGAAACATTATAACATACCATAAAAATTAATGCTTACAATAGAGTAAAATTCTGCATATTTACCACTTGAATTCTGCTTACATAGGCACTAATGAAAAAAACATTCAAAACATCACTTAAAAGTACTTCAAAGACCAAGCAAATTTACCATGTCTGGAAAATCGCTAAAAAGTACTTCAAATATCAATAAAAAGTACAAAACAAATAAAATATTTCGGATTGATCTTATTTCGTTTTGGCAAACTCCTTCACTCATCCCATTACCGCCTCCCTAAGATCATTCATTGAGTCCAGGCATATTGCAGTTGCGTACTTTCTACGAATCATCAATAGTTGCGCCTCGTCGTTTTTTCGGAGCCCGCTATCCCAGTTTTTGATCCCACCTCCCATATAGGTCTCCATATGGCGCATTGCGAAAATACCACAATCAACTTTGTTATCCTTGTCCCTCCAGGGCATGCACAAACGGTAGGCAGTCTATTGCTAGATCGCACGAGCAATTGACGGGAAACCCTTCGTCGATAGGTATTGCGAAAATACTTGTCGCTGTCCAGAAAAAAAAATATATTTGAATCAGTCAAACAATAAAAAATGAAAAAATATATTCAATCATCTATAGAGACGAACCGACCAATTTATCGTGAACGCCGTGTCATATTTGAGGGTTTTGTTGCCGCCAACCGAGGAGTTGTCTAATACGTGGCAGACTTTTTTTAACGTCGAAGCATACCACGAAAAAATATTCGCTCTTGAATATCGGGAAGAAGAACTACACAATGGGTAACAAAAATGTTAGGGTCACGAATAAAAAAAAAATTAAGCCTCACCATATCATACATACCAACTGGATCTCCTCCATCCTGCTCGCGCTAGAATCGCTAAACTCGACGTCAAAGCTTTCGCTGAATGTCTTAACCAATTCACTCGAAACCGACGCCTTGCTAGACATTACAATTGTGAATGTCTGCAATAAAAATATCAACAAATTAGCAGTAATTAACCACTGCAAGCAACATTTAATGCGACATAAGCATTGTTCATAATGCATAACAAGCAACCTATTATACATAAAGATATAATGGAACGAATAGCAATAAGCATAATGCATAACATGAATACGCATAATTCAAACCCAACATAAGCATAATTATAATCCATGAATTCACCCATACATTAGCATAATGGAAAGCATTCCTAAGCATATTGTGATATATCCATAAGCATAATCTACAAAAACAGAGCATCATCATGGATACTACTTAAAAAAGCATATAAACCAATCAAACCTCATACATCACAAAATTATCTACCAAAAAATCTGCGGGTGAAAACATACAAGAGGATATGTCGTGGCAAAGAATCTACGCGGAGAACTATCACCCTCAACGATTCTTTGTGGTTCGGATAAACGACCAAGTATCCACAATAGACCACGATGTCTTGTCCGCCCTTCAAAGTCTCCATATCTTGTCTTGTTATATTAAATTCGCCACTACCAAATATGACTTCTTCCCCTGCGTGTTCATACAATTGCTCAAACTAAAAACTTCATAAAAAACATTTTTTGAACTAAACAAAAAAAAATAAACTTACTTGGTTCACCGGCGGATTTTCAAAAATCCATTCGATACCATCATTTCAAAATTTGTACATTCAGACAACACGTCAATCAGAATGCATTCTCAATTTGCCCTTCCTCCATTTCATCGGACTTTGTTAACCTCGTCCTTTTTTGTTGCCATCATCACCGCTTTCTTGTTCCAACTC
The DNA here is from genome assembly GCA_016081115.2 of Rehmannia glutinosa. Classification (NCBI taxonomy): domain Eukaryota; kingdom Viridiplantae; phylum Streptophyta; class Magnoliopsida; order Lamiales; family Orobanchaceae; genus Rehmannia; species Rehmannia glutinosa. Next base: position 44,292,015 of record CM071927.1, read on the forward strand.
GGCATCAATGGGATTCCCCTCATCATTGTCACTACTACCATCCTCATCATCGCCGCTCTTACCCTCATCCCCTTATCCTCCCCTCGTCATCCTCCTCGTCGTCCTCGCCCACTTCCCCCTACACCGTCTCGAATATCCACACCATCTCCGCCAACATCACGTGCCCCGCTAACCCACCCCGTTAATAAAAAAAAAAAAGCAACAACACACATCAAGATAAACACAAAAACCAACATTCTATTCATAGTAAAACATTTTTGTGATGTTGTAAGCGAGGTATACCGAATGTTAAAGTAATAAAAGAAAATAAAGCACGAAAAAATCTTACATCCCCGCCTACGCTTGTATCGATCTCTTGGGTAACACCCAAGCTAAAACTTGGCAAATCTTCCACACCCTTTTCGTGACTCGTCCCCTACGACCAAGTGCAAGCTCAACTTTTTTCGATCCGCTTTATTGTCTCTGGGATTATTCCAAAAGCTTCGTTTAGCTGCATCTCGCTCATATCGTCAGCATGGGGTTCGCCCGCATCCAATGTATGCTTACTAGCTGAGCGTATAAGCATCCTCGCCGAATCTTGTAATTTGCAAAAGTCTGCGTCGCCTGTCATCTCTTTTGGAGCATTCTGAAACAACGCGATTATGTCGACCACATATGTAGCAAAGCCTGACAACTTCTGCAGCACTCTCGATTTATACTCCTTTTCAAAAGTTATCAGGCCAAAATGTCAGTTACAGGAGAAATATTTATAGCACTCCATAACATGATTTACACTTCATCATTATTTGTAAGCATTATTAGCAACATATATAAGCATAATTTGCAAAACCATAAGCAGTCCAAAAACATAAGACAAGAATAAACAAAATACAAATAATTATACTTTATTATTCGTAAGCATTAGAAGCAACACGTATAAGCATAATTGGCAAATATCATAAACAATCCAAAACATTAGACAAAAAAATACAAAAAATGCAAATATTAGATACTTCATCGTTATGTAAGCATTATTGGCAACACATATAAGCGGTTTGGCAAAACTCATAAGCAAAACAAAAAAATTAGACATAATATACAAAAACATCATTCTCGTGAGCAATATTAGCACCACATATAAGATGAACTCATCATATGTCATAAACAATATTTCAAAGATATTTGAGAGAATCCAAAAATTACAATAATATACACATTTATAAGCATCTCGAGCAACATATATAAGCACATTTGGCAAACATAATAAGCATTATTAACTAGAAATGTATGCAAGGATTACAACAATCAAATACTCCATCATTTTCTAATATAACCAATATTAACTACATATATAAGCATATTTTTCATCTATCACAAGCATTAACTCAAAATGGATTCATCCAACCAAACGAAATTAAAAATTATACCTCGTGACTCTCGATCCCGGACGACGCGCCATCCTTCACCGATCGACTTCCTACCAGCCCCTATGTCAATCGCACCCGACCCCGTTCAAAACCACTCGTATGGAGCGGTTCCGCCAAATGACCCCCCCAAACCCACCTTCTTTCATCTCCTTGCGTACCTTTTCCTCCTGATGATCTCGAAAGTCCAACCTCTAATCTTTGGGGAGAGTTCTAGCCTCGTCCCATAGTATAAAAACCAACCCTATCCAAATAAAAAGCCTACACAAACAACAAAAATTAGAAAAGTATGCAAGGTAGTGATACAAAAAATGTAAAATAATAATAATTTACCACTTACCGATAAAAACAAAAGGGGCCCATTGAACATAATTTTCTTCCCTTCTCCCCAACGTGCACGGTTTGTCATCAGCGTATTAATCGTGTACTCGCACCAGCCAAGGTTGCGAATATTCTGAACATTCCCCAGGCTGTCCATCATGAGGGGGTTAACTTAACCAATAGGGTTATTCCCGATAATCAAGCAGTCCACCAGGGCAACAAAATGCCTCTTAAACCAGTCACCTCCGTCCTCAAATTTTAACATCTCCGTAGCTACGTGTTTTGCCGTGATGTGGTTGTTAGGCTTGTTAAAAATCTCTAGCCATTCTTTATAAAGTTTACATCCCCCCGCTTTGTTCTTTCGTTCAATATTCACACTACCATTTGGGATTCCCAGAACCCGTTCCACATCCGTGGCGTCTATGTGAATTTTTTTCCCCTTCGATATCACCAGTTCACAACGATTGGATTGAAAATTTTAACCACCGATAAGTTAATCGTCTTGGTATTTCCACGATCTTCATGTGCAACGAGCCCACCGAACCCAATCTCGTTAACCGCAACCGTCTGTGCAGGGTTCAAATTCTTAACAACTTTGGCGAACCTCCTCAGTGTTGATCTCGTACACAGTCTGGGATATTTGGATTCTTCATCACTCGCTACCGTCTAGCACTTTTTTACCTTTGTCCTTCCCCCATTTTTTCTTACTCGGCTCTGCAACAACATCAATATCTGCGCGCTTTCCTCTTCTTGCTCACTTTATCCAATGCTCCCTTACTCTTCTTGCTCTCCTTAGCCATTTCCAAAAGAAACACTAACAAAAATAAGGTGGCAAATAGTCATTTAGTCTTGTCTCATATTAACAGAAACAAACTTAAAGCATACTACATAAGATAAGTAAGCATGATATAGAATGTGAGCAAGCATAATTGTCAACACCAATAAGCGGTACACATCATCAACATGCAAACCTACCGGACTTGGAAAAAAGGTGGGAAATGCAGAATTATCAAAGAAACAAAATGTATTTAAAAATCCATTAAGAGCCAACTCTACTGGACTTAAGCATTCTATATAAGATAAGTAAGCATGATATAGAATGTGAGTAAGCATAATTAAACACCAATAAGCATACTATATAAGATAAGTAAGCATTATATAGAATGTGAGTAAGCATAATTCTAAACACAAATAAGCGTTACAAAGTATCAACATGCAAAACTACCGGACTTTGAAAAAAGGTGGGAAATGCGAGTTATCAAAGAACAAAAATATATTTAAAAATCCCATAAGAGCGAACTCTACCGGACTTCAATTTTCCGGATAATAAAGACAATTTAAAACAAAAACACAAAGAAAGTCCTAACCATTTCGTACATACTTGGATATATATAAGCATACTATAAAACATACATAAGCGATATTGTTGCCTCATAACACTTGTGAAAAACAAAGATGTGACCATGGTTATTGAGAAACAATAGGCAATTTTTGGCTCAATAAAAACTATCTTCCCATAGTTATGACAAACTAGGAAAATACTAATTTCCACCATTTCCCCTTATAAGCATTATTCATAACAATCATAAGCATATTTAACAACAAAATATATGCAATGTTAAAATCAAATCCACCAATAACAAAGAAATTCTACATAAAAATGCAATAAAAATTAAAAAAAGACGAAAATAAAAAGAGAAAAAAAGTTGCCCTACCTACACTGTTGCCGGGTAGGAAAAACATTCACAAAATTTGGTGTGTTCTTCAGCAAAACTGAGGGTTCCAAGACGCTTCTTCTGGGAAAAACAACAATGTCTGATTTTCTCCCTCACGCGGGAGTTTGATTCTCGACCGAAGATTTGGGGATTTTCGACCGAAGGGTTGGGGTTTTTCACGAATGGTTAAGTTGGATATGGTTAGGGATTGTGATTTCTCACTTTAAGGGAGGTTGTTTCACGATTTGCAGAAGAAAGATGGTGGAAGACGGGAGACTTGTTTACAGAGAAAGATGGTGGAAGACGGTTGAAACTTGTTTTGCGAGAGTGAATGTGGAAGACGGTAGCAAGAGGGGAAATGACTCTTCATTTACCAAATATTATAAAGATATGCATTATCTTGGGATTTACACACATCCATAACCGATCCTATATTTTAGCCCACTACCAAAAATAATTTCCTCCCAAAAATTGATTTAAATTAAAATTACCAATAAGCCCTTTTTTAAATTAAGTTACCTATTAAATAATGGTAAAACCCGATTAATCTCAATCGTTTAAAAATTAAATCAATGACTCGATTTGGTCTCGTGTACTCACCTAAGATATGTGGACTCACCGATCTAAATTATATATATATATATATATATATATATATAGGGTTGGATCAAATGTGGCATGGGGCATACCGTGTGGCGGCGTGTGGATTAATCCAATCCATCCATACCTTTTATTCAATGGTCCGTTGCTTTAAAAATAATTGATTTATCTATTTAATTAATAGGTGGAAATGACATAATAGTAACTAGAAAAATGCCATAAATCACGCCCTATAATCAAGGGATCGACTAATATCACGTTTCCATAATCGAATTGTGCACCATTTTAATAGTTGAACCATACACTATTTAATAATCGATCATACACCATTTTATATCTAACCGCATCATTGTATAACTAATTGTATACCATTCAATCCCAACGATTTTTATGGGATCCGATTTTACGATTGTTCCCGCTTTTCATTAAATTATGGTTTACTTACAATGATGTACAATTAGTTATATAATGATGCAATCGTTAGATATAAAATAGAGCACAATTAGTTATTAAATGGTGCACGATCATCTATTAAAATGGTGCACAATTCATTATAGAAATGTGATCTTTATCACATCCATGATTGTAGAGCGTCATTATGAGAAGGTGGTTACACCATTTTGTCTTTATAGGATTTTTAGATGATGAACAATTTGTTATACAATGATGCAATTATTAGATATAAAATGGTGCGCAGATTAAGTTATTGAATGGGAAGATGGTTACACCATTTTGTCTTTATAGTTCCTTTAGATGATGTACAATTAGTTATAAAATGATGCACTATTATATATAAAATGGTGAACAATCGATTATTAAATGGTGCACGATTCGAGATAAAATGGAAAGCGAAACAATCGTAAAATCAAATCCCATAAAAATCGGGCCGGATTGAATGGTGTACAATTAGTTATACAATGATGCATTGTTATATATAAAATGGTGTACGATCGATTATTAAATGGTGTACGCTTCAACTATTAAAATGGTGCACAATTGATTATGGAAATCGATTCCTTGATTGTAGGGCGTGATTTATGGCATTTTGCTAGTTACTATTATGCCATTTCCACCTATTAATAAATTGATAAATCAGTTATTTTTAATAGCAATCTGGACCATTGAATAAAAGGTGTGGATGGATTGGATCAATCCACACTGCCACATGGTAAGAGGCTGTCACACGAGATCTCACCCCTATATATATATATATATTTGTGATTTGGGCTTAGCTCATTTCTTAATAATTATAGGAATTGTGATCTTGCCTACGTTTCTTAAAAAAAGCCATTATTTACGCTCAGTTTACTTATGTATGCTCCCGGTTTCTTTTTACTTTATTTACGCTCCTGCATATTTTTTAGATATTTTTACATTTTTTTTGATTTTTTGTTCCATTAATGCTTTATATGTTATTTCGTTGTTTCAATGTTGTTTGTATTTGTTTCTTGGTTATTATTTCTATGTTATTTCGATGTTTCAATACAATTTTTACCTATTTTGCATGCTCTTTTTGTCCACATGTTGTTTTATATATATTGTTTTTACATTATTTGTGGGTTGTTTGTAGTGTACTAATGTATTTTATGTAAATAAATTGGAAAACCACTCAATATTAATGTATTTGATTGTATATTGTTAATGAATCGCCATTAATGAGATAAGAATGTTTGGGGAGGAAGAAGAGAAATTTGGAGGAAGAAATATCTATAACAAACTCGATAATTTTTCATTATGATTCCATAGTGTTAAATACATCTAACGACTTGGGACCATTCTATTACAAAATACTCAACAATTTAATATTAAATGACGAATAATAAAATGACTAAAAATAACCCCACTATTCTAAGGACTCAATCAAACGACATGTATGCAAATTGTTGGCAAATATTTGATATCTTCAATGGTTGAGATCAACAACAGCGTCTCAATTCCAAATACTTCTTGGTTTCCCTTTTCTCCAGCAACTCTTGTCTCCTCTTCTATCTTCCCATCTGCAATCTTCACCATACCTCTCCCAAGCTCGAAACATTCACCATCATCTTCTGCATCCTTTCCTCCATAAATCAGCTGGTTCATGACAATACCCCCATCGGATTTTGATCCTTGTCCCCAAGGATCGAAGGTCGGGAACTTCTTACGAATATATTTCTCATCCTCCTAAGTAGATCTTCCTCAATGAGCATTGGTCCACTTGATTAAGATATGAGGAACTTCTTCCTTACCTCTTCTCACAACACGTCATCAAACACTCCCAAAGGCTCAATCCTGAAGATTCCATCCGCATTAGTCAAGGAAGTTACGGTGAAGGTATGTTTTGCTCGACAATACTTTTCTTTAAAAGTGACACATGAAAAACTTGGATGTATCGTGGCCCCTTTGGTAAATCTAGCATATAAGCGATCTTACCAATTTACTCTATTATTGTGTAAGGTCCAAAGTATTTCGGTGAGAGCTTCAAATTTCTCCGGAGCTGGACTATATTCTGCTTGAAAGGTTGAAGCTTTAGGTAAACCCTATCCACTACTTCAAATTTTTATCTGCATAAAATTTCATGCGGTGTTGTGCATGTTGCAAATTTTCCTTCAAATCCTGTACCATCTGCCTCCTTTCCTATACCAAATCCTTGACTTCCCCATTTGAAATGTCCACATAAGGGCCAATAGACAATAGAGGGGGTGGGTAGCCATACAAAGCTTGAAAAGGTGTTAACTTCAAGCTAGTATGGTAGTTAGTGTTACCACCGATGATACGCAAGGGATAACCATCTAAACCAATGTTTAGGGTTACGTGAGTCATGCATCTAAGATAGTTCTCTAAATACTGATTTAGCCTTTCAGTATGTCCATCAGACTGAGGGTGATAAGCTGAAGTCATGTTAAGTTGGACCCCCATCAACTTAAATAATTCCTTCCAAAAAGAACTAGTAAAAATGGTTTCCCTATCTATAACACTACTGAGAGGTAATCCATGTAACTTGTAAATGTGATCCAAAAATAACTTAGCAACTAATTGGGCTGTGTAAGGGTGTGAAAGGGCCACAAAATGGCCATACCTGGTGAATCTGTCAATCACCACTAGTATCACATTCTTGCCTCCAGAATTTGGTAACCCTCCACAAAATCCATGGAAATGTGTGTCCATGATTGATCAGGTATAGGAAGTGGTTATAGTAACCCAAGGTAAGAATCAGAATCAGGCTTATTTCTCTTGCAAACATCACAAGTTTGAACTATTGATATTACATATTTCTTCATGTTGGGCCAATAAAAAACACCCTTGAGCCTCATGTAGGTGCCCTGCACTCCTGAGTGACCACCATAAGCTGAGTGGTGCATGGCTGACATAATTAATTTCTTCAACTCTGTGTCATTACCTACAACCAACCTGCCCTTGTATCTGATTAGTCCCCCTACCAACATAAAGTCTGGATAAGTAGTGACATCTAGACTTTTAGAGGCTATGATTTTGGTTATGAATAGATGCCTTTATAGCTCAAAATCAATGATTGCACCCAAGTAGGAGTGAGATTGGTTATAGTTTCACAAGAACCTTCAATTTTCCCACATCTTGTGACAGGCATCATCCGCCTGTTCTCGGTTCCTTTCTTGTATGGTATTTCATAGTTGAGCCCCAACAATTTAGTAATCCATTTACGAATCAATCATTACCTTTTGATCCAACAAGTACTTAAGTGCTTGTTTATCGATTTGATGATAAACTTATTTCATCAAAGGTAATGCCTCCACCTTTGGATAACCATTAATACAACTAGAAACCCCTCTCATAGATTGATAGTGCTTGATTTAAGGACACAAGGTTTTACTCATAAAAGCAATGGGTCTACCTTTGCCGCATAAGATCGCTCCTAATCCATACCCACTTTGCATCGATCTCTAGCACAAAAGGTTGTGTAAAATCGTAAGTCTAATACATGAGTTGTAGTCATTGCTTCATTCGGTGCTTAAAAGGCACAGTGTAGCCTCTGTAGTCCAAGTAAACTGATCCTTCCTGAGTAAATTGGTAAGTGGTTTGCTAATCATCCCATACCCTCTAATAAATTTTCTGTAATACCCTGTAAGACCAAGGAACCCTCTCAACTGTTTCAATGTAGTAGGTATTGGCCAATTCAACATGCACTCAATCTTCTTGGGATCAGTAGAAACTCCTTCCTGTGATATGATATACCCAAGGTATTCAATCTTATCCTGCCCAAACTGACATTTACTTCTTTTAGCATAGAGGGAGTTATCCCTTAGTATATCTTTGTACCCTTTCCAAATGCCGTAAATGATCTTTCCAGTGTGGCTATACACCAATATATCATCAAAAACACTAATATGTACTTCCTCAAACAATCTTTAAAGACTTGATTCATTAAATATTGAAATGTAGCTGAGGGTATTACACAGTCCAAAGGGCATAGACAAAAACTCATAGTGGCCATTATGAGTGCTAAAAGTTGTGAGGAATCTATGCTCAGGCTTCATCAGTATTTGAAAGTAGCCTGATCTCAAGTCAATTTTTGAAAATTACCTGGCCCCATGAAGTTCAAACTCTTCAATGACTGGAATATGATAGTCATGTTAAATAGTGAGACCATTTAGGTACTTGTAATCCACACACATCCTCCAAGTAGCATCTTTTTTCTTCACCAATAACACTGGTGAAGCAGAAGGACTCTGACTGTGTTGGATAACCCGAAATTCTAACAAATCCTTAACAATTTTTTCAATCTCATTCTTATGATCATGTGATGTCCTGTAAGGATACTATAGGTCCCAAGGGGTGTGAGTAAGGTTTAGAAGGGGGGTTGAATAAACCTTACCAACTTTTTGATTTTAGTACTTTTAAAAATAATAACAGAGTTAACTCAAACAGCCGTGTCCTTGAGGGACAACTAAGTTGGTTATTCAGCTGAGTTAGCCACTCAACAGACTCGATAGAGCTGTTGATAGAATAACTCGGCTGTTTAACCTAAACTTTGACTTAGTATATTGGTTTTATCGTGAAGACTTAACACCCTTTGAATTGTTTTAAGCTTGTTTTAACACTTGATTTTAGCACTTGGTTATTAATCGGTTGGATAGCAAATATGAGTTTATCAAAATGAGATATGATGTAAGTATGCGAGAAATATAAATGTCTTTGAAAAATAAATGACACGATTAATTTTTATAGAGGTTTGAAGAAGGGTAATTCTTCTAATCCTCTCTTCTCCAACTCCCGGAGGAATCCACTATGTAATGAGATCGGTTTATAACGTGGTGAATGATCTAGAGACAACCTTGGTCACACACAGTGGCTTCTTTTGCGACTCGAACTTCTTCATAGGGCATTTTGCCTCTCTATTGACTCACTTTCTCAAGCTCTTGGTTTTGATCACAAAGCCCTCCAATCACTTGATACTGGTTCGACCTTGAACCTTCCTACAATCCTCCTTGGAGAGTAGACCCCTTTTGATTCTTCAAAAGTTTCCTCTTCAATGATTTGAAGTTATCTTTCCTTCACGACTTTGTGTTGGATCGATTTCCTTCGAGTTTCGAGGCTTGAGGATTTGCTTGAATATGCTTGAGAATATTTGCGGGTTAGTTGATTGAATATTGCTTGCTTGTTCATGGTTCGGTAGTCAAGGTTACCTTTTCTCAATGAATTTCCTCAGCGTTTTATAGTGACTTTTGAAATTTTACCCGTTGAAGAGATATGCTAATTTCAAAAGTCACTTGTGTTCGTTGGCTTGACTTGTTGCAATCCTTGATGTTGACATTTCCTTGTATTTAATGTCTTGCGGCATTGCAAAGCATTTATGACACTTAGCGCGATCTTCCTATTGGTTTGTTCCTTTTGCACAAAAGCGGAACTAACACTTTATCTCGACAACTTTAACATGTTATCATTAAGGTAACATTCTTGACTTTCATCAACGAATCTCATTCGATTGTCTTGACTTATTTGATCACGATCTTTTTATTCCCCATGTGACTTGAGTTAGCTTCCAATCTTTGGATGACTCATCCGTCACTTCAACTTGAGACTTGGCTTCTTGAGTTGACTTGACTGACTCTTCACACAACTGTTTCACAGCTGATACACCTTCAGTCGAGTTCTTGACTTTTCTTCTTTGCCATACTCAGATGTCTTGTAGCGGAGTGTTCACTTGATCTTGATTGACTTCTTGTATTTCTAGGCATAAACTTGACTCGGCTTTTCCAATTATCTATCTATTAGAATACAAATTACAAGGAAAATGGGGTGCCAACTTTCTAGTTTAAGTTTTACATGGTATCATCAAAATCTACAAAATAAATTTCCTAACAATTTTCCCCTTTTTGATGGTGCCAAAACTTAAAACCATTCAACAAAAATACAAACAACAAAGATACATACAGACAATGCGAACAAAAGAATGTATGCTTGGAATAGATCGTTTTATTGATCATAACATTCTTGTCCTTTTCATAGTTTTTTTACATTTGGTATCATATCATTCTTTATCAAAGCAAAACATATATCTATGCTAAGATACAAGAGTAAATACAAAGTGAAAAATTACAAGGAAAATCACTAAGTATTACGGATGACTTACGAAAATTGTATTTACATAAGTAATATACATGAAGGGTTCGCAACAACACTTCAACGCCTTGCCTCCTCCTTCTTTCTTCTTGACTCTTTCAAGTCATCAACTCTCTTTCTTTTTCTTTCTTCTTCTTTAGCTTTCTTATTCTTTTCATAAGCTCGTTTAGAGGCATCATCCCTTTGCTTCCTCTCGAGCCATTCTTTGAGTTTGCCTTTGGTTCTCCTCTTCTTGTCTTTTTACTACCTCCGCGTTCTTTCTTGCCACTTCCCGTTTACCAATTCATCATACCCAACCCATTAGATCATCCCTTTCTTTTCGGATCTACATATTCAACATTCTTGGGTCTTGGTCGAGGTTGGGAACCTCTTCCACCACCACTTCTTCCTCTTCCTCTTGGTGTGTCTTGTCACGGAGTCTTACGCTTACTAGCTAAGTGATTTCTTTGGAAGTCTCTTTTTTTTAGCTTCTTCACACAATGCAAGACCTTTCTCCCGATGCTGAGATCCCAGGCTTGGGCTAGTGTTATTCCTTGAAATAGCCTTCGATTCGAGCGTTTTGAATTCTTCAACCGATCTAGGCTCGAGATCCATTGTCGTGGAATCGCATCTCGATCTTTTCCAACCGGAAGACCACCATACTATTTCAACACTTCCTGAACGGGCATCCCGCTTTTTAGAAAACTCCTCAATCCCCGCTCCCTTAATTTTTCTTTTCTCCGACATTGGCACGTGAGTGCTCAATGAGTAGGGTTCTGAGGTGTTTTCCTTCTTCTCACCGCAATCTTCTTAGTCTGCCGGTTTCCTTTATCTTTTCTTCTTTTAATTTCCTTAGGGACTCCTCTTCCCCCTTTTTGGCATCATCAAAGGAAAGAGGGACCCCAGGGAACATGCCTGCGAGCATGAAGTCGAGTCGGCTTAGAGCTGAATTTTGTTTGGAGTCAGCTGTTGCATAAGCTGCTCGAAATTCCAAGCGAGTTGCCTTGGACTCGGCCGTCACCAACTTCATTTCAGCCATGAGTAGGCTGAATTTGTCATTCATTGTGTTCTCAAGGCGCATAATTTCTTTTCTCTGGAATTCTTGTAGTAGCTCCGTTTCAGTCTTGTGAGACTCGTGTAGCCTTTCAATGTATGCTTGCATCCTTTGCTTGATATCAGCGTTATCAGCACTCCAGATGAGCATTCTGCCATATAATGCTTTGAAATAATGAACTTGTTCGAGTCGCATGGAAGTTTGCTGTTGATACCATTCCCGGATCCGTACTACTATCCCTCTCAAGTCGGCTGTGAGGGTAGCATCCCTATTGTCCAGTCTTAAGTCGAGTGAGGCCCGATGTCTGTCAATCTTCTCAATCTCTTCACGATTTTCTTGAAGACCTCACGAATCTCAAATTGTCTCTCTTGATTCAATTGCAGCCACTCTTCATCAAAGTCAAAATTGGCTAGAACAATGGTGTCGGTGGTGATGATTGGATCTTCTCTTCTGATAAATCTTCGTTGTTCAAATGATGGTCTCTTCTAACTCACGGTAGGATCTTTATAAAAGGAAAAATCTCCTAATAGGCATCATCGCGCACGCATGGGATGGTTTGTGAGGTTTGTGCTGCGATGACGGAGCTCTATTTGCCTCGATCGCGGTAGCTTCATCGGCAACGTTCACACTTTGGGGAGCTGTGTGGGTGATGTAGCGATCTTCTGCACGGTTGTGGAAGCTTCTTGTGAGATGACTTGGTTTCAACTAGGGCTCTTGGATTGCTTTGCCCAACTGATGAGACTCGGCTATCTTAACGACTTTTTTGGTCTATAGTAGTTTTTCTAAATGAATTACAGTCCTCTGTTTGCATCATCACGTCATCGGATGATGATGAGACACTGTGGACTTGGCTCATCATTGAAGTTAAATTTTGTATGCGAGCCACTTTGACACTTAGGCGGCTCTTTGTTTTGAGAACATCCTCGGCTAGGTCCTTTGGATTTGCAACCGGGGTAGACTCAACTTCATCCTCGACCCCAAAAATGATATATCTAAGCTCTCCGGAATCATGAAGTGCGCTTATCTCTTTTTCTATTTCGGTAGCTTTGAACCGGAGGAATGTTACGTATCTCTTGACCCTTACCCAAGGAAGTCTCAACCTCCCTTAGGCCTTCAATACCTCCGGCTCAGACTCAATCTGCTGCGAGGCCTTCGATGTTCCTTTGATAGTCTCAACTGTCTTAGGGTCTTCTACATTCCCTTCGACGTCGCGGTATGTCTTAGGGTCTTCGAAAATGGCATCCATAGGAGTCTCAACTCCTTGGATTGCACTTTCACCGCCGAATGTTAACTCCCATTGCATCTCCATCACTGTAGCCCGATTGTAAGAACAGTGTCATTAGCCTTCAAAGTAGTTGACACTTGACTAGACGAGACTCAATCTGTCAGAAGCTTCATCAATGTCACTCTGTTACGGTTTTTTTCGTTTCCACTTCACTTCCTTTCTTCAAGTTTGAGTCTTCCACAACATCCTCCAACCTGCTTTGTGGTGGAGAGAGCTTCCCCTCCTCGGTGGCCCGGTGAGTGACTAACAATGGGCTTACTCTCTCTGACTCGCGGCCTTTTCTTTTGAGTGCTCACGTACTGGGCGGTGGTAAAACACCTTATTCGGGGTTGGCTCAACGTGGGTGCCCAAAATCCCGGTGTCATCGCCGCCAGTGCCCTTGGATCCATCCCCGATTATACGGGGGCGGCTGCGGCAGCCTAAGCGTGTGTTGTGCCACTCCCGGAGGATCGGTGCGGGGAGGGATTGAGGCGACTCTCCCGGTCCTTCAAGAAATTCTTTGCTCTTGCATTTGCCTGATTCCCTCGAGCTGCTTGCATGTCGACTTCTCTGCTTTGCAGTATGGGATCCTCATCACTTGAGTACACATCGAGATGTGTATGAGTGTGGTCGTGAGAACCGATGGCTAAACTCACACAAATTTGGCTTTCTCAAGTGTTTGTGCTTCCTTGGATGCTTTTTCTTTTTCTTTCTCACGATGATGTGAAGAATATCCATGCAATTTTCTTCATCAAGGGCACATTGCACGATGTCAACGCCGAGAAATCGCAGCAATTCCTCTTCTTCATCAATAAACTTAGGGTTTGTGAATTGTACCCTTGAGTGATCAAGTTTCCATGCCCTCCACTCTCGTAGGCGTCGCTGGATGTCAGGATACAGTGGAGAGTACATGATTATATCGTCATCATCATCCTCGTCTCCTTGTCCTCCTTTTTCAGAAATTGAAGGCAAGAGACTCTGCTCCTCCTCGCCTTCAGCAACATCAGTAGCAGGTGGAGAGACAACTTTTTCAACTTTAGTTTCAGTTGTCTCTGCTTTGCTTACTTTCCCAGTATCGACGTGCGATTGTGTCTTTGAGTCTCTGCTGATCGCCCTCAGTAGACTTTGCGGATTCATCCATCACTTCAGGAGACTGCTCTTCCTGAGTGTCAGCAGTCTCAACTTCTTTTGCTGGCTCGATAGAAGATTTAGCATTCTTCTTCTCAAGTTCAGATCGCTTGAACAATCTTTTCTTCCTCAGAGGAACTTCTGGTTCAATATCCTTTGTTCGTCGACAGTGAACGCTGTTAGGTTTTTCTTAGAGGCAACTGCCTTTCTCGTCTTGGAAGCCCTTTTCTTCCTTATGGCTGGAGAAGGAATTTGAGGTTCATTCTCGGCCTACGATGCGGGGGTAGGAGTCTCAGGCTGCGGGGGCGGGTGACTCGGCTGCACAGGCGGGGGACTCGGCTACGAGGCGCAGTGCATCCTTTTTCTTAGGCTGCGAGGGCGAGCCTTCTCTTCTTCTGCGGGGTAGCTTTCTTCTTTGGAGGAGGGGTTGCGGTTGTGTCTTGAGTCACCGATTCCCCCTCACTTGTGTCGATCCTCTTGGCATGGGTTTTCTTACGGGCACCGAGAGGTTTGCCATAAACATCTTTTTGTTCGCATGGAAGGGTTTGCCATGACGAAGAGCTATACCATTAACTTCCAAAGATGGCCAATCACAAGGCCATATCGAAGAGAACATCCAAAGGAACAATCTTCCTTGAAGGTCTTGTTCAAAACATTCAGCGAGTTTGTTGCGGGCGAACTCGGCCCGTTAACCTTTTGCCTGCATGATCGCGGCCATGACGATCGGCTTAGTTTTTGACAAGCTGGTTGAAGGTGTCAAACTTCATATCTACACATTTAGAGCGACATCCATCAACTTATGATAGTCGTCGCCCGGCCGATTTATTGTCATTTGTGTTGACCACCGTAGTAGCACACTCTGGTTTGGCTACTTCTTTCCATGCAAATGCCAAGTCTACATCAACTTCATGTATCTCCTTTAGCCCTTGAGAAGGCAATAAGCGGTGCTCGGCAAGGTCCTTAGCACTTATTTTGATGTCACTGCTGTGGACGTAAGACTTGATTTCTTCGTCCCCGCACCTCCGCGTTGACATAGAACATTGCTACCTCTTGTAGGTAAGTGTGAGAGTATTCCATGATTAGAAAAGCCTTGAGACCTGACTTTTCTATCATTTTAGAGATCTTCTTAACAAGGGTTTCATCGAACCACCCAGCCGCTTCACCATTCCTTTGAAGTCTACGGACAATCTGAGTGGATTTGCTTTAAGAGCTTAACGTAGTCGATCTTTGGTGCCATTTTTCGGAGAGTTTTACCGATTAAAAATTGAAAAACTTGCTTGAGTATACTTAAGGTTTCCGAGAGAGAATAGAACTTGCTTTGCCTTTGCTTTGAAGATGAGCAGTTTGATAAGAGAAAGAGAACGAAAAACGCATATAAGGGTTATAAAAAGACGTTCTCTACAGTTTTTGAATTTTTGATCGAGATTAACGATTGATTAAGACGTCAACATTGTTATGGATGAAACATTTGCATCCAAATATCTGGAGTACCCAACATTTGGCTTTCTCCCTCTGTCCAAATCTTATAGGGAGTCTTGGTTAATTGCTGTTGATCATGCATCTATTTTGAGTATAGCATCTTTGTGTTAATGGCTTTAGCCCAAAATCTCTTAGGCAATCCAGCTTCAGCTAACATGGTCCTTGCAGCTTCCTTGAGAGTTTTGTTCCTTCTTTCAGCTACTCCATTCTGCTGTGGAGTTCTTGCAGCTGATAACTCATGAGCAATACCATTTTCAACACAATACTGAGTAATTATCCCATTGACAAACTCAGTTCCTCTGTCAGACCTTATCTTTATAATGGTTTGGCTCTTTTCATTTTGAATTTTTTTCATTAGTGAGGTAACTTCGCAAAGTTTCCTTCTTTTTGCACATGAAGATTGTCCATGTATATCTTGAATAATCATCTACCACCAGTAGGGTGTATTTCTTTCCACTTATGCTGGCTGGTTCAACTGCACCAAATAGATCCATATGCAACAGATGTAATATCCTTGTTGAAGAAGGACTTGGCTTATCCTTGAATGGAGATTTTATTTGCTTTCCCATCTAACATGCATCACATACACTTTCCTTCTTGTACACTGAGTCTGCAAATCCTTCCACAAGATGACTCCATGCAAGCTTGTTGATTGTCTTGAAGTTGAATGACTTCGGCTTCTTGTGCCACACCAACTTGATTGATTGTGCTCTTTGCTAAAAGACAAGTGCTTGGTGTAGCATTCGACCAATCTACCACATACATATTCTTCTGTCTTGATCCTTGCAGCACTATTTCATTTGATTCAGCATCTTTGCTCTGTGCATACTCCCATCTTTGATCTGGTGTAGCATCTGCCATAGCCCTTGTCACAAGTTGGTGATGCTTAACATGTTGAAGTTGAGGCCTTCAACATAAGCAAAATCTGTGATTTCCAATCCATTCTTCTTGATAGATCTTGTGCCTTTGATTTCCCTGAGCTTCATTTCCTCCAAATATGACTTTTGCACCTCTAATCTCCTTGAATTTTGACAGATTTTTCTTGTTTCTGTCATATGTTTGGAACAACCACTATCCATGTACCATTCCTTGGCACTTTCACTTTGTTCCTTGAACTGCAATCAAGGAAATTAGTTTTTAGGTACCCATACTTGCAGGGTCCCGAGGGGTTAGTGCTATTAGATGATCCAACCAACATATAGCCAAAATACTTGACACTAAGAGGTTGCCATCTATCGATTGCCATAATCATAGTGCACATTAGCAAATTTCTTGGGGTTTTAGGTTCATACATCCGTATCTTTTGTCGTATGCATGTGTGTGTGTTTTAGCAATTGCTTTCTTGGGATACTTGTGATATTTAAAGTGTAGTGCCTGGTGCATATGTGTGTTGATAATAGCTCTTTTCCTTTGGAATGACCTTTGTTGAGGTTTAGGTCTTTGCCATTTAGGCTTGTATTCTATTGGTCTTTGCTGATATTTCACATTGTTCCAATCAGCTTGGTTTGGATAGTTTCTACCATTCCCATCATATGTATTTCTCTGATGAAATTTTTGGGGTTTCTGGTAGCTCTGTTTGCTTTTCACAGAGTATTTTCTATTTGGAGTTTGTTGAGGAACTCTACTGGATTTCTTCTCATCTGTCCTCTCGGATACTCAATCGGTTGTTTTCCTTTCCTTTATATCCAAGGCCGGTTTGGTTGTGATTGTGCTTAGGAGTGAATGTGGGTTCAACATTTGGTATTTTGGATTTTTGAGATGCTTCATTGATTGAAGATCCTTTTTCCAAAATCACTCTTGGAGTTTGACACACAAAGGAATTGAATCCTATTCCTATCTTATCTCCATATTCTTTTGACTAATGATAAGATCATCCAATGATTTGGATGCCTTTGTAAATGAGAGGCAATCACATTTTTTAGTCTTTTTCCTCTTTTTTCTATAAGCGGCTATCTCTGCTATCATTTTGGCATTCTCGGCCTTGACTTTGTGTTCTCATCGCTATGTGACTTAGAGTACTCGGCTTCTTAGTTAGTTTGTGAGTTTTGGCTTTTAAGGTCGGTTTTTTCTCATTTAGAAGTGTGTGTGAGGATTTAATATGCTCAAAATCTTTCATCATTTTGCCTAATGAATCATAAAGATCGGTGGGTGATGAAGTGTGTGTATCACATTCGCTATCACTTGAATCTAAATGAGATGAGTTAGAGTGTACCTCATCTTCTTGATCCGGTTGATCTTGTTCTTTAGCCATAAGGCAGATCATGGCCTCTTCTTCAGATTCACTTGAGTAGTCAACTTCACTACTCTCTGAGTCTGCTGCTTCTTTAGACTTAGCTGTCTCGGCAGTTTCAGCAGCCAACATGACTTTCTTCTTTTCCTGCCTTCTTTCTCTAAAGACTTTTCTTTCTTATTCATTCCTATATTTTTTGACTGGTGGATAGGAACAATCAACGCAAAGTGTCACAGTTATCTGCAGTTCCAACACAGGTTCTCAGCTTTTTGATCAGCTCTTTCTGTTCTTGGATTATCAGCTCTCTGATATTCAATCCTTTGGTGCTCATCTCTCTTGGGTGGCCTATCTTCCCTTGACTTTGAGGAGTGAATGTCTCTGGAGGTTTCACCCTTATTTCTTTTATAGTTCTTATTGAAGAACTTGTTGAATCTTTTAACCATCGGGGCAATTTCCTCATGGTCTATGGCTTCCTTAGGTTAAACTCTCTTTCCATCCTTGGTTGTTAGTGCAACTTGTCTTGGGTATAACTCTCTTTGCTCTTTTCTTCTCGGCTCAAACTCATAGGCTTTGAGGTCCGAGAATAGCTCATGGTTAGATGTTCTTGAGTGGTCCATTGAATGTCTTAGGGCCATACTCTTCATTTCCCATTCACCGGGAGGCTTCTTAGGATCTTCATACACATTTCCTTTTGTGTATATTGCTTCCCAAGAGCTAAAAAGCTCATTTGTGATTTCGGTGAATCGGCATCCAAGCTGATCCATGGTTTCACTATGCAAGCATTTTGAAATTTTGAAATTTTTGAGCAAAGAATGACAATTTATTTTCTTTAATTTGTTACGATCCTTCACAAATTAAAGTCGGTTTATTCCATATTTCTTTTGCAGATTTGCAAGATTTGACTTTGTTGAACATTGCTTTGTCCAAAGTCTTGTAAAGTATGTCCTTAGCCACATTGTCCAAGTTGTATCTCTTCCTATCTTCATTTGTCCACTTCATTTTTCAACCATGTCCACTCTTCAGTCTTTATTGCGGCCATGTTCACTTTCAAAAAGATAAAAGCCACATTTCATCGTGTAGAGTTGCGTGTCAAATTTGCTTCAATGAGAATGACTTTGCTAAAAATGAAAGATTTTGAAAAATGTAAGTGTTTAAAACCTTTTTGAAAAGATAAAGATCTAGTTCAAGAACCACTACGATACCACTTGTAGGTCCCAAGGGGTGTGAGTAAGGTTTAGAAGGGGGGATTGAATACCTTACCAACTTTTCGATTTTAGTCCTTTTAAAAATAATAACAGATTTAACTCATACAGCTGTGTCCTTGAGGGACAACTAAGTTGGTTATTCAAATTTGAGTTAGCCACTCAACGGACTTCGATAGAGTTGTTGATAGAATAACTTCGGTTGTTTAACCCGAACTTTGACTTGGTTGTATTGGTTTTATCGTTGAAGACTTAATACCCTTTGAATTGTTTTAAGCTTATTTTAACACTTGATTTTAGCACTTGGTTATTAATCGAGTTGGATAGCAAATATGAGTTTATCGGCATATGATTTAAGTATGCGAGAAATATAAATGTCTTTGAAAAATAAATGGCACCGTTAATTTTTATAGAGGTTCGAAGATGGGTTAATTCTTCTAATCCTATCTTCTCCAACTCCCCGGAGGAATTCACTATGTAACGGATCGTTTACAACGTGGTGAACGCGATCTAGAGAACGACCTTGGTCACACAACCGGCTTCTCTTGCGACTCGGCTTCTTCACAGGCAAGCTTGCCTTGCTACTTTAGCTCACTTTCTCAAGCTCTTGGTTTTGATCACGAAGCCCTCCAATCACTTGATCTTTGGTTCGACCTTGAACCTTCGTACAATCCTCCTTGGAGAGTAGACCCCTTTTGATTCTTCAAAAGTTTCCTCTTCAATGATTTGAAGTTGTCTTTCCTTCACACTTTGTGTTGGATCGATTTCCTTGAGTTTTAGGCTTGAGGATTTGCTTGAATATGCTTGAGAATATTTGCACGTTAGTTGCTTGAATATTGCTTGCTTGTTCGTGGTTCAAGTAGTCAAGGTTACCTTTTCTCAATGAATTGTTGAACTTTGGATCACTTGTGTTTGTTGGTTTGACTTGTTGCGGTCCTTGATGTTGACATTTCTTCGTATTTAATGTCTTGCGATATTGCGGCGTTTACGACTTAGCGCGATGCTTCCCATTGTTTGTTCCTTTTGCACACAATGGAACTAACACTTTATCTCGACAACTTTAACATATTACCATTAAAGAGTAACATTCTTGACTTTCATCAACGGATCTCGTTCAGTTGTCTTGACTTGACTGCAGTCTTTTATTCCTAAGGTGACTTGAGTTAGCTTCCAATCTTTGGATGACTCATCTGTCACTTCAACTTGAGACTTGGCTTCTTGAGTTGACTTGGTGACTCTTCACACAGCTATTTCATAGCTGATACACCTTCAGTCGAGTTCTTGACTTTTCTTCTTTGCCATACTCAGTTGTCTTGCAGCGGAGTCTTCACTTCAATCTTCAGTTGACTTCTTGTATTTCTAGGCATAGCTGACTTGACTCAACTTTTCCAACCCTATCTATTACAATACAAATTACAAGGAAAATGGGGTGCCAACTTTCTAGTTTAAGTTTTACATGGTATTATCAAAATCTACAAAAGAAATTTCCTAACAGATACTGGTGCTTGGGGACACTTCCTGGTTAGAGGACAATTTGATGTTCTATTCCTCTGCTAGGGGGTAACCCTTTAGGTTCCTCAAATACATCATCAAATTTAGATAGCAATTCCAATAAATCTGGATTTGACTCTTGATTGGGGGGTTGTGCTGTTAAAACATACAACTCTTCAACTCTTCAACTTATACAATGATTCCCCAGTAATAAATTGGCATTGAGCTGCAGAAGTTAATGCTTGAATCTTCACCCTTTTTCCCTTTAAGATTGACAGTGAAAGTTATCTTATCATAGTCTAGCTCAAAAGGGGTGCATGACTTCAACCAATCTCCTCATAAAATCAAGTCACATTCCTCATTCTCCAATAATCTTAGTGAATAAGTAGAAGTATTCCCCTGCATATCCCAAAATATTGGTGGCCTTATGAGTACTCACCAAGCTTTGTCCATTAGCCATTTTAACCAAGAATGGTTTAGGCTTCCAATGGACACCCCAATCTCCTAGTTGTTGCTTCTGAATGAAACTCGAGTGTGCTTTCTGATCAATTAGGATGTGTAACTTGTGCCCCCACAATATCCAAATAACCTCATGGTGGTAAGTCCATCTCGCACGGATATAGCATTCAAAGTCATTTGAATTTCATCCATGGTATCTATGGCGGTATCAATTCCCTTCCATATGTGGAACCTCCTGCAAATAAGCTAATTCCTCTTCCTCGAGTCATGATCATGTAGTTGATCATCTGTTTTATCTATGGCCATAAGTAAACTTCTCATCACGATTATAGAAAAGTCCCTTCTCCTCTTAGCTTCCATCTCATTTGTAGATAAAAGCTTAACAGGTGGCTTAGGGGCCACAACATTGTTTGGTTTAACCCCACTGCAAGGGTGCAAACTCTGGTTTCTGGGATAAGGAATTGAGAAAGGTTTAATACTACATTTGACCTTCCTAGTAATTGCTTCTAAGGTAAGCAATTTCTTCTAGCCCAATTCCACTTGTGTCTTTGCGGTTCAAACATATTCATAAAAGCTTGCATCTCTTCACTTAGCCCACTTGATGAAACTGGCTATAAAATATTCCTCGAAATAGTCCCTATTGTCAAGGACTAACATACATGCCCTTAGTTCTTCAAACCTTTCCACATATTCGATCTGAAAGACCCAATGTGCTTCAATTTGTTAAACTCAACAATTATCATAACCTCTTTAAGTTCTTCAAACCTTCTTTGAGATAACTTCTATGAACTGATTCCATGACAACTCTACTTGTCTACTACTAAAATTAAAACTATTGAGTGCTTTATCCTCAAAATGCATTGAAGCTAGCACAACTTTTTGATGGTCGGGGATGTTAGAGATTAGCTTGAAGTAACCATTACACTTAAGAATCAAGACCTAGCATGTGAACCATCAAACTTAGGAAAATCAATTTTAGGTAATGGACTGATAACTGCGCATACCTTGTTGTTCCATCATCACCCTATTTCTTGATGAATGCTAGTTTAAGTATAGGTGCCTTCACTTCTAGTACCAGGACAAGATCCCCTAATATCGATTCTTCATCGTGCTCCTTTGCCTTTACTCATGTTCAACATTGCATTGAATATAAAGGCTAGAGTGTTAATCATGTGTTCGTATTTACCATTCAATCACATCATTTGTTCTTGCTTTTAAGAATTATTCCCTGAAATGCTCTTCTTGTAACTTAAGTTACTAGATTCTCTCTTCATGGATATTTTTGTAGTATTTGATCCATCCTTTTTGTGCTTCTTGCAGTCTTTAAAGCGTGTGCCCTCTGCCATTTCCAAGGAAATGTGGCTATGATGATACAAATTGTAGTTTATTGATGTATTTTTATGTAAATAAATTGGAAAACCACTCAATATTAATGTATTTGATTGTATATTGTTAATGAATCGCCATTAATGAGATAAGAAGGTTTGGGGAGGAAGAAAGTGTCACGCCCCAAACGGACGCGACGACGATCCACAACTTAAATACAATAACCAAATAGTCTAGACAAATATCAACGAGAACCCAATGAAACAGTCTAAATAGCGGCGGAAATAAATAACAAGTACAAATACAACTTACAACTTCCACAATCCATAATCCAAATTACATACCCGAAAAATCAACCAAATATAACAACTTAAAGTCAAAGGGTCTGCGCCCTTCGATTTAGAAACCGGAATGGAAAGAAATACAAGAGTCCAACAACACAAGAAAAGAGTCCAACAACAACAAGAAGAAGTAGTAAATCCAACAAGCGGTACAAGGCTCAATCCGTGGTCGGTTCGGCATCTTCAACGAAGTCCTCATCTAAGGTTAGAAAATAGGTGGGGATGAGACAAATCTCGATGGATGGGGTGATCGTGTGCAAGTGTGGCAATATATAGTCAATGTGAGAAAACAATTATATGAAAACGCGTGAGTATGATGCATGAATTCACACACGATCCACAAGCGTTGATAAATATATTTAAGTAATATACTTATACGATTCAAGAAAATACGATTCATGGTCACACAGCACTATGTGATTGATCAAGACAGTAGGATTGCGTGCGGAAATGTAACGCCAATCCCATGCAAGGACAAATAATGGTTGCGTACATTTTGTAGCACCAACCAATGCAAAACAAGTAAGCGGTTGCGTGCGGTTTGTAGCGCCAACCAAATGGGTCCGATAACTCCGAAATCGTGTTGATCGACAAACATTCCTTCGTTCCTCCTTGTAACTCCCGAGCGGGATGGTCCAAGACCGGTCACCTTATCGCTCCATAGGCAAAGACAAAATCCACGATGGAGCTTGCAAGGCTCGGATCTGTCATAATCATGATTATACCTCAAGTACTACGACCCGCTTCCCTTGGACAAACTCCGCCCCTCGGTTGCGGGATTAGGGCGATGGGGCCGGAAGAGTGAAATAGCGGCCGAGCTGCCCATTCCATCCACGACGTATCCATTCTCGACATTTGTGAGCTCGACACACCAAGTTGACTCGAGCGAAAGTAAATACAAGTACATGCGATCAACCAGGCACTCGAGTATTATTGATTCAGAAGCGATTCGAGAAAATTTTTGAAATAACGCGAGGGCAATTTTGGCGTTGGTGGAGTTTTTGGATGAAGATGATTATCGAAAGGATAAGCAACCTTCGATATCTTGAAAGATTAGGTGGAACATAAGTCCGTTATAGATTCAAATCGCAAGGCGAGGAAGTCGCTCGCGATCGGGTATTAATGTCGGTCAAATTAATCCGATAAGTCAAGGGTTTTTGGAAAATAAAATACTTTAATAAAATCTCCAAGTCGAGAGGGTTCAGGGCTATTTTAGTAAAAGAGAAATAATTTGAGTTAGGTCCTTTATAAAAGAAAAATTGTAATTTAGCCCCGTTTTGTAAAAACCAACACTTTTGGGGTTAAAAATTGAATAAATAAATATCCCGACCTTGAACAATTATGAGGTCAGTTCCTAAATTCTCTAAATTGTCCAGAGATTCAGGTTTTTAAAGTTTTGAGGCAGAGTATTTATAAAATTCTCACATTGTCCCCAAATATGTAAAAATTGCCAATTCGCACCTTAAGTTTAAAATAATCGGAACTCACAAACCGGAAGGGCTTTTAATGTGATTCCAGTTGGAAAATGTCACTAAAAAGCAGTTTTTAAAAGAAATAAGTGTAGGTCCTTTAACTTTTGAAAATATCATTTTTGTTCCATTTTGAAATAATTGCCTTTAAGGCTTTTAGGGGTCCAATTGTCATGAAATTTGAACCTTGGGTCCAAAATATAATTAGGTTATATTTAAGTTAGTATTTCCAGGTGCATGGACTGCATAAGTCCAGGAAATTGCATTTGGGTCCTTAAGTTTAGTATTTTACACATTAGTCCCTCAATTTTAGTAAAATTGCTTTCCAAGCCCTAACCACTTGGATTTTTGGAATACTTTTAAAATATGTAATTCCCAGTAACTTAAGAGTAAAAATTTCAAATTTTAAAGTTTAGGTCTGGTGCAGTTTTAAAAATGTCAAAGTAGCCCTTAAACTTTTAAAATTTTACAATCTAGTCCTTGGGCTTTTAAAGGTTGATTTTATTTATCTTAAAACTCTTAAAACTTTATTAAAATGTCCGAAAAGTCATTTTTGAACCTGAGTACAGTCCCAAAATCGAAATTTGCAGAGGGGTCCTTTAACTTTTATTTTCTTGCAATTTAGTCCACCAACTTTTCATTTTTACATTTTTAAGTCCAAAAAGTGAAATTTAATCAATTATGCTCGACTTGTCCTGGTTATAAGTCATCCAAAACATATATTTTAAAGATCATACACATGCATGTGCAATACATACAATAATTCATCAAATAAAACATTAAATTGCACATGCATGCACCTAAAATTCAATAAATAGTAATTTTGAGCAACTCTTGAGAATTTTCATGACTTGATACATAAAATTGACATGCAATACATAGATTATATATATCTCAAGGCTCATGATCAAATTTTCTACATGCATTTTAATAAAAACACCTAATAGTTGGAAAATATTTTTCCACCCACCTTAAAATTGGAAATTGTGAAATAAAATGATAAATTTCACAATTTTTGGATGAGGCTTCTTAGGTCAGCCCCTAAGTCAAGAAATATCAAAAATTTGAAGTTAGAAAAATGAGAGAAAAATTAAGGAGAAAAAGAAGGAGATAAGAAAATGAGAAGGACTACACTTTACCTTGTGTAGTAGGTGATTGGAGACTAGTTGAAGCTTAAAAATTGGAAATTTTGGTTCCACTCCAAGATCACCTAAGGTCAGCCCCTATTTCTCAAAAATGAAAAAGGGGTGTCAAAATTTGAAAAAAAATAGGGAGAAGAAGAAAAATACACTAGAGTCCATTATCTTACCTTATAGTCTAAATCTTCAAAATTTCCTTCAAGTCTTGAAATCTTCTTCAAGGTGATGTCAAGCTCTAGTCTTCAAAGTCTTCTAAATGTACCTCCAAAATCCAAAATTAAACTTAAGTTAAGAGGTGAAAGGAGGTAGCTAGAGGATATCAAGATGAATTGGAGAACAACATTTTCTTACCTTGTAGTAGTAGGGTGGTTGAATTTTTTGAAGAATAAGGAGGAAAAAATCTTGAAAATTTTCTAAGTGTTGAAGAAGAAAGTAAGAAGAAGAGTAGAGAGAAGTAGGGAGTTTAGAGAGAAGGAGGAGGATTTTGCATAGGAGATGAATGTGTTGGTGTAAAATTGAACCAAATCTTGCACCTCCAAAGGCCTCTTGGCCGTGAACAATGAGAGAGAGGGAGGAGAATTTTTTTGTTTAAATTGTGTCTTGCATTTTGCCTCATGCATGTAGAACATTTTGAAGGTCAAAGGTATGGGCATGAGAATGTTTGAATGGAATGTTGGAAGACTTCCAACATGTTGGCAAAAATAATATTAAAGAAGTAATGTAAGAGATGATGTGTATAATGTTTGAATTAATGGTATAATTATACACAAGATGACTAATATAAGGTGTAGGTGTACAAGAGTTGGATGATATTTTTACTCCAAAATTCACCATGTTGGCCGTCCACTACAAGGGTATATTGGTAATTCCATATATTTTTTTTGTCCCAAATTTGATGATAATAGATGAAATATATCAATCTCCAAAATAATTAGTGATTTCCTTGATCACTTATAAGTCTCATGATCACTTAATCTAAATCAAAATCTTAATTCTATAAGGTAAAAGTCTCTAAAATAAATAGTCTCTTAAAATTTAAGGTGACTAATAAATACAAAAATAGTAATAATGATCAACCAAGTGTTCATAAATGCAAAATAGAATTAATAAAGATCATGATCACAAGTAATTAAATAAAATGAAATAAAGTACAAAATGTATATATTATTAATAATTACCCGTCAAAATGACGCGGTAAAATAGTCGATCAAATGTATAAACGACAATAAGGATCAATTATAAGCTCGGAAAAAATCGGGCTTCACATCCTCCCCTCCTTAAAGGAATTTGGTCCCCAAATTCTCTTCAGAATAGTTCTGGATATTGATTCCTCATGTCTTCTTCCTTTTCCCACGTTGCGTCTTCGTCTCGGTTGTGGTTCTGCCACACTACCTTAACCATCGGGATTTCTCTCTTACACAACCTGTCGTATCTGCTGATCAATGATCCGGATCGGCCTCTCGGTGTAGGATAGATTTTCCATTAGAGGAGGAGTATCTCGAGTGATGATATGCTCGGGATCTGGTTGATACTTCTTCAGTCTCGACACGTGGAATACATCGTGCATTCCCGCATATGGTGCTGGTAACTCGAGTCGGTAGGCTAACTTCCCAATCCTCTGTAAAATCTTGTAAGGTCCAACATATCTCGGACTCAACTTGCCTCCTTTCTTCGGATTGATCAATCCTTTCCGTGGTGAGAGTCTCGAGAAATACTTCATCTCCGCTTCAAATTCCAAATCCTTTCTTCTCTTGTCCACGTAACTCTTTTGGCGGCTCGAGCCGTGTGAATCCGCTCCTTGATCGCCTTGACCTTCTCCATGGCCTCCTGAACTAAGTCGACCTTTGGAATCGAGGAGACTTTCGTTTCTCTTTCGGAGTCCATTGGTCATCAATCTCTCAGTGTAGTGGGGATCTACATTTTCGCCCATATAATGCCTCGTAGGTGCCATCCCAATCGTGGCACGATAATGTTATTGTAGCGAACTCGGCTAATGGTAAGTCGAATCCCAACTTCATTGAAAATCCAATGTGCAAGTTCGCACATATCTTCAAGGGTTTGAATTGTTCGCTCGGATCGTCCATCGGTTTGTGGGTGTCTTCTTTGTCTTTGAAACTTAGCGAGGTACCCATTCCTCGTGCAAAACTTCCAAAACTGGAGACAAACCTCGGGTCTCTGCCGGATACTATGTCGATCGGTACTCCATGCAGTCGAATGAGTTCTCGGATATAAATCTGTGCAAGTTTCTGCAAGCTATCAGTTTTCTTGATGGGTAAAAAGTGTGCAGATTTCGTGAGTCGGTCTACCACTACCCAAATAGCATCATGGCCTCCCCTGGTCCTTGGTAGATCCGTCACGAAGTCCATCGTTATGTGTTCCCATTTCCACTCGGGAATTCTCAACGGTTGTAGTAAACCAGATGGTCGTTGGTGTTCTGCTTTTACTCGTTGACAAGTTAAACATCTCACAACGAACTCTGCTACCTGGTTCTTCATGTTTACCCACCAATAACTCCCTTTCAAATCCTTATACATCTTGTTTCCCCCAGGATGTATAGTGTATTTTGAACGGTGTGCCTCTGCTAGGATTTTATTCCTAATCTGCTCGTCATTCGGTACACACACACTCACTCGATTTGAATCGATAACTCCATCTTCAGTACCGAGAATTCGATCTTTCTCCTTTAAGTATCTTCTCTTCTTGATTTTTTGAAGATGTGTATCTCTCTCTTGTGCTTCTTTGATCTCTTTCAGCAGATCGGGTGTAACCAAAATGTTAGCACATGAAATCTGAGTATTGGTTCTCGTCAGATTCCAATTGCTCAGCTCTTCTAATGATTCCCACTCTCGAATCATAAGTCCGCTAAGCTCGCCTTTACGCTTGAGCGTCCACGACATTAGCTTTCCGGGATGGTATTGAATATCAAAGTGATAGTCCTCAATCAACTCCATCCATCTCCATTGCCTCGTTGAGGTCTTTCTCGGGAGAATAGGTACTTCAAGCTCTTATGGTTCGTGAAAACCGTGAATGTTGCTCCGTAGAGATAGTATCTCCATTTCTTCAACGCGAACACTATTGCGCCAATTCCAAGTCATGCGTTGGATAATTGGCCTCATACGGCTTGAGCTTTCGTGATTCATAAGCGATAACTTTTTCTTCCCGCATGAGCACTTTGCTCCTAGTCTTTCTTTTGATGCATTATCAGAGACGACAAAGTTTTCTTTTCCCTTTGGAAGGGCTAAGACGAGTAGTAAGTCGTTTCTTGACTCTTGAAACTCGCCTCGCACTTGTCATTCCACTCAAACTTGACTTGATTCCTGGTTAGTCGAGTGAGTGGTCCCGCTATCTTGGAGAAATCCTGGATAAATCTTTGATAATATCGAGCTAGTCTGAAACTCCTAATTTCCGTTCTGGACTCGGGTTGTTTCCATTCAACCACCGTCATGCCCTTGAAGGATCCACTGCAATCCCGGTGTCGGATACTATGTGTCCCAAGAACGCGACTTCACTAAGCCAAAATTCGCACTTGCTTGAATTTGGCATACGGCCTTATGCTCGTAGTATCTCTAAAACGATTTTCGGATGACGTTCGTGCTCTTCTCTAGACTTAG
Organism: Rehmannia glutinosa; assembly: GCA_016081115.2. NCBI lineage: Eukaryota > Viridiplantae > Streptophyta > Magnoliopsida > Lamiales > Orobanchaceae > Rehmannia > Rehmannia glutinosa. Next base: position 44,320,805 of record CM071927.1, read on the forward strand.
AGTATACGAGTATGTCATCAATGAATATTACTACGAATTGATCTAAATAAGGTTGAAAAACTCGATGCATCGAGATCCATAAATGTTCTTTGGTGGATTCGTCGGACCGAAAGGCATCACTACAAACTCGTAGTGTCCATATCGGGTTTGAAATGCGATTTTGGAAATGTCTCCTTCGCGGATCTTGATTGATAATATCCTTTGTTGTAAGTCAAACTTGAGTACACACGTCAGCTCGTTGAAGTTGATCAAATAGTTCGTCTATCCTTGGGAGGATATTTGTTCTTGATGGTCACATTATTAAGACCACGATAATCTATACATAGTCTTAATGTGCCATCCTTCTTTTTGACGAACAACACAAAGTGCTCCCCACGGAGACGCGTACTCGGTCGGATAAATCCCACATCCATCAATTTTACATTAATTGCGTTTTCGGCTCTTGTAACTCAAGAGGAGCCATTCTATACGGTTTTACGGCAATCGGGCGGTCCCCTGGTAACACCTCGATGGTAAACTCGACTTCCCTATCCGGAGGGACAAAGGGTGAGTTCTTGTGGAAATACATCCGTGTATTCGATACTATACGTACTTGGTTAATTTGTGCCTCAACCTTGGGTTTGTTAATTACAAATGCCAAGTACCCTCCGAGCCCCTCTAGTGATTGCCTTTCTCGTTTTCATCGTTGAAATGATTGGGGCAATCTTAATCTTAACTGTGCCCTTCCCGAAATTTCCACTTCGAGCTTTCCTGGTTCACATAGCTTAATGGACTTGTTATGGCAGCCCATTTGTGCATGGTGTGCGATAACGATTCATTCCCAATATCACGTCATATTCGGATATAGGTAATAAGATCAAATCGGCGGAAAGTTTATCTCAACAATCTTAACTCCATGCATTATAGATAATACATGTTATCGACTTGCACCCATAGGAGTTGACACTTCTAGACATATAGGCATATGTTCCATGCATGCATGTAGTTTGTATACAAAATACGGTGCAACAAATGAATGCGTTGATCCAGGGTCGAACAATATTTTAGCGTAGTGGTTAGATACTAGGAGCGTACCTTCCACCACGTCCTTGCCTCCCGAGCCTCTGTCCGGCTAGTGCAAATGCTCGGCGGGCATCCTCGCCGATTACCCTGGCCATTTCCCGCTTCTATGGCGCGTCTCTTTGGTTCGGTCATCGTGCCGGGTAATCTTGCGGTGGTCTTGATTACTACCACATCGTAAACACCTTCCTTGTTTACGGAAGTAATCTTGTGGAATGGACTTCCGGCAATGTGCACACAAGAAGGAGAGTATATGTGATGCATGTCTCTTTTCCTTAACAAATCAAATCATCATTCAAAGAAAGATGGTTGTGTCCATCTTCAACAATAATATTGCACCTACTACATATGGATCTATTTGGTCCATTGAACCAGCTAGCATAAGTGGGAAGAAATACACCTTGGTGGTAGTAGATGACTACTCAAGATATACATGGACAATATTCATGTGTAACTTGAAGAAAGAAACTTCTTGATGCTTGATACCACAACTTGGACAAGAGTGATTCAAAATGAGAAAAGTCAAACCATTATCAAAATAAGATCATCTCGGCGTGCCGAGTTTGTCAATGGTATAATAACTCGATTCATTGAATCTTGAAAATGGTATTGGTCATGAATTATCTCTCCAATCTCCTTCAAGGACTCCACAATCTGAGAATGGAGTTGCGAAAAGAAGGAATAGAACTCTCAAATTGGAGAGCATTGAAGACCATGTTAGTCAACTTCTCTACCCATAAAAGATTTTGGGTTCAAAAACACAAAGATGCTATACTCAAAATAGATGCATGATAAACAGACTCCAACGACAAAGACTCTCTCTTGAGATTTGGATAGGGAGAAAGCGCCTCATGTTGCATATTTTAGAATATTTGGATGCAAATGCTTCATTCATAACAATGGCAAAGATAATTTAAAGGCTTTTGATGCTAAAGTCGATGAAGGTATCTTCCTGGATATCATCATCCTGAAAGCAAAACCTGACGTACTCAACAAGAGGACTATGGTTACCATTCTAATCCATTCATGTGGTGTTTGATGAGCCAAATGTAAATGGAAAGACATTGAAGAGTTATATCGTAAAAGTAATCAACAACCACACAAAGAGTCCCTAATAAATAGCAAAAGGCATATCCATTAACGAATTATAAACCCGGATGAAGATGAGATAGTCGAGTCTCAAAAACCAAAATAAAATCTGCAATAGAAGTAAGGTGATGACGAGAGAGCGATCAAAATAGCAACAAGCGACAATCGAGCTAACTAATCGGTGAGATCGATCATCATCGTCACTAACTTACTCCAAATCGATGTAAGATGGGCCGAGAGACCATCCACCTTAACTAGTCATTGGAGATGTAAGAGAAGGTGTCAAAACAAGATCGAGTAACTCATCAAGAAGCTCTCCAATGTTTACCTCCTCATCTCACAAATAGATCCTCCTCGTGTCACAAGCATTGGATGACACATTGGATTCAAGTGGCAAGAAGAGCTCAATCGCCGAAAGAAATAAAATGTGGAACTCTTCAAAGACCTACCCATCAAAATGTTATTGGCACTAAATGGGTATTCAGAACAAGATGAATGAGGAAGGTTACGGGTAAGAAACAAAGCAAGATTGGTAGCCAAAGGATATTTCCAAGAAGAAGGAATAGATTTTGATGAAACATTTGTTCTGTAGCAAGATTGGAAGCTATAAGGATGTTTCTTGCCTTGTCGCATTCTTGACAAGAATTTTATTGTTTATCAAATGGATGTAAAGAGTGCATTCCTTAATGGTTTATTGGAAGAAGAAGTATATGTTGAACAACCTCCGTGGATTTGAGCGAGTGACTCTTGGAGATAAGGTATACAAACTCCCACCAGAAAGCTCTATATGGATCAAACAAAACTAAGCATGGTATGATACATTATCACAATTCCCGGGAGAGAATGGATGCAAAAATGGAAAAGTGGATAGAACACTCTTGTCAAATTCAAGATAGAATAGAAATCTCAAAATATGCGTTCTTTTTCAAATATCAATATGTGGATGACATCATTTTTGGATTTCACAAACAAAGAGTCAAGTCGGTGATAAATTTTCAAACCTCATGCAAAGCAAATTCAAATGAGCATGATGGGAGAGTTTCCATTCTTCCTTGGACTCCAAGTGAAACATCCGCCCCAGGATGGAACCTTCATAAGTCAAACAAAATACACCGAGAGATTTAATGAAGAAATTTGGTATGGAAGAAAGTCTTAGCGTAAAAAATACCAATGAATACATCGATCAAAATGGACATGGATCAAATTACATAGCCCGAAAAATCAAACAAATATAAGAACTTATCAAAGGATCATTGCTCTATCTTACAAAAAGGAATGGAAAGAAATCACCTTTGTTGTAGGTGTAACACGAAAAGATTTCAATCAACCAAAAGAAAGCCACATGAGTACAAGGCTCAAGATGATCTTGAGATATTTAAAAGTCCTCATCTAAGGTTGAAAATTATGGTATCCAAAAATCTCGGATGGGGTGGATTCAAGCAATGTGGCAATATATAGTCAATGTGAGAAAATATGTTATGGATGTGAGTATGATGCATGAACAATAGCACCTCGGGCACATGTCAAATGCTTGAGAAATAGGCTAATTTCCTGGACCTAGCAAAAAGCAAAATTCAATAGCCACCTCCAGGCAAGAAATGATAGGATCTGGGCCGGGCAAATTGACGTGCCCAAGTCCAATGGATGAGAACAATCTTTGAGTATGTGAGACTATGAAATTGAAGAAAATAAAATTCCAATCATGTGAGATAACACAAGAAAATTGCAATCACTCAAAATCTGTGTTGCACTCAAGAACAAAACATATCGATGTCGGAAATCACTTCATAAGAGATCATGTTGAAAAAGAAGGACATCACCTTGGAATATATTTCAACCGATAAGCGGTTGGTGACATATTCACAAAACCATTATGTGAGTCAAGATTTGAAGAACTCAAGCATGAGTTAGGGTTAATTGAGTGAGTTGACACTCAAAAGACTCAAAGAAAAGAAATGAAACACGGAAAGAGGAAAAAGAGTCAACTCTTAAATCGGCTAAGTGAATCAGCCAGTATCGGAAAGAAAGAGTTACCGAGGTTAGGCGACAAATGAGTATTTACATGCGAGGAGAGAAGAGTTAAATCGGTAAGGGACAAGCTTAGTCATTTATGAGCAAAGTGACAAAAAGCGCAATCGTTTTTACTAAGCGGGAATGTTTTTAAGAATGACGTCAAAGATAATTATGACGTGTACGCAAAAAAAAGCCGCACACCAAGCTTATGATTGGATATAAATGCTTGCCGCATTAAATACGAGATATTAAATGCAAATCGGCGTGCAAGATCTAAGCCGTTGATTTTGATCACATTTCAAAACCACCCGCACGTCCTTTCATGAACCATACTTAAACCATTTCGTCCGTTTCTCTCTCACTTTACCAAAAACTGTTCATCTCTCTCTCGAAAGCAAAAGCAAAAGTTTCTCTCAAAACCCTTTCAATCCTCGGATCATTTTCTAAAGTTTCATTCGGTAAAATATCTTGAAAATGGCATCCACTCATGATTTTGTCAAGCTAGGAAAGCAAATCCACACCGGTCTCTTGTGGATTTCAATGGTATGGTGAAACAAGGGTCCGACGACACCCTAGTGAAGAAGATTGCTAAGAAATTGGAAACGTCTGGGCTGAAACCGTTTCTGACGTTGGAGTTTCCGATGACCTATGTGGAAGAGGTCGCACAGTTCTACGTGAACGTTGAGGTTCATGATGAGGGCATCAAGTCCTCTGTTCATGGAAAGGAGTTCATCATTACGCCAAGGATTTGGCGAAACACCGCTTGTTACCGGGCGGAAGGAGGGTCGGAAATTAATGAAGGCGATGTTGACTGATTTGCTTGGAAGGAAGTAGCCAAGTCCGACTATCTTTGAGAAAGTAGTCTGCCTAATAAGAGGTCTTTGAAGGAGGACTACCACAAATTGCTGGACATCGTTGCCAAATGCATAGATATCAAATTTGGCGCTTTGACCACGGTATCAAAAGCAAAGTTGATCGTAATGGCTGCCATCATTGAAGAAACGAAAAAGTGAATCGGGCGAGTTTGTCTACACGGACTCGCCCGAGCGTTGGGAATAAATCCTTCAAGGAGGATGGAAGGTTTGGAGGTTCCCTAGGATACGGCCGGTGATTGGTGGTGATGGAGATAAAAGGAGTCCCTCTTCGACATGGAAAGGCGTTCCATGTAAACAAGAGGATGTTCGAGATCAAACCTATCCTAGCGCATAGAAGAGAGCGTCGCGCCAAGAGGGTCGATATGAGTGAGGGGAATCACCGACCACTGAAGATACAAACTGTCTCCTCTCCTCCAAAGAAAAAGGTCGCTCTGCACTTGCTAAGAAGATTGCTTTGCCCTGCGGACAGAAAAAGAAAAAGAAATCCGCTCCTGCCCCTGCAATAGTCACACCCCCGCCGTGTCTCTCCCGCCGCCCTAGCCGCAGCGGAGAAGGAACCTCAAATACCTTCTCCGTCGTCGTCAAAGAAAATGAGAACTCGATAAGCGAAGATGGCCACTCCTCGAGAAGAAGACAAAGAGGCCGGCCCCGCCGCCCAAGACTCGAAGAAACCTTATCCGAACTAGAAATCCCTCTGGTACAAACAAAAAGAAGAAGAAGAATTTTCAAGCGTTAGAGCTTGAGAAACCGGCCGAGTCGACCACTCACCGGAGAAGATACCCGAGATCTGCTGGAGAAGTAGAGTCTCCGACGTGATCGATAAAATGCCAAGTCTGCGAGGACGATCAAGAGGCAACTCGAAGACCCAATCAGAAGACGAACAGAGGAACAAGGAATAGGCGAGACAATCGAATCACTGTTGACGGGGTTGTTTCTCCACCATGTAATGAGGCTACGAAGATGTCGAACAACGAAGTCTGCTACCTTTAATCCATGGAAATGAGGGCGTGAAGAGAATGATGAAGACGATGTAATCATGTACTCTCCATTGTATCCGGACATCCAAAATCGTCATGCGAGAGTGGAGAAAATGGAAGTTGAGCCTATCCAGTGCGGTTTGAAAATCCGAGTTCATTCTTTGAGGAAGAAGAACTCTTCAGGTTTCTTGAGGTGGACACAAAGATCTTGCAAGCCCTTGATGAGGATAATTGCATCAATATACTGCAGATTCGAAAAGAAAACAAACGGGCTAGAAGCGGTGAGGACGCAGAGGCACGTGAGAAGGCCAACATCGCCCTCTCACCGCACCACCGATCATACACACTCTCACTTTGACGTCCTCTCGAGAAAGTGATGAGGATCTGGACCCTGTTCTTTGCCCACGGAAGAGTTGCAAATGCGAGCAAGCAATGCAAGAGTCGAGAATCCTACATGAGCAAAGAATGATGGAGGGACCAGGAGAGTCCTCCAAATCACAGATGGAAATTGACCTAATAGGAGTGGTGCGAAGATATTGCCATTGTTGTCGCCGCCACCACTTCCCGCTCATTCGAGAGGAAAGTGTTAAGGAACTAGCGATGAAACCGGATAGTGGGGACCCCGGTCGAGCCAACCCCTAATGAAGGTGTCTTACCACCGCCCAACGGTGAATACTCGGTGGGAACAAATGGGAGTCCGAAGACGAGTGACCCCATTCAAGTCACTCGGTTGGTGTGCCGGTGGGAAACTCCTCCACCACCGCGGCAAGGTCGGAGGATGTTTGCAGACTAACTCCACAATGAATTTAGGAGGCGAAGTGGAGAAGGAACAATCACGAGAATACACAACAAGTTGTCACTTGTGAGGCTCGAGATTGTTGTGATCTGCTCTGAAGTGCCAAGCGCTAAATCGCTCTGAGCTAATGACGCCGATGCGATCGAGGCATATGGAAGGAACCGCCCTGGGAGTTAACACTCTAGGCGATGAAAGTGCAATCCATGGAGTAGAGACTCGAATGGATGCCACCTCGAAAGACCCCCAGGGCATACCGTCGAAAAGGGATGTCAAGGCCTCGCAGCGTTGAAACGCACGAGGTAATGAAGGCCAACGGGAGGTTGAAACTTCCCGGGTAGAGAAACCTGAGAACATCCCTCCCGCTATCATTGATCCATCGAAAAAGATAACTCTTTCGATTCCCGGATAATCGATGAACCTTTCTGGATCGGAAGGAGACGATGAAGCCGAGTCATCCCCGTGGTCGATCCCAAAGACTCACGGTGAGGATGTTCCAACCACGAGTAAGTCGACCTCAAGACTACTCGCCAATCATTCAACTTTGATGATGAGCCACCCATGGAAATCTCATCATCGTCCGATGATGCTTCGATAAAGGCGGAGGACCATCCAACTCATTTGGAAAAACCACCGAGACCGACGAAGCTGTTGAGACAGTGAGGCTCGGCAAAGTGGGTCGACTTCACAAATGCATCACCCACAAACAAACATAGTCCATTGTGCGCAGCTCCCAAGTCGCAACAGGTTCGACTCCACAAGGACTTACGAGCACCAATTATCATTGAACAAATTCCAGTTTGCCCATGATGATCCTTTTCGTAGAATCATTTCCCTTCTCTCTGGAGGTACCGACCTCACCCGAAGAATCGCCTAAAGATCATGAGCGCTTCCACACTCCGATCCTGTTATTCCATCATACACCATTGTTCCAAATGACTATGACTTTGACGCCTTTGCTTGGCCGTCACCAAACAGAGGTGACAAATTGGAGTTCGGGAGGTGTTCAAAGCCTTATTTGCTTGAGATTGAACGGATGGAGAGGCACCGAGGCCTCACCGGATATGAGGCCGATAATAGGGACGCCAATCTTATTGCCGACTTGAGAGGCATAATAGTCGGATCCGTTAGTGATGGCAACAAAGAAGAAACAATGCGTGTGGAACAAGCTCGATATTTGAGAACATTGTTCAACAAGTTGTTAGTCTGGCGGGCCGAGAATGCCGATGCAAAGACAAAATTGCAAGAGCACATTGAACAAATGCATGAATCTCATACTACGAGAGATAAAGGTGCTTTGCGTGAACATAATAAGAACGAGCTCTGCGTGTGGAAGAGAATATGGATCAAAAATTCGATCTCCTCATGGCCGAGATGAAGTTGGAGCACATTGAACAAATGCATGAATCTCATACTACACGCCACCATAATAAGAACGCTCCGAGTTTGTGGAAGAGAATATGGATCGAAAATTACCTCATGGCGGAGATGAAGTTGGTAGATTCGTGCAACGCCACCCGCTAGAGTTTCGTAACTCAACTATCGCCAGACTAGACTTCTTGCTTGCTAGCTTGTTTCGGGGTTCCTCGCTCCTTTGATGATGCCAAAAAGGGGAAGAGAATACCTAAAAAGCGCTAAAGGATCCGGCGAGAATGAAGAAAGCATTTGTGAAGGGAAAGACAAAATGAGGAAGTAATAAGAGAGAAGAAAGGGAAGTCTGTTGAGGGGAAGGTTCAAAGATGTGACCTTGATGATTGCTAAAACCCCCAACAAGGTCTTGTCACAAATGATATTATCGGCAAACTCCCGATGACTCGCCACTCCAACACTCTGATGTACCAATGGTCGAAAAGAGAAAGACAGATTGAAGCGAGGGATGAAGGAAGTGGAAGGAAGGATGAATGCCCGAGTTATGGATATTCTCAAACAACATGAAGGCATTCCAATAGACGAGAGACTCCTATGCCATTTCGGATGCTTTGAATCGAGCCAAGATCTGTTGATGAATTCAAGACGCTCGCTCCCGAAGGTTACTTCGCAAACATGTCCATGGCTCAAGCACGGGATTTTTCTTGGGAAAAAGGTCTCACACTATGTGAAGAAGGCGACAGTGAACAAACCATCGGCGATCGCTCTGCTGGTCACTCTCGGTCACTTAGGAAAAAAGAAGGCCCCAGATACAATACACGCCCGAGGCGGAGGAAGAAGCGATGGTGGAGGAAGAGGTTTGGGACCAGAACTCGCCCAAAAACATTGAGTACATAGATCCGGGGCAAGAAAGGAGGGATCTCTTGGGGCGGGATTTGTGAAGTAGCCAACCCCGCAAGTGGCTAAGAACAATCTTGAGTATGTGAAGAGATTGAAGAAGAAAATAAAAGACAAACTCAGCTATGGGAGGAAAGACAAGAAAGATCGAGAAGAGATGAAGGCTGCCCAAAGGCGTATGAGAAAAAGAAGGCAAAAAGATGAGAAGAAAAAGAAAAGGTCGAAAGATGACAGTGAAGAAGATAAAATAATGAGGCGTGAAGGAGATGAAGTGTTGATGTCCACCCCTTCATGTGTTTTACTATGTAAATACACTTTATGTAAGTCTTACATGACGTTGAATAAAATTATGCAATTTCTATACGTGAGTAGATATAGAATAGCATGGTTAGTCTAAGCCTCGTTTAAACTCTGATACAATTTTTTTTTGGCTTAAACTCTGATACACTCTGTAAACAGCTATGTAAAGAACAAGAATGTTATGATCAATAAAAGATCGATTCTAAACATACATTCCGTAGTTCTACATTTGTCAGTATGTATCTTTCTTTGTTAAATAATTGTATGAATGTTTTAAGTTTTGGCATCATCAAAAAGGGGGAAATTGTTGGGAAATTATTTTGTAGATTTTGATGAATGCCATGTAAAACTTAGAATAGGAAGTTGGCACCCCATTTTTGTTGTAAATTGCATTGTAATAGATAGAGTGGTCAAGCCAAGTTGAGTTAAGTCGACTATGCCTAAACATGCACAGAAGACAACTGGAGACTAGAAGGAAGACTCACGAGAGGCAAAAGCGGTGAGTATGGCAAAGAAGAGAAGACGGAACTCGATCAAGGTGCAACAGATGCGGTGAGTGAAATATCGTCAAGTCAACTCAAGAAAGCCAAGTCTCGAGGTTGAAGTAACGAAAGTCATCAAATGATTGGAAGCCGACTCAAGTCACCTGGGAAGTTAAGAAAATGCGATCAAGTCAAACAAACCGAAAGAGATCCGTTGCACGTAAATCAAGAGAATTACTTAAACAAGTAATACCCCATCTTGCCTTTCTTGAAGTGATGAGTTCGAGAAGCGTGCAAGAGGAATAAACAAATGGGAAGCACTGCACCATGTCGAACTCTAAAAGTGAAGAATCATTCATACGAGGAAATGGAAATTCCAAGGATCGCAACAAGACAAGCCAACAACCACAAGTGACTTTCAAAAATAAGCCCGAAATTGCCCGTGGAACTTCCTCCAAATAAATCGGTCCAGAAAGCCTATCTCTTCAACGGGCGATTTTTGAAAGATCACTATAAAAAGCCGAGGAATAACTCGAGATAAGGTTACCCCACGAAACATTCAAGCAAACATCTTAATCAGAATAACTTAATATATTCTCAAATAATTCTAAATCAATCCTCAAGCCTACATTACGAAGGTAATCAATCCAACACTCACCGTGAAGGAAAGATAACCTCAATGAGTTGAAGAGGAAATGTTTTGAAGAATCGAGGGTCTACATTCCACGAGGATTGTAGGAAGGTTCAAGGTCGAACCAGGTCTCAAGTTTTTGGAGGGCTTCGTGATGAAATCCAAGAAGCTTGAGCAAGTGGGGTGTAGTAGCAAAGCAAGCCCCGTGAAGAAGAAGAGTCGTAGTGAGAAGCCATGCGTGACCGTCTCGTGAGTCCCAAGGATCTCGGTTGTGTGTCCCAGAAGGATCAAGTCAACTACTTGTGTGATCAAGACTAGTGGATTCCTCCGGGAGTTGGAGAAGAGAGGAGTAGAAGAATTACCCCATCTTGAACCTCATTTACATTTACATTTCAACACTTTAATTTACGCATCTTAATTTTTATATCTTCTCGATAAATTTGCTATCCATTGATAATCAACTGAGTGCTAAAACCAAGTATTAAAACAAACTTAACCAAATTCAAGGGTGTTAAGTCTTCCAATAAAACAAATCACGGTAGAGTTAAGTCTTTAGTCAAAAATTGAGTTATTCTATCAACGGCTCGATCAGTCTGTTGAGTGACTAACTCTGTTGATTAACTAACTTAGTTGTCCATCAAGGACACAAAAATGTGAAGTATTAACTCTTAATTTTTAAAAGGACTAAATCAAAAGTTGGTAAGGTTTATTCAACCCCCTTTCTAAACCTTACACTCACACCCCTTGGGACCTACACAAGTTGACTCGACTCGGCGGGAAAGTAAATACAAGTCAAATCATCAACCAGGCGATCGAGTATTATTGATTCAGGAAGCGATTCGAAAAATTTTGAAATAACGCGAGGGCAATTTTGGCGTTGGTGGAGTTTTGGATGAATATGATTATCGGAAGGATAAGCAACCTTCGATATCTTGAAAGATTAGGTGGAACATAAGTCCCGTTATAGATTCAAATCGCAAGGCGAAAAGTCGCTCGCGATCGGGTATTAATCGGTCAAATTGATCCGAAAGTCAAGGTTTTTGGGAAAATAAAATACTTTAATTAAATCTCCAAGTCAGAGGGTTCAGGGTTATTTTAGTAAAAGAGAAATAATTTGAGTTAGGTCCTTTATAAAAGAAAAATTGTAATTTAGCCCCGTTTTGTAAAAACCAACACTTTTGGGGTTAAAAATTGAATAAATAAATATCCCGACCTTGAAAAATTATGTGGTCAGTTCCTAAATTCTCTAAATTGTCCAGAGATTCAGGTTTTTAAAGTTTTGAGGTCGAGTTTTTATAAAATTCTCACATTGGCCCCAAATTTGTAAAAATTACCAATTCGGACCTTAAGTTTAAAATAATCGGAACTCACAAACCGGAAGGGATTTTAATGTGATTCCAGTTGTAAAATGTCACTAAAGTTAGTGGGATATTGGTACAAAAGCATTTTTAAAAGAAATAAGTGTAGGTCCTTTAACGTTTGAAAATATTATTTTTGTCCCATTTTGAAATAATTGTCTTTAAGACTTTTAGGGGTCCAATTGTTATGAAATTTGAACCTTGGGTCCAAAATATAATTACGTTATAGTTAAGTTAGTATTTCCAGGTGCATGGACTGCATAAGTCCTGGAAATTTCATTTGGGTCCTTAAGATTAATATTTTACACATTAGTCCCTCAATTTTAGTAAAATTGCTTTCCAAGCCCTAACCACTTGGATTTTTGGAATACTTTTAAAATATGTAATTCCCAGTACCTTAAGAGTAAAAATTTCAAATTTTAAAGTTTAGGTCTGGTGCAGTTTTAAAAATTGCAAAGTAGCCCTTAAACTTTCAAAATTTTACAATCTAGTCCTTGGGCTTTTAAAGGTTGATTTTATTTATCTTAAAACTTTATTAAAATATCCAAAAGTCATTTTCGAACCTGAGTACAGTCCCAAAAATCGAAATTTGCAGAGGGGTCCTTTAACTTTTATTTTCTTGCAATTTAGTCCACCAACTTTCCATTTTTATATTTTTAAGTCCAAATTAAAATTTAATCAATTATGCTCGACTTGTCCAGGTTATAAGTCATCCAAAACATAGATTTTAAAGATCATACACATGCATGTCCAATACATACAAGAATTCATCAAATAAAACATTAAATTGCACATGCATGCACCTAAAATTCAATAAATAGTAATTTTGAGCAACTCTTGAGAATTTTCATGACTTGATACATAAAATTGACATGCAATACATATATTATATATATCTCAAGGCTCATGATCAAATTTTCTACATGCATTTTAATAAAAACACCTAATAGTTGGAAAATATTTTTCCACCCACCTTAAAATTGGAAATTGTGAAATAAAAGGATAAATTTCACAATTTTTGGATGAGGCTTCTTAGGTCAGCCCCTAAGTCAAGAAATATCAAATATTTGAAGTTAGAAAAATGAGAGAAAAATTAAGGAGAAAAAGAAGGAGATAAGAAAATGAGAAGGACTACACTTTACCTTGTGTAGTAGGTGATTAGAGACTAGTTGAAGCTTAAAAATTGGAAATTTTGGTTCCACTCCAAGATCACCTAAGGTCAGCCCCTATTTCTCAAAAATGAAAAAGGGGTGTCAAAATTTGAAAAAAAAAATAGGGAGAAGAAGAAAAATACACTAAAGTCCATTATCTTACCTTATAGTCTAAATCTTCAAAATTTCCTTCAAGTCTTGAAATCTTCTTCAAGGTGATGTCAAGATCTAGTCTTCAAAGTCTTCTAAATGTACCTCCAAAATCCAAAATTAAACTTAAGTTAAGAGGTGAAAGGAGGTAGCTAGAGGATATCAAGATGAATTGGAGAACAACATTTCTTACCTTGTAGTAGTAGGGTGGTTCGAATTTTTTGAAGAATAAGGAGGAAAAAATCTTGAAAATTTTCTAAGTGTTGAAGAAGAAAGTAAGAAGAAGAGTAGAGAGAAGTAGGGAGTTTAGAGAGAAGGAGGAGGATTTTGCATAGGAGATGAATGTGTTGGTGTAAAATTGAACCAAATCTTGCACCTCCAAAGGCCTCTTGGCGTGAACAATGAGAGAGAGAGGGAGGAGAATTTTTTTGTTTAAATTGTGTCTTGCATTTTTCCTCATGCATGGAGAACATTTTGAAGGTCAAAGGTATGGGAATGAGAATGTTTGAATGGAATGTTGGAAGACTTCCAACATGTTGGCAAAAATAATATTAAAGAAGTAATGTAAGAGATGATGTGTATAATGTTTGAATTAATGGTATAATTATACACAAGATGACTAATATAAGGTGTAGGTGTACAAGAGTTGGATGATATTTTTACTCCAAAATTCACCATGTTGGCCGTCCACTACAAGGGTATATTGGTAATTCCATATATATTTTTTTTTTTTGTCCCAAATTTGATGATAATAGATTAAATATATAAATCTCCAAAATAATTAGTGATTTCCTTGATCACTTATAAGTCTCATGATCACTTAATCTAAATCAAAATATTAATTCTATAAGGTAAAAGTCTCTAAAATAAATAGTCTCTTAAAATTCTAAGGTGACTACTAAATACAAAAATAGTAATAATGATCAACCAAGTGATCATATATGCAAAATAAATTAATAAAGATCATGATCACAAGTAATTAAATAAAATGAAATAAAGTACAAAATGTATATATTATTAATAATTACCCGTCAAAATGACGCGGTAAAATAGTCGATCAAATGTATAAACGACAATAAGGATCAATTATAAGCTCGGAAAAAATCGGGCTTCACAGAAAGAGAAATTTGGAGGAAGAAATATCTATAACAAACTCTGATAATTTTTCATTATGATTCCATAGTGTTAAATACCTCTAACAGCTTGGGACCACTCTATTACAAAATACTCAGCAATTTAATATTAAATGACAGAATAATAAAATGACTAAAATAACCCCACTATTCTAAGGACTCAATCAAACTACATGTATGCAAATTGTTGGCAAATATTTGATATCTTCAATGGTTGAGATCAATAACAGGTGTATTAAATCCAAACAATTCTTGGTTTCCCTTTCTCCAGCAACTCTTGTCTCCTCTTCTATCTTCCCATCTACAATCTTCATCGTACCTCTCCCAAGCTCGAAACATTCACCATCATCTTCTGCATCCTTTCCTCCATAAACCAACTGGTTCATGACATTGTTCTATTTATTATATTTTTTATTATATATTTAGATATTTTCTATTTTTACTTTTATATTTGAGTGTTATATTAATTTTAATTTACTACAATAACATCTTGTAATATTGTAATTTATTTTTAAAAAAATCATGTAATATTATACTTTGAATATTTATTTTGAGTATTACTAGAGTACTATTGTAAGATTCTAATAGTATTTTGTTTTTAAAAAAAAATCCTAATAGTAGCTAAATAGTTGTAAAATATATTTATAATAAATTCATAAAAACATTTATTTTTTACCTATTGGCATTGGATTGCTTTCAAAAATTTGGCCACAAATACAAAAAAAAATTATTTCAATTAAAAACATATTGGCGGTCTAGACCAATGGTTTTGGAGTGGGGCGGGCGGGTCACGGGTTTGGCTAAACCCGTCCCGTTGCCATCCGTATATTTTTAGAGATGTTAAAACAGTGGCCCTAGCCCTATAAGGCCAGCCTAACGGGCTTGGGCTAAACGGACCACTATTAAACGGGCTAGCATTTTATGAACCTAACCCTAACCCTAGCTGGCGGGCTTCGGGCTAAATGGGCCACTAATCTGGGCTACAAGCCAAATTTTTTTATTTTTATTTAAATCTAATTTTTATACTAAAGCATGTATAACAATATAACATTCAAACTAAATATTCAAAACTAAATTACACAATTTTTTTTATGTTGCATTACAAGGATAAAAGTCTTAAAATTCAAAATACAAAAATTCAAATACAATCAAACATCATCATTATCGCCAAAGGCTTTGAAACTTTAAGAAGATACTTACTGCAATAAGAGTTAAAACAAAAAATATGTGCAATTAAAATTCATTTCTAAAATGAAAATAGAAACAACAAACTACAATGTAGAATGATAAACACCATATAATGAAGATTTTCTTAATACTTTTTTACCTTTGTCAAACAAATTAAATAAATATAAATACTGATAAAACGTAATTTGATGTTCAATGTTTGTGCGTGATATATGTTGGAATCTCAAAATGCAACAAATTCATCTTTATAATTATATGAATAAAGTTTCAATTATTTGTCACATTTAAGTCACGGAAATTTTAAACTATTTAGATTATAATATTGTATTTATTTGAGAGATATAAATTATATAACATTTTAAATCATCATAATTGATTACATTTTAAGTCACTACAAAAATATCTTTCTTAGGAAATATTACGTAAGTTTCGTTATCCCTTAATTCACAAACCCTCTATTTTGAAAAAAATACAAAAATTAAAAAAAAAAAAAAAAAGGGCCAAGGGCTTACCCCGTGAGTGCCGATTTTTAGCACGCGAGCTAACCGGTCCAGCCAAAAAGCTCGGTTTAAATGGGCTAGAAAAATCTGGCCCTAAACCTATTTTTTTCCGGGCTAAATGGGTTGGCCCACGGGCCCGAGCCCGTTTAACATTTCTACATATTTTAAAGCTTTTTTTTTGTTCATGTGGTGTTTTCTATAGTGTTTATATTGTTTTTAGGTTGTTTCTATACTGTTTTTAATGTTGTTTTGATCAATGGCGGAGGAAGGGGGCCACTCCTGGTCCCCGAGCCCCCTATTTTAAAAAAAAAAAAAAACTTTATACTAGAAAATATTTTTCTTAAAAAAATTAATTATAGTTTATATGATTTTCATGTTTCTACCACCCCATTTTCGTGTATCGATCCACCCCATTTTTATTCCTGGCCCCGCTCTTGGTTTTGATGTTTCTTTGTTATTTTCATGTAGTTTTCGATATTTCAATGTGTTGAGTTTGTTTCTTGGGGTTTTCCACGTTAAAATTTGGTGTCTCGGCTTATCAATTTATTTTTTTGGTCTTAATTTTATTTGAGATAATTATTTGTGTGTGCTGTTATTATTTCTGATCAGGGCCCATCCACGTTTCCCAAGACAATGCAATTTTTACTTAATTTTAAGCTTTTTTCATTCATATGGTGTTTTCTATATTGTTTTGTTGCTTCTTGGTTGTTTCAGTGTTGTTCTATTGTGTTCTTGCCTTTTTCCATGTTTTTGATGTTTTCAATGTATTGACTCAAAACTTGAATTGTGTTTTTTTATTCATCTGTTATTTCTATATTATTTTCAATTTATTTAGTTTTAATATGTATTTTTTTATGTGTATTCTTGATTTTTTATAAGATTTTGAGTATAAAATTGTTTATTTAATTGGCTCAAAAAATATTTTTTACTAAAATTTTATTAGATGAAACATGTTCGAAATAATAAAAACCAAAAAATTGGCATCGTAAAAAATATCCGATAAAAATCTTTGGAGGATAAAAAGTCAGAAAAAAAGCCTGGGAGCATAAAAATGTGTCCTTTTTTTCTCCCCTGGAATATTGGACAAATATGTCCATAACTTTAATAACTACATAATATTGTATTTAAGTTGATTAAATTCATTAGAAAATATATATTTTAATTGAAGAAAATTGTATCCAAACATTATATATTACATATATCCATACATAGGGAGAGGTTAAAATGAGACCACATATTATAGTGAGACAATGTGGACTCATCGCAACCCTCCTTTAGTTATATCAATGGCTAAGATAAATAGGGGTTATAATTACATTAAATATTTAATTAAATCAAAATAAGGGTATAGTTGTCAAATTACCCAAGTGGGGACCATCTAAATACGGAACCGATTATTAGGAGAGAAAAATCACGTGGGGAGAGAAAAATCGCGATGGATGGAGAAAAATCACGCATGTGCTTCTGCCACGCAAAGATGCGTATCTTCTGTTATCATATATTTGATGTATATTTAATACTATTTTCTTGTATGTTTAGCATAATTTTACTTGCATATTAAAATGATCAAACAAAAATTGTGGGGACCGTGAATCAAGAATCGATTATATATAGAAATCACACTCATTAACATGTGGAGACCGTGGATTAAGCAAATCAATTATAGAGAGAGAAAAATCACGCTCATTATTGTCTTGTATATTTAGCATATATTTGATGTACACTTAACACTATTTTGCTGTATGTTTAACATAATTTTACTACATATTAAAATGGTCAAACAAAAATATGTGGGGACCGTGGATTAAGTAAATCAATTATAGAGAGAGAGAAAATCACGCTCATTAGTGATGTATATTTAGCATATATTTGATGTATACTTAACACTATTTTCTTTGTATGTTTAACATAATTTTCTTTGTATATTACAATTGTCAAACAAAAATATAAGTATACAACAAAATACATATAAGTATACAACAAACCACATATAAGTATACAACAAAAAACATAACTATACAACAACATAAATACATACATCAAAAATTAACTACTTATACAGCAAAACACATCTAAGTATACATCGAAAAACATATAAGTGTGCAATAATCCTAACTGCCTCCTCGTAGGCCCTCGTTTTCTCCACGTCAGCATCGTCTTCTTCACTAATCCTCTGATCCTGTCCTTTATTCTGAAACCCCCAAAAATATCTCTCGAACTCCGGCACTCCGATCGCTTTCTTCAATCGCCGGTCAAGTTTGGTCCCTTTTTGATCGAATTGGGAGATAAAAAATTAAGAATCAATTAGAAAATCTCCAATTTACTGTTCGAGACAGATAAAAAGAAGAGAGAAAAATGGGAGGAGGGCACGGCCATGGCTTAACGTACAAAGGCGTGATATTGCAATCTTCGAAAATTACCAGAAAATTTCCCTTCCATTTTTTTTGGACTAAGAATTGATTTTACTGTTACATCATCCCTGAGCATCTAAAATTAAAGTTCTTGAAACCGCATTGCGCTAACACTTAATACATATGATAAAGAAAATAATTCACTACGAGGTAACATCAAAACAAAGGCATGCATATTATGTGAACAGACTTACCTCACAAAACTTCCCCAGATTAAGCTCTCATTCTCATTCCCAACTGCTATATATACTTGTGTTGGGCGCAATGAGGCGTGTCGTGGTCCGAGATTTGATTTATCCGGAATACCCGACAAATCACACCAACAAGATGATGGCAAAATTAAATAATACCCCAAGCCGAAAAATAAAATGTACACGGTGATTTTACGTGGTTCGCAAAACCCGCCTCGCCCACGAGAGTTTCCGTTCTTTACTAATAAAGAATTTCCCGGTACAAGAAAAAATACACCCCTTGAGTTTTATGGACCAAACCCAAGAATAAAAGACTCTCGTACAACCACTTTACTAGCTATCAAAGAACACTCTCCCCAACCCTTTTGTATTCCGAGAGAAAAATACCCCGAGTATTTCCCGACTCTATCACAATTTGACTCACCCAAATTGATCTCCCCAGGTGTGTACACTCATTTTTCCTCTCCACCCGGTTGGATGGCCAAGCTCATTACTTGCTTGCCATGATTTTGTATCAGCTCACCACCTCTCTATTTATAGAGAAATATGGCCGTGGGTTTCAACAATTGTGAGCCTTCTTCAATTTTGGATGGCTACCAAACATTGAATTGTCAAAAGAAAATTAGGCACCTCCCACTCACATTGTTTTGTGTGGTTGGTAGCCTAACAATCTCCACCTCAACCACGAAACAATTTCAATCACAAACCGAACATCAAAACACCATTGGTCTTGATCATCGCACATGCCAAATCGGTAAGTCCTAACTCCACCGATTCAATCGACCAATGCACACGTGCGATCCGATCAACACCACCAGATTGGATCAGGAAGGGACGACCCCAATCCATTCTCTCGCCCAGCGGAATTTCCCTCACACCGTCTCATTTCCTGCCTTCCGGCGCGCTACCACTTCCAGTAATCTTTGAGGTCACCAGACGATACAAATTCCGATACTTCTTTCTCACCCTTAGGACCCTTCCGCCACGTGTGGTTTTCAGGACTCCACCTCCAGCTGAATATCGCAGCTATTGGAATCCACTTGGCACCAGGAAATTAGATTCATCCGCATCTTTAGGACATAGGCCACACCACCCAAAGTACGGTCCACTCCATCACCCATTTTGATTTTCACCACTCCAATCTCATGATTCTACAAGTAGAACCATCACCAGAGAACAAAATTCTTGCCCTCTGCAATTGAAGTAAATCAAAATAATTTCTCCTGGAGTACACATGCATTATGCATCCCGAATCTAAAATCCATCAATCTCGAGAAGAAGTATCAATCCTTGTGGAGACTGTGAGATATCTCCAACTTCCGCAGCTATCACCGCATCACCACTGCCACCGTCACCGTCATCATCCTTCTTTCTCCGAGGACAATTTCTTTTGACATGATCCTTCTCGTGATAACGATAGCATACAACACCCTTTCCCGGTCCTCGATCGACCTGCGATTCACAGATCCACCACTGCATCCCTCCCTTCCGATTCATTTCCCGAGCAACCAAAGCATATCCATGTCCCTCCTCCCGGTTTGCCTTTTTTATGGGACAACAACGATGCTTTTATATATGCTCCAAGCCCAAAGTATCTTTTCCCGTACAACAACGTCGTCACCGGACTATTATATGAATCCGGGATAGAGGCAAGAAGTAAAAGGGTTTTATCTTCTTCCTCAACCTTTACACCAACTTTCCCGATTGATCCAGTTTGCCCACTGTGCACACCTTTCATATCTCAAATTTTCCTCCTTTCTCTTCAACGCCATTGCCAGGCCCTGTTGAACTAGGAGATCCTTCACCCTTTATTACCAAGGAGTGAAATTCCCTTTGCCGTCAAATTGTTGCACCTTGAATGGATTTGTCACCGCCACGGATGTCCCAGGAAAAATCAAATCTCAATTTTCTACCTTGCCCGACTTACCAACCTGGCTCGATACCACTTGTTGGGCGCAATGGCGCGTGTGTGGTCCGAGATTTGATTTATCCGGAATACCCGACAAATCACACCAACAAGATGATGGCAAAATTAAATAATACTGACGAAAAATAAAATGTACACGGTGATTTTACGTGGTTCGCAAAACCCGCCACGTCCCACGAGAGTTTCCGTTCTTTACTAATAAAGAATTTCCGGTACAAGAAAATACACCCTCGAGTTTTATGGACCAAACCCAAGAATAAAAGACTCTCGTACAACCACTTTACTAGCTATCAAAGAACACTCTCCCCAACCCCTTTGTGTTACCGAGAGAAAAATACCCCGAGTATTTCCCGCACCTATCACAATTTGACTCACCCAAATTGATCTCCCTGAGTGTGTACACTCATTTTTCCTCTCCACTGGTTGGATGGCCAAGCAAATGCCTTTGCTTGCCATGATTTTGTATCTCGCTCTCCACCTCTCTATTTATAGAGAAATATGGGCTGCTGGTTTCAACAATTGTTAGCCTTCTTCAATTTTGGATGGCTACCAAACATTGAATTGTCAAAGATAATTAGGCACCTCCCACTCACATTGTTTTGTGGTTGGTAGCCTAACATATACCCCCAATAGAATATGTGTACAAAAGCATATATTTGCCTGTTCAAACACTTGACCCAAAATTCAATCTCCTTTTTCCAACACACCCAAAAAAGTTGCTCTTGTTTTCTTTTTCCGTTTTGATATTTGTCAATTATTCCTTCTTATCGTTGATTTCATGAAAAGGGTTTTCGAATTTCCTCCAAAAGTAACAAGTGTCAAATTTTCTTAAGAATACCGATATGAGGCTGAAATTAGAGCGAGGAAACGGAGATTTAGCCAAGAAGTGGGTAGAGAGAGATAGGGAGAGAGAGATGTATATTTGTGTGTAGAGAGAGAGAGATACACGCGTAGAGAGTACGAGAGAGATGAGAGATGAGTCATGGAGTGAATGTTGAGTACTTTAAAGCGAATTACACCGCGTGGAGCGAGAGGAAGAGAACTTACACAATTACAATGTCATTTTTTTCCGATTTAAAATAAATCAAAATATTTATTAAATTGGGTAAATCTCAACCATTTAAAATTACGATTTGTGGACATGATTAGTCCACACTGTCTCACTCTAATTATGTGGTCTCATTTGATCCTATTCCTTCATACATATATAGTATTATATACATATATACATGTGTGAGTAAGAATGTAATTACATTGTCTTGAATATAATTACATTTTCATGATTTCGGGTATGGTATTTATTTCTTTCTTGACTTCATCAATAAAAAATTAAATATTTTTTTCGCTTATTGTCCAATGCTATTTTAAAACAATTACAATGCGAAATATATGATTGATAGAACTATAAAAAATACAAATATTATAGTACAAAAAAATGGATGCCTCACAAATATACGCGAATGCAATGCACGTGAGTCACATCTAGAGTAATCAATCGTAAACGGTTGAAAAATATTAGTTTGTGGTGATGATACATCGAAAAATAAATATGAAATAATGATGTATACAAAGAAGTATTCAAATATGTAATTTTTATTTATAGAGATGTAACATGATTTTCTGAAATTGGTATTTAAGTTTTATATTATATATAAGTTGTGCAAATTATATATATATATATATATAAATTCAATTTATATAATCCAACACCTCGTGTATGACACGGGTCAAAAACTAGTTACTTAAAAATATTTTCGTACAAATATTTGAGTAGTTCCTTATAAGGCTATCTTACGGATCCTAATTCGTAAGACGGAGCATAAGATCCTGGATCCAATACTCAATACTTCGATCTGGTATTAAAATAAATCCCAAAATATCTCTCCCCTTTTCACGCTCGTTCACGCCTTCCCCTCCTCTCTTCTCTTTTCCCATCGTCTCCTCTCTCTCTTTCTTCACCCTCTCTCTCTCTCTCTCTCTCTCTCTCTCTCTCTCTCTCTCTCTCTCTCTCTCTCTCTCTCTCTCTACGCACAAAACACTATCCACACCCACACTAACACTCACACACACGTGCATCCATGGACAGACGAGCAATGACTTGCGGTGGAGAACATCGGCTTAGGCTTTTTGGTGACAAAATCTACTTAATTGTTGATGTTTGAATTGGAGTAAAATATAGTGATTTTTGCGGTTGATTGAAATGAATTTAATTATAGTGTTTTAGGAAGTTTGCTAGCGGAATGGTGATCATGACTAGAGGAATCTATGCTAGGTATATGATTCAATAAACATGAAGAAGAAAAACATTGCGTAACTTGATCAATACTCATAAAATACTTTTCAGAAAATACAAGAATTTTTAAGAAAAACTAATACTTTTAGAAACTAATATTACTAATTTTGTTATTTTGAAAACATATACCTTTTGAATTAAAAGTGATACTTTTTCTAATAAAAAAATGATCTTTTTAAATAAGGTTATATGTAAATTTGCAAGTAAATAATCAATTTTATTACTTGGAAACGTATATTTTGAATAAAAGTGATATTTTTTTAATAAAAAGCGATATATTTTTTATTATAAAAGCGATATTTTGAGTCCAAGTGATACTATGTTAAGGGGATCTACCAATACAATTTTATTACTTTAAAAGCATATACTTTTTAGAGTAAAAGTGATATTTTTATTAATAAAACGCGATAATCTTTTGAAACTCGTATATAACTTTGCATGTAAATGACCAATTTTGTTCCTTAGAAAATGTATACTTTTCGAGTAAAAGTAATACTTTTATAATAAAATGTGATAGTTTTGTAATAAAAAACGATACTTTTACCCCGCCCCATAGAGTCATAGAGATACTCTTACGCCGCTCTACTATTACAAAAATGCCATTGCGCCCGATCTTTCGCTGCTTTACCTTCTTATAATACAAAAACGCCACCTCCCAAATAATTACGAAATTGACACCGAATTTGGAGTGGATTCGTCTTGGGCATTTGGTATTGGATCCGTCTTACGGTTGAGATCCGTAGAAGATGTCCCCATACGAGTTTTTGCTTAAATATTTCATACTCAATTCTCGTGTCAGAAAACTCGTTACTATTTGTTGACATTGTCGGCAGAATTTCATCTACCGCCCAATTAATTCCTGACACCGAGACATATTTCCATATGCAAGTGCACTTCGAGTCTCGTTCATACGTTTATTTTACAAATAAAAATGTGACTCATAGGCTATGCAAGTATGCACTTAAGTTCCCAAGACAAAGTGATTATCAACTTTTAGGGTGGTCTTAGCCTAATAACAACAATCTTTTTGTCTGGCAAGCACTTAATTTCCCTGGGTTTAGTGATTATTACCTTTTAGGTGTGGTCTTAGTCATACTAAGAAAATTTTGTGAAATTTTAAAAATATCTCAAATAAACTACAATACAAAATAGGCTAATTAATTAAATTAATGTAAATTAAAAAACAATTTAACAAATGCCAGCAATATATAACTTCTTATTTATTTTTTAAAAAAAGAAAATATTATGAAAACAACACTCCTATCCTATTGCTGTTTTCGAATTCATTTTTCTTTTAGATAAAAGCTGAAAATATTATTTTTTTTCCACAAGAGAAAGTATTGCTTATTAAATATGCATGTTGGACTATCTTTATGCTTTACCTATTTATCTAAATTAGATAACTTTTTTTTATCACAAATCTATGATAACTATATTTTGGAAACGATCTAATTTGAGTTGAGTTTTCAAAAACAAATTAATTTTTTTAATATATTTTCAAGTTATCATCTTTGTTAAAATAACAATATGACATTATATTAATTGTCAACTAATATTTTATAATTCTCAAATTAATTCCTTATTTTACGGGATGGAGAATCCCCATTTTATCTAATTGGGGACTGTGATAGGGATGGGGATGAAACAAGCGATATAAATATCATTCCCGTCCTATCCCTAGTCCAGAGAAGTGAGAAATCTCCAACCCAACTCGTCACCCGAATTAACTGGAGATTCCCATCCCATTTTATTCTCGGTACTATGGAGATTGTTTTCCAGTGGGATTTTACCATTCCTAAGTATTTATCCTATATACTTTACAATCCCTAACATAATATACTACAAATGAAGAATGATAAAAAAATGCAAAATAATAAGTAAGAAGTGTTTTTTTAAAGAGGATATATGCTTTGGGAAGGTAGGAGCTAAGGCAACTATAATGAGAGGTTTTGGATGGATTTTTGGTGAAAAAAAATCAGTCATAGAAAAACCCCACCATTGTGGCATGCAAGCTTGGGGTTTTGGGTAGCATACGGATTGTGGCCACAATCCGGTTTTGAAAGGAAAAAGAATGAAAAATTTGAGATGTGGGCCCTTTGTGTCATCATGTGGAAAAGAGAGAGAGAGAGAGAGTTTAATAGTTTTTGTTATTTTGTGTTTTTTTAATTAAATATCTTGAATTTTGTTTTAACAAATTATGCCATTAAAAAGAAAGATAAAAAAAATTTGTGAAACAAGTATTAATTATTATATCAGAATAAATATCAATAAAAAATTATAAAATATGAATTGTAAAAAAATAAATATAATATTCATTAAAATTATTATTTTGAATATATTAATTAAAATAATTATCACAAAATATATTTATATAAAATGTTAAATGAAGTGAAATAAAGAACTATTAGAATTTAAATTTGAAGATGGTCTCACAAGAGACTTGCCCATTAGATAAATATGTAAAACCTGAAGGTAATCCAACATGCATACTTGATAAGCAATACTTTCTCTTGTCAAGAAAAAAAGGAGATAAAAATTATTTTCATATTTTACCAATGAACGAAAAAAATTAGAAAACAACGGTAGAAGTGTTGTTTTCACAATTCCTTTTTTTTTAAATAAAAGTACTTTGTAATGGGGAAATTTTATCTTTTGAATTTCTCAAAACCAAGATAGTATCAAATACTAGCCTCGACCTTAAACTCCCACATGTCCCATTTTTTTATTTTCTATACACTTAGCCATTTCTTGTTAAAACCATACTACCCACACAACAATTGCAAAAACGAACTTCCCATTGTTTTTTCAAGATGATGGCAAACATAAGTTTTACTCCGATGGTCATTTTATCTTGCAGAGATTACTCCTGCTCATGGCGAAAATTCGGCGAAGTTCTCCAGTGTTGACTTAAAAAAATGGCAACGAACTTTGAGAAGATGTTGTTTTTATTTGACCACCTTGGAGTTATCCGTTTGACTTAAAAAATGGTTCTGAAAGAAGACCCTCCTACCATTGGTGAAGAAGAAACAGACAACCAAAGAAGGATCGTTGTAGATGTTTGGCACAACATTGATTTTCTTCACCAAAACTACGTTTTGAATGGGCTGGAAGACACCCTCTATAACGTCTACAATTAATTCAAAATGTCCAAAGAGTTGTGGGACTCCTAGGAGAAAAAGTAAAAAACAGAAGATGCCAACACAAAGAAATTTATTGTCGGTAAATTTTTTAGATTTTAAGATGGTTGACACCAACACGGTGATCAACTAAGTGTAAGAGATTTAGATTATACTTCATGACTTAGTGTCGAAGGGATGATTACGAATGAATCGTTCAAGTGACTTTGCGATTATCGAGAAATCGCCATTGTGGAAAGATTTTATGAACTACCTTAATCAAAAGTGCAAGGAAATGGGGCTTGAGGATTTCATAGTTTGACTTCGGATTGAGGAAGACAACTAAAAATCCAAAGTAAAAACTAGCAAATCTGGAATGGAGGCTAAGGCAAATTTTGTTGAATCGAGCACTAGCAAAAAATGGAAGCATTCCAGAAAAGACAAATGAAAGGCCAAGAAGTTTATAGGGAATTGCTACAATTGTGGCATACCGAATCACATGGCCAAGGATTGTCGATATCCAAAAAAGGGCAATAAAAATGGCAACCAACAAGCAGCCAATGTGACCGAGGAAAAGTCTGCTCCGATAGACATATCGGAGCTCGATATCACCGCCATTATGTTTGAAGCGAATATAGTGGATAACCCAATGGAATGGTGGATAGATACCGGAGCTATTCATCACATTTGTGCCAACAAGGAGATATTTTTCTCCTACACTCCGATAAATGGAAGGAAGCTATTCATGGGAAACTCTTCGACTTCCAACATTGTGCGGCTTGGAAAGGTTGTGCTGAAGAACTTCCAGAAAAGAGCCTACGCTTGTGGATGTGCTGCATGTCCCGGATATCCGCAAGAATTTAGTTTTCGGTCCTTTTTTAAGTAAGACCAGATTTAGACTAGTGTTTGAGTTCGACAAGTTTGTAATGACCAAGAATGGTCAGCTTCTTTGTAAGGGGTACCTTGATAAAAGGATCTTCAAAATATATGTAATGAATGTTTTCTGCAAAGAGACGAAGAATAAGAATATTACTTATGTTTACTTGTTGGAATGTTCTAATTTATGGCATGATAGATTAGGACATGTAAAGTTCAACACAATTAAAAGGTTAGTGAATTTGAAATTAATACCAATGTTTAAAATCGATTCACAAGACAAATTGAAGTAAAATTGGCTAAAGCACCATTTCATTCGGTAACAAGAAGTATCAAACCACTTGAGTTATTTCATACAGATGTGTGTGATTTAAAACTTGTGCAAACTCGAGGTGGGAAAAAGTACTTTATAATGCTTATTGACGATTGCACAAGATATTATTATGTTTATCTTTTGAAAAGCAAAGATGGAGCTTTAGTAGCTTTTAAAACTTATACGTATGAAGTTGAAAATCAGCTTAATCTGAAAATTAAGATGATTCGCGATGATAGAGCGGAGTATGTTGCTCCATTTGAAGAATTGCAAAAAACGGGTATAATTCATCAAATGACAACTCCCTACTCACCTCAATCAAATGGAGTTGCAGAACACAAAAATCGTACTCTTAAGGAGATGATGAATGCAATGTTGATAAGTTTTGACTTACCCCAAACCTTGTGGGGGGAAGCTATTCTTTCTGCAAACTACATTATTAATAAAATCCCACACAAAGGTAAAAATGAAACTCCATATGAGTTATGAAAATGACGAAAACCGTCATACAAATACCTTAAAATATGGGGGTGTTTGGCTAAAGTTGAAGTACCTAAGCCGATACTAGTTAGAATTGGTCCTAAAACAATTGATTGCGTTTTCATTGGATATGCAAACAATAGTAGTGTCTATCGCTTTTTAGTGCACAAGTAAGCAATTCCTGATATAAATGATGGAATGATCATAGATTCAAGAATTGTATTCTTCGAGAATATCTTTCCTAACAAAGAAAGGAAAGAAGAAAGTTCGAATAAACGAACTTATGAATCTGCAAGGTTACCTCAAAGTGATGATGAAGAAGAACCGAGGCGCAGTAAAAGGACAAAAGTTGCTAAGGTTTTTGGTCCTGATTTTCTAACTTATATGTTAGAAAACAAACCTAGAACTATTCAGAATCTTTGTCTAGTCTAGAAGCTCCTCTCTGGAAAGAAGCTATCAATAATGAAATAGATTCCATCATGCAAAATAATACTTGGGAGTCGGTTGATCTCCCACCGGGTTGCAAACCTTTACGATGCAAGTGGATCCTTAAAAGGAAGTACAAAGCGAGATGGACCTATATATAAGTACAAAGCCCGTTTTGTAGCTAAAGGGTTTAGACGAGAAGGAGGGATATAAAATTTTTTCGATATGTGTTCTCCTTACGAGGATCACGTCCATTCGTGTTCTCATTGCTATTGCGACTTTGCATAACCTTGACATACATCAAATGGATGTGAAGACTGCCTTTTTGAATGGTGAGCTTGAAAAGGAGATATATATAGAACAACCCGAGGGGTTCGTTGCACCCGGTCAAGAAAGAAAGGTGTGTAAATTTGTTAAGTCACTTTATGGACTAAAACAAGCACCCAAGCAATGTCATGAAAAGTTTGACTCGACTATGAAATCAAATAGTTTCAAAATCAATGAATGTGACAAGTGTGTCTACATTAAAGGTACTACAACTAATTATGCCATTGTAAGCCTTTATATAGATGATATGTTAATTGTGGGTAGTAGTCATGATTTAATCATGAATACTAACAACATGTTAAAGAAGAATTTTGACATGAATGATATGAGATTATCTAATATTATATTATGGATTAAAATATCTAGGACTTTAGATGGAATTGTCTTGTCACTATCCCACTATGTCGAAAACATACTTAGAAATTTTAATGCTTTTGATAGTCCTGTAACTAAGACACCTGTAGATCAAGTCTACACTTGGCCGAAAATAGAGGAGAACCAGTTTCTCAGCTGGAATATGCAAGGATAATTGGCAGTCTGATATACTTAACAATTGTACATGCCCAGACATTGCATATTGAGTGAATAAGCTAAGTAGGTTCACAAGTAACCTGAGTAATGGTCATTGGAAAGCCTTGACGAGGGTGTTGAGATACTTAAAGTATACCATGAATTATCGATACTCTATACGAGATATCCAACAATATTAGAAGGATGTTGTGATGTCAATTGGACATCTGACACAAAAGACTCTAAATCTACAAGTGGATATATTTTCACAATAGGTAGAGGAGCGGTGTCATGGAAGTTTTCTAAGCAAACGTGTATAGCTGGATGCACTATGAAATCCGAGTTCATTACTTTAGATAAAGCCGGAGAAGAAGCTGAATGGCTTAAAAACTTCTTAGAAAATATTCCTTGTTGGAATTAATCGGTGCCGACTGTTTTGATACATTGTGATAGTCAATTGTTGGAAGGTCACAAAGTAGTATGCACATATTCGTCGAAGACACAATACTATTAGACAGTTGATTTCGAATGAGGTTATTTTAGTTGACTACGTGAAGTCAAAGGAAAACCTAGTGGATCCGCTGACTAAAGGAATAAATCGAGATCTATTGTATAAATTGTTAAAGGGAATTGGTTTAAAATCCATAAAATAAAGAATGTTCATAACGGTAACCCAACCTTGTGAATTGGAGATCCCAAGACCTTGGTTCAATGGGACAACTAAGTTATGAATGTTCAGTTGTACACTTGGAAAATGTGTTAGCTCATTCCTCGAACTTCCAAGTGAAATAGAAACCTGTTGAATGTGGTGAGGTTAAGTTAACACTTTTAATGATTCTTATACCAAAAGATAAAGTATGGAAGGATACTCTTAAATAGGAGATCACCTATATAAGTGAGAAGTAATGACCACTTTAAAGAAATACTTATGAAGCTAAGATATGGTCCAAGGCCGAAATGGACACAACGTGAGAACACTTGTTAGAATTGTTATTGTGTAAATATTGTTGTCTTAGTTTGCACGAATGGCTGAGTAGTTCAAGACATCACGTCACTAAGCAATAGTAAATCCGATAGTATTTTACTAAGGAACGTTCAAAGATACAAGATACCTATCCTAATGCAATAATAGTTCGCCAAGACTTTCAAGGGTATTTGCATATATGCATGCATTAATTTCATTCATGTGGGAGATTATTGGAATTTAGTTTTGTAAAAAAATTGGTGTTGACCCATATTGGACCATATTTAAGTTGTTTCCATTGATGGAAAATATTTGATAAAATTCTACTAAATGAGTATATGAGATTGATATTTTGAATTTCTCAAAACCAATTTTGGGTGAATGAGAAATAAATGCTATAAGTTAGCCACTTATAACTGAAATTGACATGAAAATTGGTAAATGTGGGGAAAGAGTGAAACTCCATCCCACATAGGATAGAAAACCAAAGTTAACTCTATTTATATAGCCCAAGTGGGAGTAATGAGTTTGGGCCCTTGGGGCACCAAAGTTTTTAAGGGAGGAAGGACCTACATGTTTGTGGGTTTGGTTCAAAACACAAACCCGCGCGTGCCCCGCCCGCGCGGCTCGGCCCAGCCCGATCCTGGGCTTGGGCTTCAAGGCCCTTATAGTTTTGGACAAAATTTATTTAAACCTTTAAAAAATCAATTTTACTAGACTGGGCTAGCGCACGGACGCACTGTGCAATGCACGGTCGCACAACGGGATGGTTATCGGTTGCACAGTTTCAAACTGAAGCACCTATTCGAGTTATCGGTGGCTATAGACATGTCTTTCCGAATCAAAAGACATGACCATTCCATAAAGGCACTTAGATGCCTATAAATATGACCCCCCTCAGATGAATTAACACACGAAAGTTTGATCAGATAAAAATCGAAATCGTCCTGCATTATCAGCATATTGATCATATATCTTTCAAAATTTTGAAAGTCTTAAACACTCCCTTGTTCGCTATTGGTTCGACTTTTGCAAGTGCTGCTAAGTCGAACCTGTAAAATCGTTGTATCTTAGAGATGAGTGCCAGAATCGTAAGCACTTTGTAACGGGACAATTTCATTTTGCAGAGATAGTATCAAATACTAGCTTCGACTTTAAACTCTGTCCCGATTTTTTATTTTCTATACACTTAGTCATTTCTCGTTAAAACTTAAAACAGTACCACCCATACAACACCAAATACCCCTTAATACTGATGTATCGATAGCCATCAATATCAATAAAAAAAAAAAATCCCCTGAATCCTGATGTACCGATAGCCATCAATATCAATAAAAAAAAGAAAATCAATGTCATTTGGTCTTTTGAATATTTCTTTTTTTAATAGAATACTAAATCGCAGCATTTTCCACTACTAAATTCGATGGATATCTTTGTCGGTCACAAGTATCAAAATTATTGATTGGAAATTCTCATACTTTAAAGTAGCTTTCAAAATTCATATTTAAATGTTCAAATGAGTTAAAGTCATTCTAGATACGGGGATCTCCACTATATATTACAGTCAACATCCTTGCATTATTTATTATTGCATGCAGTATCATTTAATTGGATTAGCCTGTACAAAACTTGCAGAGACTTCCCTGCATCCTAGATCAATGAGAGTCACATATTTAATTCATGTACAAAACCATGATATTAATTAAAAAGACATTGAGTATATGGTGAAATCAATCATGATATACAAAATACGTTGAGGTTGATCACTTGAGGTCTCATGATTTTTAGATTTCAGATTTAAATTCCATTAAAAATATTACAGTATTTTTATATAGATAATACTTGATTAATGTTACTAGTGTTTCACCCGTGCGATGCACGGGATTTGTAACAGTAGAGTAGTGTTATTTGTTAAAATGAAACAATATAAGAAATATAATCTATATAAAAAGATATATAATATAAAACGTGAAACAATGAAACAACATTAAAGTTCCTTAAATTACACATTTTGAAATACTTCTTTGTACACAACGTTAACTGTCTGCTTGTTTTTAGATGCATCATCGCCACAAACTAATATTTTCAAACCCTTTCTATTGGTAACTCGCGAAACCGCAACATATAACTGGCCATGACTAAAAATCGGATTCTTTAGGTACAACCCGACGCGTGAAAAGAGACTATCCTTGCTCTTATTTATCGTCATAGCATATGAAACAATCAAAGAAAACTGTATCCGCTGAAACTTGAAAGGTATCCTGAGGTCAGAAGGGGTTAGTGACATTCGCGGAATCAACACTTTTTGGCCTGCATTTGCACCTGTGAGAATTTTAGATTCGAGTACGTGTGCACCAAGTCTCGTGATCACCAACCTCGTACCGTTACACAATCCAATTGAATGATCTATGTTCCTCAAAAGCATAACAGGAGTCCCAACTTTCAAATGTAATTCGTGATTAGGAACACCGGAACATCTTATGTTGTTTAGGAACTTTGGCGTGTGCAGATCATGCAAGAAGTCAACATTGGCGTCCGATTTGCAGGTGCTATCAGAACTCAAATAAGTGTGACCCTCGGATGAGTTCAATGAAGTCATATATTGATTTATGGACCCAACGACTGTTTGATATATGTTTTTATCTTAATTTTGATGATTTTATTTTTACACCAAAACAATGTTTTTAATTGTTGTCCAAATACTCCTAAATGATTTAAAATGGTTTTAATATTTTTCGGAGTATTTCTTCAAGTTTTACTTTAGATAAAATTGGACAACACTTCTAATGATTTTATGTTTATAAATTTTCACTTCAAAACAAGGTTCCTAAATGTTGTCTAAATACTCCCAATTGGTTTAAAATGTTTTTAACATATTTTCGGAGTATTTCTTGAGTTTCATTTTCGATAAAAATTGGACAACATTTCTGTCCCGAGGTCGACCGGTCGTCCTATAGGGCAACCCATACCTGAAGATGTTTTTGGAACAAAAAATGAGACGGAAGTGAAAAATGGTCAGGTCGGCCCGGCCGCCTGGCGTCGACCGCCAGGGTCGGGGTCGTACTGAACGTTCTTCCAAAAATGCAGAACAATTTTTCTCAACAAAACACTTAGGGGGACCGGTTGAGACAAGGGTCGACCGTTCGAAGCCTATGTCGACCGGTCGCCCTATTGTAATTTTCAATGTGTTCTTCAAATCTCTTATTTGTGCGCGACCGGTCGCCCTGTGCTTTGACAACAAAAATATGACCGTTTGACAGCAGACATATTTCCTTAAAATGTGGGATTGATTTCTAACATCTATATTCTTGATTTTAATTGTATTTTTCTGTAGATTTTCAATCCCCAAGAGGAGCCTATGCTTGATCAATCATCTCCTATAAATAGAGGAAGTTTTGGAGCAACCAAAAACAACAATTGAGATACAACACAACAAGATACACTTAAAGCAAATACTTGGTCTTTCATTGTTATTATTCTTGTTGTAAATTTGCCTAGCTTATCACTTTCACATCTTTGAGGTCTAGGCTATTCTTGATTACACTTTGCACTCAAATTGTAATATTCATTATTGAGTTGTAATCTTGATTTTTGGTTATCATTCAACACAAGATATCCTTGTGAGTGTTCTTGTGGTAAGAACACACTTGGATGATCTAGGTGATAGGTGCAAGAAGATTGTGGTGATCTTCTTATTGAGGTGTTGAAGAATTTGGTATTCTTCAAGGTTGAAGATTGTGGTAATCTTCACAAGGTGCCGTTGAAGGAAGATTGTGGTGATCTTCAAAGGGAGATTGTGGTAATCTCCAAAGGTGTTGTTGAAGAAGAGTGTGGTGCTCTTCAAGGTGTTGTTGTAAGTTGGTGTTGTATTAATTTGTGGTAAATTAATAAAATCATTTTTTCTTTTTGAAATCCATCCCGGATATACTGGGGTGGTAGAGGATTAGACCCTAGGTGGGTTGAACCTCTATAAATCTACGTGTGTTATTTACATTCCGCACCTTTATTATTGTGTTTGAGCATTTGGTTCGAAAAAGAGGGCGAAATCGAAAAGATGGAGATAATCTATTCACCCTCCCCTCTAGATTATCGTAGCCGCTTGGACTTACAAGTGGTATCAGAGCCAAACTCTTTGGCAAGCTCGTTTCACATCGCGAGTGAAGAGAAATGATCGTCGGCTACGAACGAAGCTCATCTATCCGGCACCTCCACCACCAAGCCACCACTACTTGATTTCAAAAATTTTATATTTTGGAAAGAAAGAATGGAATGTTATTTACAAGGTTGCGGGTTTGATATTTGGAACACCGTCATAAATGGAGAACCCATTCCGATGATAGATACACCACACACCTCCAAAGGCCTCAAAGAGCTAAATGATGAAGAGAAGAAAATCATCTCTTTAAACGGTAAGGCTCTAAGTATCTTGTATTGTTCATTTACTAATTTGGAATATGAACATATTGTAGGAATTCGATCGGCACATGAAGTATGGCAAAAATTAGAAGCCATCTATGGAGTATTTGCAAATGAAAGGAGTCAAACAAAAGCATCTACTTCTCAAAGGGATACAAGCTCAAATCTAAGGAACAAGCCTTCTACAACTTCCAACTATGAAGAAGTTGAACATTGTCTTATGGGCATCGAAGAAGAAAACGAGGTATGTCTTAAACCCTCTACTTCCTATGATATTGTTATTCAAAATGATCATAGTGATTTGCAAAATGATTTTGATGATCTTCAAGAAGAATTCCAAAGCTTGCTTGTTAAGTACAAAAATTTGAAAAAGGAATTCAATGTTTTGAAAAATGATAAGGATAGTTTATTTACTTCCTATGAATCACTATCATGTGCTCACACCACCACACTTGACAAGGTTAGAAACCTTGAGAAACAAAATAGTACTCTTGTTGAGGATATTAATTGCATGAAAAAGGATTTATCTAAATCCAACTTGAGTACCGATGAAATTGTTGATTGTTGTGATAATTCGAAACTAGAACTTGATCATAAGTTTAATGTTGTCAATCATATGAAAAGGAATCAAGTCTCTAAGCATGTTGGTCATTATGCTCCTAGAATTATTACTTGCTTTTATTGCGGTAAAAAGGGTCATACGGTAAATACTTGTCGAGCTAGAAATAGCTCTAATTATTGTTGGAGACCTAAAAGTCTCAAAGCTAATCCTAAAGGACCCAAACACTTGAGGGTACCACAAAATAATGTTTTATTAGGTACCCGGCAAAATAATAATCGGAGAAAATTCATGCCACCAAGGAAACATCAAATGAACATCTCATTTGATCAAAGAAGGAGAAAACATTTTCAACAAAGTCAATTTCCAAGAAGAGGATACAATCAAAAATGGGAAGAACACAATCCTTGGAAATGGCAAAGACATCATGATTTTCAAAGAAGAAGAGACCATCAACAATGGGAAGGTAACAAACCTTGGAAATGGAGTAATCAAAGAAGTCATCATCAACAAAGTGACTTCTCAAGGGGAAGATATCATCAACAATGGGAAAGACACAACCCATGGAAACGGCGTAATTGGTAAACCGTATCTCCCCATTTATATATGCATTTTATTTTAATTCTATGCATGTTTTTAATTGTGTCTTATTTGTAAAATGAGTTTTCAAGTATTTTATTTTAAATTAAGGTCTTCAAAACTTATTTATATTTTCAAATTTTTTAAAAGAAGACCTTGCATGATATTTCTAAAAATCTTGTGCATTTAATTAGACTTATGTGGTTTATTATCTCTTATGAATTTTTATAGCATAAGCATTTTTTTTGATATCTCCTATTACTTGCCTACACTTGTGTTTTTGTGCAAATTTTGTTTAAGAATTGTGTAGGATATATATATATCTCATATTCATTGGCTATTTCGTCATCAAGTTTCTTAAACTATCGAGGTATGTTCACTCGTATTTCTCTTAGAACTCGATATTATGCTTATGCACATATCTTTCAAGATATTTCATTTCAACCCCTTAAGTGCCCCAAAATGATTTTGCAAATTTTTCTTAAAAGGGCACTACTCGTTAAGTCTCGATTTTCTTGAATATATGTTTTCCCAAAACCCGTATTTGTTGGACATGGTCCAAAATTATCTCTTTGCAAAGTTTTAAAACTTTTGGGGTGAAAAATCAAATTTTTGAAAAACCTGGAAAATTGCACTTGACGGGCAGTCAAAGGGCGGCCGCTCGCACGCCGTCGGCCGTCGCCCTTTCTCGACCGGTCGCCCAGGCTAATTTTACAAGTTAAATTCGTTCGCTTTTCGATTCAAAATGCGAAGCGAAAAACTCCCAAACCCTTGCTGCGAAAAAAAAAAAAATTCATCCCCTTTCTCCTATATTCCTCAATTTTTCATCATTTTCACGATTCTTGTTGCTAATCCTCTTATTTTCACAAGAATCTTACATATATGGGTCCCCCAAAGAATTCCACCGGTCGAAATCCCATCTCCAAGCGTAGAAGGGGAGAGGTGTAGGTCCCAAGGGGTGTAAGTGTAAGGTTTAGAAGGGGGTTGAATAAACCTTACCAAATTTTTGATTTAGTCCTTTTAAAAGTTCGAGTTGATACTACACAAATGTGTCCTTGGTGGACAGACAATTTAGTTAATCAAGAGAGTTAGTCTCTCAACGAGACTCAACCGAGTGTTGATGGAATAACTCAAATTGTTAAGTCTAAATTAACTCAACTGTGGTTTGTTTTATTGGAAGACTTAACACCCTTAAGTTTGGTTAAGTAGAGATTTAGAGCTTGATTTAGTACTTAGAGATTATCTAATGGATAGCAAATATGTCGTGAGAATAAATAAATATGATGCAAGAATTAAAGTCTTTGAAATGTAAATGACACAATAAGATTTTTATAGAGGTTCGAAGATGGGGTAATTCTTCTACTCTCTCTCTTCTCCAACTCCCGGAGGAATCCACTAGGTATTGATCGAGATACAAAGTGGTAATATCCGGATACAAGTCTTGATCACACAAATGACTTGATCCTTTGGGACTCGATCCGAGACGCCTTGATCACTCACCAGCTTCTCGACGACTCGGCTTCTTCACAGGGCAGCTTTGCGCTTTGCTACTACCCCACTTGCTCAAGCTCTTTGGATTTGATCACGAAGCCCTCCAAAAGCTCAAGACTTGGTTCGACCTTGAACCTTCCTACAATCCTTCGTGGAATGTAGACCCCTTGATTCTTGATAATTTCCTCTTCAACTCGATTGAAGTTATCTTTCCTTCACGGGTGAGTGTTGGATTGATGTTCTTCGTAGTGTAGGCTTGAGGATTGAGCGTTTAATAACTTGAGAATATTTCAGGTTACTGATTCTAATAATTGCTTGAATGTTTGTGGTTCGGTCACATGTTCTCGAGTCATTCCTCGGCCTTTTATAGTGATCTTTCAAAAATCGCCCGTTGAAGAGATAGGCTTAATTTTTGAAAGTCACTTGTGGTCGTTGGCTTGTCTTGTTGCGATCCTTGGAATTGCCACTTCCTCGTATGAATTGTTCTCGGCTTTTGAGTTCGACACGGTGTAGTGCTTCCCATTGGTTTATTCCTTTTGCACGCTTAAGGGATCGAGCACTTCGAGAAAGGTAGCATGGAGATATTACTTGTTTAGGTAATTCTCTTGATTTACGTGCAACGGATCTTTTTCGATTATCTCGACTTGATTGCATTTCCTTGCTTTCCCCAGGTGACTTAGAGTCGACTTCCAATCATGGATGACTCTTCGTCACTTCAACTTGAGACTTGGCTTTTCTTGAGTTGACTTGGTGATACTCCACTCACCGTTGCATCTCACCGCTGCTCCTTGATAGAGTTCCCGTCTTCTCTTCTTTGCCATACTCGGTTGTCTCAATGAGTCTTCCTTCTAGTCTCCGGTTGTCTTCTTGCATGTTTGGGCATAGTGACTTAACTCACTTGACTAGCCCTATTTATTACAAAGCAAATTTACAACAATAATTGGGGTACCAACTTCCTATTCTAAGTTTTACATGGCATTCATCAAAATCTAAACAATAAATTTCCCAACAATTTCCCCCTTTTTGATGATGCCAAAACTTAAACCATTCAAAAATGTAAATAGCAAAGATACATACGAGATAGTGTATTCACATAGAATGTATGCGTAGAATCAATCCTTTTATTGATCATAACATTCTTGTTCTTTTACACAATCACAAGGTGTATCGTCGAG
This sequence comes from Rehmannia glutinosa, assembly GCA_016081115.2. NCBI lineage: Eukaryota > Viridiplantae > Streptophyta > Magnoliopsida > Lamiales > Orobanchaceae > Rehmannia > Rehmannia glutinosa. Next base: position 44,358,823 of record CM071927.1, read on the forward strand.
CAAACATTTGTCTACACAAGAAAAAATAAAGAATTTATAGCTTTATTGCGGAAGACTTACATAGTATGTATTTACATAGTAAAATACATGAAGGGGTGGATAAAGCAACACTTCATCTCTTTCGTTGTCTCCTTCTTTCATCTTGTTCAAGATCTTCTGCTCTTCTTCTCTTTTTCTCATCGTCACCGCCTTCTTCTTTTTTTCATATGCCTTCCTGGCGCTTCATCTCTTCTTAATCTCTCTTGTCTTTCCTCCCATAGCCGAGTTTGTCTCTTATTTTCTTCTTCTATTCTTTTCGCATACTCAAGATTACTTTTAGCCACTTGCAAATTGGCTACTTGGTCAAGACCAGCCCAAGATCCCTCCTTTCTTGCCTGGATCTATGTACTCAATATTTTTGGGCGGAGGCCTGGTCCAAACCTCTTCCTCCACCACGCTTCTTCCTCTACCTCTGGGCGTGTATTGTCTTGGGGTCTTCTTCTTTCCAAATGAGTGACCGGCGAGTGACCAAAGCAGAGTGATCGCCGGTAGTCTGCCGCTGTCGCCTTCTTCACATAACGTGAGACCATTTTCCCGAACAAGTCCCAAGCTTGAGCCATAGACATTTTTGCAAAGTATCCTTCGGATGCGAGCGTTTTAAATTCATCAACCGATCGTGGCTCGTCCCGACATCCGAGATGGCATAAGTGTCTCTGTCTCTTTGGAATGCCTCCATGTTGTTTCAATATGTTCATAACTCGGGCATCCATTCTTTCTTCTACTTCCTCCATCCCTGCTTCAATTGTCTTTCTCTTTTCGACCATAGATATAGTAGAGTGTTGGAGTGGCGAGTCACGGGGAGTTTCTTTGATAATATCACCGACAAGACCTTGTTGGGGGTTTGTGCAATCATCAAGGTCACTTTTTCGATCCTTCCCCCTCAACGGACTTTCCTTTCTTTTGTTTTGACGTTTCATCACCGTCTTTCCCTTCACAATCGCTTCCTCCTTCTCGCCTTGAGGATCTTTTTAGCGCTTTAAAGTATTCATCTTCCCCCTTTTTGGCATCATCAAAGGAGAGAGGAACACTGAAACATATCTTGGCAAGCGGAAGTCAAGCCTCCGATAGTCGAGTTACTGTCTCGAGTCTGCTGCGGAGTATGCGGCCACGAAAAATTCGAGCGAGTAGCGTTGGACTCTCTTTGAAATTAGCTTCATTTCAGCCATGAGAAGGCTGAATTTTCTATCCATATTTTCTTCAAGACGCTGGAGATCACTCTTATTTTGCTCACGCAGCAGCTTTATCTCGGCGGTGTGAGCTTCATGCATGTGCTCAATGTGGTCTCTCAATTTCGTTTTTGCATCGGCATTCTCGGCTCTCCATACCCGACTTGTTGAACAATGTCCTGAAGTATCGACTTGTTCCACACGCATTGTTCTTCTTTGTTGCCACCATTCCCCGATCCTCGATCTGTTATGCCTCTCAAGTCGGCAGAAGGTTGGCATTTCTGTTGTCGATCGCATGTCCATAGAGGCCTGGTGCCTCTCCATCCATTCAATTTCAAAAATAATGCCTTGAACACCTCCCGAACTTCACTTGTTTCTTCCGTTGCGGTGATGGCCATGCAAAACAAAAGTCATAGTCACCGGAATGATGGTACTGACGGAATGACGGGAGTGGTGCAATGGGAAGCGTGCGAGCTCATTCTCGACTCTTCGGGAGGTCGGGTACCTCCAGAGAGAAAGGAAATGATTCTACAAAGGAATCATCATGGCCAACTGGGATTTGTTCAATAATGAGAGGTGCGCGTGAAGTTCCTTTTGGATTGAACTCTTGCTGCGGCTTGAGGAGCCCGTGCGGTGGACTCTGTTTGGTGGGGTCTTTTGTGAAGTGGACCCGACTTGTGCGAGCCTCATTGTCTCAACCCGTTGGTCTCAAATTGGTTTCTCCAATTTAGTGGATCGGTCATCGGCCTTATCGAAGCGTCATCGGACGATGATGAGATTTCCATTGGTGGCTCATCATCAAAATTGAAAGTTTGAGTAGTCTTGAGATCGAACTTGCTCGTCTTTGGGAACATCCGCACCGAGTCTTTTGGATATGTCACGGGGGATGACTCGGCTTCTTCGTCGCTTTCCGATCCCGAAAGGTTACATCGATTATCCTGGGAATCATGAAGCGCGCTTATCTCCTTTTTGGATGGATCAATGATAGCGGGAGGAATGTTCTCTACTTGACATCTTTACCCCGGAAGTCTCAACCTCCCGTGGGCCTTCATTACCTCCTACGAGTCTCAAGCTGCAGGTGAGGCCTTGGACCTCCCTTTCAACAAAGATGTCGATTGTCTTAGGGTCTTCAGGTGGCATCCATTGGAGTCTCAACCCCATGGATTGCACTTTCGCCAGTGTTAACTCCCGGGCTGTTCCTTCCTCAGCCTCGATTGCATCGCGCGTCATTAGCCTTCGGAGCGGTTGGCACCTCGGCTAAGACAGTCTCAATCGCCGAGCTTCGTTGATGGCAACTTCTTTGTTCGTTTTGTGTTTGTACTTTCTCCACTTCGCCTCTTGGATTCGTTGTGGAGTCATCTGCGACATTCTCCGACCTTGCCGCGGTGGAGGGAGTTTCCCCCTCACCGGCGAACCACCGAGTAACTTGAATGGGGTCACTTGTCTCCAAACTCCCTATTTATTTCTCTTTTGAGTGTTCACCGTTGGGGCGGTGGTAAGACACCTTCATTAGGGGTTGGCTCAAATGGGGTCCCCACTAACCCGGTTTCATCGCCAATTCCTTAATTCCTTCTTCCGAGTGAGTGGGGAAGTGGTGGCGAAACGGTGGCGATTTCTTTGAACCACTCCCATTGGATCAATTTCCGATTGTGTTTTGGAGGACTCTCCTGGTCCCTCCATCATGCTCTTCTCATGAAGAATTCGGATTCATGCATTGCTGTTGCATTTGCAACTCTTCTCGGGCGGCGGCGGTCCGATCCTCATCACTTTCGATAGAATATCGAAGTGAGAATGCGTATGTTCTGTGGTTCCGGTGAGAGGGCGATCTTTGGCCTTCTCTCTTGCCTCGCCTCCTCGCCATCTCTCCTTCTCCTTATCCTTGAAGATCTGCAAGATATCATGCGATTTTCTTCATCCATGTTTGGGATCACGAGAGGTTAGTCGAAGGAAGTTCAGAGTTCCTCTTCTTCTTCTTCGATAAACTCGGGCCGTTGGAACTGTTCCTTGATCGACTCAATTTCCATTTCCTCCACTCACGCAGACGATTTTGGATGTCTAGGTAAGGTGGGGATAGGATCATCACATCACTATCATCTCTATCGGCTTCTTCTTGTGTCTCGGTATGCGAACTACAAATTGTGTCTTGATTTGCCTCTGTTGATCTCCTTGTGACTTAGGCTTTTCATCTATAGTATCTGGAGACTCTACTTCTCCAGCGGCGATCTCGAGTATCTGCTCCACTGGTGAGTGGTGACTCGGCCGGTTTCTCAAGCTCGGAGCGCTTGATGATTCTTCTTCGTCTCTAGTTTGTACCGAGGGATTTATGGTTCGAGAGAGTTTCTTCGAGACTTGGCGGCGGGGGCAGTCTTTGGTGTTTTCTTACGAGGAGCCGCCGCCTTGGCTTATCGATTCTCCTCTTTTTGACGATCGGAGAAGGTATTTGAGAGTCCTTCTCGATCGGCTAGCTGCTTTGAGGGCGGGAGACACGGCTGCGGGGCGGTGACTCTACCGGCGGGAAGCGAGAGTTTGACTTTCTTTCTGCGAGCAACAGCTTTTCTCTTCTTAGCAGTGCGGGGCAGCGGCTTTCTTCTTTGGTGGAGAGGAAACAAGATGTATCTTCGGGTCACCGATTCCCCTCACTTGTGTCGGCTCTCTTTGGCGTAGGCTCTCTTAAATGCGCGAGAGGTTTGATCTGAACATCCTCTTGTTTACATGGAACGCCTTTCCATGTCTAAGAGGACTCCTTTCACCTCCATCACCGGCCAATCACCGTGCCATATCCTAGGGATCCTCCAAATGTACCATCTTCCTTGAAGGATTTGTTCCCTACATTTTGGCATAGCTGCGTAGACAAACTCAAATTGCCCGATTTATTTTCCTTTCTTCAATGATCGCAGCTATTCACGATGAACTTTGCTTTTGACATTGGTCAAAGTCGCCAAATTTGATGTCTATGCATTTGGCAACTATGTCCAACAAACTTGTGATAATCCTCCTTCAAAGCCTCTTGTTTCTTTGTGTAAACTATTTTATCAAAGATAGTCGGGTTTGGCTACTTCTTTCAAGCGCAAAGATCCAGGTTTACATCAACCGTTGATTTCGATGCTCCTTCCGTCGGTAGTGGCGATGTTCGTTGCCAAATCCTTGGCGGCGATGATGAGCTCTTTTCCGTGAATAGAGGATTTGATCCCCTCATCATGAATCTCGGTGTTCACATAGAATTGTGCGACCTCCTCCATATAGGTCATTGGATATTCCAACGTCGAAAACGGTTTTAGCCCAGGCGTTTCCAATTTCTCGGCAATTTTCTTCACTAGGGTGTCGTCGGACCCCTGTTTCACCATGCCATCGAAATCCACAAAATCATAGGTTGGTGCCATTTTTCAAAATCATAGGTTGGTGCCATTTCACCGAAGAAAACTTAGAGATTGATTTGAAGATAGATAGGGTTTCGAGAGAATTTTGCCTTTGCTTCGAGAGAAATGAACGGTTTTGGTAATATGAGAGAGAAAAGAAAGAAAGAAAGCGTAAGTATGGTTTATGAAAGGGCGTGCGGGTGGTTTTGAAATGTGATTGAAATCAACGGCTTAGATGTTGCACGCCGATTTAGCATTTAATGTCTCGTATTTAATGCGGCGCATTTATATCCAATCATAAGCTTGGTGTGCGGCTTTTGCTGTACACGTCATAATTATCTTTGACGTAATTCTTAAAAACATTCCCGCTTAGTAAAAACGATCGTTTTTGTCACTTTGCTCATAAATGACTCGGCTTTTACCCTCACCGGTTTAACTCTTCTTCTCATAGTTCTCTTTGTGACTCAAATTGACTTGGTATATTGTCTTTCCGATCTGGTGATTTACTTAGGCCGATTTGTGAGTTCACTCTTTTTCCCTTTTTGTGTTCCATTTCTTTTCTTTGATTCTTCGAGTGTCACTTCACTCAATTAACCCTAACTCATGCCTGAGTTCTTCAAATCTTGACTCACATAATGGTTTTGTGAAGATGTCGGCCAATTGTTTATCGGTTGAGATATATTCCAAGATGATGTCCTTCTTTTCAACATGATCTCTTATGAAGTGATATCGACATCGATATGCTTTGTTCTTGAGTGCGGCCAAGATTTTGAGTGATTGCAATTGCACTTGTGTTATCACACATGATTGGAATTTCCTTTTCTTCAACTTCATAGTCTCTCACATTTCTTTGTCTCATCCATAGGACTTGGGCACAACAATGCCATGACTATGTATTCTTCCGTTGTAGAGGTGGCTATTGAATTTTGCTTCTTTCTAAACCAGGAAATCACTGTTTCCTAGCATTTGACATGTGCCTCGAGGTGCTCTTCTTGTCAACTCTACATCCAAAGATAGTCGAGTCGAATAGCCAATTAGCTTGAATCCACATCCTTTGGATACCATAAGCCAACTTCTTGGCTTCCTTTCAAGTATCTCAAGATTCTCTTAGCTTTGTCATATGGCTCTCTTTTGGAGCAGATTAAAATCTTGCACATACACCTACAACAAAGGTGATGTATGGCATGCTTCTTTGTGAGATAGAGCAATGATCCAATAAGTGCTCAGTATCTTGTTTGATCTACTGTGCTTGCCATCCGCATCCATGTCCATTTTGATGATGTATTCATTGGTATTTTCACGAAGACTTCTCCTCCATACCAAATTTCTTCATTAAATCTCCTGGTGTATTTTGTTTGACTTATGAAGGTTCCATCCTTGATTGTTTCACTTGGAGTCCAAGGAAGAATGTCGGCTCTCCCATCATGCTCATTTCAAATTTACTTTGCATGAGGTTTGAAAAATTTTCACACGACTCTTTGTTTGTGGATCCAAAATGATGTCATCCACATATATTTGAACAAGCAAGATACTCTTTTTGTCTTGAATTAAAAAGTGTTCTATCTACTTTTCCTTTTGTGAATCCATTCTCGTTAGGAATTGTGACAAGGTATCATACCATGCTCGGTGCCTGTTTCAATCCATACAAGGCTTTCTTGAGTTTGTATACCTTATCTCCAATAGTCTTCCGCTCAAATCCTGGAGGTTGTTCAACATACACTTCTTCTTCCAATAAACCATTTAGGAATGCACTTTTTACATCCATCGATATACAACAAAATTCTTGTGAGTGCATAGGCAAGAAACATCCTTATAGCTTCCAATCTTGCTACGAGGAGCAAATGTTTCATCAAAATCTATTCCTTCTTCTTGGCAATATCCTTTGGCTACTAGTCTTGCTTTGTTTCTTACCCGCAGAACCTTCCTCGTTCATCTTGTTTCGAACACCCATTTAGTACCAATAACGTTTTGATGGGTGGGTCTTTGAACTAATTCCCATACTTTATTTTAAACTTTCAAAACTCTTCTTGATATAATCCAATCTTGTTGAGTTGTAACACATCTTTGGATCTTGTTTTGACACCTTCTCTTATATCTCCAATGACATATTCCAATGACAAGTGGATGGTCTTTCACCATCTTACATCCGGTTGAAGCAAGTTAGGCTGGTTCGATCGTCTAGCAATGGTGTTGCTTTGATCGCTCTCTCGTAATCACTTAGTTGCAAATTTTCCACTGTCTTTGAGATTCACTATCTCATCTTCTTCCTCGAGTTTACAATTCCAATTTCGAAAAACTTGACAAAGATAGGGATTTTTCAGATGCTTGGATGATTCAACTTATCGGTGACTCTTTAATATCTTCTCCATTTACATTTGACTCATCGAATACCACATGAATGGATTCTTCGCAACCATAGTCCTTTTGTTGAGTACTCTGTAGGCTTTGCTTTCACCGAGTATCCCATGAAGATACCTTCATCGACTTTAGCATCGAAGGCCTTTAGATTGTCTTTGCCATTGTTGTGGATGAAGCATTTACATCCAAATATTCTAAAATATGCAACATTTGGTTTTCTTCCATCCAAATCTCATAGGGAGTCTTTGTCACCGTCTGTTTATCATACATCTGTTTTGAGTGTAGCAAGTTTGTGTTGATTGCTTGACCCAAAATCTTTTTGGTAACCTGCTTGACTAACATGGTCCTTCTTTGCTTCTTTGAGAGTTCTGCTTCCTTCTTTCTCGCAACTCCATTCTTTGTGGAGTCCTTGCTGCAGAGATAGTTCATGACCAATACCATTTTTAATGCAATCGAGTTATTATTCCATTGACAAACTCGGTTCCTCATCGATCTTATTTTGATAATGGTTTGCTCTTCTCATTTTGAATCCTCTTCATCGGATGTGGTAGTTTTACGTAGAGTTTCTTTCTTCTTACACATGAATATTGTCCATGTATATCTTGAGTAGTCATCTACTACCACCAAGGTGTATTTCTTTCCACTTATGCTAGCCGGTTCCACTTTGGGCCAAATAGATCCATATGTAGCAGATGCAATATTCTTGTTGAAGATGGGCATGTCTTTTCTTTGAATGATGATTTGATTTGTTTTCCCTTCGACATGCATCACATATACTCTCCTTCTTGTATATCTTGAGTCCGAAGTCCTTCCACAAGATTACTTCTTGCAAGCTTGTTAATCGTTTTGAAATTCGGGTGACTCGGCTTTTTGTGCCACAACCAACTTGATTCACCAGTGCTCTTTGCTAATAGACAGTCTTGGGTGTAGCGGTTGACCAATCTACTACATACATGTTCTTTTTGTCGCATCCTTGCAACACAACTTCATTAGATTCAGATCCTTGATTTGGCATATACCCATGTTAAATCCAACATTATAGCCCTTGTCACGAGTTGGTCGATGCTTAACAAGTTGAAGTTGAGTCCTTCAACATATGCAACATTTGTGATTTCTAATCCGTTCCTCTTGATGGATCCAATGCCTCTTATTTCACCTGGAGCTTCATTTCCTCCAAATATGACTTTTGCTCCTTTAACTTCCTTGAATTTTGACAGATTTTTCTTGTTTCTGTCATATGTCCGGAACAATGTACTTGTCCATGTACCAGGTTCCTTGGCACTCGGTTGTTCCTTGAACCTGCAATCAAGGAAATTAAGTTTTAGGTACCCATATTTGTGCAGGTCTGAGGGGTTAGAATTGTAAGATGATCCAACCAACTTATAGCCAAATGATTTGACTCTAAGGGGTTGCATCTATCGCCATAATCATAATTAATCTTGGCAAATTGCTTGGGATTTTAGGTTCATACATTTGTCCCTTTTGTCCTATGCCTGTATATGTTTTTAGCAATCGCCTTCTTTGGGTAATTGTGGTGTCTCGAGTGTAGTGCCTAGGTGCATATGTGTCTTTGATGAAAGCTCTTATACTTTTGGAATGGCCTTTCTTGAGTTCTAGGCCTTTGCCATTTGGGCTTATATTCCATAAGTCTATGCGATAGTTCACATCATTCCAATCGGCTTGGCTTGGATATTTTCTATCATTCCCATCATATGTATTTCTTTTATAGATTTTCTGGGTTTTGGTAGCTCGCTTCTTCTTTACTGAGTATTTTCTTTTTGGAGTTTGCCGAGAACTCGACAATCTCTTCTCGCTTGTCCTTTCAGCGCACTCAACTCGGGTCATTTTCCTTTTCCTTTATAACCAAGGCCAGTTTGCTTGTAATTGTGCTTGGGAGTGAATGTGTGTGCAACATTTAGAGTTTTGGATTTTTAGACTCTTCATTGCTTGAAGATCCTTTTTCCAAAATTACTTTTGGAGTTTGACATAGCACAGAGGAATTAAATCCTAAGCTTTGTCTTGTCTCCACATTCTCTTTGACTCATAATAAGATCATCCAATGATTTAGATGCCTTAGTGAATGAGGCAATCACATTTTTGAGGTCATTCTCCCTCTTTTCTATGGCAACTATTTCTCGCTATTATCTTAGCATTTTCACCTTTTTAAACTTTCATTCTCATTAGCTATTTGACTTAGAGTACTCGGCTCCTTAGTCACCGTGAGTTTTGGCTCTTGAGTAGGCTATTTTCCTCATTTAATAGTGTGTGTGAGGATTTAATGTGTTCAAAATCTTTCATCATTTTGCCTAATGAATCATAAAGATCGCTGGGTGATGAAGTGTGTGTGTCACGATCACTATCACTAGAATCGAGTTTGATGAGTTGGAGTGTACCTCATCTTCTTGGTCGGTTGATCTTGTTCCTTGGCCATTAAATAGATCGGGGCTTCTTCTTCGAGTCACTTGAGTAGTCACCTTCAAGCTCTCGAATCACCGTGTCTTTTGACTCGGATTTTCTCGCAGCCAACATTGCCTTTTTCTTTTCTTGTCTTCTTTCTCTCAAGACCTTTCTTTCTTCTTCATTCATGTATTTGTTGACTACGGGATATGGGCAATCAATGGCATAGTGACCTGGTTGCCCTCTGATTCCAAAGATAGATATTCAACCTTTTGATCGACTCTTTCCATTCTTGGATTGCCAACCCTTTGATATTCACTTTTTGATGATCTGTTCTCTTGGTTGGCCTATCTTCCCTTGATTTGGAGGGAGCCGAGTGTCTTCTGGAGGATTCGCCCTTGCCTCTCTTGTAGTTCTTATTGAAAAACTTGTTGAACCTTTTTTACTAGTAGGGCTATTTCTTCCGGGTCAATGACTTCTTTGACCTCGGCTCTCTTCCCATCTTTAACAATTAGAGCAAATTGTTTTGGGTACAATTTGTCTCTTCCTGGTCTTTTCTTCTCACTCAAATTCGTAGGCTTTGAGATCCGAGAATAGTTCATGGTTGGAGGTCTTCGATAGGTCCATGGAATGTCTTAGTGCCATGACCTTCATTTCCCATTCATTGGGAGACTTTTTAGGATTTTCATTCACATTTCCTTCGTGTATATTCCTTTCCAAGTGCGAGATAGCTCGTTGGTGATTTACGTGAACCGAGCATCCAATTGATCCAGGTTTTCTCCTGCGATCATTTTGAAATTCTCAAATTTTTGTACAGACCACCGATAATTTATTTTCTTTGATTTGCTCGAGCCTTCACAAATCGGTGTTAGTTTGTCCCATTTCTTTAGCCGTTTTGCATGATTTGACTTTATTGAGCATGGCTTTGTCCAAGGTTTTGTAAAGGATGTCCTTGGCTACATTGTCCAGGTTGTATCTTTTTTTTCTCGTCATCATTTGTCCACTCGGTTCTTGTTTTTTCAACCATGGCTGGTCCGGGAGCAACATCCTCTTCACCTTCACCGCAGCTCTTCTTACAAAATTGTGTTCACCTTTAAGATTTGCAATGGCCCATCCTCTATCACTATCCACATCTCATCATGTAATCTTTGATAGATGAGCACAGCATACGAATTTTCCAATCATCAAATTCTTCAATTGTGAACATAGGGATGCGTGTCAAATTTGCTTCCATGATAATAAATTTTAATGATAAAAAGAGTTTTGAAAGTTTAAGTACTAAAGCGGACTTTGAAAAGTTTGGAGATCTAGTTCAAGAACCGGTGCGGAAGGCTCAATGAACCAACCGCTCCGATACCACTTGTAGGTCCCAAGGGGTGTAAGTGTAAGGTTTAGAAGGGGGTTGAATAAACCTTACCAAATTTTTGATTTAGTCCTTTTAAAAGTTCGAGTTGATACTACACACCGTGTCCTTGGTGGACAACCAATTTAGTTAATCAAGTAGAGTTAGTCTCTCAACAGACTCAACTCGAGTTGTTGATGGAATAACTCAAATTTGTTAAATCTAAATTAACTCAACTGTGGTTTGTTTTTCATTGGAAGACTTAACACCCTTAAGTTTGGTTAAGTAGAGATTTAGAGCTTGATTTAGTACTTAGAGATTATCTAATGGATAGCAAATATGTCACAGAATAAATAAATATGATGCAAGAATTAAAGTGTTGAAATGTAAATGACACAATAAGATTTTTATAGAGGTTCGAAGATGGGGTAATTCTTCTACTCCTCTCTTCTCCAACTCTGGAGGAATCCACTAGGTATTGATCAAGATACAAAGTGGTAATGACCCGAGATACAAGTCTTGATCACACAAAATGACTTGATCCTTTGGGACTCGGTTTGGAGACGCCTTGATCACTCACCAAGGCTTCTCGTGCGACTCGGCTTCTTCACAGGCGTGCAAACTGCCTTGCTACTACAACCCACTTGCTCAAGCTCTTTGGATTTGATCACGAAGCCCTCCAAAAGCTCAAGACTTGGTTCAACTCTTGAACCTTCCTACAATCCTTCGTGGAATGTAGACCCTTGATTCTTGATAATTTCCTCTTCAACCGATTGAAGTTATCTTTCCTTCACGGGTGAGTGTTGGATTGATGTTCTTCGTAGTGTAGGCTTGAGGATTGAGCGTTTAATAACTTGAGAATATTTCAGGTTACAATTCTAATAATTGCTTGAATGTTTGTGGTTCTCGTCACATGTTCTCGAGTCATTCCTCGGCCTTTTATAGTGATCTTTCAAAAATCGCCGTTGAAGAGATAGGCTTAATTTTGGAAAGTCACTTGTGGTCGTTGGCTTGTCTTGTTGCGATCCTTGGAATTGCCACTTCATCGTATGAATTGTTCTCCACTTTTCGAGTTCTAACATGGTGTAGTGCTTCCCATTGGTTTATTCCTTTTGCACGCTTCGGGGGACCGAGCATTTCGAGAAAGGTAGCATGGAGATATTACTTGTTTAGGTAATTCTCTTGATTTACGTGCAATGGATCTTTTTCGATTATCTCGACTTGACCGCATTTCCTTGCTTTCCCCAGGTGACTTAGAGTCGACTTCCAATCATGGATGACTCTTCATCACTTCAACTTGAGACTTGGCTTTTCTTGAGTTGACTTGATCGATACTCCACTCACCGCATCTCACTTTGCTCCTTGATAGAGTTCCCCGTTCTCTTCTTTGCCATACTCAGCTGTCTCGCAGCGGAGTCTTCCTTCTAGTCTCCAGTTGTCTTCTTGCATGTTTGGGCATAGCTGACTTAACTTAGCTTGACTAGCCCTATTTATTACAAAGCAGTTTACAACAATAATTGGGGTACCAACTTCCTATTCTAAGTTTTACATGGCATTCATCAAAATCTAAACAATAAATTTCCTAACAAGAGGGTTCTTCGAGAAATCGGCAAGAAGAAGCCGAACAAAGGGATATTCGAGCTGCCCAGAGAAACGTAGCTCAAGAAGGTGATGACGTTCAAAATCCCGTACTCTCTCGGGCACAAATTACCGAGCTCCGCGGAACAATTTCGCTCCAAAATTGCCGTTGGGCGAAAGGTAAAAAATCTTTTATTACTCAAGCTCCTCATTCCCACAATGTTCTTAATTTCATCAATAAATATGCGGAATGGTACTATGAAGATTTGGGAATGGGAGGAAAATCGATTGCTCGGACTAAAATGTGTCGTTTTAATACATTTACAAATGAATATCCCACTATTAGAGGATTCTTTGAGGAGCAAGGTTGGATGTTTTTATGGGAGCATGCTTATGTCTTATATGATGATGATATTATCCAACTCTTTTATGCTAATATGTGGGTGCAATATGATGTTGAAAGGAAGTCGATTGCCGTTAATTCGTTTGTAAGGGTCGTCATTTTAGGTGGACTCCTAATGATATTTGTCGGCTTTTACATGTTAGAGAAGGTGGTTGGGACTATTTTTCTTGTGGTACTTGGAATAATGAAATGTTGGGGGTGTCCATGAAATAAGTTAAGACATATTTGGGCGTATGGCCAAAGTATTCATTGTTGGCGATGACAACTTGAGCATCGTATTTTATCCGTTATTGTCGCCATCGTATTTGTGGAAAGGCGGGTAAGATGCCTAGCAACATGGATTATTTTCTCGACTTATAAGATTTCTAGGAGGGAACCGCTTAACTTTGGTGCCATACTTATTCAATGTCTAATCGAGTCCATCACTCAAGGTAATAAGAAGTTGGTTATGGGAAATTGGATTTGTAAACTTCTTATACAATCGGGACTACCTTCGTCGGAATGTAACTCGGAGGTATTTCAAAATGACTTTGACATTGATAACATCTCCCAAATGGTCACTATGCGCAAGAATATGGACATCCGACCAACCAAAATGGCTAGAGGAAGAGGTCAAGATTCCCCCGATCCTAACGACTTCTTTGATGACGCCGAGGCCGCAAGATTGGCGGAGGAAGGCGAACCGAGCAATCCGGAGGGTAATACCATTGCTCAACCGCCTAGGAGGTATACTCAAGTCGAATTTGATGAGATGAGGGCTTTTCATGAGGCGAGGTATGAGGCTTTGGAACAAAAGACCTCCAAAATGCAAAAGTCTATCGGCAAATTAAAGAAATTCATCAAAGACTTTATTCCCGGATCTTGCTTCTCCTCGGACGAGGAATGATGTCCCCACCCCTTTCTATTCTAGCATTTTTATTCATGTTGTTTTGTATTTTCATGAACTATCTTGTAAAACTCTTTTGCACTAATGAGATTTGCGTGTTTTCTTGAAAGGGTTAAAATTGCGAGTTGATAATGACTTGTGGATGATCATAATATTGATGGAGTATTTGATGGTAAAAATACTCTTATATGGCATAGTTTGATAATTGGTATGAAGTACTTGATGGTAAAAGTGCTTCTTTTAATGCTTTGATCATTATGCTTAGATGGATATGTTGGGACATTTGATATATCATACATGTATTGTTTAAGGCATGACTTGTATTACTTGATGGATGCTCTAATTTTTGGCATTTGTAATGCCTTGATCCTTTTTGGCTTATACTATCTCAATTGGGTTGAACCCTTGAGAATCTCTTTGTTTTTTGAGAATCTCTTTGTTGAGCCTCTTATTTGATGGACAAATGTTGCATATTTTGCATATGATCTTATTGAGCTTTGAAATGAGGATGATTGATGATGATATGAAAACTTTTTGGCTTGAAACATTTACAAGGGCTATATACAACCTCTTTTATTTTTTTACGCACACAAGGTGTTCGATGAAATGTCGCAATGAAAATTTCAACTTCTACATGATTCTCTTGCTTTCAAATGTCTTAAAATCTTTTTGAAATCATGTTTTTAGCTAACAAATGAGCTTATGGATTTCTTATGATACATTTCTCCAATTTTTTTCCTTGGAGTTTTTAAGCTTAAGTTGCTCAACGGTTGATAAACCGTCCCTTTGGTGCACTTTGATGTCATTATATGATGTTTCTATCATCCTAACATTCTTTTTGATGATTCCAAAGGGGGAGAAACAGGAAATTGGCTCATTAGATAAGTTGTGATTTATTTTTAGTCCAATTATTGTTTGATGGACTTATATAATGATGCTTTATGACAGGGGGAGCTTATAAGCTCTTGAACAAAATGTAAAAGCTAAGCTTTTAGCTTATGGATAATTGCTTTTACATTATTCTTGATATGCTTGTTGATAGGGGGAGCTTGTGCTTATTATTGAATATATTTACTCCATATTGGTTGCTTATGTACTTTGGAAATTTTGGTTGCTTCCAAACGGTTAAATGTTTTTACCGGAAAATCATTTCTAAAATTGTTCTCCTATTTTGTGTAAATATTATTTTGGTTTGTAATCATCAAAAAGGGGGAGATTGTTTGATATATGTTTTTATCTTAATTTTGATGATTTTATTTTTACACCAAAACAATGTTTTTAATTGTTGTCCAAATACTCCTAAATGATTTAAAATGGTTTTAATATTTTTCGGAGTATTTCTTCAAGTTTTACTTTAGATAAAATTGGACAACACTTCTAATGATTTTATATTTATAAATTTTCACTTCAAAACAAGGTTCCTAAATGTTGTCTAAATACTCAATTGGTTTAAAATATTTTTAACATATTTTCGGAGTATTTCTTGAGTTTCATTTTCGATAAAAATTGGACAACATTTCTGCCCCGAGGTCGACCGGTCGTCTATAGGGCAACCCATACCGAAAATGTTTTTGGAACAAAAATGAGACGGAAGTGAAAAACGCGGTCGGTCGTTGTCGCGCCTGGCGTCGGCCACCGACGGCGCGTCGGCCGTGCACTTGAACGTTCTTCAAATGCGAATAATTTTTTTCTCAACAAAACACTTAGGGGACCGGTTGAGACAAGGGTCGACCGGTCGAAGCCTATGTCGACGGTCGCCGCTGTTGTAATTTTCAATGTGTTCTTCAAATCTCTTATTTGTGCTTGTGACAGACGTCGCCTGCTTTGACAAAAAAAATATGACCGTTTGACAAACAGACATATTTCCTTAAAATGTGGGATTGATTTCTAACAGCTATATTCTTGATTTTAATTGTATTTTTCTGTAGATTTTCAATCCCCAAGAGGAGCCTATGCTTGATCAATCATCTCCTATAAATAGAGGAAGTTTTGGAGCAACCAAAAACAACAATTGAGATACAACACAACAAGATACACTTAATGCAAATACTTGGTCTTTCATTGTTATTATTCTTGTTGTAAATTTGCCTAGCTTATCACTTTCACATCTTTGAGGTCTAGGCTATTCTTGATTACACTTTGCACTCAAATTGTAATATTCATTATTGAGTTGTAATCTTGATTTTTGGTTATCATTCAACACAAGATATCATTGTGAGTGTTCTTGTGGTAAGAACACACTTGGATGATCTAGGTGATAGGTGCAAGAAGATTGTGGTGATCTTCTTATTGAGGTGTTGAAGAATTTGGTATTCTTCAAGGTTGAAGATTGTGGTAATCTTCACAAGGTGCAGTTGAAGGAAGATTGTGGTGATCTTCAAAGGGAGATTGTGGTAATCTCCAAAGGTGTTGTTGAAGAAGAGTGTGGTGCTCTTCAAGGTGTTGTCGTAAGTTGGTGTTGTATTAATTTTGGTAATTAATAAAATCTTTTTTTCCTTTTTGAAATCCATCCCTGATATCTTTGGGGTGGTAGAGGATTAGGCCCTAGGTGGGTTGAACCTCTATAAATCGACGTGTGTTGTTTACATTCCGCATCTTTATTATTGTGTTTGAGCATTTGGTTCGAAAAAGAGGGCAAAATCGAAAAGATGGAGATAATCTATTCACCCCCCCTCTAGATTATCGTAGCCGCTTGGACTTACAACGACATCGAGGGTTGGCGCTAAGATAGCTCTATCCTTCAAGTATGTCGGATCATCAGTGGCATCTTTGAACATTGGATAGGTGTTTTTGACAATAGTCGAGATTGGATCACCCGATGCTTCGAGCAAAATATCTTCAAGAATATCAATGGTTGCACAACCATCATTAGCTCCTCCAAACGTTCCATCTCCAATGCTTGCTATCCATTTTGAAAACCCAACCAAATCAGCAATATCATCAGTTTCACCTAGTCTCTGAAGACGCATGTTTTTAGTAAGTCGAGAACAGTACAATCTTTCCATAAATAGGAAGAATTTATCGTGGCATTCACGATGTCCTGCCGGCTCCCTTTAGGCACAACAGGCAGTATCTGTCTGAAGTCTCCACCAAACACAACTATTTTACCTCCAAATGGGATGTGACCATTACGGGCATCAGCGACTTTTATAATATCTTTCAAAGTTTGGTCCACCGCCTCAAAACAATGTTTGTGCATCATTGGAGCTTCATCCCATATTATGAGTTTGCAACGAAAAATCAATTCAGCAAGCGGACTCCCTAGTTTTACTTCGCAAGTCGAACCCTCTTTTGGGTTTAATGGAATGACAAATCGAGAATGTGCGGTCCTTCCGCCGGGCAAGAGAAGAGACGCTATCCCGCTCGATGCAACGTTCAAGACAATTCGTCCTTTTGACCTCAATCCCGAAGATAAAGCTCTCCACAAATATGTTTTACCTGTCCCTCCATAGCCATATACAAAGAACCTACGACCTTGATTTGAGTCAAGTGCAAGCATAATTTCAGTATACACATGACGTTGTTCATCTGTCAGGTTTGAAATAAGATACTATGCTCCACGGCCAAAGCCTTACGATCGTATCTTAACTCATCGTATACTAATCAATTCCGACATGTGTCAGTACTATCAACATCTGGTCCTCACTCAATACCAATTCTATAAGAAAACAACAAAATATTTTAAAAAAATGTTAACAAATAAAACAACTATAAATAAAAATTAAGAATAACGAATCTATATCTATATAAATTTAATAATTAATGAATAAGTGTATATATTGTGGTAGTTTTTATACCTTGATGTTGCATAAGGAGTCGTCTTTTATATAAAATATCATCCGAAAGATATTCCCAACATTTCTCCCATACCACTTCAGGCCTGCTCAAAGAATTCGATGATAATAATGATGCAAACAAACTCCTAAGATGCTCTGCAGATGCCCAATGACTGGCTTCAGTGATTCCATCAATATACTCTCTATCATCTTCTAACAATCCCAAAGTGAAGCAAGCTTCACGATATGATGAGTGTTGTACACCTTGAGTCTTCTTGTAATCATCATAACATGTAGCACCACGGACTACATTGATAAGACACCTCAGATAGTAAATGTCACCAGAACCAGGAGGGACGTAGTAAACACGTCCTATGGTATTTCCACACTTTCTTGGAACCCACTTCTTAATTTTTGCTTTCCACGTAAATTTTGTAGGAGCTTCAGCATAAGTTAGCTCTCGAGCTTCAGGATATACCTTATTGGCTTCCATCCAAGCGAGAAACATGCTTTCTTTAATAGTGTTTCTCCGCAGAACATCATCAAGTCTTTCAGAATCATTAAAAATCACCGGTTGCTCGTTCTCAAGATGGAAACTAAGACGTTCAACAGGAGGATACTTATATTGTATTTCATATCCTAATAACCTCCATGCTGCCTCACATGACGAAATATATCTACAATCATAATACATGCTCACTTCATCAATGGGTTTTCCTGATTCATCATCGCCACTGCTTTGATAGAATGATGCGGTCACATGATCATGTCCTTTATTGACATATTTAAACAAATATTTAATCGATCTCGACTGATTACACCATTCTACGTTGATGTGTGCACCGTATTTAAGCAACAAACGATGATTGTGCGGCACAACAAACCGATTGTCAAGAGGGACACCATTCTTCATAACAACTCTTCCATTATTTCTACGTCTATATCGTGTGTAACCTTCTTCATCAACATAGGTTGCGTCAACAAACTTTTTAGGAAAATGCTTTGTGCAGCGACCATCAGCCATGCACGGAGAATTTTTTCTCACATCGCCACATGGACCATGAATCATGAAGTCCCTTACCACAGAATAATAACATGGATCCTCCGATTTTTCTGGTATCTCGGCTGATATAATTTTATCTATGTCGTCAGCATTTGGGAATTTATCTTCTTTCGCCAGAAACAGCAAAATGTGAGCGTGTGGCAATCCACGTTTCTGGAATTCTATAGTGTATATTACTGTACAGTGAAAAAGGAAGGAAAAAAATTAGCAAAACATGCATGATGAACTATACAAATAATAAACACAATCTATTTAAATATTTATACAACCTGCTACGACTTTACCAAACATTTCATTTTGACGAAGATCCTTGATAAGCGCATCTAGCTTCACCTTGGAAATCTTGCAAATAATATCGGGACGGTCCTCGGCATTCAAATTCCTATTCTCAAGGAAACGAACGATTTCTGGCCACTTTGGATTTGAGGTGAATGTTATAAATAAATCAGGATAACCCGCCCATCGACATATAGCCATCGCATCTTGATAGTTTTGTATCATGAACCAAGCCCCTCCAAAGAAACTCGGCAAGCGGTATAATTCATTTTCCTCGAGTGTTGGGATCGGTGTCTCCATTCAACACAAAGATCTCAAAGAACCTTATATATATATCACAACGTAACTATTTTTGATGTAAGTGAACATACTTTAATATGGCGATTCAACCATCGTATAAGCATCGACAACAAATTGTTGGAACAATCTTCTTGGTGAAAGAATAGTTGAAGATTCATTCTCCTTTCGTGCATCCGATAAGCAAAAATTCTCGACGCTAATCGCTTTTTCCTTCCACCTTGCGTTTGTTTCTTTAGGTCCGAAAATGGGATGTCTTTCTAAAACCATCTTCCCCATAAGGCAACAACAAAGGATATTGTAAAGCCAAGTACGAAGCATTTAATTCATTTATCCGTCGCGAATCGCCCCATTCTTGTTTCGATCAAAATATCTCGGTCTCCTAAAGCCTGATCGAAATCACCAACAATCGTAGTCGCTACCTCGAACTCGATGGAAGATTGTATCTTCCGCATCACTGCCCTTTTACCAATCAAACACATTCTAACATCCGAATGTTGACATTCTTGGATCTTCTCTCTCGCTATTCTCAAGGTTTTTACCAATACATTATGCTCACAAGCATTTTTTCAGCCATCCACAATATCTCTCGTAGATTATTATTTTCACTTCCTGCCTATACTTTTGCAAAATAAATCAAAATTTCAAATTATAGCATGACATACATACACAAAAATAACAATTGTATTTATTTTATCAATATTAATTGAAAAAAACAACAAACCTGACAACATTATCTATGAGATACTTCATTTTTCGTATCGTATATGTAGAGTTGTG
This sequence comes from Rehmannia glutinosa, assembly GCA_016081115.2. NCBI lineage: Eukaryota > Viridiplantae > Streptophyta > Magnoliopsida > Lamiales > Orobanchaceae > Rehmannia > Rehmannia glutinosa. Next base: position 44,378,540 of record CM071927.1, read on the forward strand.
CAAATTTAGGCGTTGAACCATCATTCGGCATTAAACTTCCAATTAGGTTATAGTTTTGCCCCTAAAGTACATCCTAAAGATCGAGGTCCACCAAAAAACATATTATTATATGACCGTATATTCTCTTGAAAGTGTTTGCTTTTATCAGTTGTTCCAAACACTAAATCACGAAGGAAAATAGGCGGTTGTCTTAGTTGAGGAAGTTGGATAATCCCATGACTACAACATAATGAATACTGAGGATTGCTGGATTTCACATGGGACCGTATCCTTTCCTCGTACCAAAATATGGCAGCGCAAAATCGACATCTGTAAGTTGCATCACCAATATCTCAATACTCTATAAACAAACAAAACAATTTATTAATTTGCAGTTTGACAAGTATTTGTCATGCAAAATACATTAAATAAAAATCTTATTTTAAATAAAATTAAAAAAATTACTATAAACGCACCATTGTTTATTAGTGTAGATGTATCATTCATATGATTTGGACTGTGATTTAAATCCAATATACCATCACTCCTTTCAATGTTACTCCTACTAATATTGCCATCAAATGATTCATCCATGTTTATGTCAGATATCATTCCTGTGTAAAAGTAATCGTGTAAGGTATCAATAATGTACTACAATACTTCAGTACAATTTAATGTATTAAATATCAGTAAATATTGAGATTTTTAACAACACTCTTTTAACATATTAAAGTTAAAATAAATTACCATTTGGTATGTTAGTAAAGGAGATGCTGGAAAGAGGAGTAACGCTCATGCTCAATGGATTTACTGAATTCATTTTCGTAGATAGCGTCGGACTTCTGCTCGCAGACATTCTACCGTTTTCTGAAGTAAAAGAAAAATTTAAATTTAAATGTGTTAATTATCATGAATTATTAGAATATTCATAACAACAATAAAACTAAATATACCATTTGTAATGTCACTAAGCGGAAAGTTCGAAATAGGAGTAACATGGACGCTCGATGAAGTCTTGGGAAATTTATTCGTAGATGGTGTCTTAGTTCCGATAGCAAATATCCTTCTTTGGTCTGTAAAAAAATAATAAATAATATCGTTGAAAGTGTGACTAATATTAATTATTTACTTTATTCCAATTCCAATACATTCTAAAACTAAATATACCGTTTGTAATGTTCAAATAGGAGTAATATGGATTCTCGAAGAACTCGTGGAAAATTTATTCGTAGATGGCATCTGAGTTCCGATACCAAATACTCTTCTCTGGTCTGTAAAAAAATAATAAATTAATATCGTCGAAAATGTGACTAACATTAATAACAATTAAATTACAATTAAACTAAACATCACATATATTATAAATTATAAACATAAAAAATGGATACCGTTTGTGATGTCAGTGAAAGGGGAGTTTGAAAACGGATAAACAATATTGCTCGACGAAATATGATTGACCATCCTTATCGATGGTTTTGACGATGTATTCACGGATTGTTTCCCATTTTCTGCAAAACAAATAAAAGGAATTAAAAAATTCAAAAGGCATATAAATAAAAAATAGGTTAAAATAAACTAAAGATAAAAATATAATAAAATAATCTCCAAAAAAAATTACTAAATTAATTACAAAATAACATCAATAATAAATCATTTAAAGTGTAGTACAATTAATAGTTTTTTAATTATGCTATATTATGTACATTATTATTATTAGATAGCTAAAAAAAATTATTCATTTTAAATTTATATTTTCTGAAAAATAACTATTTAATAGTGTAAAAATAAATTTATTTCTATTCAATTTCTACAAAAAACATTTTTTTATATTTATATATATACAATAACTTTGTAACATTTAAAATGTTAATTATGTTTGTAGCGTCCCCAATTTGAAAATTGTAGTTTTGGGCTCAAGGAACACTACATTAGTGTGTACCTAACTTTAAATAATTTTCAACATCGATATAGCATTTCAAACCAACATCAAATAACCACGCTCACAGGCGGGTTAGCCAAATTTACAAAATACAGCGGAAGCATTATATAAGTAGATGAGTCACAGCTCATCTCAACGAAAGAAACAAAGGAAAACTTATTTACGACATCGCTTTATCGGTTCAAAGTTTAAGAAAGAGAGAAATAAGGACTTTGGAACTACAAAAGTATTTCATCATGCCCAAGTCTTCGTGTCAAACTTCGCCTCAATCAAAAATATAATATGGGGTGAGTGCTATGAAAATACACTCGATGGGGTACATTTAAGCGATCACGTAATTAATTACATCTAGCGAGAGATGCATCATACGTGGCATTTGTACGGATAGACCGTAACTTTGTAATATGTACGAGCTCATAATGTGAAGTGATCGTCACCACAACACATAAATATGTAACATGTATGCGGTACAACCGCAACATGGGATTCATGCAAAACATACTAATCATGATTAATTAAACAGTCAACTTGCATTGAATAGCAATAGTACGGTTAAGTGTAAAGGTAACCCCACCTTTTTGATGTGCAAAATGATTGTGTAGGATGCAAGTCTAGTTGCTTAGGGCTCAATCTCGTCTCCTACACAAAATAACATAATATGTCTTAGAAGCCTGAAATGGAAATATAATAATATATAATAATTTAAATATGCTAGATAAACCTATCCTTAAAATTTGGGGGCATTTGGATGTGAAATGAAGAAATTAGGAGCAAAAGCAGAATAATAAGGATGTTGGGTCTCGTTTTCTTGAAGTTGGAAGATTGAGGGGCAATATCATGATTTTGAATAGACCTTGCGTATAAAGAGGGTATAACGAGACTATGGTCCAAATTTGAGGTAAATCGGAGTTCGTTTGACCCCTTTTTCGGGTCAAAAACGAAAAGTTAGGACTTAAGGAATTTTAATTAAAAATTTTAGGGGTCAATTTGCAGAACTCTAAGAGTTGAGTTGGGGGCAAAATTATAATAAGCTGAAAATTGATATGGGAGGACTAAACTGAACTTGGGAGGGGTCAAAGTGAAGTTTTCGAAAATTGCAAACAAGTCCAAAAGAATTTCAAATTGTTTGGCGTCAACTTTTCGATTTCCACCCCAACTCATCCCCACCACCGTCCACCACCCCGACAGCCCTCGAAACTATCTCCGACCAGCAGCCCTTGCCGCCGGTGACTTACCCTCACCGACCCGACGTATTTCCGGCCATTATTGGCCGGAAATTAACACACACGCACACACACTGCAGCACACGCATACACACGACACGCACGCACACACGCGCATGGGCGCGACTCTCGTCGCCGCTCACCACCAACCCACCCCGACGCCCGACGTGGTGGCTTCCGGGCGAGAGAGAGGCCGAAAAGAGAGAAAAACGAGAGAGAGGAAGAATAAAATGAATTTTTTTGTAAGTTTCGACTTGATTCACGGCGGAAACGAACTCCGATCGTGAAATTGATTGGTGGGATTTGAAGCCCTTGAAGATACGAAGATAACGATATAAGGCTCATTAATTTTGGTCCGGTGGATCGCCGTAAATCGACCGCCAAAAGTCGACGGCGTCGGCGCGAATCGACAGATTTTTAGAAACTTCGCGGCGATTTGCGAGATCTAGAGCTCGGATCGTATCGTGAGAGATGGCTTTGGAAACCTTATGGAATGGGCTTTCTAACGGTATAAAGTTTGTGAAAATCCAACGGTCGGATCTCTGAGATCTTGAGTCAAAGGTTTTGAAATTTTAACTTTACTGCGATTTGCTTGCGAACGAAATCGAATCGAAATTCGACTTCGGATTTGGAACGAGGGCGACGAGAGGTTCGAATAAGATATGGTTTGTTAATTTACACGCCAATGACCGGCGGCGTGTGGCGGCGGGAATTGAAAGGAAAGGAGAGTTGGCTTACCATAGAAGGAAAGATTCTCCATTTGGATAATTACTAAAAGTAGAAAGGTGTGTAAAAAGATATATAAATGGATTTTTGGGTATTTGTGATAAGCTTGACAATTGGGCCAAAATTTTGGGATGAAAATAATATATCTTGATGATTATTTATATTTTGTCGGGCTTGAAATGATTCGGTTTTGAATTGAAAATAATAGGAAGCCCCGTAAATAAATTTATAAATTTTCTACCCAATTATATAATTTAAATAATACTCTTAATTAGCTATAAATCCCAATAAATTACTAATCTAATTCCTTAAAAATTGCGAAAAATTTACCCTAAATTTTGAGATTCAAACTCTAATACCGGGTATTACACCCTCCCCACTACTTAAAAAAATTTCGTCCTCGAAATTCAGAACTTACTTATTGTCGGAAGATTTGGATATTTGTCCTTCATCACATCTTCTTTTCCCAGGTCGCCTCCTCTTTTCCATGCCTACTCCATTGCACTTTAACTAAAACGACGCGTCTCTATTTCTTAAGGAGTGTATTTTTCTATCAAGGATCGCCATTTGGAAACTCTTCATAAGTCAAATCTTCTTTAACTTGAATAGCTTCTCGATTAACGACATGGCTCGGATCAAACACATATTTTCTTAACATCGACACGTGAAACACATCATGCACTCGGATAACTCGGCGGTAGTGCTAACTTATAGGCTACTTCTCCAATTCTTTCAAGAATTTCGTAAGGACCAATATATCTCGGTTTTTCGACTTTCCTTTCTTTCCAAAACGTATTACTCCTTTAGTTGGTGCTACTTTTAGAAATACTTTGTCTCCAATCAAATACCAAATCCTTTCTTCGTTTATCGACGTACGACTTACTCGATCCGAGCAATCTTAATTCTCCTTTTGATGAGATCAATCTTTTCCACTGTTTTCTCAACAATATCCGGTCCAATTATTCTTTTCTCTCCAACCTCATCCCGATAAAGGGGATCCGCACTTACGTCCATATAATGCTTCTTACGGTGCCATTTTGATCGTAAACTTGATAACTCATTGTTATAAGCAAATTCTACTAACGGTAAATGTTCTTCCCACTTCCTCCTAGATCTAACACTACGACTCTCAACATGTCCTCCAGTTTGTATCGTTCTTTTTCGATTGTCCATCCGTTTGTGGATGGAATGCGGTACTAAAGGCGAGTTTAGTTCCCATGGCACTCTGCAAGCTCGCCAAAACTTAGAGGTGAACCTCGTGTCTCTCATCGATACAATTGTAATGGACTCCATGTAATCTTACAATCTCTCGCTAGATATATCCGGGCTAATTTATCTAACTTATATGTCATCTTGATCGGGTAAGAAATGCGACTTCGTCATGCGATCCACTATGACCCAAATAGCTTTTTCCTCGTAGTTCTAGGCAATCCTCAGAACAAAATCCATCGTTATATGCTCCCATTTCCATTCAGTATTTCGAGAGGTTTTAACAACCCCGATGGTCGTTGATGTTCGACTTTCACTTGTTGGCACGTCATGCATCTCTGTACAAACGACCCTATACTCCTCTTCATGTTTCTCCACCAAAATGTCTTTCTTAGATCTTGATACATCTTAGTACCTCCAGGATGTGCGGTATATGGCGCGCAATGTGCCTCTTCCATGATTTCTCTCCTCAATTGCTCATCCTTCGGCACGCATAAACGGTTCCCAAACATTAGTGATCCGTCATCTGCCACGCCAAATCCTTTTACGTTCCCATCTTTTGCTCGATCTCTCAACTTCATCAAAAACTTGTCATTTTTCTGAGCATTCACTATTCTGCTCCTGAGAGTAGGTTGGACTGCCATTGTTGCTATTACTGCCTTCGTGGTATTTGGTGGGACAATGACATCGATTGTTAGCTTGGCAAAATCTTTGATAAGTTGTTCTTGGCGCGTCAACATGCAATTCAAACCTTCATGATTCTTTCTGCTCAAGGCATCGGCTACTATGTTTGCTTTTCCAGGGTGATATAAAATTGTACAATCATAATCCTTGACCAACTCCAACCATCTTCTTTGCCTCATGTTCAGTTCCTTCTGCTCAAAGAAGTACTTCAAGCTCTTATGATCGGTATATATTTCACATTTTGCTCCATACAGATAATGTCGCCAAATCTTCAAGGCGTGTACTACCGCTAACTCTAAGTCATGAGTTGGGTAATTTCGCTCATGAGGCTTGATTGTCCGAGGCATAGGCAACTACTTTGTTGTGTTGCATTAGAACACACCCTAATCCTTGCTTAGACGCATCATTGTATATGACGAACCCTTTCGATCCGTCTGGTATTATCAAAACAGAGCAAAGCGGTGATTAACCTCTCCTTTAATTCTTGGAAGCTTTTCTCACATTTTTCGACCATTGAAACTTCACACCTTTGCGAGTTAGTTGTGTCAAAGGTAATGCGATCTTCGAGAATCCTCGATAAATCTCCTATAATAACCCGCCAAACCAAGAAAACTTCGTACTTCATTCACATTAGTTGGTGTCTTCCAATTCCTTACGCCTTCTACCTTGACTGGGTCAACCTCGATCCCTCGAGCTGAGACGATGTGTCCAAGAAACACCACTTGTTCCATCCAGAATTCACACTTCTTGAATTTAGCATATAGTCGTTCTTTACGTAATGTTTCCAACACAATTCTCAAATGCTCTTCGTGTTGCTTCTTGTTAAAGTGAATATATCAAAATATCATCTATAAACACGATCACAAAGTTGTCCAAGTAAGGATGAAATACTCTGTTCATTAAATCCATAAATACGGCAGTGCGTTCTAAGTCCAAAAGGCATCACCACAAATTCATAGTGACCATACCGGGTTAAAGGGCGGTTTTGGGTATGTCATTTTCCTTAACTTTCACTTGATGATATCCAGACCTTAAGTCAATTTTAGAAAACACACTTGCACCTTTCAACTGGTCAAACAAATCCTCGATCCTCGGCAATGGGTACTTATTCTTGATTGTAAGCTTGTTTAGTTCTCGGTAATCTATACACATCCTGAAAGACCCATCCTTCTTCTTTACAAATAACACTGGTGCGCCCCATGGAGATACACTAGGTCGAATAAATTTCTTATCCAATAACTCTTGTAACTGCACTTTTAGTTCTTGCAATTCTTTCGATGCCATTCTATATGGTGCTTTTGATCATCGGACTGCTCCTGGCACTAGGTCTATTGCAAATTCCACTTGTCTATCTGGTGGAATGCCAGGTAAATCTTCAGGAAAAACATCTTTGTATTCTCGTACAATTGGCACTTCATCAATTGTCACTTCTCTCAAATCAGTGCTCATTACGTTCACCAAGTATGCCTCACATTTATCCTTTCTCAATGCTTTTATGGCTTTCATAGCTGAAATTAATTGGGGTATAGATTTCACTTTCGTCCCATGAAAAACGAATTCTTTTCCATCACAACATGGGAATTCCACTTCCTGCTCATGGCACCTAATTATTGCACGATTTGCTCTAAGCCAATCCATTCCCAAAATTACGTCAAAATCCATCATATTTATCACATGCAAATCGACAAATAGATTCCTATCTTCAATTCCTATTTCCACTCCACGACACACTTGGTCAGTATTGATCGTTTGTCCAGATGGTATCCTAACTTCCAATACATCATCTATTGTGACACTATCACATCCCAACTTTCTAAATAACTTAGTAGATATAAAGGAATGCGTAGCCCGATTGTCAAATAATACGAGAGCAGTAACTTAGATATAGTCAACATACTCATAGTGCACAGGTCCTTGGTCGCTTCCTCTTGAGTCATAGCAAAGACTCGTGCTTTTCCAGACCTTACATTTTTTCCTTTATTATCTTCTCTTGGATTCTTTGCTTCGGACAATTTTGGATAGTGTGGCCTGGTTTCTTACAAATAACAAATTCCTTTTCCATACGTACATTCACCCCTATGATTCTTCCCACACTTTGGGCACCGAGGTTTATCCCCGGGTACTTGTTCCAAATATTCACCAGATTCTTGCTTGCTTGTTTTGTGGCCCAATATTAGCTTTTCCACGATTAGTATTGTCCCATTTCCTTTTCTCCATTATGATTTGAGCCTTTCTGTTTCCAAGATCTAAATTTAGTCGGGCCAATCTCCAAAGCTCTTTCAACGGTGTCTCGCATACGTGGTAGTCTTCGTTCTTTGCCAAGATATCACGATCTCGATGACGTAACCCTTGTTCAAAGCATCTAGCCTTATCATATTCGGTGCTCACCAAACTAGTAGCGTCATCGAGATAATCTGGTTAAACTTTCTCTCATACTCAATGACCGTATCATTGATCCTTGTTTCAAGTGTATGAACTCCCATCTTTTCTTTTCACGGTAAGATAATGGCAAATAGTTTTGCATAACCACATCCTTAAATTCTTGCCAAGTCGGATCCCCAATCATTTGTTGAGTGCGAGTCCTACAATACGATTCCCACCAATGGTCGGCATCTTGATCATCCGAAAAAATTGCGCAAGATACCTTTTGAGCATCATCGAGGCAATGTGAGTGAATATACGTTCTAAAGCACGAAGCCACTCCTCGGCAATCGCAGTTCTTCTCTTCCATTAAACACTCAAAGGTGGGTTGAATCGACGAATTGCTCTACCACTTGAGTCAAAGTATCACGTGGATCCGGGGTTGTGGTTGTTGATTTCGGCGGTGGTGAAATGGTGTGCTAACCCACGCAACACGGTAATCGGATCTTCGCCAGGATTAGCCATCTCTCGGAACATGTGGGGCGGTGGAGCCTCGGTGGCGGTTGCTCTTGATCACGACGACCACGTCGGGCCATTCTAAAATTCCAACAACTAAATATATCTAGAATCAACAACCAAAAACTAAAATAATACTAATCATTGTTCCTAATAATCATGAACTTACATCAAACTATTTAAGGCACATAAGTAGATGTACACAATAGCAAAGATGCCTAAAAAGTCCAATCCAACTCAAAGTTCGTGTGATCAAAGCCTATGAGCTAGTTCTCTAGTATCATGTATGAAGTGTAGTGAATTTGTCAAAATCATGGAGTGCATGACAATATGGAAATTCATTTCATGAAATAAGTTTTCATGTAATATGCACTTGGCATAGATCATATCCCCAATAATTTGCGAAAAATGGTAATCATGTTGAAATCTGTTCATATGACATGACATTCATATCATGTGTAATATGGGAGACACGGCTCCAACATAGCATTGATCATGTAACATGTCTTGTATCATGAATCCCGTAAACCATATGAGGAAATCATGCGTATGTCTTTAGAAGCAGCATTTCACTTCAACTTGGGGCATGAAGTTTTCAAAAACAATTGTCCCTAAAATCAAACTTCAACTCAAGAATCAACTCGACACCTATAAAATCATTTTACTGAGTATAGTCCGAAAAACTTGCTCTGATACCACCTCTGTAGCGTCCCAAATTTGAAAATTGTAGTTTTGGGCTCAAGGAACACTACATTAGTGTGTACCTAACTTTAAATAATTTTCAACATCGATATAGCATTTCAAACCAACATCAAATAACCACGCTCACAAAGCGGGTTAACCAAATTTACAAAATACAAATGGAAGCATTATATAAGTAGATGAGTCACACTCATCTCAACAAAGAAACAAAGGAAAACTTATTTACGGACATCGCTTTATCGGTTCAAAGTTTAAGAAAGAGAGAAATAAGGACTTTGGAACTACAAAAGTATTTCATCATGCCCAAGTCTTCGTGTCAAACTTCGCCTCAATCTCAAAAATATAATATGGGGTGAGTCTTTATGAAAATACACTCGATTAGGGGGTACATTTAAGCGATCACGTAATTAATTACATCTAGCAGAGATGCATCATACGTGGCATTTGTACGGATAGACCGTAACTTTGTAATATGTACGAGCTCATAATGTGAAGTGATCGTCACCACAACACATAAATATGTAACATGTACGGTACAACCGCAACATGGGATTCATGCAAAACATACTAATCATGATTAATTAAACAGTCAACTTGCATTGAATAGCAATAGTACACGGTTAAGTGTAAAGGTAACCCCACCTTTTTGATGTGCAAAATGATTGTGTAGGATGCAAGTCCTAGTTGCCGGGCTCAATCTCGTCTCCTACACAAAATAGCATAATATGTCTTAGAAGCCTGAAATGGAAATATAATAATATATAATAATTTAAATATGCTAGATAAACCTATCCTTAAAATTTGGGGGCATTTGGATGTGAAATGAAGAAATTAGGAGCAAAACAGAATAATAAGGATGTTCGGGTCTCGTTTTCTTGAAGTTGGAAGATTGAGGGGCAATATCATGATTTTGAATAGACCTTGCGTATAAAGAGGGTATAACGAGACTATGGTCCAAATTTGAGGTAAATCGGAGTTCGTTTGACCCTTTCGGGTCAAAAACGAAAAGTTAGGACTTAAGGAATTTTAATTAAAAATTTTAGGGGTCAATTTGCAGAACTCTAAGAGTTGAGTTGGGGGCAAAATTATAATAAGCTGAAAATTGATATGGGAGGACTAAACTGAACTTGGGAGGGGTCAAAGTGAAGTTTTCGAAAATTGCAAACAAGTCCAAAAGAATTTCAAATTCTGTTTGGCATCCCCTCAACTTTCGATTTCCACCCCAACTCATCCCCACCACCGTCTGCCACCCCGACAGCCCTCGAAACTATCTCCGGCCAGCAGCCCTTGCCGCCGGTGACTTACCCTCACCGACCCGACGTATTTCCGGCCATTATTGGCCGGAAATTAACACACACGCACACACACAGTCACACACGCATACACACAGACACGCACGCACACACGCGCATGGGCGGCGACTCGTCGTCGCCGCTCACCACCAACCCACCCCGACGCCCGACGTGGTGGCTTCCGGCGGAGAGAGGCCGAGAAAGAGAGAAAAACAAGAGAGAGGAAGAATAAAATGAATTTTTTTGTAAGTTTCCGACTTCGATTCACGGCGGAAACGAACTCCGATCGTGAAATTGATTGGTGGGATTTGAAGCCCTTGAAGATACGAAGATAACGATATAAGGCTCATTAATTTTGGTCCGGTGGATCGCCGTAAATCGGCCGCCAAAAGTCGACGGCGTCGGCGCGAATTGACAGATTTTCAGAAACTTCGCCGGCGATTTGCCGGAGATCTAGAGCTCGGATCGTATCGTGAGAGGTGGCTTTGGAAACCTTATGGAATGGGCTTTCTAACGGTATAAAGTTTGTGAAAATCCAACGGTCGGATCTCTGTAGATCTTGAGTCAAAGGTTTTGAAATTTTAACTTTACCGGCGATTTGCCGGCGAACGGGAAATTGAATCGAAATTCCGACTTCGGATTTGGAACGAGGGCGACGAGAGGGTTCGAATAAGGTATGGTTTGTTAATTTACACCGCCAATGACCGGCGGCCGGCGGTGGCCGGCGACCGGGAATTCAGAAGGAAAGGAGAGTTGGCTTACCATAGAAGGAAAGATTCTCCATTTGGATAATTACTAAAAGTAGAAAGGTGTGTAAAAATATATATAAATGGATTTTGGGTATTTGTGATAAGCTTGACAATTGCCAAAATTTTTGGGATGAAAATAATATATCTTGATGATTATTTATATTTTGTCGAGCTTGAAATGATTCGGTTTTGAATTGAAAATAATAGGAAGCCCCTGTAAATAAATTTATAAATTTTCTACCCAATTATATAATTTAAATAATACTCTTAATTAGCTATAAATCCCAATAAATTACTAATCTAATTCCTTAAAAATTATTGCGAAAAATTTACCCTAAATTTTGAGATTCAAACTCTAATACCGGGTATTACAATGTTAGAATATTTGTACTCTTAATAAATCTATTTAATAGTGTAAAAATAATTTTATATTTAAAATATCTCGCAAAAAACATTTTTTATATTTAAATATATACAATACCTTTTAACATCTAAAATGTTAATTACATTAGAATATTTATTTATACTATTAATAATTACGTTTTATCTATAATTATGTTTATTTAGTTAATTTTTAAATTTATATTTTTCTGCAAAATATATATTTAATAGTTTAAAAATCAATTTATTTATGTTTTAAATATATGTAAAAAAAGTTTTTTAATATTTAATTATATACAGTAATTTTTTTAACATCTTAAATGGTTATTACGTTAGAATATTTTGAACCTTAATTATTAGATTTTTTTATTTATAATTACGTTTTTTGTATTAATTATTAATATTTTCATTACTCTAAAAAATTAAATATTTAAATCTGTCACGCCCAAAACGGACGCGACGAACGATCCACAACTTAAATACAATAACCAAACAAATAGACAAATAGCAACGAGAACCCAATGAAACAGAGTCTAAATAAGCGGAAAAATAAATAGCAAGTACAATTACAACTTACAAATCCAATCCATAATCAAAATTACATACCCGAAGATCAACCAAATATAACAACTTAAAGTCAAAGGGTCCTACACCCTTCTTCAGATTACAAACCTAATAGAAAGAAATACAAGAGTCCGACAACAAACATAAGATAAGAGTCCAATCAACAACAAGAAGAAGTAGTAAATCCAACAAGCGGAGTACAAGGTCTCAATCCCTACTACCAAAGATCTTCAACGAAATCCTCATCTAAGGTTAGAAAATAGGTGGGGATGAGACAAAATCTCATGGATGGGGTGATCGTGTGCAAAAGTGCGGCGCAATATAGTTAATGTGAGAAAACAAATATGAAAACGCTGAGAGTATGATGCATGAATTCACACACCCACAAACGCCGTCGATAAATATATTTAAGTAATATACTTATACAGATTTGAGAAAACATTCATGGTCACACAGCACTATATGATTCAATCGAAGACAGTAGGATTGCGTGCGGAAATGTAATGCCAATCCCATGCAAGGCAAATAATGGTTGCGTCGGATTTGTAGCGCCAACCAAACGGTTCGATAACTCCGAATCGTGTGGGTCGACAAATGATTCCTCCGTTCTTCCTTGTAACTCCCCAGGCGGATGGTCCAAGACCGGCCACCTTATCGCTCCATAGGCAAAGACAAAATCCACAAAGGAGCTTGCAAGGCCTTGGATCCGCATAATCATGATTATACCTCAAGTACTACGACCCGCTTCCCTTTGACACTCCGCCCCTCGCGGGATTAGGGCGATGGGGCCAAGAGTGGAATAGCAAAGCCCCGGTTCCATCCCCCGACGTATCCATTCCGATTGTGAGCTCGACACACCAAGTTGACTCGAAGAAGGTAAATACAATTACAGACGAACCAGCAATGAGTATTATTGATTCAGGGGCGATTCGAAATTTTTGAAAAGCGAGTGGCAATTATGGCGTTGGTGGAGTATTTGGATGAAGATGATCATCGAAAGGATAAGCAATCTTCGATGTCTTGAAAGATTAGGTGGAACATTAGTCCCAAGTATAGACTCAAAATCACAAGGCGAGGGTCGCTCATGATCGGGTATTAATCGGTCAAATTGATCCGATAAGTCAAGGGTTTTTGGGAAAGTAAAATACTTTAATTAAATCTCCAAGTCTCGAGGGTCCAGGGCTATTTTAGTAAAAGAGAAAATAATTTGAGTTAGGTCCTTTATAAAAGAAAATTTGTAATTTAGCCCCGTTTTGTAAAAATCAACACTTTTGGGGTTAAAAATTGAATAAACAAATATCCCGACCTTGAAAAATTATGAGGTCAGTTCCTAAATTCTCTAAATTGTTCAGATATTCAGGTTTTTAAAGTTTTGAGGTCGAGTTTTTATAAAATTCTCACATTGGCCCCAAATTTGTAAAAATTGCCAATTCGGACCTTAAGTTTAAAATAATCGGAACTCACAAACCGGAAGGGCTTTTAATGTGATTCCAATTGGAATATGTCACTAAAGTTATTGGGATATTGGGACAAAAGCAGTTTTTAAAAGAAATAAGTGTAGGTCCTTCAACGTTTGAAAATATCATTTTTGTCCCATTTTGAAATAATTGTCTTTAAGGCTTTTAGGGGTCCAATTGTTATGAAATTTGAACCTTGGGTCCAAAATATAATTAAGTTATAGTTAAGTTAGTATTTCCAGGTGCATGGACTGCATAAGTCCTGGAAATTTCATTTGGGTCCTTAAGTTTAATATTTTACACATTAGTCCCTCAATTTTAGTAAAATTGCTTTCCAAGCCCTAACCACTTGGATTTTTGGAATACTTTTAAAATATGTAATTCCCAGTACCTTAAGAGTAAAAATTTCAAATTTTAAAGTTTAGGTCTGGTGCAGTTTTAAAATTGCAAAGTAGCCCTTAAACTTTCAAAATTTTACAATCTAGTCATTGGACTTTTAAAGGTTGATTTTATTTATCTTAAAACTCTTAAAACTTTATTAAAATGTCCAAAAGTCATTTTTGAACCTGAGTACAGTCCCAAATTTCGAAATTTGCAGAGGGGTCCTTTAACTTTCATTTTCTTGCAATTTAGTCCACCAACTTTCCATTTTTACATTTTTAAGTCCAAAATTAAAATTTAATCAATTATGCTCGACTTGTCCAGGTTATAAGGCATCCAAAACATAGATTTTAAAGATCATACACATGCATGTCCAATACATACAAGAATTCATCAATTAAAACATTAAATTGCACATGCATGCACCTAAAATTCAATAAATAGCAAATTTGAGCAACTCTTGAAAATTTTCATGACTTGATACATAAAATTGACATGCAATACATAAATTATATATATCTCAAGGCTCATGATCAAATTTTCTACATGCATTTTAATAAAACCCCTAAGAGTTGGAAAATATTTTTCCACCCACCTTAAAATTGGAAATTGTGAAATAAAAGGATAAATTTCACAATTTTTGGATGAGGCTTCTTAGGTCAGCCCCTAAGTCAAGAAATATCAAAAATTTGAAGTTAGAAAAATGAGAGAAAAATTAAGGAGAAAAAGAAGGAAATAAGGAAATGAGAAGGACTACACTTTACCTTGTGTAGTAGGTGTTTGGAGACTAGTTGAAGCTTTAAAATTGGAAATTTTGGTTCAACTCCAAAATCTCCTAAGGTCAGCCCCTATTTCTCAAAAATGAAAAAGGGGTGTTAAAATTTGAAAAAAATAGAAAGAAGAGGAAAGAAGTGGTCTAGTACTCAATTCTTACCTTGTAGTCCAAATTCCTCTACTAGTTCTTCTTCAAGTTTGAAGTCCTTCTTCAAAATGATGTCAAGCTCTAATCTTCAAAGTCTTCTAAATGTACCTCCAAATCAAATTCAAACTTAAGTTAAGAGGTGAAAGGAGGTAGCTAGAGGATATCAAGATGAATTAGAGAACAAAATTTCATACCTTGTGAAGGGGGGGGGTGTTCGACTTTTTTGAAGAAATAGGGGAAAAATCTTGAAAATTTTCTAAGTGTTGAAGAAGAAGTAAGAAGAAAGAGTAGAGAGAAGTTGGAAGATTTTAGAGAGAAGGAGGAGAATTTTGTGTAGGATGAATGTGTTGGTGATAAAATGAAATAAAATTTTTGGCACAAAATGGCCATATGGCCGTCCACATTGAGGAGAGAGAGGGGAAGGAATTTTGTTCAAATTGTGTCTTGCATTTTGCCTCATGCATGGGAGACAATTTGAAGGTCAAAGGTATGGGCAAGACATGGTTTGAATGGAATGTTGGAAGACTTCAACATGTTGGCAAAAATATTATTAAAGAAGTAATATAAGAGATGATGTGTATAATGTTTGAATTAATGGTATA